>OX392462.1:117246367-117936796 GCA_947623515.1 Neoascia interrupta
CAACATCCAACAATAAAAAAACATGCAAAGAAAGTTTTCCATCTTAGCACTGAGCCGACGGAGAATTTGTCATGTAAAGTGTGCCACAAGGGTGCACATTCATTACGAACATGTTCAAAATTTTTAAAAATGGAGATAAACGCTAGACAACGAAGTGTCAAACAGTTGGCAACTGTTTCAATTGCTTAGGTTACAGTCACCGCACAAGCAATTGCCCCAGCAGTAAAACCTGTCATTTTTGCCAAAGAAAGCACAAATCGCTGCTTCATTTAGGAAACGCTCAAAATTCGAATTTTAACAACACTCATCAACAATCATACTCGCAATCAAATACATTCCAGCAACAGTCACAGGCTCAAGCCAATCAAACTCAACCCAACACACATAACAATAACACATTTTCACATAACTCTAGCGCTCAGGTACCCTCAAACTCACTCACTCACAGAACACAATAATAGACAAAGCTCATTTACTCATTCAAACACAAACACTCAAAATCCAAATCATTCTCAAACACATCACATATTAACAGAGCTCAATGCCACCAACATTTAATTCCTATGATCAGCCGCCTTCAACATCATCGTCAAACTGTTACTATCTGAACGAATTTGGTAGCACTCAAGTTTTGCTTGCAACAGCGATCCAAGAGTTAGGTCATCACTAGGGGATTTCGTAAAATTAAGAGCTTTGATTGACTCAAAGATCTCAAGCAACATTTATTACGGGATCGGCAGCTAAACTATTGGACAACAATCCTAGGCTTAACCTAGGACAGAAAAAAAGCGGCTCTTGTCAACATTATGTAGGGCTGAATCTGGGATCAACTTACTCAGATTTTATTATGTCGACGAGAGGTTATATTTACAAATCGCTTACTGGACTATTACCGAATCGAAAAATCATTGTTTGGAACCACATTAAAGGTTTGGATTTAGCTGATCCTATGTTTAACCAACCTGCTAACATTGACATTTTGCTAGGCAACGACGTATATTGCGAAATAATCATGGATGGAGTGATTCGAGATGAAAATTAAATCGCTCCTATAGCTCAAAAAACCAAATTTGGTTGGATCATTTTGGGGAAAGTCCCGTTCAAAAGCCGTATTTCTTTGCAGGTGTATGCACAGTTTGTCGACATAGACACCCAAATGCGTGCCTTCTGGGAAATTGAAGCAACTCCTTATGCGAAGGCAAAAGAAGAAGAAGATGTCGCGTACGAGAATCATTTTCTACACTACATCAAGAGGTTGCCGGGAGGGCGCTTTGAAGTTTCACTGGCCTTCAAAGAAAGTTGTCGACCAAAACTCATCTCAACCAAGCAAAGCGGTTGAATGATGTTTTACAAACAGGAAAAGAAGCTACTCAACAACCCAACACTACACAACGAATACAACGAATGTCTAAAGGAGTACATTCGTTTAGACAAGAGATTCGTACATTCGTTGTAAGAGATGCGTCATACAGAAGACGCTTCTACCAATTGTTTTTTTGGCGTGAAAATCCACCAACACCAGTTAGACTTTATAAGATTAAAGTCTTGATGTTTGGGACTGCTCTCGCCCCATACTTGGCAAACTGAACTTTGAAGCCTCGGACGAAGAATTGACATATCCATTAGTGGCTACAATGATCCGTGAAGATATGTATGTCGATGATTTGGTATCAGGAGCTGACTCAGTAGAAGAAGCCAAACAAAGGTGCCACCAAATGTAAACGCTTTTATTAGCAGCTGGATCGCATCTGCGTGAATGGATGAGCAATAATAAGGAGTTTCTTGAGTCCATATCATTGGAGGATTAAGAAACAAGCGTTTTGCTTACTCTTGGGTCCTTAGATAACACCAAAACACTTGGAATCAGTTGGTTCCCGTCTACTGATTCATTTTCATTCCAAAGGATCGCTATCGAAGACATCGTTTCGAAGCAAACGATACTTTCGACCATCGCTCGTCTCTTTGATCCGCTAGGGTGGATAGCACCACGTACTATCAAAGCAAAGATCATCATGCAGCAAATGTGGTTAACAGGTCTCTCATGGGATGAAACCGTTCCATTGGAATTACATCAAGAATGGCTTTCCTTTCAAGAAGAATTAACCATCTTAGAGGACATCCGAATTCCCAGATGGGTCAACACGCAAAATGGTGTTCAACAGCTCGAGCTTCATGGATTTAGCGACGAATCGACCAAGGCATATGGCCGTAGTCTATCTTCGAGTTTTGGATAGCAACGACTGCATTCATACCCACCTTCATATTGCAAAAACTAAAATCGCACCAATTAACACCGTGTCATTACCGAGACTGGAACTTTGTGGGGCTGTTATAACGGGTGATTTTTTAAGAGGTTGAGAACTTTTTAAAAAAAAAAAACACAAAAAATTCGAAAAAAATTAATGAAATATTTATTTGAATCGATAGTTTGAACCTTGCAATTTAATGTTTAAAGATAATTTCATGCAAATGTTGACCGCGGCTGCGTCTCAGGTAGCCCATCCGCTGAGTCCAATTTTGGCATACTCTTTCACACATATCGGCCGGTATCTCACGAATGAATGCATGGATGTTGGCTTCCAGTGCGTCAATCGAAGCGGGCTTGTCCCTATAGACATTAGCCTTGACATACCCCCACAAAAAATAATCTAATGGTGTCAAATCGCACGATCTAGGCGGCCGTGAAATTAACCGTGAAATTAACTGTTCACCAAACTCGCCTCGCAATTGCGCCATTGTTTCGCGTGCTCTGTGGCATGTGGCACCGTCTTGTTGAAACCACATATCATGCAAGTCAAGAACTTCCATTTCGGGCAAAAAAAAGTTTGTTATCATCGCTCGGTAGCGTTCACCATTGACAGTAACGCTGCGATTCGCATCATCTTTGAAGAAATATGGCCCAATAATGCCGCCGGCCCATAAATCGCACCAAACAGTGGCTTTTTCGGGATGCATTGGTAGCTGTTGCAATGCTTCTGGCTGATCTTCACTCCAAATGCGGCAATTTTGCTTATTTACGTACCCATTCAACCAAAAATGAGCCTCATCGCTGAACACAATTTTTCGATAAAAAAGCGGATCCTCGGCCAGCTTTCCAAGAGCCCATTCACCAAAAATTCGGCGTTGTGGTAGGTCGGCTGGCTTTAGTTCTTGCACCAGCTGTATCTTAAAAGGCTTTACGCCCAAATCCTTCCGCAAAATTTTCCACGTAGTGCTGTAACAAAGGCCTAACTGCTGGGAACGGCGCCGAATCGACATTTCGCGGTCTTCTGTCACACTAGCTGATACGGCCGCAATATTTTCTTCACTACGCACCGTACGTAAACGTGTTGGTGGTTTAATGTCCAACAAAGTAAATTTGGTGCGAAATTTGGTCACAATCTTCCGAATAGACTGCTCAGAAGGTCGAGAATGCCGACCATAAAATGGAAGCAGCGCGCGATGAACATTTCGAACCGAGCACGAATTTTGATAGTAAAATTCAATAATTTGCAAGCGTTGTTCATTTGTAAGACGATCCATGGTTAAATTGCAAACCAAACTGAAGCTGTTTGACAATGACACAAGGTACTAAACACACGTCAGCTGTCAAAACCAGTGCTGCCAAAACCAAACCAGATAAAAAATCACCCGTTATTAGCAAAATGGCTGCACTATACAAGCGCAGTCTTTCTGTTTTCAAATTTACCAGTATATGCTTGGACGGATTCTACTGTCACCCTGTCTTGGATAGCTGGATTGCCATCGAAATGGAAAACGTTTGTTGCTTATCGGGGCACCGAAATTCAGCGGTTGACGAATGTTAGCATGTGGCGACACATTGCCACAAAGTTGAACCCAGCGCCAGCGGACCTTGCGTCACGGGGTATTCTTCCGTCTAAACTAATAACCAATGCACCTTTGTGGAAGGGGCTATCCTTTCTTCAAGAGAAAGGGGACTATTTAGTTCCAGAACAACCCCCCATTTCAAAATAAAAGAATGAAAACGAGAAATCAGGGTTTATGCCGCCATAGAAGATTTCTGAACAATCAACACTCACAGAAGTACTAAGAATTTTAGCTAACGTACATAGATTCACACATAACGCCAGAAAAGATAAGGAGTTTTGAACAAAATCAGTTCTGTCTCCCATAGAATTTGAGATTGCATTACACACAGCTATAAAAACTGTTCAAAAGGCTATGTTTCCCGACGTCCTCATTGAGCTCAAGAAGACGAAGAGAACCATCATCATAATCATCATTTTCGGATGCCTTTTATCCTTTAAAAGGGTCGCGAAGGAGGGTGGCTAAATGGTCCTTCCATCTTTCTCGATCCTCCGCCGCCAACTCAAGAGACTCCGGCGCAATCCCCAGGCGGGACTCAGAGAGGTTCTTTACCTGATCCCACCACCTGTTTCTTGGCCTATCAGGGGGGTGACGCGCTCGCATCTCGGCTAGCATGTCCTGTCTAGGAAGTCTGTCACGGGGCATGCGAACAACGTGTCCAAAGAAGAGAACCAAGCTCAATAAATCTTTAAATATCTTTATTGATGAAAGTGGAATAATAAGAGTTGGAGGCAGATTACGAAATGCCATTCTAACCTACGACCAAAAGCATCCGATCGTGCTGAAGCCAGATCACAATTTTTCGAGGCTTATAATCGAAGATGCCCATAAGAAAACCCTACATGGTTGAATTCAACAAGATATCGCCTATATCAGAAATCGATTTTGAATTTTCAATATGAAAAGAACGGTCAAAAGATATCTTCACAGATGCGTCACTTGTTTTAGAAGTCAACCTAAACCAATGCAACAACTGATGGGTGATCTTCCAGTACCAAGAGTGAATGTTTCTCGGCCGTTTAGCCACGCTGGTATTGACTATGCCCGGCCAATAGAAGTTAAAACTTGGAAGGGACGAGGTGCAAAGAAACTAAAAGGATATTTCGCCATTTTTATTTGTCTTTCAACGAAGGCAATTCACCTGGAAGCGGTCACAGATCTGTCAACACAAGCCTTTATTGCCGCTTTCCGAGGATTTATATCTCGTAGAGGCTTATGTATACCAACATATATAGTGACTGCGGTACTAATTTTAAAGGTGCTAACCTGGAGCTACAAAGGGTGCTAAAAGCTGCTAAACTAAATTATACTGAAATTGCTGACTCACTGAGTAGATTGGGTACCAAATGGAACTTCAATCCTCCGGCTTCTCCTCACTTTGGGGGCTTATGGGAGGCCGGAGTGAAATCAGTAAAATACCATTTGAAAAGAATTGCCCGAAACCAAACTCTGACGTTTGAGGAGCTGAGTACGCTTCTAGCGCAGATAGAAGCTTGCCTGAACTCTAGGCCCCTCTGTCCCGAGACAAGCTCATTTTATAATCGGCACATCAATGCCCACAGTTTCTGAAGCCAACCTAACAACGGATCGACTTGGCTACCTTGACAGATGGAAACGTTTGCAAGCATCACTGCAAACCTTTTGGAGGGAATGGAGCGGAAGGTATTTAACAAGGCTTCAAAATCGACCTAAGTGGCTGAAAACGGAAGAACAACCCAAAATCGGAGATTAAGTCCTACTGAGAAATGAACGACTACCGCCGTCGAAATGGCCTTTGGCGAGAACCATCGACACTTTTCCGGGAAATGACAACCTAATCCGCGTGGTAAAAGTACGAACACAAAATACGGAATTTAAAAGTCCTATAACCAAAATCTGCCCGTTACCATCCAACAAGAGCAAGAAAGAAGACACACTTATCTAGCACTAAAATCAATCCGCCAACAAACAACGAAAAAAAAAGAAACGAATAAATGAAATCCAACCAACAAGAAACCCGGAATCTTAAAAATAAAAATAAATATATATCTATAATAATAGGGTACATATTTAGTTACCTGAACAACATACACACTCGAAAAAAACCCTACATAAAAGGTAAAACAAAAAGAAAAGGAAACCAAACCCACTCAGACTAAAATCGGTTCAAATAAAATTCACTCAATTTCACACAAAAGCCAACTTTCAGATGAAAGGATATTCAATAAAAATCACTCAAAATCACATACAACCGACTTCAAAAATTCTAAAAAAAAAAAAAAATCATACAGTCCACTAACAAATCACACATTTCAATATCAACTCAGTTTCATTCAAATGCACACATACATATTACTATAAAATGCACACATACATATGAAATTAAGGAATTTGCAAATACACACTCACTCATTCATACGCGTTAAATAAGAACTTTTACCCCAAACTGAAGTCAACAGAAACTTCCAACACACAAAGAAAATCTTAAGCAAAAAAATAACACTTTATGAAATATACCTATGAAACAAACACGCAGCAACTCACCTGTAAATATCAGACATTAACCTGAAAAAGAAAAAAAAATTATCAAAACAGCACTTAGGACATACCTACGATAGGAAAGGTAAACATCTATGGATGCCAAGTGAAGTACACGACCCCACTTACCCCGTCGACCCCACAGCTGCATATCAGTACCTACGATGAACAGAACAACATTAAACATTAGCAATTACACATTTAACACTTAATTAACATATCGCAGAACGAGTAAAGTAAACAAACATCTGCGAACAAGGTCAAGTACCTAAACTCACATACCTACTACGCTAACCGTTTAGTTTATATACACCAGGTATACACATATCTACTAACTACAAATAACAACACAGTATTTATCATAAATTTCTACACCAACATATTAATTTAAGAATATCCCAGAAGGTGATTCAAAAAAAAAACGCGAACGTCGGCCCCTGGGGGCCGACCCAACCGTTCGACTTACAAATAAAACTCCGATTTACAAAATTCGATCTATTTTTATATAACCAATTGTCCCGTTGTTCGCTAGGCCTAAACAAAGACAAACTCTTCCTCACTCATTCGGCTCTGCATAGCTGGATGGCATTGTACTGGATGCGCACAGGTAAGTGCAATGTGTGACCTTCGGACTTGGGTGATGTGAACATGCTCGCACCAGCATGTGGAGTAAATCACGTTCTGGGGGCGTGGGCTTGGTCGCTGGTGTTAACTCCTCCCCCTTCAAAAGTCTACGCCCCGTAGACCTAACTATGTTCGGTTTTAGACTGATGCATGGTCGCGGGATGCATTCGCTACAGACATGCCTTGCAAGTTCAGGTTAAAGTGGGGAGTCGCAGTTTCCTCCCGGATCTATGCCACAAGTACCATGTGAGGCCGATAATCATCGAAAGGAGTCCGATGTCCATAATTGCGGAAATGTCAAACCTTTCGTAGAGCTTTCCAAGTCGCTGTATGTTTGAAATGCTGAGGCCGAGCACGTACACTAGATCGATGATCTGTCCTTTGGGCGTGACCTCTATCATGACTAGTGGAAGTGGCTGTACGTGTAGCGATGTTGTGCTAGAGAATGTTTGATTTCCCAACAGAATCGTCTCGTTGCTGAGTTGGATAACGTAGGTTCCCTCCAGGTATCTTGATCCAATGTTAAAGGTCAGCTCGCCCTTGAAGTTAGTCATGAAGATGGTACCTTCCTTGATGAGATCGATCGTCTTGCTGTTACTCGATCGAAAATCACATGCCGCAGATCCTCCTCGTAACAATCGCACAACGCAGCTATCCTCCGATAAACTCTTCAAGGCCTTGTCTGGACAAACTGTAGAATTGGAAATTTACGTACACTCCCCGGTCACTCCATAAGCGTCTTTATGGTTGATAAGAACTTTGCTGTACTGTAGATCGATGTGTTTCCCTTCGATTATTGAAGATCTCGTTATCAGCATGTTGTAGTCCTCGTTTTTGACCTTTGGAATGGATAGAACGTATAGCAATGTCGATCCGTTTGAATATATCGACGGCGTTCCAAACTCGATGGCTTCTATCTCGTTCTCATATGGTAATGTTTCTAGCTCATTGATGATTTGGGAGAACTCCCCTCTGTCCAGTAGGTTGGTGTTGATAACCCCTGTTTTAGCCAATTGGCATGCTCGCACCAGCTCATTGACCTCTGCTTTCATGACCAGGACTTCGTTCAGTATGTCTTGTTCCAACTTCCCCACGAGAATATCCTTGGCACCGTCATTTGCCCTCTGAATCATCCAGTTGACCTTCTGCGTGACCTCCCGGAGGTTCTTGAGCATGGCGTCGTTAACTTTGTACTGGCGATCGTTGTTCTCGATAGCTTCTTGTTGACTCTGGAGGACATGGTTCCAATCGTCTGCGTCGGGGGATCCAGCCACCCACTTCCAAGCTGAACCGATCCAGTTGACTGACCTTTACTTTCGGGGATTTTAACAAACGAATGCGTTCGTTGGCCTTTCGTAGATGGAACTCGATCACTTATTCATTTATTTTGTTGCCTGAGATATTCGCTAGGTCACCGAGCACTTGCTTGATTTGGAGGAGGTCCACTACATGTATGACCTGGAAGCTGCCGTTGATGATAAATCCCCTACCGTCCTTGATGGAAACCAGCGGTCCCTTATACTCGAATATCTGGAGCCCTTGCGCGACCATAAAATCAAAGATTCTAATGTGATTGGAGAAAGAGTTTTGACACATAGCCCATTAAATTATCGTAAAAAAATCATACAGTCCACTAACAAATCACACATTTCACTATCAACTCAGTTTCATTCAAATGCACACATACAGTTTACTACAAAACATTCAACATTTCATGAATTTAAGGAATTTGCAAATACACACTCACTCATTCATACGCGTTAAATAAGAACTTTTACCCCAAACTGAAGTCAACAGAAACTTCCAACACACAAAGAAAATCTTAAGAAAAAAAAAAACACTTTATGAAATATACCTATGAAACAAACACGCAGCAACTCACCTGTTAAACCGACGAACGCAAATATCAGACATTAACCTAAAAAAGAAAAAAAAATTATCAAAACAGCACTTAGGACATACCTACGATAGGAAAGGTAAACATCTATGGATGCCAAGTGAAGTACACGACCCCACTTACCCCGTCGACCCCACAGCTGCATATCAGTACCTACGATGAACAGAACAACATTAAACATTAGCAATTACACATTTAACACTTAATTAACATATCACAGAACAAGTAAAGTAAACAAACATCTGCGAACAAGGTCAAGTACATAAACACACATACCTACTACGCAAACCGTTTAACACCAAGTATACACATATCTATTAACTACAAATAACAACACAGTATTTATCATAAATTTCTACACCAACATATTAAGTTAAGGATATCCCAGAAGGGGATTCCAAAAAAACGCGAACGTTGGCCCCTGGGGGCCGACCCAACCGTTCGACTTACAAATAAAACTCCGATTTACAAGATTCTATCTATTTTTATTTAACCAATTGGTCCGTCGTTCGCTAGGCCTTAACTAAGACTAACTCTTCCTCACTCATTCGGCTCCAGAAGACAGGTGCATGTTCCCACGGGAAAGACTCGAGCGTCTCATATTGCACTGCACGCGTATGCATAGCTGGATGGCATTGTACCGGATGCGCACAGGTAAGTGCAATGTGTGACCTTCATTCTTGGGTGATATGAACTTGCTCGCACCAGCATGTGGAGTAAATCCGCTGACTGGGCGAATCCCATATGATTCGCCAGCCATCACGTTCTGGGGGCCATGCCTTGGTCGCTGGTGTTAACTATTAACTTAATCACAACACGAAATAAAGGATTGCACGAAATAAATTATCAAAATACAACCGAAAAAAAAAAAAAAAACAACAAGCACACCGAACGAAAAGTCGACTTTGTCACAAACACACGGAAATTCGACGTGACGTTACGTTTGAGAGATGGAGTTTCGTTTCTCGTGCGCTAGATCGAGTATCACACATGTAATGCTTAAGCGGACGCTACATTTGTTACATTTGTATTGTTGTGGCGTCTGAAACATATATGGCGCAAGTGATGTTGTATAAAAATAAAATAATATGAATGAAGTATGTTTGTTACATTTTATTAATGAATTTCTCTTTTCATGTGAAACAAATAAATATATTGGTGGAAAAGTAAGACCGAACACTGGCTAACATAAAACTGCGAGACATCACACGATCGTTTACCTTGCGCACTGGCGGGGGGAGAATGTTGAATGCTGCCGATAAAATTGATCTCTGGATGCTATTATTAACGCCCCCGAAAACCGATTCTATGTGGCACTTGTTAGACCAATAAAAAATGTAAATCCAAGGTTATGTGGAGGGCGAATAAAGAAAGTTTGTTCACTGTTTTACCAGATTTTGTCGAATTCGTTTTATTTTTTCTACTAGCAAATTTCCTTACCTTTGAAGTAAAGTAAAGAGTTCTTTAAGCTGCAACGCAAAGTTTTTACCACTGATCAGATATAATGAGATAGGCGACTTGCAATCCCCTTGCCTGAAACACCCGCACAAAAAAGTAACGGGATCTGTCTCTAAACCCCGTCTGTGAATACTGAAAGTGTTCAGTGAATCCATATAAAAATGGCGGAAGGTTAGCTAATTTGCCGTCTCAGTCATTCAAAAAGTATAAACAAAGTTATCAGCGTGCATTCTATTTTGGTTTATTTTGGTTTACAAACAATTATTTGTTTTCTTAGAAAATTAAAAAGCTGCCGTCCAAGCGAGTGCCCTACCATTTGGATTAAGTTTCTGCCACTGCCATGCACAACAGGATGCACGCTCAACTTCGATCTCTGCTCGTGTCGTCGATCATCGAACCTGCCCTTGATGTATCTTCCAGTTGCCTAATAAAATAAGTTTTTTCAAAGTAATAGATTAATTTAAAACACAAAGTATTAATGAAAAACAAACCGTAGAGCAGTGGCAGAAACATTGGAAAGAAAATTTTCCAATTAAAGTCACTCTAATGATCTCTGGTTTCTTAAGAATTTACATTTGCAAATGAACTTACTTTTAATAAATCAGCTCACTCAACTTACAACAAATAAGAATTTGAGTGGAAAATTATATTTAATCCAAAAAAACTGCGGCCCGCTAGTTTTTCTGAAAATCGAATTTGTTTTGATTTCACAAATGTCAAAAGACATCTGATTCTGGTTGGGTGAGTTCAGTCCACAGGTAGAGTTCAGCACAATTGAGGTGGAAATAGGAGGTGGAAATCTTTGCTATAGGGAGTTTTTTTCCTTTTTGCCTATTTTTTCTTAAAAATAAACTATCAAGCTATTTGATTCATTTTACGTTTATAAAGCTCAATTGGTGAAAAAGGTTGAAAGACATAACTATTATTCTGAAAAGCATTATCAATCATGTCCGGATATAATTGAGAACTGCAATTTGTCTAAGAACGAATGGGCTTGGAAACTGCACAACCAGAGACGGCACCGTTTTCTTTTTTTGTTCACTGTGACGAAGCGGCTTAAAGCTCGGCGCAGAATAGTTGATGTTGATGTGAATGCATCTGTCTGTAAAGTCACGAGCACTGAGCTGTGCGCACTTTTAACTTTGTGGACTGAAACCCCCATAAACGTATTTTACGTTTTATTTTTCTGTTGTTGCTTGAGTTTTTTTCCTTAGAATAAAAAATTTTGTGACGCTTACCTAAAACTAAATTTTATTTTATTTTCTTTTTAATTTTGAGGGCGGTAGCGAATTGTCGTTTGAATCACAAATTACTTAATAACTAGATATTCAACTAAAGCGTCCCTTTCCCCCCAAAACCCATTTGTTTATTTGTTGTTGTTGTTTTGAGTTCCGTGTCGGTGAATACGTGTGAAAAAAGTAAACAAAAATTTGAAAGCCCGCCAAAATAGCGAGGTGAATTTCACACTGACATTTGAAAAATTTAAATACATATCTTAAAAAAGTCATAAAAGATAACACACAAGTCATTAAAGTCAAAATGACAATTCTGTTTTAATTTTGCCCACACTTGGGGTGAGCCTACATTGAGACTACAAAATCGTAAAATTTAGTTCATTTGAATGTGCCTGGAAATACTGGAATGTTTATGACGTAATTGGATATTTTTACGAATTTGGTATTTTTTCAATATAGTTCGGGTCACAAATTACTTAATAACTAAATATTCAACTTGTGAGTACCCTTTCCCCCAAAACCTATTTGTTTATTTGTTGTTTATGCTTTTCGGTTTTGTGACGGTGAATGCGTGTGAGACGCTTATTATTATTATTACGCAGTTGGGCTTTTCTTTTCTCCAGAATCGTTCATGTGTTATTGATGTTCAGTTTTTAATTATGTAGGAATGCAAAAAATATTAGTTATTCAGCAAAACAAGAGCAACAGTTAGGAAACAATCGAGAAAACTTCCATTTTAGGAAAAGGCTTTTGATTTTTACTTGCGTAAAATATTAAGCGTTCCCAAATTTAAGAAAAATTAAGAAGTTTAGAAGCATTAAATATAGCTTTCATTGGATTGCATCACTGAAACTTTTTTTTACTTGTGATTAAATTTGTTTGTTTAATGAATGCTTCTTTTGGTGTCAATCTCTATTGTTACCTACAAAAATATACATAAACATTTTTCTTTCGACTACTTTGCTATTTCACTGACAGAAATCAATTTCAATGTGCTAATGATTTTTTTACGAAATGGGTTCACTCAAAAGTGCATTATTCTTCTGTTCTCAGTTGCCAATTTGACATTTAATGTTCAACTCTAATCTCAAATGCATGCAATAATATCGACTTGGAAGGACAAGGATGACAATTAAATCATAATATTGATTTGTTCGAATAATGAATTCAAATTATAGCTATAATAAAAATAATAAAAGTGCCTTTGCACCTTTCTAATGACTTTTACTTTTGAATATACTAACGATTGATTTCGTCAAAGCATGTAGAAAACATTTTATTGGTACTTAACCGTAAATTTTGCTTTTTAAAGCTTTAATCCGGTAACATAAAACACAAACTTATCAGAGGCACAGGCATTTAGGCAGTAAAGAATTAGTTTCATTTGCGCTTTTTGTATTTTGTTTTTAACTATATATGAAAATATTTAGAAGGCATTTGAAATACATAATGTATAACTGGAATACAATTAAGATAAAAATGATTTTAAGGTCTCTAGCAAAACAACATTAATGTAGCACGACCCATTATGTGGCGACTTCCAGATATTGGAATTTGTTACAATTTTTGTCCGGTAGACGGAGCAAAAAGCTGATTCCGGCATGTTTTCGTGGTGAATCACTTGAACTTCGTGGTGAATCTCTTCAAGTGTGGAATACATTGACAAAATGTGAGAGTATGCGTAGTTTTCCAGGTATATCCATGACAACAGCTTGTAGGCAATAGGAAACGTCTGCATCAACAAAAATGTCGGCGAGTCACACGTTCGGAGTTCGGACACATCCTCAACATTAACATACACTATTCTGCTCCGAGCTTAAGGATTCAAATTCAACTGACCCTCCTCAGTAACTCCTAAGGGTTCAAAATTAGTGAACTGTAGACCGCCGGGTCGTTCGGCTTATTCAGCATGTCATTTGTTTTGAATAAAAACAAACGTTTTTTTTTAGTTAAGTGTTGAGTGTAGTCAGACTTTTGTACTGGTTCCCGCTTTTTGCTTCGTTTTAGTCTTGTATCTTCTCGTCTGCTGTTCTAAGCTAATATTTTGCAAAATAAAACATCAGGTAGAGGTATTTAAAACTAATTCCAAACTTTTAAAATCGAGACTAAGAAGCCATTCTTTTACTTGCTTTATAAATTGCGAATGAGAAGTTTGCTGTCTGATAAAAAGAGGCAGTTTGTTAAATATCCGACACGAGGCAATGCTATAAAAATTTCGATAGGCAGTTGTACGAAATATGGGTATGGACACTTGGCTCAAAAGATTTCCACGTAGGCTATAGCTGGCAACAAGTCTAAAGTTAAGGTTGCCTGATCTTCGGTAAAAATGTTTAGAACTTTGTAGCAGTACAAATGCCGAACAGGGAGAATTCTCAAATCGTTAAAAAGTGGAAAACTATGGTAGAGTCGAGGTTTACGGCAGATATTTCTCAAAACGCTTTTTTGCATCACTAAAAGGGGCTGAATTTTATTAAAATATACACCTCCCCAACATGAGATTCCATATTGCAGTTTCGAATGAAAAATGCCATGGTATATCCTTAGCATCAGTTGAAGGGAACAAACACTATGGAGAAAATAAAAAACTCTCAGGGCGCCTCGAAAATACTGTCTCAGGTTTTCTGTGTGGTTAAAAAAACTCATTCTTGAGTCAATTGTAAGTCCCAAGTATTGAAATTCCTTGACAATGTCCACCTGAAAGCATCTATCACAACAGTTGACTGAATTCAAAAAGATGCAAGAGGAATCAATCGAATTGCAATTGCAATTAATCGGTTTGAACCTTTGGCAATCAGTAGCATGAAAAAAGAGATCCGCATCAAAACAATTTTGAGCTGAAAGATCAAAAAACATAGCCTTTGTTTTAGAACTTATAATAAGTTTATGCTCAGCAAACCAGATCCTTAACAAGCTTAGATCACAATTCATATCCGCTATAAGATTCAGACTACTAACCATAGGTGAGTTCCATAGGTGAAACCCACATCATCTGCAAAGGCAGTCAATAAGCCTTTAAAAGGCAATTTAAACAGGGAGTTAATATAAATCAAAAAAAGTATTGGCCCCAAAACTGATCCCTGTGGAACACCCAAGTTTATTGATTTTTCACCACTCATGCTACGGCCAAATTTAACTCTTTGAGTTCTGTCTTTCAGATAAGACCGGAACCATTCACAAATAAACCCTCGAAAGCCAGCATTTTCCATTTTTTCAAGCAAAATTTCATGGTTGACCATATCAAATGCTTTTGATATGTCAATAAATAGAGCGGAGGTATTCATTTTTTTATCAAGACTAATAAAAATTTGTGAACAAAAACGCAATAGGGCATCTACAGTTGATTTGCCACTTCGAAAACCAAATTGCACATCACTAAAAAACATCGTTTTGTTTAAAAATTTTACTATTCTATTTTTTACAGCTTTTTCAAAAACTTTACTCACTGATGATAGAAGTGATATGGGCCTGTAATTAGTTAATTCACTTGTTGAGCCTTTCTTGAAAAGGGGTAAGATATTTGCACACTTGAGTGCGTCTGGAAATACACCAGATAAAATACTTTTATTAAAGATATGTGCCAAAACATCAATTATAAACCAACTTATATTTTTCAAAAAATTATTGGAAATGGAATCAAAACCAGAAGAGTTTGAATTTTTTAAAGTTCGAATTATTTGAGAAAGTTCCAAACCAGTTATGGGCTCAAACAAAAAGCTTTGACTTTGGGATGGCTCTTCGGGAATGCTGCAACAAAGGGAACAATGAGGATGGTTTGACCCGACTTCTTGATTATTAGATATTATCGAAAAATAGTCATTAAAGGCATTAGCAATTCCTATTTCTTCTGAGACAACGCAGTCTTTAAAATTTATGGATGATGGTTGTTTCCTACCTTTTGTTTTGTTGAGAATGCTGTTAATAATCTGCCATTCATCTCTTACATTACCTCTAGCTTGATCAAATTTGTTTCTGTAGTAACTTTCACGACAAATAGGGATTTCCTTCTTCAATTCGGCACATATTTTTTATATTTATTTTTAAGATACTCACTGCATGTTGGCTTACTATATTTTTTTCTAAGTTTATTCTTGTATTTTACTTTAAGAAGCAACGAACGTGAAATTCAGGGCTTTAAGCGCTTTTCAGACTTTTTTTTGGGTACTTCTAATCGAGCAATCCAATAAGTACGTTTGAAGAATTTTGTTAAAAGCATCATACGATTTTGAGGGATCGCTTTCTGTAAATACTTCTTCCCACAACTCAAGAGACAAATGAGTTTTAAGCATTCCAAAGTCACGGGAGTCTGCATCTGGAGAAGAGGAGGTTTCACTACATCTATTAATTTTTAGTCCTACATCAACCAGAATTCCAGTCATTGAGTGATCGCTAATTTTCAGGTCAAAAACACACTTTTCACATGAATTAACAAAAGACAGAGCAAAACGGCCATAAATGTGATCCAAACATTTTCCGGAAATGGGTCTGGTAGTTTCTTTTATAAAGAAGCAAGTCCATGGGAAGCCAACAAATCGAGGTAAGTTCCAACGAATTCACAATTATCTAAAACATCTATATTAAAATCACCTAGTATAAGTAAGTTATCCGATTTCTCACAACCCAGAAAATCTGAAAATTCCTCAAAAAAAACAGCAGGACTAAACATATGGAGCCTATAAAAGCAAACAATAACAAAAACCCTTTGATTGGTCTTAAATTAAATTTTTAAAACATCCGCACTCCGAAAGTTTGGTTTCAACACATCAATCACCTCAAAACCTTCCTTCACATAACATCCAACACCTCCAACAGCATAATTCTCATTTGCATTTATGTAAAAATTGTAGTCTGGTAGCTCATATTTTTTTTCAAAATCATAAATCCAAATTTCTGAGACTATCACAAAATCAGGAATGCAAAAAAAAGAATCTAAATGGGAAACTAAACCTGCGAAATTCTCTCTTAAACTTCTGATGTTCTGATGAATAACAAATAATTTGTTTAAAGCGTAAGATTTGTTATCAAAAACATGTTCACAATTGGTATCAATAAGGTTGAAGGTAGAAAAATCGTAATCATATTCATTCAAGAAATTCATAAATAATTAATATAAAAAAAGCAATGCAAACGCACTAAATTAGCATAAGATCATTAAAAGATCTTATAATATCGAAATTACCACCTTCAACCTTACGCAAATAGATTTTGTTATCTCTATACCACACATATTTATACCCCTTTTGTTTTTGCACCTCTTTAGCTTTCATAAGCAAATCTCTCATATGTTTCGTCAGAGCATCGTTAATATAAATGGCATTGCACTTATATTTCCCGCTTCGACTACCACTGCCACTGCTGCCGTCAACACCGCCACCGTTAACACCGCCACCGCTACCACCAACTCCTCTGCCGCCAACCTCACTATCGCTTGCATTGCCGCCATCCAGAATATCAGATTTAAGCATATTCTTTTTCTTCAACTTCTCTTTCATAATACTTTGCTTAAGAGATTGGTCCGAAAAACTTAAACCAAATGATTGGAGAGTGCGACGGCGAAGAGTTTGACGTTTTTTTGCCGTTTCCAATATTCTTTCTCCATAATTTCTTCACGTAACACTTGTCTATTTTACTGTCGGGAACCTCTATAGACAAAGCTTTAGACAACAATTGCTGTGCTAGGCTTCTGGCGTTTGTGTCATTGACGTTGGGTACACCGGTTATTTCGATGCAATTTCTCAGTTGATGTTGTTGTTGCCAATTTAGTTTGTCCTCTAATGCTCGAACTCTGGTCCGAAGATCATCGTTTTCTGTCTTCAAGTCACCGATTGTCTTGATCATGCCTGCCATCATTTGTTCTATGTTTGAAATTTTTTTACAAAGCACACGAAATGATGATGCCTACCGCATCGTTAGCTTTTGCAACGAAAGCTTTCTCTTTCGAAATCCTGATAAAATCTGATGGCAAAAATATAGTGGTTTTCTTAAGCTGTCTTTCAATGCAACTGTGAACTGAGTGGCATTCCATTTGAGTGTGGCCTTCAATTAAATACTTTTGAGTTATTTTGATGTCAAACTTTTCGAAAAATGAATAAGGCCATTAGAAACGATTGCATTTCGATCTTGATAAGTGCATCCATCCAAATAAATTACAATAGGGAGTTTCATCGCAGTAATGCAATGCCTTTCTAAGTAATCCCAAATGCAGGACATGAAACAGGATGCAACCAATTGGTATCGATTTCAGTAAACCAAAAACATGTAGCTTTATGGCTCTGCAGGTTAAATATAGTAAAATTGTGACAAGACAACTTAGTTTTATAATATGCAGCGCTAACGCTCAATTAAGGGCTTGTTTTTGTTGCTTGAAGATCCATAGTGAGGACAATGGCTTGTCCATTTTCTGCCAACGTTTTGTCCATTGCCATTTCATGTCTGGCTTGCTCCTTAGCCTGAATATGGGATTCGTACTCCTTAATAGATACGGTTTGCTGTTGGAACCGCGTGCAAAGATTGCACTGATCTCTTTTTAGTTGATAGAGGGCTATGTTCGTGCTATCAAAAACTTCCCGAATTTTTTTTATGTAGAGGCCACAAACATTGTGAGAAAGGTAATGTTCTTTATAGAATTCGAAACAAGCCTTGATAAGACGCAAATTTTACTCGCACATTTTACTTTTAGAAAAAATTTAATTTAAAGATCATTTCAGTATTGAATATTTATAAAACAACATACTGTTATGTGGCGACAAGAAATAAAACAACACGCAGAAGTCACTGAATGCACCCATCGATTCACAAAACGAAAATACCCAACTGTCATTCCAGTCATCTGACAGAAGCTGTCATATTCGAAGTTCGAATTTCTATTTCCCCTCCTTGGAATTCAGCGGAGGAGTACCAATGGAAAACTACCAAAGGGGAAGTATGGAACGTACTAGAAGGTGCTTAATTTTGTATAAATACACGGGTGACAAACTCGTACAGACAGTTATATTTTAAACGTTGACTTGTGAAAATCGGTTATAAAATGAAAAGTGATTGAATTGAAATAAAGTGTTGAATTCTAAGTAGTAAAGTTGAATAACACTGTGATTTGAATTTAAATAAGTTTTGTTTGATAAATAAAGTATTTCACTGTGAAATCATAAAAGGGAAATTGAGTTTTATTCGACGAACCCCAGGCAAAAACATAACATTGGTGTCGGAAATTGGTGATAAAGCTCATAATTGTGCGGGTAAATTCTACAGTGGAATTTTCCGGAACAGTGTTAATGTGTCAAACAGTTTTAAATGGAGATTTCTAGAGAAAGTGCGCGTAAAAGGGTCGGTGACTAAAACGATTTATTTTTGCAGTGGAATTTTCCAGAGATATCGTGTGTGTAAACAGTGTCGGTGACTCATACAAATTTGATGGTGGAATATTCTGGATATATTGAAATTGATTGTGCGATTAAGCCATAATTAACTAAGTTATAAAAACGGTGTCATTGATTTGTTTATTCGCGAGTGAATTTTCTGGAACAGATATAAAACATAAACTGATTGTGTTGTGAAAATTGTGTGAAGACAATTAAAAATGAGTCGAAAAATTGAACAATTGACAACAGCTGAGTTAAAAGCAGAATTAAGTAAAAGAAACCTCCAGACTTCGAGGCTCAAAAGGGAATTGTTGCTCCGACTTAAGGACGCTATTATTGAGGAAAATGGAAACCCAGACGATGCTGTTTGAAGTTCAAGAAGGACAGCAACAAAGCACAGTAAGTACTGCCGATGAAATGCCCGCTTTCATGAAGTTGCTTTTGGAAAAATTCGAGAAGCTGGAGAGCGGCCAGAAAGAACAAAAAATTTGCTTTTGGGGAAGGAGGTAGGACTAGAGCCAAGCGAACACTGATCCTCTGAACCCAGCCTTATAAAGCTTATCCAAAATAATCGCGTCAAAGGCTTTCATGTCAATTAAAAACGCAATTGGATAAGTATTGCCATTAAAGCCACGAAAGCCAAACTGTTGATGACATAAAAAATCACCCCAATTACGCAAGTCGTAATTGGGGTGATTTTTTGAACTAAACGCGTAACTGCCCGGCTGCATCTGTGATGGAGTCGTATTCAACGCATACGACTTGCATAATCGCAAAGCAAATACGATACGAGTACGAGTCGAGGTGACTTTTTGTCTACGACTTGCGTAATCGGGGTGAGTGACTTCAAGTGAACCTTATCAGAAACATGGAAAACAACAGATTTTTTTAAATGTTTTTATGTCGATGTCTTACTGGACATTTCTTTTAAAATATTTGAAACATTGGATGTGGTATTGCTAAAGTAAAATAGTTTTCAGTGCTTGTTTGATATGCGCCTTTAGCGAAGAAACGGAGCACAGCCAGCAACTTCAAAATTGGTGCCACTGACGCTGTGTGTAGGTACTCTTTTCACAATGAGCTTACTTCTTCCAAGAGTTGTGTTTTTGTATTTTTGGGAAGTTGGGAAGGAAAATTAATAAAACTGCAATTCATTTCTTGTAGTTCAAAATCGTTGTGAAATTTTTAATTTAAAAACGAACCATGTTCGTTGAAAGATGCGGTGATTTATGCAAGATATCAAATTGAGCAACGAAAAAGGAGAATCAATTCAATCGATCTATTTTTTAATGACCGCATTTATGTGGAGGAACCAACACAACGGTTGGCAAATATTCACAGAGCCACCAGAGATAGTTTATTTCAATAAATTTGCCGAATGCATGGTGTGTTTTTAAAGTTAAAATTTCAAACCAATTTCCAACTCAAGAAATTAATCGCAGTTTTATTATTTTTTTTCGACTTCCCAAAAACACAATAACACAACTTTTGGAAGAAGTTAGACAATTGCGAAAAGAGTACACACAACGTCAGCGGCACCAATTTTGAAGTTGATGGCTGTGCTCTATTCCTTCGCTAAAGGAGCATCACAAACAAGCGCTGAAAACTATTTTACTTTAGCAATACCACAACCAATGTTTTCAAATATTTTCAAGAAAATGTCCAGTAAATTATCGATATAAAAACATTTGAAAAAATCTGTTGTTTTTCATAAGGTTCACTTGAAATCACTTTTAAAATGTCAAGTGAAGAAAACACGACTAGATCCGTTGAAAAAATGACTAAATACGACTTGCATAAATACCGATGTGAACCGGATACCGCATGCGATGGTATGCGTTTTTCTTTTTGACATGAAACTCTTTAGCGTACGAGTATGTTCGTAGTGACTCTCAGTTTCATAATAACGAAATACGAGCAAGCTCGTATGTGACTCTCGTATACGACTTGCGTAATTGGGATGACTTTTAAAATGTCAAGTGAAGAAAACACGACTGAATCCGTTGAAAAAACGAATAAATACGACTTGCATAATTACCGATGTGAACCGAAAAAATTTTTCAGCATGTCATGAAACTCATTAGCGTACGAGTATGTTCGTAGTGACATCGCAGTTTCATAATAACGAAATACGAGCAAGCTCGTATGTGGCTCTCGAATTCGACTTGCGTAATTGGGGTGATTGACGCCCCCAAAAACCAATTCTATGTGGCACTTGTTAGACCAATAAAAAATGTAAATCTAACGTTATGTGGAGGGCGAATAAAGAGAGTTTGTTCACTGTTTTACCAGATTTTGTCGAATTCGTTTTATTTTTTCTACTAGCAAATTTCCTAACCTTTAAAGTGAAATGAAGAGCTCTTCAAGCTGCAACGCAACGTTTACACTTAACAATTTGGTCCTTCCCGAGCCTACATAAAGGAACAATCAGCCCAATTACGCAAGTCGTACACAAAAGGTCACCTCGACTCGTACTCGTATCGTATCGTATTTGCTTTGCGATTATGCAAGTCGTATGGGTTGAATACGACTCCATCACAGATGCAGTCGGTTATCGACGCGTTTCATCGCACTTCAAATGCACAACTACTGTCAAAATTTCAATTAAAAAGAATCAAAGCAAGCTCAAAGGTTACGTAATTTAAGTCGGAAATTAAGTTTAAAAACAAAAAAAGAGAATGAATTCCATTGATTTATTTTTTGATGACCGTGTTGATATGCAGGAACCAACACAACGGTTGGTAAGTATTCGCAGAACCATAAGGTATAGTTCTAACCCAATCAATTTGCCGAATGCATGGTGAGTTTTTAAAGTAAAAGTTTGACTTCGATTGCTAATTCGAGAATTTAATTGCAGTTTTATTAAATTTTTTCGACTGTCCAAATAAGCATTCAGACATCTTTTCGATGAAGTAAGCCCTCACATTGCTAAACGAGTACACTCAACATCAGTGGCATCAGTTTTGAAGTTAATGGCGGTGCTCCGTTTTTTGTTGCTGAAGGAGGATATCAAACAGGCGTTGGAAACGATTTTACGTTAGCAATATCACAGCCAACGTTTTCAAATATTTTGAAGGAAATGCTTGACATATTTGAGCAGCACATATGTCCCAATTGGATTCAATTTGAAATGTCCAAGCAAGAAAAAGAAGAGGCAAAAATTAGCTTTTATGAAGGAACGGGATTTCCTGGAGTATATGGTTGTGTTGATGGAACACATGTGAGAATAAGAACACCCCAAAAGGAAACACAGCACCTGTTTTATAGCAGGAAAGGATATCACCCCATGAATGTAATGCTTGTATGAATTTCTATAGTGGTTCGTTTTTTAATTTTTAATTAAAACGAAACGTTAAAATTGTTTCAGGTGTGTGATCACATGCTTCGCATACGCTTTGTTGACGCAAAACATTCTGGATCTTGTCACGATTCCTTTGTTTGGAATAATAGTGAGTTACGTTCATTTTAACAGGATCGATATGAACATGGGGAACGCAATTACTGGTTATTAGGTAGGTACTTGAGCATTTGAAAATTAAACTAAGCAAATAAAAGTTAATTTTTATTTTTTTTATTTATTTATTTTTTTTTTTACTGTAGGTGATTCAGGCTATCATTTGGAAAACTACCTTATAACTCCATTCCGAGCTGATGCAGTGAGAAGCATTGAATCTGATTTCAGAAAAATAATTTGTAAACCTTTGCAAAATTAATGGATATATGTATTTCATTTCATTAGATCAAAACCTACCTACCTACTACTACTACTTGTTACTTGAACGAAAAGTGTTTTATTTGATGGTACGGAGGTTTAATAATATGCTCGAGAGTGGTTCCTTTACAGTCGCCGCCCAATTTGAAGCAACCTTTTAATATTTGGCCCTTTTAATATTTGGCCCTTTTAATATTTGGCCCTTTTAATATTTGGCCCTTTTAATATTTGGCCGTCAACATTTTAATATTGCGAAATCACTACCGCCGTTGAAACTCGTCGTCCAGAGAAGTCGTCCTTTTGCCGAGACGACATTGCTGCCGTGCGCTGGTCGACGAGCCAGACAGTCGCCGCTGCGACGAAATTATTTTTTGCGTTGAAACTCGTCGCTCAGAGGAGTCGTCCATTTGCCGAGACGACATTGCTGCCGTGCGCTGGTCGACGAGCCAGACAGTCGCCGCTGCGACGAAATTATTTTTTGCGTTGAAACTCGTCGCCCAGAGGAGTTGTCCTTTTGCCGAGACGACATTGCTGCCGTGCGCTGGCCGACGAGCCAGACAGTCGCCGCTGCGACGAAATTGTTTTTTGCGTTGAAACTCGTCGCCCAGAGGAGTCGTCCTTTTGCCGAGACGACATTGCTGCCGTGCGCTGGTTGACGAGCCATACAGACGCCGCCGAAAAATTTTTGCTGTTTTTAACTCGTTTTCGTACAGAGTAGTCGCCGTTCGTTGCGACGTTGTGCGACGGTCGACGAACAAAGTTGACGCCAAACATTAGCCGTTGAGACAAATCCTTTTCGCCTTCAATTGTCAACTCGTTTATCGACACACGTTGATACTGCGACGTCATTGCTACCGTGTGTGTCGTTTAGATAGTCGCTAATCAACAAATAATTTAATTGCTTTAACAAAACGACCTGTGCTGATAGGCATGGAAGAGCTGAATCAACAGCTACAGGAGCTGCGCACGCTACTGGAGACAGCCGAGGCCAGAGGAGCAGAGGAAAGGGCTGAAATCCAACGGCTCCAAAGGCTGCTAAGAGAGAGCCAAGCCGACAACGCGGGCGAGAGCGCCCCAGGCTCCTCGACAGTATTGGCGGATGGAAATAATCCACACATCGTCTTGACGCCAGCTTCTAGTCCGGCCACAGCCACCACAGACACCGTTGTGCATACCGCACCTGCAAATATGCAACCGTCAACGTTCACAACTGCCCAACGAATATCACCCCGAATCCCAACGTTTATGTCGCCATTACACACGTTGTCGCCTCTGGGGCAAGCAATCGTAACCGAACACAAAGAAGAGCCTGTCATTCCCCCCCAGAGTCGCGGTCCTATGGATCATCGAAGGCTAATCGACTTGCTTGAGTTCGCTGGAAGTCCGGAGGGATGGCCCATGTTCGCTACAGCCTTCGCTGAGTCAACAACAATGATGCAGTACTCGAACGTCGAGAACATGTTTCGATTGCAGAAATCGCTGAAGGGTGCGGCTAAGGAAGCCGTCGAATCTCTACTTATCCACCCAAGCAATGTGCAACGTGTGATGTCTGGACTAGAATTCAACTTCGGCCTTCCTGAGTGCTTGGTCCGAAGTCAATTGGCAAAAGTCAGGGAAATTCTTCCGATTCCTGAAAGCAAACTGGAGCTGCTTATTCCACTGGCAACTAAAGTACAAAACCTTGTAACGTTTTTCGAGGCAAGTGGATTGTGGCATCATATGGCGAACCCCACGTTGCTGGATGAACTTGTTGGTAAGCTGCCAATGAGTAAGAGCTGCAGTCTCGCTTTTCAGCTGTATCCAACAATCTCAAACTTCGACGGATGGCTGACCGGAGTAGCGAGATTAGTGAGCCTTGTCGTACCAAATGCTTTCATGCAGGGCCCTACCGGAGAATTGAAGCCGAGGCCCAAGAAGGTTCTGCACGCTGTGGTGCAGAACAAGACAACGAACAGTGGCTGCAGATATTGCAACGATGCAACAAACTGCAGATATTGCCGAATTGCAACAAACTGCCAGGCCTTCAACAAGTTGAACGCGTCATCAAGATGGATATTTGTAAAAGAGAACAGACTGTGCTTCTCGTGTTTAAAGTACGGCCACCAATCCAGATTCTGCAAGTCAGCCAAGAAGTGCGGGGTTGGCGGTTGTGACAAGAATCATCATGGATTACTTCACGACACATCTGCCGTCACGCCTCCAGAGACTGCCACGACTCCGCCAGAGATTGCCACCACATCCAAAGCTGAAAAGTTATTGCTTAATTGTGAGCCAGTAAAGACCGCGAAAATATTCTTCAGAGTGGTTTTCTTCAGATTACATGGAAAGAGCGGTGTAGTGAAGGAATTCGCGTTGCTGGATGAGGGTTTATCGGTGACAATGATGAGCTCAGACTTGGCTGGTCGGCTGGGCTTGAGGGGTCGTACAAGAGATCTTAAACTGCAGTGGTTCGGCAGAGAAACCTTACTAAAAAGGTCAAGCGTTGTGGACCTTAAAATCAGTGCCGATAAGCCAGGCGCTGAACAATTCGAGTTGACGGGCGTATATACCGTGGACGATATAGACTTACCCACACAAACCGTAAGCGTAGAAGATCTTAAACACGTGGGTGAACAGTGGAGCCTTGACATGATCGCGGAGTACAATAACGCCAAGCCTCAGATTTTGATTGGCCTGGATCATTGTCAGCTGGGAGCTCCGATACGAACCATCGAATCTTCGAAGAAGGGTCTGATCTTTGCTGAAACAAGGCTCGGCTGGTTGCTGTATGGGACGTCGGATGCTGCACGACGCAACAGGGTTGTTCTTCACATCAATGAAGTGAAAGACGAGGATGACGTGAGTTTGGCTAACGTCGTTGAAGAATACTTATCGATAGAGAACTTCGGGGTTAAGAATACCACGACGCAAATCATGTCCGCTGCCGATGAACGTGCTTTAAGAATTTTGAAGAGCACCACACTCAAGATAGATGACCGTTACCAGACAGGATTGCTTATAAAGCACGATGAATTTGAAGTTCCAGAGAGCTACGAAATGGCCAAGCTGCGCATGCGAGGACTAGCTAAGCGGTTTAAGAGAGATCCAGAATTCGATGTCTTCTATAGAGAAATAATGTCGAGTTATGTCAAAAAAGGATATGCCAGGAAACTTTCGGCCCTGGAAATAAGTAAAAAGAAACCCAGGACCGGGTATTTGCCGCACTTTGGGGTGAAGAACCCGAACAAACCAAAAAAGGTCCGTCTGGTCTTCGACTCAGCAGCCAAAGTTCGAAACGTATCGCAAAACTCTTTCTTGATTAAGGGGCCTGACGATAGGCCGCCGCTGGTTGCCGTTTTGTTTAATTTTAGAATGCGGCCTGTGGCAGTATCAGGCGACATTCAAGAAATGTATCACCAAGTAAAGGTTCGCCCTGAGGACCAAGATTTGCAGCGCTTTCTTTGGCAGGAGACGGACGACGGGCCCATGGAGGAGTATGTGGTGGAACTAATGACGTTTGGTGCTAGTTGCTCTCCGTGCTCAGCAGAATTCGTGAAGAACCTCAACGCCTCAAAATTCTCTGTGAGCCATCCAAGGGCCTTCAAGTCAATAGTAAAACATCATTACGTCGATGATTACGTGGACAGCTTTGACGACGTCGAAGAAGCCATAGCAGTAACGAAAGCGGTAGTTGCTATCCACGCCGAAGGAGGTTTCCATCTGAGAGGATTCAAAGCGAGCTCACGCGACGTTCTGAAGGCCGTGTAAGAACAGAGTGCAGATCTGCAAGGTGAGAAAAGCATGGACATCGATACAGTGATCGAAAAAATTTTGGGCATGTGTTGGTGCCCTGAGAGGGACGTATTCACCTTCAGGCTGAAGTTCCCAAAGGTCAGCCAAGATGTTACACATCTTGATAGCCGCCCGACCAAACGGGAACTACTGTGCATGACGATGTCAATCTTCGACCCCTTCGGGATGATCGCTAACTTTGTGGTCTATGCGAAGTTGATGCTGCAGGCAGTCTGGATCAGCGCGATAGACTGGGATGATCCCATTCCCGATGAAGTTTTTCACCGCTGGAAGGAGTGGAAGTCAAACCTTTCCAAATTGCTGGAGATCAACGTTCCCAGATGCTATCGACGCTTATCAGTGGCGGATAAAATAGATCTTCACATTTTCGTCGATGCCAGTGAAGAGGCCTTCAGCGCAGTCGCTTATTTTCGAGTCCAGTCCGCAGACGGCGTGGATGTCGCATTCGTTTGTGGGAAGACAAAGTGCGCGTCGAAGAAGCTGATGTCCGCGGCCATCCTCGGGGTGCGCCTCGCTGATACCCTGGTAGAGTGGCACGAAGTGCGTCTATCCAACAGAGTCTTCTGGAGCGACTCCAAGACCGTTCTGAACTGGCTTCGATCCGAGCCGCGACATCATAAGCAGTTCGTTGCCTTCAGGATAGCCGAGGTGCTTGAGAGTAGCCAAGCAGCACAGTGGCGTTGGGTGCCTTCGAAGTTGAATCCCGCCGATGAAGCCACTCGGGCACGATATCCCGTAAGATACCAAGCTGAAAACAAATGGTTGAACGGGCCATCGTTCCTTACACGTCCAGAAGAAGAATGGCCAGACCAACCTGATGACATCACTAGTCACACTTGTCAGAGCGAGATTCGTCCCAAGTTTCTCATCCACATCAACGCAGTAAGTAGCAAACTTAAATTTAACATGGTGAATCTTCGAAAGTACTCCAAAATGAAAAGAACCGTGGCCTGGGTTCTGAGGGCTGTGAAGATTTGGTGGCATCAACCACGCGAAAGCGGAGAGCTTTCGGCAGCCGAACTTAACGAATCGGACCGACTGTTGTGCATTGAGGCGCAGGAGGATGCTTACGCCCTTGAAATCGAGCAACTGACGTAGAACGTGCCCATAGAGAAGAGTAGCAGCATATTTAAATTGGTGCCGTATATTGATGATGCCGGCCTGCTTCGAGTGCAGGGCCGGATAGATGCAGCTACTACCATACCTCTTGAAGCCAGACGACCGATCATCATGCCAAAGGGGCATTTTATAACGAAAAGTATAATCAATCACTATCATCGTCTTCTGCGCCACCAGAATACAGACGTGATTATCAACCAATTAAGACAACGGTTTTGGATTCCACATCTGCGCACGGCTGTCAAGAAGTCAAAACTTGAATGCCCATACTGCCGTGTACGAGACGCACTGCCAAAGCCGCCGCTGATGGGACAGTTGCAAGTTGGTCGGGTTACGCCATTTGTAAGACCGTTTACCTACACTGGGCTCGACTATTTTGGGCCAGTGTACATCACCATCGGACGTCGGAGGGAGAAACACTGGGTCGCGCTCTTTACGTGTATGACAGTTAGGGCCGTGCACCTGGAAATCGCGGCTGACTCGTCAACAGATGCTGCATCTTATGTATCCGGAATTTTGTCAACAGGCGAGGCGTCCCAATGCAGATGCGAAGTGACAATGGGACCAACTTCGTTGGAGCAAAGAACGAGCTCGCCACCATGAACATCTTCGATAATGACGCCCTAAAGGTAGAGCTATCTTCGAGAGTCATTGAATGGGTTTTCAATTGCCCACTGAATCCGCATGCAGGGGGATGCTGGGAGCGACTCGTACGTTCAGTGAAGAGGGTGCTGAAGTGCTCCTTAAACGAGTTGGCTCCGAGAATCGAGACTCTACAGAGCGTACTTATCGAGGCAGAAAATATCGTCAACAGTCGTCCACTCACGCATTTGCCTGTGACCCCGGATGAAGAGGACCCTCTAACGCCGAATCATTTCCTGTTGGGGTGTATGAATTCAACGCAGACTCCGGGCCCGATAGACAAGAAAGCACTCTGCCTACGGAAGCAATGGCGCATCAGCAAACAGATCAAGGATAGATTTTGGCGGATGTGGATGCTCGAATATTTGCCGGTGCTTACGAGACGTTGTAAGTGGTTCAACCGGGTTTTGCCCCTACGAGAAGGAGATTTAGTGCTCGTTTGCGACGTCGAGGTCCCCAGAAGTCAGTGGGTGAGAGGCAGAATCACCAAAATATTCCGTGGAAAAGACGAACAGGTTCGTTCAGCCGAGGTGAAGACATCCGCAGGAGTCGTGAAGAGACCAGCAGTCAAGTTGGCAATCTTGGACGTGAGTGAGGCTTCCGAAGAAGACGGTGGCGCCTCACGGGGGGCGGGATATTAAGAATTCATGCCAACAACCATATTCGAACGACACTAGCGACGGCGTGTGTTCACTCTCTGATGTCAAAGGCGAACAGGCCATGAATTGACGATAAACGTCAAATTCAAAAGGAGAAGCCAGTAATTTCCGCAGTCATTTTGAAAAGTCCAAAGGAGAAGGAACACACGCCGCCGCCAGGAGTCAACCAAATGTAAGAAAGAAAAAATAATTTGTAAACCTTTGCAAAATTAATGGATATATGTATTTCATTTCATTAGATTAAAACCTACCTACCTACTACTACTACTTGTTACTTGAACGAAAAGTGTTTTATTTGATGGTACGGAGGTTAAATAATATACTCCAGAGTGGTTCCTTTCTAGTCGTCGCCCAATTTGAAACAATGCTTGTTGTGCCATTCACAATATTTGCACTTTTTTTAAGGTTCCCTATGTACCTGAGGAAGAGGAAGCAGAAGAAGAAGCAGACTTGGATCAAGAAATTGCCGAAGAAAATCCCAACGAACAAGCAAGCAGGCTGCGTTATTCCATTATGAATTCGATTTGCTACAACCGTTAAGCAGAAAAGGAAAACTGCAGCTCAACTAAAATAAAAAGTTTATTCTTATAACTTAAAACATAACAAAATAAATACGTAACACTGAATTACGTAACACTGAAAATATTTTTTTATCCTTAATTTTCGCTATCATCCTCTGCAATTTTTGCACTTTTAGTTCTAGAAGCCGGAATCTAAACTTTTTCTTGTCTTCTAGTTCCTCCATGCGCAGTTTTATTTCCTCTTCCATTAGTTTTGTCATTTTTTGTAAATTTATGTTCTAGTTTTGCCAGTTTACGCAAGTATCTATTTGTTTCTTTGTGCTCCTTCAAAATGGATAGCTGGGTGTTTGTCTGACTGTCTGACAATCACATTCTTTTTATATCCGACCCAGGGTATATTAAGTTTGATGTATAGTTTGTTAAGCAGTGAAATAACCACCGTAAACCCCTAAGACCTTTTAGAGATATGAATGGGACCGACAGGAGAATCGATTAAGCCATGTCCGTCCGTCCGTCCATCCGTCCGTCCGTATGTAAACAACTTTTAGGCCTTAAATTCTAAGGCAGAGAGCTGAAATTTTGTGGGTTGGTTGGAAGTCCAGTCCTTCAGATTAGGTTTGAAAATAAGCTGAATTCGCCCACAGACACGCCCACTACAGGCCTGTATGTGCGACCATCTCTAATTTAAAAAAATACAATTGCAAATTTTAGCTGTGTTACAATGGCGCTGTGGGGTGCCGTGGCGTAGTGGTTAGTGTGTGTACTTGCTACGCCGGAGGTCTGGGTTCGAATCCTGCCATCGTCACCTGAAAAAAAAAGACTTGTTCTTTTTCACGGTCCCCACCTCCGCGAGGGTCTGACAAGCCCTCCGAGAGTATCACTTGTCTTGAAAAAACTTCTCAAAGTGCCGTTCGGATTCGGCAAAAAATTGTAGGTCCCCTTGTATGTGAAGATATTAACACACCAGCATACATTGTTGAGAAGTTCGCCCTGGTTCACCTCGAGCTGTTGCGCCACTCTATATATATATATATATATATATATACAATGGCGCTAGCGAATTCATTTTTGGTACGTAGCATTGCCTTATAATTGTCTTTAAGGTAGCTTAAAATTTTTAGCTTTTTCATTGACGCCCACTTTTTAAGGGAATTTAGCTTAAAATGACTGTTTTTCAATAAATATATATGAAATTTGACAAAAAATTCTATGACAAAAGCTGCAGATATTAGCATTTTCTAACTTTTATGTTTATATTGTATGTGCCTCCGCCCACTTTTGTGGGCGTGGCGTTAAAAAAAGTAATTTTTTTAGTTAAAAAGGCGGAGTTTTAGACCGAAATGTATGCAACCACCTAGTATAAAGCGTTCAACAGTTATATTTTTTTTATCCTGCCCACTTTTTGGAGGCGTGGCAGTTTTCTTTCTGCTATGGTCGGGTATTTTGCAATCCGTCGTAGATGGATTGAAGCTTTTGCATACCCATTGTTGCACTTTCCCACTTGTTTCTTCTAGATTAGCTGAGGTACTTTTATTTGGCCGTCTTAAATGTCGTTTTGGCGTTGGTGTCACTATCTCGACTTGAGGACTAGGATCCAGTGGTGTCGTAGACTTATTTTCCTTGTTTTCGGTCATTTCACGATTTTTTTTATCGATACCGACCGAAACTTCCCTGATTGACCTCACAGCGGTTGATTTTACACCAAAAGATGTCCCTACTGGGTTAACCACGACCTGCAGTTGGAGAATACCTTGGATACTCTTTTCCAAAGAGTTTAAAGCAATTTCCGTGCTTGGGCCCCCTCCAGTGCCCTTCAATTGCTTGTTGTTGTGGCACATTTTCTTTTTCAGAGCATATTTTTGGTCATTTCACACCTGAGACGTAAATTGAAGTTAAAGCAACTAACAACTAAGTCATTTAAATTTGTTTACCTTGAGCCAAGCAGGTCCATCGCGTGACGGAGGTCCTAAACCATTCAGTTTTTCCGCCAACTTATTCCAAAATGGCTTTGGATCCACTCTCCCGAGTCCACTTTTTCCGCGGCCTCTGGCTATTTCAACATTTTGCTCCATAGCCATCACAAGAGCCTCGAATTGACTCCTGTTGGTAAATTTTCTGAAAAACATTGGGACCAATGAGCTCAAAATCATTTAAAAAATCTACTTACAACTGTTTGTTTTCCATATTTCTAACCACCTTCATCTAAGTCACTTTCAAAATGGTAAGTGAAGAAAAAACGACTCGATCTGTTAAAAAAACTACTCAATACGACTTGCATAATAACCGATGTGAAACGTAAGTCACATGCAATGGTAAGCGTTTTTTTGTATGACATGAAACTCATTAGCATACGAATAAGTTCGTAGAGTCACTCGGTTTCATAATAACGAAATACGATCATGTTCGTATGTGACTCTCGAATACGACTTGCGTAATAGGGGTGAATTATAAATTAAAGTGCACAATTTAATAAGAGCTATAGCCACAGTGTGTGCCGCCATTTTGTTGTCGTGTTATATAAGTAAAAGACTGTGTGCTGACATCTTGCCGCCTCGTTTAATTTAATTAAAAATAATTCAAGTACAAGAACATTATAATAAAGTTTCGAGATATAAATCAGCAATCCATCCACCGAGTCCAGCGAGTCCACCCGCCAAGTTCATCCACCGAATGCATCCATCGAAGACGTCCAAGAAGACAGCAGACAGCAGACAGCGCGGTAAGCCCCAAAGCCCATCGAGTTGCATCATCCTCCTTTCAGTACACCTGAAAGGAAAAAAGAAACGCAGTGAGTACATTTACTAACATTCTACCTGCAATAAGCAATCATACATTTATAATAAGACAAAATGAATGCGGCGAAAATTATAAAAAACGCCTGCGCTTAAATGTCCAAGGATTTTGAGAATTTCAAAAAGATTTTTCAAATTTGCAACCGCAGCTATAGCGGCTTGTCCTTCTGTTCCGGTTTCGGAGCAACAGTCCGTTAGTCAAAAGCAACACAACGTTCGTTTGCCAAAAATTCATCCACCAATATTCACTGGTGAATACCAGAACTGGCGTTCTTTTCATGACCAATTCGTTTCATTGGTACGTAACAATGCTTCGTTGACAAAAATAGAAAAATTGCATTATTTAAAGTCAAGTTGTTAAGAAGGTGCAGGTATTTTACTTGAACACATACGTGTAGATGATGCAAGCTATGATAAGGCCTGGGAGCTCTTAAAGTCAAGATACGACTTCAAGCGAGTTCTTGTGAATAATGAACTAAAGTTATTCTATGAATGGCCAGTTGTTCGTGAAGAGAATTCACGAGGCATTCGGGAATTGTTGAACAATTCAACAAAAATTTTGCACGCCCTTACTAACTTAGAATTGCCAGTCAAACACTGGGGTGCAAGTATAATTTTCTTGCTTTTGAAAAAGCTAAAAAGGAGGTTTCAACATTTGAAGAATTCTCTTATTTCTTAGAAACCAGGTTCAGAAATTTGGAAATGGTTGACCAACAACAAAATATGGGTTCAACATCCAACAATAAAAAACATCCAAAGAAAGTTTTCCATCTTAGCACTGAGCCGACGGAAAATTTGTCGTGTAAAGTGTGCCACAAGGGTGCACATTCATTACGAACATGTTCGAAATTTAAAAATGGACGTAAACGCTAGACAACGAAGTGTCAAACAGTTTGGCAACTGTTTCAATTGCTTAGGTTGCAGTCACCGCACAAGCAATTGCCCCAGCAGTAAAACCTGTCATTTTTGCCAAAGAAAGCACAAATCGTTGCTTCATTTAGGAAACACTCAAAGTTCGAATTTTAACAACACTCATCAACAATCATACTCGCAATCAAATACATTCCAGCAACAGTCACAGGCTCAAGCCAATCAAACTTAAGCCAACACACATAACAATAACACATTTTCACATAACTCTAGCGCTCAGGTACCCTCAAACTCACTCACTCTCACACAACACAATAATAGACAAAACTCATTTACTCACTCAAACACAAACTTTCAAAATCCAAATCATTCTCAAACACATCACATATTAACAGAGCTCAAAGCGAACCCACTAACATTTAATTCCTATGATCAGCCGCCTTCAACATCATCGTGAAACTGTTACTATCTGAACGAATTTGGTAGCACTCAAGTTTTGCTTGCAACAGCGATCGTAAGAGTTAGGTCATCACTAGGGGATTTCGTAAAATTAAGAGCTTTGATTGACCCTGGATCTCAAGCAGCATTTATTACGGGATCGGCAGCTCAACTATTAGACAACAAAGGCTTAACCTAGGACAGAAAAAAAGCGGCTCTTGTCAACATTATGTAGAGCTGAATCTGGGATCGACTTACTCAGATTTTATTATGTCGACGAGAGGTTATATTTACAAATCGCTTACTGGACTATTACCGAATTGAGAAATCATTGTTTGGAACCACATTAATGGTTTGGATTTAGCTGATCCTATGTTTAACCAACCTGCTAACATTTACATTTTGTTAGGCAACGACGTATATTGCGAAACAATCATGGATGGAGTGATTCGAGATGGAAATTAAATCGCTCCTATAGCTCAAAAAACCAAATTTGGTTGGATTATTTTGGGGAAAGTCCCCTTCGAAAGCCGTATTTCTTTGCAGGTGTATGCACAGTTTGTCGACATAGACACCCAAATGCGTGCCTTCTGGGAAATTGAAGCAACTCCTTATGCGAAGGCAAAAGAAAAAGAAGATGTCGCGTACGAGAATCATTTTCTACACAACATCAAGAGGTTGCCGGGAGGGCGCTTTGAAGTTTCACTGCCCTTCAAAGAAAGTTGTCGACCAAAACTCATCCAAACCAAGCAAAGCGGTTGAATAATGTTTTACAAACAGGAAAAGAAGCTACTCAACAACCCAACACTACACAACGAAAACAACAAATGTCTAAAGGAGTACATTCGTTTAGACAAGAGATTCGTACATTCGTTGTAAGAGATGCGTCATACAGAAGACGCTTCTACCAATTGTTTTTTTGGCGTGAAAATCCACCAACACCAGTTAGACTTTATAAGATTAAAGTCTTGATGTTTGGGACTGCTCCCGCCCCATACTTGGCAAACTGAACTTTGAAGCCTCGGACGAAGAATTGACATATCCATTAGCGGCTACAATGATCCGTGAGGATATGTGTGTCGATTATTTAGTATCAGGAGCTGACTCAGTAGAAAAGCCAAACAAAGGTGCCACCAAATTTAAACGCTTTTATTAGCAGCTGGATTGCATCTGCGTAAATGGATGAGCAATAATAAGGAGTTTCTTGAGTCAATATCATTGGAGGATTAAGAAACAAGCATTTTGCTTTCTCTTGGGTCCTTAGATCACACCAAAACACTTGGAATCAGTTGGTTCCCTAAAAGGATATTTCGCCATTTGTATTTGTCTTTCAACGAAGGCAATTCACCTGGAAGCGTTCACAGACCTGTCAACACAAGCCTTTATTGCCGCTTTCCGAGGATTTATATCTCGTAGAGGTATATGTATACCAACATATATAGTGACTGCGGTACTAATTTGAAAGGTGTTAACCTGGAACTACAAAGGATGCTAAAAGCTGCTAAACTAAATTATACTGAAATTGCTGACTCACTGAGTAGATTGGGTACCAAATGGAACTTTATTCCTCTGGCTTCTCCTCACTTTGGGGGCTTATGGGAGGCCGGAGTGAAATCAGTAAAATACCATTTGAAAAGAATTGCCCGAAACCAAACTCTGACGTGTGAGGAGCTGAGTACGCTTCTAGCGCAGATAGAAGCTTGCCTGAACTCTAGGCCCCTCTGTCCCGTGGCCGACAGCTTGGGTGACTTTGATGCCTTAACACAAGCTCATTTTATAATCGGCACATCAATGCCCACTGTTCCTGAAGCCAACCTAACAACGGATCGAATTGGCTACCTTGACAGATGGAAACGTTTGCAAGCATCACTGCAAACCTTTAGGAGGGAATGGAGCGGAGAGTATTTAACAAGGCTTCAAAATCGACCTAAGTGGCTGAAAACGGAAGAACAACCCAAAATCGGAGATTTAGTCCTACTGAGAAATGAACGACAACCACCGTCGAAATGGCCTTTGGCGAGAATCATCGACACTTATCCGGGAAATGACAGTCTAATCCGCGTGGTAAAAGAACGAACACAAATCTGCCAATTATAACCAAAATCTGCCAGTTACCATCCAACGAGAGCAACAAAGAAGACACACTTATCTAGCACTGAAATCAATCCGCCAACAAACAACGAAAAAAAAAGAAACGAATAAATGAAATCCAACCAACAAGAAACCCGGAATCTTAAAAATAAAAATAAATATATATCTATAATAATAGGGTACATATTTAGTTGCCTGAACAACATATACACTCGAAAAAAACCCTACATAAAAGGTAAAACAAAAAGAAAAGGAAACCAAACCCACTCAGACTAAAATCGGTTCAAATAAAATTCACTCAATTTCACACAAAAACCAACTTTCAGATGAAAGGATATTCAATAAAAATCACTCAAAATCACATACAACCGACTTTAATAATTATAAAAAAAAATCATACAGTCCACTAACAAATTACACATTTCACTATCAACTCAGTTTCATTCAAATGCACACATACATTTTACTATAAAACATTCAACATTTCATGAATTTAAGGAATTTGCAAATACACACTCACTCATTCATACGCGTTAAATAAGAACTTTTACCCCAAACTGAAGTCAACAGAAACTTCCAACACACAAAGCAAATCTTAAGAATATAATAAAATGAATAAGAATCACTGAACTTACGGTAAATATGTGTACCATACACTTTGCGGTGCCTTTTAGGATGCGGGGCCTTCACTGCTGTCACGTTAGGGTGCTCATGCTCCACGCGCAATTCGCCACCAGCCCCACGCTTGGCTCGCCTGTCGTGGTCGTACCATGGTGTCCTGTTTCGTCATCGCCAGCCTGATTTTTCTTTCGATGGAATACACCTAAAAAAAAAACACTTTATGAAACATACCTATGAAACAAACACGCAGCAACTCACCTGTTGAACCGACGAACCTAAATATCAGACATTAACCTGAAAAAGAAAAAAAAATTATCAAAACAGCACTTAGGACATACCTACGATAGGAAAGGTAAACATCTATGGACGCCAAGTGAAGTACACGACCCCACTTACTACACTCACCGTTTAGCTTCCCATATACCACAGCTGCATATCAGTACCTACGATGAACAGAACAACATTAAGCATTAGCAATTACACATTTAACACTTAATTAACATATCACAGAACAAGTAAAGTAAACAAACATCTGCGAACAAGGTCAAGTACATAAACACACATACCTACTCCGCTAACCGTTTAGTTTATATACACCAAGTATACACATATCTACTAACTACAAATAACAACACAGTTTTTATCATAAATTTCTACACCAACATATTAAGTTAAGGATATCCCAGAAGGGGATTCCAAAAAAAACGCGAACGTCGACCCAACCGTTCGACTTACAAATAAAACTCCGCTTTACAAGATTCGATCTATTTTTATTTAACCAATTGGTCCGTCGTTCGCTAGGCCTAAACTAAGACTAACTCTTCCTCACTCATTTGGCTCCAGAAGACAGGTGCATGTTCCCACGGGAAAGACTCGAGCGTCTCATATTGCACTGCACGGGCATGCATAGCTGGATCGCATTGTACCGGATGCGCACAGGTAAGTGCAATGTGTGACCTTCGGACTTGGGTGATGTGAACATGCTCGCACCAGCATGTGGAGTAAATCCGCTGACTGGGCGAATCCCATATGGTCGCTGGTGTTAACTGTTAACTTAATCACAACATGAATTAAAGGATTACACGAAATAAATTATCAAAATACAACCGAAAAAAAAAACAAAAGCACACCGAACGAAAAGTCGACTTTGTCACAAAAACACGGAAATTCGACGTGACGTTACGTTTGAGAGATGGAGTTTCGTTTCTCGTGCGCTAAATCGAGTATCACACATGTAATGCTTGGGCGAACGCTACATTTGTTACATTTGTATTGTTGTGGCGTCTGAAAAATAAATGGCGCTGTTGTTATGTTATTAGATGAAGTATGTTTGTTACAATTTATTAATGAATTTCTCTTTTCATGTGAAACAAATAAACATATTGGTGGAAAAGTAAGACCGAACACTGGCTAACATAAAACTGCGAGACATCACACGATCGTTTACCACTGGCGGGGGGAGAATGTTGAATGCTGCCAATAAAATTGATCTCTGGATGCTACTATTGACGCCCCCGAGAACCGATTCTATGTGGTGTTAGACCAATAAAAAATGTAAATCCAAGGTTATGTGGAGGGCGAATAAAGAAAGTTTGTTCACTGTTTTACCAGATTTTGTCGAACTCGTTTTATTTTTTCTACTAGCAAATTTCCTTACCTTTGAAGTAAAGTAAAGAGTTCTTTAAGCTGCAACGCAAAGTTTTTACCACTGATCAGATAAATTGATATAGGCGACTTGCAATCCCCTTGCCTGAAACGCCCGCAAAAAAAAAGTAACGGAATCTCTCTCTAAACCCCGTCTGTGAACACATGTGAAGTGAGCAATGAAAGTGTTCAGTGAATCTATTTAAAAATGGCGGAAGGTTAGCTAATTTGCCGTCTCAATCACTCAAAAAGTATAAACAAAGTTATCAGCCTGCATTCTATTTTGGCTTATTTTGGTTTACAAATAATTATTTGTCTTCTTAGAAAATTAAAAAGCTGCCGTCCAAGCGAGTGCCCTTCCATTTGGATTAAGTTTCTGCCACTGCCATGCACAACGGGATGCACGCTCAACTTCGATCTCTGCTCGTGTCGTCGATCATCGAACCTGCCCTTGATGTATCTTCCAGTTGCCTAGTAAAATAAGTTTTTTCAAAGTAATAGATTAGTTTAAAACACAAAGTATTAATGAAAAACAAACCGTAGAGCCGTGGCAGAAACATTGGAAAGAAAATTTTCCAATTAAAGTCACTCTAATGATCTCTGGTTTCTTAAGAATTTACATTTGCAAATGAACTTACTTTTAATAAATCAGCTCACTCAACTTACAACAAATAAGAATTTGAGTGGAAAATTATATTTAATCCAAAAAAACTGATTACTGATCAGAAAAAACTGATACTGATTACTAAACTGATCGAATTTGTTTTGATTTCACAAATGTCAAAAGACATCTGATTCTGGTTGGGTGAGTTCAGTCCATAGGTAGAGTTTAGCACAATTGAGGTGGAAATAGGAGGTGGAAATCTTTGCAATAGAGAGTTTTTTTCCTTTTTTGCCTATTTTTTCTTAAAAATAAACAATCAAGCTTTTTCAGCAATCAAGTAGCTTGATTATGTGCATAAACTTTATTAATTTGTGCGTTTTCTTATAAAAAATTACTTGCGACTTTTTGGTTTGAACTTCTTATAAAAATTAGTTGCAAAAAGAATTTGATAAATTTTCTAGTAGTGCAAAACACATTTTGAAAACATTTTTTTTTTAATAAATGAATAGGCACATTTATACAATACTCTGTTAACTTTTAGATCACTGTTGAGAAAAAGGAGTTGGTTCGCTCAATTTTTTATTTGTTTTCGAATAATTTCATGAATATTTGTCAATACTTTCGTTTTAATTATTACAAGTTCATTAATTTAGTTATAAATAGTAATCAAAATAAAAAAATTACGTCTCAAGTCGAAAAAAAATAGAAGGAACAAACGTTCCTAGGGTCTAGATATGGATTACCTATCTGTTAACATGTTAACATGGAACAGACCCCTTCACAAAAAAAAAACAAATATTTTCTCTTTTCGAAACATTGAGAAAAAATTTATTTTTGTTTGATTCTTAATAAAAATTTCAATCTCACATGAATAATTTTTATTTGAATAGCAGGAATTGTTTGTTAATAAAATGTTATTCAAATAAAAATTTTATTAAGCTATTTGCGAATTGTTGCAAATAAAATTGGTGGCATAATTGAAATCAAGTCAAATGATTTATTTGAAAATGTATTTTTATTTGATTATGGAAATTCAAATAACTCAACGTAACGTAACAGTATATATAAGGCGTCACTGACAAAGTCACTAGAATTCTAAAACAATATAGAGTGAAACAGATGTAACCGCCAGAAAAAATAATTTTTTAAGCAAGAGTAACATTCACCCAAAGATCGGTTTCAATTCTAGATACCAGTATTGTATATGATGTGCCTTTTAGCTGTCATCGGCATTCATTCGACAAACCTGGCGAAGTATTTCACCTCGTTTGAAAGAATGAACAAATGCTGTAAAATTTATCTTACGCAGACTTTTCAAAATAGACTCAAAATTTTCTTATAAGTTTAATCACTTCTTAATATCAAAACAAGATCAAACACAAAAAAATACGCTCTCAAACTCTTGAAATATGGAGAAAATAAAATATTTGATTTGCAAATTAATATTGATTCGCAAAAAGATACTTATTTTTTTTTACGCATGAGTTTCCAACAATTATAAAATATATTAAGTATTTTCTAGAATTTTCATTTCAAAACTATTTAAACATTTTTCGAGGAGTCTTAAGTTCCTCGTAAGTCTTACCTAGGGTTCCACTGGTATTCCAAAAAACACTGAAGTTATTCCAAATAGTAATGATATATATCAATAGTGTTGTAGTGCAAAAAATAATGCTAAACCATTTTGTAGCAGAGTCCCTGTTGCAAATAATTAAAGTAGTTTTTCTATTTTAAATCTTGAACGAGCGTAATTTGTGTATCACCCTAATATTTTATATTGCCTGCACAAACAAAGATTTCATCGTTTTTCGCAATCAATATATTCATTTCTTTCTTTTCCATGAAAGCGAAAAAGCATTCCAGCATTAAAAAAATAATAAATAAACTTTTATTTGAAAGAAAAAATCAAACTTCGGAAAAGTCAACTTGTCTGCACGGAAATCTGAATAAAAACTCCGAACAATTGACACGGATTCACCTCATGTGATCCTCGATATAATGACCAGAAACGCAGTCGATATCTAAAATGTGTAGCCTGAAACGAACTCAAAACCCAAAATGGGCTGCACTAAGCGCACTCATTTTGACCTTGGACGCACAAATCTTGCTCCCAGCTTGGTTGACTGCATGTGAATTTTTTTTGCACCCCATAAAGTAGCATTGCAACCCACTAACTCAATCATGATAGCTGGTAGCATTTTTCCTAGAGAGCCGAAAACGAGTTTGGGGGCAAAAAGAGGAACCCCAGCGAAGATGACTATCTCATTATACCTGATCAATGGCTCAGAGAATGTTGGAAGTAATGATACGGGTCTATATTGGCTAACCGATTTATCGTACCCTTTTTTATGCAAAGGAATAACTTCGGCAACTTTCAACTCAGACGAGAAAATACCGCAATTAACACTAAAATTAAATATGTTTATAACATAATACATGAACAATGAAGAATACAATATAGTAATACATAATACAATCTTACAAGACAATTATAAGTTAAACCATCCGAAGTACATGATTTCTTTTTGTTAAGATTCATTTTACGTTTATAAAGCTCAATTGGTGAAAAAGGTTGAAAGACATACCTATTATTCTGAAAAGCATTATCAATCATGTCCGGATATAATTGAGAACTGCAATTTGTCTAAGAACGAATGGGCTTGGAAACTGCATAACCAGAGACGGCACCGTTTTCTTTTTTTGTTCTCTGTGACGAAGCGGCTTGAAGCTCGGCGCAGAATAGTTGATGTTGATGTGAATGCATCTGTCTGTAAAGTCACGAGCACTGAGCTGTGCGCACTTTTAACTTTGTGGACTGAAACCCCCATAAACGTATTTTACGTTTTATTTTTCTGTTGTTGCTTGAGTTGTTTTCCTTAGAATAAAAAATTTTGTGACGCTTACCTAAAACTAAATTTTATTTTATTTTCTTTTTAATTTTGAGGGCGGTAGCGAATTGTCGTTTGAATGTAGTAATATTCTGTAGGTAATAGGTAACGCAATAGTAAACGTCTGCATCAACAAAAATGTCGGCGAGTCACACGTTCGGAGTTCGGACACATCCTCAACATTAACATACACTATTCTGCTCCGAGCTTAAGGATTCAAATTCAACTGACCCTCCTCAGTAACTCCTAAGGGGTTCAAAATTAGTGAACTGTAGACCGCCGGGTCGTTCGGCTTATTCAGCATTCGGCTTATTCAGCATATTTCAATAAAAACAAACGTTTTTTTTTTTAGTTAAGTGTAGTCAGACTTTTGTACTGGTTCCCGCTTTTTGCTTCGTTTTAGTCTTGTATCTTCTCGTCTGCTGTTCTAAGCTAATATTTTGCAAAACATATCGACGGTGAACTATGAAAACCTCCTATGTCACATTTTGCAAACTTTACAGGAGACACAAAAAACTGCCGATTTTCGTAATAGAAACTTACATTCATGAAATTTTGTACAGCGTCATTAAAATTTAGACCCTTATTGTGAAATAGTTATTAACATTATAAAAAGTTTTTTTATTTAAAAAGGATAACTTAGGAGATATTCATACACAAATTATAAATCTTTTTCAGCTGATAGGAGCAATTTAATCAGCGCAATTCGTAACTGCCACTAAAGAAATAATGTTAAAATTTATTCAGCGATAAATAACCACGTATTATTATAGGAAATTAATATAACGACAAATAGAAATAAAAAGTTAATTCACAGGATTATATCACTGATAAGGTATGCGTTGCACCATTTCCCATAACTTAATTATTTAGCAGACATGAGCTTATTGGAATGACAATTTTTCATAAAAGCATCGACAGTCTTCAGGCAGGAACTCCTTGAGTGCTTGTTGATGATCCCATTTCTTTTTTGGAATAGCGAGTTGGCTAAAATTTAACTGCTTGAATTCAAAGTTATCATCCAAATTGGTCTTAGCCCGGATCGGAAGATCTTGCCAGTCTGTTTCAAAATTCAGTTTAACGGTTAACTTTCCTTGGACATATAAAAGCGCTCTGATATCTGTAACCGTTGGGTCCCCTTGCTTTCTTCCTGGCCGAATTGATGGAAAAACCATATTTTTGGTGAAGTCCTTGAAGAAATCGTATTGAAGGGAAATAACTTCATAAGGATTCTTCTTTCGGGCGTCTTTCGAAGTCCTGATAAAATCTGATGGCAAAAATATAGTAGTGTTCTTTCAATGCAACTGTGAACTGAGTGGCATTCCATTTGAGTGTGGCCTTTAATGAAATACTTTTGAGTTATTTTGATGTCAAACTTTTTCGGAAAATGAATAAGGCCATTAGAAACGATTGCGTTTCGATTTTGATAAGTGCATCCATCCGAATAAATTACAATTGGGAGTTTCATCGCAGTAATGCAATGCCTTTCTAAGTAATCCCAAATGCAGGACATGAAACAGGATGCAACCAATTGGTATGGATTTCAGTAAACCAAAAACATGTAGCTTGATGGCTCTGCAGGTTAAATATAGTAAAATTGTGACAAGACAACTTAGTTTTATAATATGCAGCGCTAACGCTCAATTGAGGCCTTGTTTTTGTTGCTTGAAGAACCATAGTGAGGAGAATGGCTTTTCCATTTTCTGCCAACGTTTTGTCCATTGCCATTTCATGTCTGGCTTGCACCTTTGCCTGAATATGGGATTCGTACTCCTCAATAGATACGGTTTGCTGTTGGAACCGCGTGCAAAGATCGCACTGATCTCTTTTTAGTTGATAGAGGGCTATGTTCATGCTATCAAAAACTTTCCGAAATTTTTTTATGTAGAGGCCACAAACATTGTGAGAAAGGTAATGTTCTTTATAGAATTCGAACAACCCTTGATAAGACGCAAATTTTACTCGCACATTTTACTTTTGGAAAAAATTTAATTTAAAGAGCATTTCAGTATTGAACATTTATAAAACAACGTACTGTTATGTGGCGACAAGAAATAAAACAACACGGAGGAGTCACTGGATGCACCCATCGATTCACAAAACGAAAATATCCAACTGTCATTCCAGTCATCTGACAGAAGCTGTCATATTCGAAGTTCGAATTTCTATTTCCCCTCCTTGGAACTCAGCGGAGGAGTACCAATGTAAAACTGCCAAAGAGGAAGTATGGAACGTACTAGAAGGTGCTTAATTTTGTATAAATACACGGGTGACAAACTCGTACAGACAGTTATATTTTAAACGTTGACTTGTGAAAATCGGTTATAAAATGAAAAGTGATTGAATTGAAATAAAGTGTTGAATTCTAAGTAGTAAAGTTGAATAACAGTGTGATTTGAATTAAAATAAGTTTTGTTTGATAAATAAAGTATTTCACTGTGATATCATAAAAGTGAAATTGAGTTTTATTCGACGAACACCAGGCAAAAACATAACATTGGTGTGAGAAATTGGGGATAAAATTCATAATTGTGCGGGTAAATTCTACAGTGGAATTTTCCGGAACAGTGTTAGTGTGTCAAACAGTTTTAAGTTCTAGAGAAAGTGCGCGTAAATAGGGTCGGTGACTAAAACGATTTATTTTTGCAGTGGAATTTTCCAGAGAAATCGTGTGTGTAAACAGTGTCGGTGACTCATACAAATTTGATGGTGGAATATTCTGGATATATTGAAATTGATTGTGCGATAAAGCCATAATTAACTTAGTTATAAAAACGGTGTCATTGATTTGTTTATTCGTGAGTGAATTTTCTGGAACAGATATAAAATATAAATTGATTGTGTTGTGAAAATTGTGTGAAGACAATTAAAAATGGGTCGAAAAATTGAACAATTGAAAACAGCTGAGTTAAAAGCAGAATTGGGTAAAAGAAACCTCCAGACTTCGGGGCTCAAAAGGGCTTGGTGCTCCGACTTCAGGACGCTATTATTGAGGAAGGTGGAAACCCAGACACGATGCTGTTTGAAGTTCAAGAAGGACAGCAACAAAGCACAGTAAGTACTGCCGATGAAATGCCCGCTTTCATAAAGTTGCTTCTGGAAAAATTCGAGAAGCTGGAGAGCGGCCAGAAAGAACAAAAGATTGCTTATGAGGAAGAAAAGAATGCTCTCGAAGAAAAGTTCGACAAGCTAGATACGAAGTTCGATGAGCAGAAAAAAGTTCTAGAAAGCAAACTCGATTCCCAGAATTCACTTTTTGAGGAAAAGTTCCAAACGATGGATCGAAAAATTGAAAGCGTGGAGGAACAGTTCACTGAAGTCAAATCGGAAGTAGAACAGCTGGCTAAGGAACTGAAGTTGGCTAAGAAACAGAAAGTGCGAGAATGTTTGCCCGACAGTCCACGGCGTAAAGAAATGCAGCCTCCTGTTTTTGATGATAAAACGTCATGGCCGATTTATAAGAGGCAGTTTGAAGCTGCCGCAATGACGAACAATTGAGACAACGAAGAGAAGTCGATTGCTCTCACGCTTGCTCTCAGAGGAACAGCTGCCGAATTGCTGCAAACTATTCCTTAAGAAAAATAGAAGGATTATGATGCCATGGTGAAGGCCATCGAGATGAGGTTTGGCGACGACCACATGCAGCAAGTTTACCGGGTCCAGTTGCGCCGAAGAGTTCAGACAAGGGATGAGACGCTTCAACAGTTGCAAGCCGACATCGAGCGATTGGCGAATTTGTCCTATTCCAACGCCAGCAGGGAAATTATAAACGAGTTAGCAACCGATGCGTTTACTAATGCCATTGCGGATGGAAAGCTACATATGGCTGTAAGAATGGCAGGTAAGAAGACACTCGCCGAAGCACTTGGATTCGCCCTAACAATGGAAGCAGCCGACCAAGCTTCGCAAGGTTGCCATCGCATAAGGGAAATGGCTGCTCTAGAGTGCTCATGTCAACGCATCGACATCGAAAGGCAAAACACGAACACCACTCGGAGACATATGAGATGTTGGAATTGTAACAAACCGGGACACCTACAGCAGTGCCGAGCGTCAGCTAGACAAGCGAGCTGCCCACATTGCGCTAGAAGGAGACAGAATGAAGAAACATCTGGCAGGATGTCGGGGCAGAAGTTGGTTGATGGAGTCGACGCCCCAGGACCATCATCCAAGTCTCGCAAACAAAACTCTGCAACAAGAGTCTGACAGAAGAGGCAATCATCGCCAACAGAAAATGTGTGGCCACTATTGACACAGGTGCCACGGCCTCCATCATCCGAAGAGACCTTGTTCAGATGTCCTGGCTACATAACACCAGCTGCTACAGTCTGAAGACAGCTACAGGAGAAGCGGCCAAAGTATACGGGGAGGTGCAGCTAAATATACAACTAGAGGGATTGACCTTTTCACATGCAATCTTGGTAGCCGACATATGCGACGAATGCGTCATTGGAGTGGACTTCATGAAGGCACACGAGGTAATTCTTGACCTTCGAATGCAGGTGCTAAGGTATCGAACCGTCGAGATCCCTATGGTATACGGAAACGACAACGCTGTGAATCTTCGAGCAATACTGGGAAGCGATGAAGTTCTGCGGCCCTCTTCAGAAACAGTTCTTTGGACACGTTTGGAGGGTGATCCGGGGAACCACCGATTCTATCTCATTGAGCCAGATAACAAAAGTGAATTTCCGACAACAGCTGAGAGTGAGCCTGCAAGTCCCGCCTCTCCATCAAAATTGACAGAGGTGTGTAAGACTATACTCGGAGACTGTGAGCTAAATCAGGAGCAGCAAACCATAGCGGAAAATCTCATTGGCGAGTTTGCTGATATATTTGCCTCACGGGATGGAGACTATGGTCGAACACACTTAGTGCAACACCGGAGATGCTAGACCAATCCGCCAACCTGCCAGACGACTTCCGTTGGCTAAACAGGATGAGGCCGCCGAGATGATATCGACCATGGAAAAAGAAGGTTTGATCGAAAGCTCGAAAAGTCCCTGGGCGTCGCCTGTTGTACTGGTGAAAAAGAAGGATGGCAGCACTCGATTCTGCGTGGTTTACCGGAGGCTTAACGATGTCACAAAGAAGGACAGCTACCCTTTACCTCGAATAGATGACACATTGGACACACTCTCTGGAGCAAAATGGTTTTTCACTCTCGACCTGAAAAGTGGCTACTGGCAGGCACAGATCCATCCAGAAGACAAAGAGAAGACCGCTTTCACAGCTGGCAATGGGCTTTGGCAGTTTACAGTAATGCCATTTGGTCTGTGTAACGCTCCGGCCACCTTTGAGCGTCTTATGGAACGTGTCTTACATGGTCTGACGTGGAAAACCTGCCTGGTATATTTGGATAACGTCATCGTTTTGGGAAAGACGTTTGCAGAACATCGCGACAACTTGAGGGAGGTGTTCCCATGACTTCGTGCAGCACACTTAAAGCTCAATATAAAGAAGTGTGCGATCTTTAGAGCAGAAGTAAAGTATCTGGGGCATGTGATATGGACGGATGGCGTGAAGACGGATCCAGAGAAAATCGAAGCTGTGAGAAATTGGCCAGTTCCCAAAGACAAACACCAGCTAAGGAGCTTTCTCGGTCATGCTACGTACTACAGGAGGTTCGTCAAGGATTTCGCCGGCATCGCAACGTGTCTGCACCAGCTCACTGAGAAAGGAAGACAATTTTAATGGTCAGGTGAGTGCGAAAGAAGCTTTCAACATCTGAAGCAGCGACTTTGCGAAGCACCGATACTAGCTTACCCCATTCCTGACAAGACATTTATTGTGGACGCAGACGCTTGCAATGTGGGTGTTGGTGCAGTATTGTCGCAATTGCACGATGGGCATGAGAAAGTGGTTGCATACTTCAGAAAAGTTTTAACCCGACCAGAGAGAAATTACTGCGTTACCAGGCGAGAACTCCTTGCTCTAATATTGGCAACGAAACATTTCCAGAAGTACCTGAGTGGCCAAAAGTTCACTTGCGTACAGACCACGCCGCTCTCAAATGGTTACTGCAGTTCAAAACTCCTGAGGGCCAAGTCGCAAGATGGATCGAGCGATTGCAGGCTTATGACTTCGAGATACAACATCGCAAAAGAAGACTGCACTGCAACGCGGACGCATTATCCCGGAGACCATGTGAGCCCAATTGTAAGCATTGCCTGCGACAGGAGGAAAAGGACGAATGTACTGTCCAGAGAGTAAGAGCCGAACCTGCAGAAGGCTGGAGTACTGAGGAACTTCGCAACGCACAACAAGAAGACCCTGACATTGAGCCAATCCTTGCATGGAAAGATTCCTTCCATGCTATAGATATAGAATACCGAGTGCAAGGGATATATCCGATAGAAGTCCCACATTAAAGTCATATTGGGCGCAGTGGGATTCTCTCCATGTACAAGATGGCGTTCCGCGAAGAAAATTGGAAATGCCGGATGGAAAATCCTTTAAAATGCAGCTTGTGGTTCCACGGTCCAAAGTGCAGGAAATTTTGCGGGAAATGCACAATGGAGTATCTGGTGGGCACTTGGGCATCAACAAAACCCTGGAAAAAGTACGGGAACGTTTTTATTGGCTGAGTTGAAGAAGCGACGTTGAGAGTTGGTGTCGGAAGTGTACTACTTGTGCTGCTAGTAAGGGACCCAAAGTCAAAACCAGGGGTAAATGAAGTACAATTTGGGTGCTCCCTTTGAAAGGATCGCCGTCGACATCGCAGGACCGTTTCCGGAAACTGTAAGCGGTAATCGTTACATCCTGGTTATTGCCGATTACTTCAGCAAGTGGCCCGAGACATTTGCGATCCCAAATCAAGAAGCGAAAACCGTTGTCGACCAGATTTTTTTTTTTGTTTTTTGAATACTAGGATGGACGGAGACTAAAACTCCAAAATCTTTCAAAGATACCAATACGCCCACTATAGCAGGTACATAATACCGAAGTAGCCGATATTGGTTATGCCCGATTTCCACGTGCTAAAAAACCACCCATTTATGAGAGACACTATGAAACTGCCAGAACGCACTTCATAGTAGTAAATTTTCGCTCTCTCATAATACTTCTTGACTACAACTAAGTTAACTTAACAAGTAGTTTACGCTTCCATAGTGTTGATCGCATTGGATAGGTTGCTTTCCAGTGAATGCACCTACTAAGCCGTTCATTCATGCGGCTTCACCCTACGTCGCTAGATCGAAGGGTCTTGTTCTTTGTAGTCGTCGCTCGTTGTTAACATCGTTAAGAGTCTCGTTTAGAGTACGGATCATTTCATTGTTGCAATGAACATGAAGGCGAGCATTTAGCTTTCGAGCGAAGTTTGTTACTTCTTCGCCCACGGTAGCTATTCCTAAATCTCTGTGAATATCGCTATTCCTAATATACCATGGAGCATTCACAATTGCTCTTAGTGTTTTGTTTTGGAAAGTCTGCAACATGGACATGTTGCTCGGCTTGGTACAACACCAAAGTTGTATACCGTATGTCCAGGACGGCTTTAACACCTGCCTGTACAAGAGCAGTTTGTTATATGTGCTTAATTTCGAAAATCTTCCGATAAGCCAATACATTTCCCTGAGCCTAATCTCGATCTCGTCACGCTTCTTCTTTACGTGTGGTTTCCACCTTTGTTTAGCGTCCAGTGTTATCCCTAGATTCTTCGCTTCATTTGCATAAGTTATTCGTACAGAATTTATGAACAGAGGCAAATTGTTAACCCTTCTGCAAGTGAAATTCACATGCGTAGACTTGTTCTCGTTAAGAGCGATTCGCCAAGTCTTCGTCCAGACACAAATTCTGTCCAATGCTCGTTGGAGGTTTCTCGTTGATGACTCGACTGATTCACCTGTTGCCAGGATGGCCGTATCGTCCGCAAACGTGGCCACGACTGTCTCATCATCTAGAGGTATGTCTCTTGTGTAGAGCAGGAACAGGGTCGGACCGAGGACGCTTCCCTGGGGTACGCCAGCCCGAATTTGCTTGAAACTCGAGTATTCACTACTACACCTAACACGAAGGAGTCTGCTTTCAAGATAATTTTTAAACATGTCTTCCGGCAAATTTTGCCGTAGCTTATATTTCAAGCCTTCATGCCATACCTTGTCGAAGGCTTGCGATACGTCGAGGAAAGCACTTGAACATATTTTTTTTTTTCTAAGGCTTTTTCAATTTCATGCGTTATTCTGTAGACTTGATCTATTGTGGAATGGTTAGGTCTGAAACCGAATTGATGATCCGGGATCAAGCGTCTTTCTGCAATTATTGGTTGTAATCGCTTCAGCAGAAGTTTCTCGAATACTTTCGATATTATCGGCAGAAGCGATATGGGCCTATAAGATTTTTTATCATTTGCGCATTTCCCCGGTTTAGGAACCATAATGACTTCAGCAACTTTCCATTGTCTTGGAACGTATAGAAGTCTAAGAGAAGCGTTTATCATATAAAGTAGCTTGACTAATGCCTTTTTTGGTAGCTCTTTTAATATTTCGCCAGTGATCAGGTCGTAACTCGGGGCCTTATTATTTTTAAGTTTGCTAATTGTCTGTCGGAGTTCAACTAACGAAACTTTTTTCATTCTAAAGCTACCAGGTTCCCCGTTGTTGTTTAGAACGTCAGCCAACGGCGGACCGTCGAAAGGCTTGAATGTTTCTTCTAAATGTTCAGCAAACAAATTCGCTTTCTCTTTGTCTTCTCTTGCCCATTCGCCGTTAGCTTTTTTTATTGGTGCCGAGTGGATTATAGGTTTCTTGATATACTTAACTGCTTTCCACAGCGAGTAGTTTGAGCTCCTATCCGCCGACAAGCCTTCAAGGTATTCAGTGGTCTCACGATTTTTAAGATCTTGCAACATTCCTTTCAGTTTGTTAGAGAGGTGGTTCAATAGGGTTTTGTCTGGGGGGGCCCTCGTGCCTTGCCATCTCCTACGCGCTCTTCTCTTTTCACGAATCAATTCTTCGATTTCGAGCGGATATGTTTTACGTACATGCCCGTCGGTGCTAACTGCGTTCTTTTGGGACGAATTGTTGTTCCAAGCAGCGCTCTGAATTGCTTCAATGAATTTGTCAACTGCGGTTTCTAACTCGAAAGGAGTTTTCAATGGCACATTCAAGCCAACACCCTCCTTACAGTCCTTTCTGAAAGCGTCCCAGTTCATGTTTTTGCTAGCTAATCTAGGAGCTCTTTCTATTTCGCCAGTCTTCCACCCATCTTCAAGATAACTCCTGAGTGGTCTGAGCAAGGATCATAACACTTTTCAATTCGCGTAAGGTATATGGGGTACCCTTTAGCGATGTAAAAATCGACAAGGTCAGGCTTTTTATTCCTATCGGTTGGCCAATATGTTGGCTTACCCGTGGAGAAAAAGTCCACCCCACGCTTCATACTATTTTTGTACAGTAATCTGCCTCTTGTTGAATTGCATCGTGAGCCCCAAAAAGTATGCTTCGCGTTAAAGTCACCCCCAATGATAAAATTGGACCCAATGAAGTCATACATACGATCAAGATCGTCTTCCACCAGTCTATATCCTGGCGGGAAATAACAAGATGCAATGTTATAATCTAAGCAGTCAATTTTTACAGAAACTGAACTGATCTGCATAGAGTCTAGCTCAACTTCTGTGTTCTTCAAGTGCTTTATGCAGTTCTTAATGTAGAGGGAGGATCCTCCTCTCAAATTTTGCGAAGGGTGATGTGCGTGATAGTCATTGTAACCTTTAAGTTTGGGTGTAGACCCGCTTTTAAGGTGAGTTTCGGTAATCATGCAAATATCAATATTGTTTTTCCGTAGAAATACTTCTAGTTCGTCTATTTTATTCAGAAGGCCGTTTGCATTCCATGTTAGTATTTTAAATAACTGTTTCATATTCATGTTCTCTTGTAATTTTTTCGAGGCTTAAACTCGAGCTTGCTCAGTTTGTCAAATATAACTTTGTTGATTTTAGTCTGATCCTCAAGTTTCTCCAAGATTACAGCGAGGATCTGAGACACTGCATCTGTTGTGGGCGATCTTGCCTTGCTTTCGTTTGCCGCAACCTGTGCGTATGATTTCGATGCGACCAGTGGTGGTTTCTCCGCTGCACTTGAACTGGCGCCGCTCTTTTGTGGAGCTTTTACGCCTTTTGCCGACGCCTTTGGAGTCTTTGGCTTAGGAGTTTCAGCAGGTTTTGGGCGTCCTAGGCTTTGATTCTGACCTCTAGTATTTTCCTTAAGAGGTTCTCGTCCCTTTTGTAGCTCTATGGCTACTTCGCATCCTCGATAGTTCGCGGGGTGGTTTCCGTGGCAATTGGCGCAAACTGCTGGAGCCTTTATGTCAACTTTGCACTCTGTTGACAGGTGTTTTCCGGCACATTTTACGCAACGTGGTTCTTTTTGGCAGTAGGCACTTGTGTGCCTGAATTCTTGGCATCGCTTACACTGTGGTATCAGTCTATTGCCCTTTCGCATGGGTTCGATTTTAACCCTGATGTTAAGTATCATTTTTATTTTATAAATATCGTTTATGCTCTCAGTTCTTTCAAAGGAGAGCATAAAAACTGGAAGGCCGCGTCTGATCACAGTGTCTCTTTCTCCTTCCGTGCGTTGCTTTTCCTTTTTAATGATATTCACGGCATCAATAATTTTAAGGCCTTTATTTTTTACGTCTTTTACAACGTCTTCTTTTGTGCATGATGGGTGGAGCCCCCTTACAATGACTCGCAGTGGTTTCTCGTACTTATTTTGATAAGTATACCACTCGATTCTTTCTGCATTCAGTCTAAGAGACAGTGCGCGATAGGAATCGGCGTTGTCAACATTTACTTTCCACACGTTATTTCGGTGCGAGGTAAGCTTATAGTTTTCTGTTCTCACCGTGTTTGCAAGAAGGTTGCGCAATCTCCCAAAGTTTGCTATCCCGACGATGTTTATTGCGGGAGGTGGACGAATTTTCGCTTCTGGCTTAGCCTTGTTTGAGCCAGAGGGCTTATCTTCTTTTTGTATTACTTCGGGAGAGGAATTCGCCTTTCGCTTCTTGCTAGACCTTTTCCTTAAGACTGAATCAGTCTCAAGTGCAAGTTCGTCCTCGTCCGTGAAGTATTCGACTGCTGGTCGGTTCGGTGTTACTCACTCTTTCGTTACCTCACAGTCTTTCGTTAAACGAGTATTTTTAATATCCTCGTTTTCTTTTCGCAGAGAGTCAACTTCCATTTTTAGATCTTGGAAGAGTCGCTCCATTTCAATAAGCTTAGCTCGGAGTTCATTATTCTCCTTTTCTAAGCTCTTAATTTTCACAGAGTCCTGGTTTACCGGTGGACTGCTTTTTCCGGATATGTTCGATCTAGGTGGTGGTGATCGATTTAGTTTAGTCCTTTTCTCAAAAGGACTTATAAGCAATAAAAGGCTCTCCCCAGAATCCGTAGAGCCTGCCTCCGAAGAGGGTGGATTTTCCAGCATAGCTGGGCTGCCACCTGGGGTAATCAAATCTTTCGTTTTGTTCATTGCCATTTTTTTTTAACTTGTCGTTTTTATGAGAAATAGGTAAGTCACTTCTATTTTCATTTTTAAATACAGCCGCCCCTTTGGAGACAGACGCCGACCAGTGAGCCGCACAATGTGTGACAGACGCTTCTGGATTTTAATTTAACCTTCAGATTCATCTATAAGTTAAAACCTTACTGCCAAAAGTTGCCCCAAATGGAGCAGCATCGACAGCATCCGTTGAAACATTAAAGAATATTTCTTCCGGTGGATTTTAGTCGGCTCTTACGACAGGCATACCTTACCTCAATGCTATTCTAACCCCGACCTTGCAGGGGTGATTTTGTATAAATACACGGATGACAGCCTCATACAGACAGTTATATTTTAAGCGTTGACTTGTTGAATTGACCTGTTGAAATAAAGTGTTGAATTCTAAGTAGTAAAGTTGAATAACAGTCTGATTCGAATTTAAATAAGTTTTGTTTGATAAATAAAGCATTTCACTGTAAAATCATAAAAGTGAAATTGAGTTTTATTCGACGAACCCCAGGCAAAAACATAACAATACCCAAAGCAAATAGTGTATTTTTATATGCGCTATCTCTATTAAAAACTGAAAAAAGTGAGGAAAAAAAACACAAGCAATGGATATTATGTTTATCGGAACATTCAACCAAACTATCTTTTAACATGTTTTGTGTTTCTTTTATATCTTTAACTATAATTTAGAATGATAATATTTGCATTTATGATGGAAATGCTTCTTAAACACCGTTGAACTATACACAACACATAAAATATTGTAAGAAATATTTTTGTCTTCAATAAGATATAGCGCGTGAACTTTTTGTTGCTTGACGTACCCTAACAAAATTCTAGGCAAATGTGGTCATATTTTTGGCGCCAGTATGATAGGAGATATTTATATGCTATTGTTATGGAATTTTGTCAGCTTATTTTGATATAATTGCAGCATTCAGCGATGAGCATGAAATCCCTTAAGAAAACTACATCAAAAAGTTATTTTCAAAAAAAATGTCTGAGGAGGTATTCATAGCTAACCGTCGATATTTGATCCTGGCATTTTTTTATCCGAATCAGAATCCGGTTCGGATTTATCTTAAATTACATAAGTTAAGATTTTTCTTCGAGAAATCGGAAATTTGTCATCAAGAGACAGCTGTTCATTATGGGAGTCTTTGCTGTGCTTCCCACTTTCAATATAATAAGAAGATTAACTTTCAAGAACAAAATACTGTTTATTAAATATAGGAATACTTTTAAATCATAACTTTATAATTAATTAAAGCAAAACGTAGAAGCGTGTGTGAGCTGTTCAAGAGTCGCCATCAGACAGAAAGATGAAGGCGCCAATCAACAGTCGAATAGTTCAAATTTCTGTTTGCTATCGAAAAGAACTGAGAAAACAGCTTACTTGTTGTCTCTGCCTTTTCTAATAGCGTTCAAGGTACGCCACATTCACTCCCCCTCTAATCGAGTTGGCTATGAGGCAAACGTCACTTTTTTATTGCAGTATGTTTTGGTTTTGCTAGCTGCTGGATTTTCCAATTGGGTGTTTGAATTTAAATCGTCTTTCTTCGCAATGAATACGGGCTTGAGGCGATCTACGGAGACGTTTGTTTCTTTGTCGCCTATTCTGATGGTGAAAACTCGATCCGAAATACGTTTGACTACTGGATAGGGACCTGTTTACGGTGGCTCCAACGGTGTCTTCACAGCGTCGGTCCTCAAAAGAACATGAGAGCAGTCGTTAATGTTTTTCAATAAAAACATTTTTTTCATCGCATGGTGATGAACTTGAGTCGGGCGAAGCAGGTGATATGTTTCCGAAATTCTTCAAAGAACAACTGTGGATCTACTGGAGCATCTTCGTTAGCAAAAAACTCGCTAGGCAGTCGAATTTTTGCGCCGTACACCAACTCAGCTGCCGTTGTTTGCAAATCTTCTTTAAAAGAAGTGCGAAGACCAAGAAGAACTGTAGGCAGCAAGTCAGACCAAGGTTCGTTGTCGTGGCACATCAGTGCAGCTTTAAGTGTCCTGTGCCAACGTTCGACTAGTCCATTTGTTTGAGAATGACAGGCAGTGGTCCGGCTGCGAGTTGTTCCCGTCAGATTAGTTAACGCTTTGAAAAGTGCGGATTCAAATTGCGTTCCTTGGTCGGTAGTAATGATTTTTGGACAACCAAATCGGGAAATCCCATGCAATCAAAATACTGAAGCAACTGTATCCGCTCCCATCTCTGTCAGTGGTGCAGCCTCTGGCCATCGAGAAAATCTGCTTACCTATCTATCATCGTAGGCAGTAGCGATAGCCCTTAACCAGTGGCATGACGACAATATCCAGATGAACATGATCAAACCGATTGTCTGGCACGTTGATCTTGACTGGGATCAACTGGTTGTATCGGTGTATCTTTGACCGTTGACATGGAAGACACGAACGTGCCCACTGCAGACAATCCTTTTTGATGCCTGACCAGACGTACTTCTTTCTTATCTGCTGAAGTGTTGCACGGCCACTGGGATGCGAAAGTCCATAAAATATTGCGAAAACTTGGTATCTTAGTTTCTCTGGAGCGTACAGTCGGAGGTATCCAGTGGATATATCGCAATAAATTTCTACTCCAGGTTCCAAGAACACTCTTCTAAGTTGAAGCGAATTCTTACCAGCAAGTTGATCTTTTAAGTCGTTGTCTTCACTCTGCGCTGCAAGTAGTTCTTGCATGTTGATTGGTGCTGGCATGCTAATAGCACTTATTCTTGACAACGCATCAGCAACAGTCTTGTCAGATCCTGTCACATGTAAAATTTCAGTGGTAAACTGTGAGATATAGTTGAGGTGTCTCAATTGCCGAGGCGAAGACTTTTCCAGCTTTTGTGAAAAAGCATAGATTAAGGGTTTGTGATCCGTCCGTATAACGAAATGTCTTGCTTCAAGAAGATGTTTAAAATCCATGTAATCTCCTGTAATCTCGTTCTGTTTGTGACAGCCGAGAAAAGAATCCGAGTGGCATAGTTTCTTCCATGCTCTGCTCCAAAGCAGCGCCGATCGCGACATCTTATGCATCCGTGACAAGAGCTAGTTGCGCGTCTTTTGCTGGGTATCCTAGCAGAGCTGTGTTACCAATACTTTTCTTACAGGCTTCGAAGGCTTCCTCCGTGTCTGGCCTCCAGGGCACTTTTCTTTTATATTTCTTTTTGGACTCACGCAAGAAGTCGTTCAGAGGCGCTTGAAGATGAGCTGCATGTGGAATGCAACGCCTGTAGTAGCTGAGAATTCCGATAAAGTGGTGAAGTTCACAGATCGTTTCAGGTTTCTTATAAGTAAGAATCGCTTCCACTCGCTCCTTCAGCAGTTCGCAACCTGATGGTGTGATCGTATAGCCTAAAAACTCTTCAGTGCTTCCAAAAACGCATTTGTCCAAGCAATTTTGTTGAAGCCTTTGAAACACAGTGCGTATATGCTGGAGATGTTGTTGCATATTTTCAGACATTATGAGAATGTCATCAATATATACACATACAAAATCAAGGTCCAAGAATAGCGAGTCCATGTAACGCTGGAACGTCTGCGATGCGTTTCTCAAACCAAAAGGCATGAATAGGTATTCTATTAATCCAAATGGCGTGCAAATTGCTGTCTTTTTTATATCTTCCTCTGCCATTGGGACTTGATGGTAAGCTCTTTTCAGATCCACTTTGGAAAATACCTTTTTGTTTTCCAATTTCTCCATGTGGTGTTGGATGTGAGCAATCGGATACCGATCCGGGACAGTTGAGCATTCATCTTGCGATAGTCGCCACAAACTCTCCAACCGCCTTTCTTTTTGGCCACCATATGCAATGGACTTGCCCAGTTGCTTTTAGAAGGACTGCAGATACCAGTCTGGAGAAGATAGTCAATCTCCGTTTTTGCGGCTGCTAATTTTTCTCCAGATAGTCTTCGTGGGCGTTCTGCTACAACTTGACCAGTGGTTTCAACGTGGTGATTCACAGAAATATCGCTGTTGTTGCGATTTCGATTGTTGCAAGGTAAGGTAATGCTAACGAATTCTGAGAGGAGGTTGCGGATTTCGGGTGAATTCGTTTGATCGTGAAGCATGTTAAGGGTAGAGATGCCATGGAACTTAGCCTGCAACATTTCTCCCTTTGTTGTGAGCAACGTTTCGGAATCGATGAGTTGCTTGTTTTTAAGATCGACTAGCAAATTGAAGTGTGACAAGTCTGCGCCAATCATTGGGGTTTGGACGTCTGCAATAAAAAATGACCACCTAAACTCGTAAGCCAAGATCTAATTGGATAATATGCTCACCGAATGTTTCTATAGGCGTCTGATTAGCCGCGTATAGATGAAGGTTTCCGCTTTGAAGTATATTATTAATGTGATGTTTTGGTAAAGCTGATACAACAGATCCAGAGTCAATGAGAAATCGTGTGTTTGATGTTCTGGATGATGTTCTCGGAGATGAAGACGAGTTTCGTTGACGGTGTAGGTAGTGTCTGATGTGCTGCCGCCAACCGCACTGGCTGACGACAGCGTTGTTAGTTTTTTCCTTCTCCACTGGTTGATTTGATGCCGGGACAACCAGGTTGACAGTTTTTCGCTTGTGCTCCGAATTTGGCATGGTAAAAACACATGGAATCCTTCTTTCTGGATTGGCTTCGTGAGCGCTGATTGCTGCTGCTTCTGTTTTTGTACTTGTTTGGCTTTCTGTCAATTTGAAGTTGCTCAACTTTAAGAGTAATTGCCTTGATAGATTGACAGATATCGGCAAGGCTTGTTTAATCTTGTGACACAGCGAAGACTGATGGCGTGTTTGACGATGCTACAGATGCGATGGCCAAGTTTTTGTTCACCTCCAGCATTCTATCCGCTTTTTTGGCCAGTTTTTCGACAGTCTCTTCCTCCCATGTGTTTTGAAAGCATCAGGCATTTTTCCTAGAAAAAGAGATTTGACAATTTTCTCACTGCATGGATCAGGCGCAAGTCTTTTGATAAAATCCAATGTCTCTGATGGTTTTTTCCCGATAACCTCACCACCTTCTAGCATACGACTCAATTTTGACTCTGTTGATTCTTCAAACTTAGAAACTAGTCGTTCCTACAACGAGTCGAACTTGCGCGTATCTGGTGGTTGAGTGATGATGTAGGCACTTGTTTTAACTGATTCAGTTCATCCTGCAGCGCCTTAGCTTGTTTTTTAAGCTCCTCTTCCATGGTGTAGGTTGCACTTTTTCCTGTTTGGAGAACGTTGTTAGAAAGTCTAGAAGGTTCTCTCTTGTCGGAAGACGTCGGCGGACGTCGGGGTCACCAATTAAGAACAAAATACTGTTTATTAAATATAGGAATACTTTTATAATTAATTAAAGCAAAACGTAAAAGCGTGTGTGAGCTGTTCAAGAGTCGCCATCAGACAGAAAGATGAAGGCGCCAATCAACAGTCGAACAGTTCAAATTTCTGTTTGCTATCGAAAAGAAGTGAGAAAACAGCTAACTTGTTGTCTCTGCCTTTTCTAATACCGTTCAAGGTACGCCACATCATTACCCTGAGAGTGCCATCTATCGTGAAGTAGCAGCACTTGTGCACACAACTACGCCCCCTGTGTTTGATCTCGGAAGCAATATATTCACCAGCGTTGCCACTAGTCGAAAATTTGTAGAATGGCCTGTAAATCTTGCGGACTAGAAATAGGAGCAAATGAGCGTTATGTTTTGTGCAGTGGAGTATGTGAATCATCGTTTCACTATAAATGTTGTAACTTAGAAGTAGTATCATATGAAAAAATGATAAAGAACAACAATATTTATTATTTCTGCGACTCTTGCAACTTTTCGAAAATGGCTCACCTGAATAAGAAAATTGACGAAAACAGTAAACTTATTGAACAGCTGTTTGATACCATAAATGTACTACATAAAATTGTTTTGTCATCATCTCCACCACCAAACATTCCTGCTTAAATTATTTCGCTCGCCACTGAAGATTCAACACCAGTCCCCATGAATATTCCGGAAAATACTGACGCAACACTTACTGATACAGTTAACAACCTAACACATTTATCTAAAACCACAGAACCAGAAGCAGAAAACAATTATCCAGCCCATCCACTAGCGATACTTCGCGAAAACGCAAGAGTCACCCTACATGCTCCATTTTACTGTCTAAGCGCCTGAAGTCAGCAGTTTCACATAAATAACCCATATAAAACAAATAGTAGCCAGCTTCCTGGACCATCTATTCGGACTTCCCCAATTACAAGTGGTTTGAAAGTTGTCGAAGGGATGAAATGCGTTTTCGTCTCTAAACTGCTCCCCAACACCACCACTTACGATGTAAGAGAATATTTTTCTTCTATATGTGACGTTGATGACTCAACTTTCATCGAGAAACTTAAAGCAGAAACTAAGAGCAGCAGAGCTTATAAAAAATACTCTTCCTTCAAAATTCACGTTAATTCATCAATAAACGATTCTGCTTCTTGGCCCTCCGAACTAATAATTCACGAGTTTTACAAAAATAAAATCAACTCTTCAACTCCTTTTCCTCAATTAACGACAAGGTACTACGAGAATTCCCGCTACCGCTCACACAGACGATTTTAGTTTACTACCAAAATGTAAATGGACTACGGACAAAAACCCAAAAGGTTAACCTCAACACCCATAAACTTCAACACGACTTTTTTATACTCTCGGAAGCATGGCTTAACAAATCATTTATAAATGCGGAACTTTCTGACTCGAGTTTTGAAGTCTTCCGAAGAGACAGACACAAAGATACTGACGAAACCACAGTCGGTGGAGGATTGCTTATTGCAATAAACTAGTGGGAGGGTTAAAATTCGCTAAGGCGAATCGTTGGATACCCCATCCCAATTGACCATTTTCATGCTCCGAATTGTGTCATAAATCTTGGTTGTTAAATTTCAGTTTCTATTAACTTCAACTGTATTTAGAATTTCTCTGTTAAAGAATCTTCTCCCCTAAAAAGGGGCATGGCATCCACCCCTTTTTAATAACATCGTTTTTTTGTTTATATTTTTTTATCAGAAGTGGTATACGCGTGTTGATTGCATTTTCACATTAAAAATTTGGTTTATTCTTAAGAGCGCCCCCAAAAGTGGACGTGGCAAAAATTTATACATTTCAGTTGATAGCTTTCACACATATCTGAAAATTTTATAGTGCAAGTTTTTTGGATTCAAAGAAAATATATCGAATAAAAACCGTTTAATAAAATGCAAATGAAATATGACCACACCCAAATGGGAATGGGTTTTGCCTTTTTTTGAAATGTCAATCGCAATACACTTTGAAACTTTGAATTTTCATGCTAATAAGTAAAGTGGATTTTTAAAATTTTTATACTTGTACTGCTTCGGGACCTAAAAAGAACAGATATTAAGTTTTAAGCTTCCAGCTCAAAATTTAAGGCCTAAAAACTGCCGACACATAGACGGACGGACGGACATGGCACATTCGACTAACAATTCGGTCTCGATCATATGCCCTTGAGGTCTTGGGGGTCTACGGTGATTATTTCTCTATGTTACAAGCTATGCATCAATCTTAATATACCTCCTATCCTTTGGGATGGGGTATAAAAAGAAATTTGCTAGTGAGCTGATTAGCAATTATTATAACGTTGACTACGAAATAATTTGCGTTTAAGTAACATTCCCGAAACGCTCTCAATACTTGGTGGCTACATATATTCCACCTGCCTCCCAAGATGCCCGGTACCAACGTATAATGAACTGCGTTGAGTCGATTGCGGACACACTGGACCCGAGGGACGAAATTTTATTCTTCGGTGATTTCAATCTTAAAAACTTAAATTGGACTTTCTCTTTCGACGATGATGGTGCATTATGTGCAAGTAATGTATGTTCCATTAAAGAAGCCTCAGTTGTCGATGGGTTTGCATCACTAGGAGCCCACCAAGTTAACCATATTAAGAACCATTTTGGGAAAACTCTGGATCTTGTTTTCACTAACAGCCTAAGCAACACCTCTGTGAACTACGCTGAAGACAGACTCGTTAAAGAAGACCGCCACCATCCTGCCCTCTCAATGTCATTGAAAGTACACGGCCCAGCTGAACTAAGTATTTTAAAAAAAAAAGTTGCAGTTTGATTTCAAAAAAACTAATTTCGAACTTCTTAGTTCCTTATTATCTTTCTGCGGTTGGATTAACATTATAATGACTGTACTTCTCTTAATGACATGGTTAATGTACTTTATGTTAAATTATTTAATTGTTTTCTTAAATGTGTCCCAATTTCTTTCGTTAAGAATTGCACAGGTGCTCTTTCTCTTACCTTAAATAATGAATTGAAGTACCTGAAAATAGAAGGAACAAGCCATGGTCTAAATATACTCATACGAACACTTACGATGATCGCCTCAAATATTGTGAATGTAGAGACCATTTCAATACCAGTTTAGTCCAATCATATATTAATTATATTAACAAACTCGAACTAAATCTCAAAAATGAACCAAAGAAATTCTGGGCTTTAGTTAAATCAAAACTTAAGACTGATAGTTTTCCAAGCATTGTGAAACTTATCAACTTTTCTAGTCAAGTCTCACTACTCATTGCAAATTTATTTTCCAACTTCTTTGAGACTGCCTTTGATGACATTTTGAATGATACTAACACTACTAATGATACAATTAGTATACTAATTCTACTAATACTCACAATACTAACTGGACAATTCATACCAGCTTAACTACGGATTCTGTACTCTCATCTTTACGATATAGACTTTTCTATAGATGAAACAATTCTCTTGTTGGCTATAAGTAAGCTTCACGAAAGCTATTCCGCTGGTCCAGATGGGCAACCATCCGCCATCGATTTCAATCTTAAAAACTTAAATTGGACTTTCTCTTTCGACGATGATGGTGCATTATGTGCAAGTAATGTATGTTCCATTAAAGAAGCCCTTCTGTGTCAGTACTCGCACTATTCGGACGTGTTTTTCGTTTCTCCAATTGTTCTTCTCCTCATTAAAATAAATAAAATCAATCACTTACAAAAAAAGTCAGAACAAACAAACAATTTATTTTTGCCTGCTCAGCATTCTCCGCCGCGTACATTAAATGTTCCCATTTAACCCGTGCTGACCCTTATTCGTCACAAAAAAAAAAACACGATAATAACCCAGTTTTTTTGTGTTCCCATTCAAGCTGCGCAATCATTTAACAAACAAATAATCAATTTTTCCCTGCTCAGCATAGTGTGTCACCAACTTACCTAGTCTCGTGCTTTTAAAAAAAAATTCGAACAAACCTGTGCCCCTGAAAAAAATAAACAATAAACAAAAAATGCCTGCCTGTGGATCATCTAACTGCTCCGCTGCTAACCAATCTATGGATGTGATTGCTTGCAAGGAGATCTGCGGCAAAAATTTTCATCCAGTCTGTACAGGTCTCAGCAGGAACGCGAGATCTTACTTAAACGAGTACTGTGGGATTTTCTCATTCTTTTGCGAGGAGTGTTAGTCCTTGTCGCTTGGGCACTTATTGCTAGCCATCAAACGCTAGAATGAACAAGAAATGGCAGTGAGTGACTCGTTGGCCGAGCTGAGGTCTGAGATGCGCCATAGTATCAAAAAACTGGAACGGAATACAAATAATGATGCGTTCGTCAAAAGTTTTGACGATTTGAACAGTTCCGTCGAATCTCTAAGGAAGGTATTTAATACAAAATTTCAAAGCGTCGAAGGATCAATATCTTCTAAGGAACCAGTTTCTAAGCCTGACCTAGATGACCTCCTCCAGAACATCGTTACTGGACTAAAGGATGAGCTTAGGAGCTTCGTATCAACACTTAGCACAGTCAACACATCGAAAGCCGTTTTCGATGAGCTTAAGTCCCTCCGAGCTTTTCTTGATGTTCAATTCCAGAATAGCTCAAAGCCGACTCCCAACTCTATCGATCCTGATCTCTCTTACAAAATTGGAACCATGCTGGGCAAAACCAATGACATCAGCAATGATCTCCTAGCAATGCGACTGACGATTGGTGACATTGCTGATGAAATAAGAACCACATCTTGCAAGGTCATTCCTGACTTTATCTCATCCTCGAAACCTCCTTATAACACTTCGATACTGGAAGAACTTCGTGCATCTGATGCGGATTTTCTTTCGCTCTCCTCTCTTTCAGTTAATTCTGTTCCTTCTCAAGCAGATATCGAAATAGGAGATAAGACGACTGAACCTCAAATCACCGATGCGGCCGCCGCACTTCCCCTTTTAAACACCGCAACCTGTTATACCCGAGCCGATTGTAAAACTAGGAACTTCATGGACACATGCTGGGTGGACCAATAGGCTCAACAGGCTTTCAATAAGTAACTCCACAAATCTTACTTTCTACGTAGTAAAGGATGTCCTACGGCATGCGAACGTATCCTGGTTAAACAAATTATTTCTCCAGCGTTTCTCTATAGTTATTCAGCAATGCGAAAAACTCAAACGAACCACATCAAGTTTCAAATTCGCAATCCCATCTAAATACGACTGGCTATTTACCAACCCCTTGAATGATGTGCTCACCCTAGGCAAGATGAAAATGACTAAATGGGAATATAATAAAAATCAAAACAGTTCTAGCTCTAAATTAAACAAACTAAAAGTGAACAAGGAACCAAACTCAAACTGGAGCTTTAAACAAGGAATCCTTCCCAACTTTAATTTTTCAAGGCAGTTAAACACCTACTCCAAATCCTGCCCCAACACTCAACCAACTCCTGCAATTACTTTTGCCCCCGCTAACTCTAACACCAAACCTCAGCGTCAGCGAGTATCTTTTAATTTGACACCTTCTTCCTCTTCAGCAACAACCCATACCCAATCTTTACTCCGTACTGCCCTAAATTTATTCGCTCACATGTTCTCAATCCTCATACGGCACCCTCCATCGCCCCACTTAATTCAATCACAACAACCGTTTTGTCGACCTCAACCAATTCCACTCCATCCCCTGCATTTTTAGATCCATTGTTTCCCCCTACAGTAAAACTAACTAAACATCTTGCTGATCACAGCACTGAAAGTCGTTATGTTCTATCTCGTTTAAGAGATCGCAGGGTCTTCCAACTAACCCTAAAGCGGATCTCCCACCTTCAAAGATCTCGCTCCGATTACAAAAACTACTATCGCTCCTAACCAACCCCCTATCAGTCCTATAGTATGGTCCCTCTACTATCAAAACGTAAGAGGACTTCGTACCAAGCTTTCCGCGGTATATTTAAACTCGCAAAAACTCCCTTACGACATTTTTGCCTTAACTGAAACCAACCTTGTTGGTAAAATCAAAAACTCCGAAATCTTCACCACCGATTTCAACGTTATCCGCAAGGATGGCCCCGTGAGATTGGAAAATCCTAACGGCCGAGGAGTTTTGTTAGCAATCAACAATCGCCTCGATTCGTCTCCCTTTCCAATTCCCAACATTGAGAATCTTGAATTAGTGTGTGGCAAGATCACTTTCCCCAGACATTGCTTATACATACTCTGTTGTTATATTCACCCCTCTCAACCAACTGAGTCTTATACGCCAATAATTGATACTTTGGATTATTTGACCGACGTGATAAACCCCGAAGATAGTGTTGTCTTGTTGGGTGACTTTAATCTCCCGGGATTAAAATGGACTTTATCAGAAGATGAATCCCACTACGTCACATTAAACGCGACGTCCCAAACTGAGTTAATGTTCATTGATTGTCTATCGAATTCCGGCCTCTACCAAAGGAGTGGTATACCCAACATTATGAATAGATATCTCGACCTTATTTTTACGTCCGATTGTGATAGCTTTCTCGTCTCCAAGAGTGCTCACCTCTTATCCACACTTGATTCCTTACATCCCCCCTGTCCTTAAACTTTTCATTTCAAAACACGAGTCCTCAGATTGCTCCGGTAAATTCACAAGTTTTTAACTTCCGACGAGCAAATTTCAACAAACTCAATAGTCTTCTCAGCAATGTTAACTTTGATTTTATAAGCGATAACATCCATATTGACCTAGCACTCTCCATTTTCTACTCCATTATTTTCTCATGTTTCCAACAATCGGTTCCCTACTCAAGGCACAAAGATTTGTCATCATCCCCGCCATGGTATAACAAGGAGTTACGCTTTTTGCGAAATAATAGAAACAAGCTTTGGCAAACATTCCTAAAAACCCGTTCCGAAATTGATTACCTGAATTATCAACATTTATATAATCGCTTCTCCGAGCTCTGTGAATCTTCGTTCCATGATTACCTCCACCGCATGCAATTTAAAATAGTTTCTGATCCTAAGCGTTTCTATCAGTTCATCAATACCAAAAGAAAATCTGATGGCTACCCGTCAAATTTAAAATTTCTTAATAATTCGTCCGCAGACCCACAAACCATTGCCAACTTTTTTGCACAATTTTTCAGGCAATCGTTTTCAGAACCGATACTAGCCCCTGATTTCAACTACTTTAGTTACATGGTAAACTGGCAACCCCTTTCCCCGTGGACATAACACTAGCCCAAGTAGCAGATAAAATCAGCAGGCTCAAAGATGATTATTTACCCGGTCCTGACGGTCTACCTGCGATAGTTCTTAAAAAATGCATGACCGTATTAGCACCCCCCCTAACTGCCTTATTTCGTCTGTCGACAGCATCAGCGATCTTTCCCTTCCTATGGAAGGACTCTTATATTATCCCCACGCACAAAAAGAGTCACAAAAACGATGTATGTAACTACAGGCCAATTGCTAAGCTATCGTGCACACCCAAACTCTTTGAAAGTATCGTGTATCAAGAAATGCTTCCTCGTTGCAGGTAAATAATTTCCATTGATCAACACGGTTTTTTAAAAGGCAAATCCACCGTTACCAATCTTACTGAATTTGTTTCAAGGACACTGTGCGCATTGGAAAGATGGAAAGGAAGTTGACGCCATTGATACTGATTTTAGCAAGGCCTTTGGCAAACTAGCTTTCCCAATCATTATCTTTAAGCTTAAGAAGCTCGGTTTCCCCTCTAGTTTTGTTTACTGGATCAAATCATACCTAGAGGATCGACAGTATGATTTTAGTGCTCTTTAGATCTTCAGTTTCTGACCCAATCAATGCAACTTCCGGTGTCCCCCAAGGAAGTCATCTCGGCCCAATCATTTTCATCCTTGCAATCAACGACATCAACATGGTCCTGACTTCTTCCAACACCTCTGTCTTCGCAGATGATATGCGACTCTCAAAAATCATTTCTGCGCCCTCTGATTTCCATGACTTGCAAAACGATCAAAATAAATTTGCAGTTTGGTGTAAAAAAAAACTATTTAGACCTTAACGTCAGCAAATGTCAGGCAATTACCTACTCCCGTAAACGTTCCCCCCAACTTATAAGAACCTACTTCATCAATGATGAGCCTGTTCCAATAACTACCGAGATTCGCGATTTAGGAGTTATTTGTGACAAGGAACTGACCTTCCGTCCCCACATTGATAATATCATAAGCCGCGCAAATTCTGCTCTAGGTTTTGTAATGAGATGGTCTAAAAAATTCTCTGACCCGTATGTAATCAAAGCCCTCTATATCAGTTTCGTTAGACCTCTTATTGAATATGCCTTTCAAGTTTGGTCTCCATACCAGCAAACTCATATCCAAAGAATTGAGGCAGTCCAGCGACGGTTTCTCCGTTTCGCTCTTCGTGGTCTCGGTTGGACTGATCCTTTCGTGTTGCCGCCGTATGAACATCGACTAAACTTAGTTGGCAAGCAATCACTAAAAAAACGTCAAGATGTGGCTGACATCCTTTTTATTCACCAGCTTTTAAACAGAAACATCGATAGCCCGCAACTTCTACAATTGATTTCCTTTTCACCTAACCCTCGCAATCTCAGATCTGTACCCTTGTTCCGCCTATCTACTCACCGCACTAATTATGGTCATTTCGAGCCAATTACCAGAATGCTTCGATTAACTAATAAGTACGCCGAAGTTTTTGATATTAACTGCCCCAAACCATTGCTTAAAAATATTCTCCTACACTCTATCCATCCTTAAATTCAGCAACCCCTACTGTCTCATCCTCTGCTTTCCCCCCTAGCTCTAAGTATAGTGTAAGAACTTGTAACTAGTTTTAAGTTTGCTTGTATTAAGCTCAATAAATTGCCCCTTGGGGGGCACTAAACTAAACTAAACTAAACTAAGCCTCAGTTGTCGATGGGTTTGCATCACTAGAAGCGCACCAAGTCAACCATATTAAGAACCGTTTTGGGAAAACTCTGGATCTTGTTTTCACTAACAGCCTAAGCAACACCTCTGTGAACTACGCTGAACACAGACTCGTTAAAGGAGACCGCCACCATCCTGCCCTCTCAATCTCATTGAAAGTACACGGCCCAGCTGAACTAAGTATTTTAAAAAAAAAGTTGCAGTTTGATTTCAAAAAAACTAATTTCGAACTTCTTAGTTCCTTATTATCTTCCTGCGATTGGATTAACATTTTCAATGACTGTACTTCTCTTAATGACATGGTTAATGTGTTTTATGTTAAATTATTTCATTGTTTTCTTAAATATGTCCCAATTTCTTTCGTTAAGAATTGCACAGGTGCTCTTCCGTGGTTAAATAATGAATTGAAGTACCTCAAAATAGAAGGAACAAAGCATGGTCTAAAAATACTCATACGAACACTTACGATGATCGCCTCAAATATTGTGAATGTAGAGACCATTTCAATACCAGTTTAGTCCAATCATATTAATTATATTAACAATCTCGAACTAAATCTCAAAAACGAACCAAACAAATTCTGGGCTTTAGTCAAATCAAAACTTAAGACTGTTGGTTTTCCAAGCATTTAAGGCTTAACAACTTTTCTAGTCAAGTCTCACTAGTCATTGCAAATTTATTTGCCAACTTCTTCGAGACTGCCTTTGATGACATTTTGAATGATACTAACACTACTAATGATACAATTTCGACTAATCCTACTAATAATACTCACAACTTACTAACTGGACAATTCATACCAGCTTAACTACGGATTCTGTACTCTCATCTTTACGATACAGACTTTTCTATAGATGAAACAATTTTTTTGTTGGCTATAAGTAAGCTTCACGAAAGCTATTCCGCTGGTCCAGATGGGCTACCATCCGCCATCCTTTAAAAATGTGCTAAATCTCTTTCTGTCCCTCTGACTTTTCTCTTTAATAAATCTATTTGTTCTAACATATTTCCTGACTTGTGGAAGCACGCTTTTATTATTCCTTCTCACAAAAAAGGCTGAAGAAACGATGTTGCTAATTATAGACCAATCGCGAAATTGTCCGCCATACCAAAGCTGTTTGAATCCCTCATCTGTGATAGTTTAATGTTTAATGTCAAAGCTATTGTTAATGATTGTCAGCATCGATTTGTTAAAAACAAATTTACCACTACTAATTTTTTGAATTTCAGCACGTTTTGTCCTGAATCCTTCTCTAAATGTAAACAAGTAGACTTAAAGCTTTTGACGTAAAGCTTTTGACAAGCTTTCACACACTGTTTTACTAAAAAAACTATCATCGCTTTTATTCGGCAACAAGTTTGTATGTTGGCTAGAATCTTACTTAAAAGATAGATCGTATGAAGTTCTGTTCAAGTCCTCTAGCTCTAAAGTGTTTTTCGTTAACTCAGGTGTACCTTAAGGTAGTCACTTGGGTCCCATTTTGTTCGTCCTCTATATGAGCGATCTGCCCGCTGGTCTTAAATTTATACGCATTCTTATGTACGCTGACGACGCTAAGATGTTTAAAATTAAAGTGAGAAGAATGTAAAGTGATGACTTTTTACCGCAAGAGGATCCCATTTATAAGTATCTACTTACTAAGCCTTAGTGTGTTAAACCGTGTAAGTCTTATATCTGACCTTGGCGTAACTTTAGATTGTTGTTTAGACTTCAAGTCCCACATTAATGTAATTGTTAAAAGAGAAAACTCTGTTCTTGGATTTGTGAAAAGGTTCGCACGTGAATTTAATGATCCTTACGTTTTAAATTAGTGTTCATTAGTTTCGTTCGTCCTACGCTTGAATATGCGTGTCCATATTATCAGGTTCATATAGACAGAATTGAATCCATTCAAAGAAGATTCCTTAGCTTTTGCCTACGATTTTTCCCTTGGACGGACAGGTTTAACTTCCCAACTTATCTAAATAGGTTGAAATCAATTGACTTACCTTTACTTTCAAAACGTAGAGAATATCTTAGATTATGCTTTTTGGAAACCCTTAAACGGATCTATGAATTTACCAAATATTTTAAACCATATTAACATAAATATTAATGTAAGAAACCTAAGACTCATTAACCAATTTTATTTAAAAACAATGCGTCGCAATTATTTAATGTTTGGTCCTGTTCAACAAATTATTAAAACAGGAAATAAATACAATCAACTAATTGATCTCTTTCAGGACAAACTTTAAACAAAAACAATCAAGAGCTTAGTATACGCTGCAATTTAGGTATCTATAACTTAATATACAAATTGTAATACTTTAATATGTAAACCTTAAACGTTAGTACTTAAAGTGACTAAATAAATAAATAAATAAATAAATAAAAGCCTTTAAGGGGCTTTTATTTGTCTGTAATATATTTTCGCATGTATCAAACTTATTTCCTTTTCTGTGCTGTACCCAAACGCGAAATATAAGCGAAATCTGCTCTTGGCCATGACCATAAATTACTGAATAACTAGATATTCAACTTCGGACATGAAAAAGCTTTGCCCACAAGCTGAAATTGATGAATTTACCCATTCTTCGACATTTGTTTACAAATGTGAGTAAATTCGTGAATTCGTTATTTCCATGCAATTTCGTTTTGCAGCTTTTACATCAGCTAATCGCCTAAGGTTAACTGTTGTTGTATCTTCTTACACGTATTCCCCGACACGGAAATTTAAAGCTTTAAAAAAGCTTTAAAGGCTTTATAAAAATCGTAAGCAAATGGGTGTTGGAGGGTAAGAGGGACGCAAGTTGAATATCTAGTTATTTAGTAATTTGTGGCCATGACTGAAGAATAACTAACAACCAGAATCACATGCAATCATAAGGGTGTGTAATTCATAAAAGTGGGGTTGAAGTTGGGTAAATGTTATTTTTGCCTTTTAAAAGCCGGGCACAATGTGCGTCTGTGTCTGTCGCTGTTTTTGTCGCAGTGTCTCTCCTCATTTTTAACCTAAAGCGAGACACACATTGCGTTGCAATATACGTGTTCCTGTTTGTTGAACTGCAAGACACAGATACAGATACTCATTGTTCCAGCTATTGGATTTAACTTGGGTTTCACAAATACCTACGACTATGGTGTTGGTATTAAGTTGCTATCTCAAATCGGAGCGTTTTTCAACCGAAAAGACAATTATTATTGTCCTATGAAACTTAGTTTAAAAAGTTAACCAAGGCACCTTCAATTTTAAACTCGTTATAATTTTTTTTGTGTTCTTGATTAATTATTCTATTTATTGTTTATATTTTTTGTTAAAGCGCAAAATATTTCGTTTCTTAAAAAATTTAGTATCGGAAAAGCAATGGATTATCCGCATTCAAAAAGCTGTATTGTACCACCAAAATTATTGCTTCCGTTTTTTGTATTGACTCGTAATTGTGTTCAATTCGTGTATATATCTTATATTTTTTGGTAAAAGACAAACATTTTAGGAAATCGAATCCGTAAAAACCAGATATGGGAAGTGAGGGACTATTTATTGAAAATGTCAAAAATCTCCTATATATCAGACGTCAAAAGTATAATCCTAAGCCCCTAAAATGAATATGTATATTTATAATTATATGTATATATATTTTAAGTAACAAAACCGGCCGAAGACAGTGATTTCCTATTAATCTCGAACGGAATTCAGAAAAATACCAGACATGACCAGTTTCATAAGAAACCATTAAATCAAACCAAAAGTTCCAGGAAGGCCTCGAACTCGTGGAGTCTAGCCCCCAACAGATATAACATAATCGTAACAAGCCTTCCAAGCAGCATGAAAGGCGCATACTGGTCGCAGTTGAAAAGAGCCCAACTAGGGAACAAAGTATTGAGACCTCCAAACAGTACTGCATTTTATAAAATACCGAGGGACAGTGAGAGATTTGACAAATTTTGTAATTGCCACAAAGGAAAGCTTTCCAAAGGTAAGTTCATATTTTATGCCGCATCTTGCCTCAAAACTTGAGATATCGGCACCCAATTTCTAGTGGTACCCAATTTTCTTGTGAAATTTAGGACCTAAGCCTAAGCTAACACAGGTGATTGAAAGCACTCTACTTTTGCGATGAAAAAATCTCGTCATCAAAATGTGAATTCAAAATAGTTATTATTTAAATCTTCCTCTCAAAATGTATATAGTCTACAACTACGTATCAACGGAATCTGGAATGTATTGTGGCTTACCTACCTACTGTGATAAATTTTGTTTCTAATTGTTTCCAAAACAATGCTTAAATTTAAGTTGAAATCTAAAGCTGTTTTTATAGGTTTAATGTTAAACTGTGCCTCTAAATATGGGCGTCCTACAAAATACATAAAAAGGGGATTTTGACACAATAAATAATTACACCCCATCCCAAAGGATAGGAGGTTAATGAAGTTTGATTTATAGTTTGTAACATATAGGTACAAATAATCATCGTGGAACCCCAAGACCTTAATGGCATATGCTCGAGACCGAATTGTAAGTCGATTGAGCCATGTCCAGCCATCCGTCCGTCTATCCGTCTGTCTGTTGAAACTTAATATCTGAGTTTCCTATGTCCCGCAACAGTACAAGTGTAAAAGTTTTTGAAATCCGCCCACTGACACGCCTTCTTAACTTAATAGCATGAAAATTAAAAATTATCGGCGGACGCTGAAATTTGGTGTGCTGTATCCTTCTTAAAATGTATTATGATTTTTTTTTCAAAAAAGTGAAAAACGTCCCCTTGTGGTCGTGGCCATTATATTAGTTTTAACTAGTGGGAGGGTTACAATCCGCCTAGGCGAATCGTTGGATACCCCATCCATATTGACCACTGTCAATATGGAAAATGAGTGAAAAATCTTGGTTGTTAAATTTCAGTTTCTATTAACTTTAATTGTGTTAAGAATTTGTCAGTTAAGAATCTTATTTCTTTAAAAAGGGGCGTGGCATCAACCCCTTTTCAACAACATATTTTTTTTATCTTATTTTTTTTATTAGATGCAGTATACACGTGTTGATCGCAGTTTTATATTAAAAATTTGATTTTTTACTTAGAAACGCCAACAAAAGTGGGCGTGGCAAAAATTTATTTATTTGAGTTGATAGCTCACGCACGGATCTGAACTATTTATAGTGCAAGTTATTTGGATTTAGAGCAAATATATCAAATAAAAGCCGTTTATTACAATGCATATTAAATATGACCACTCCTACAAGGGGCGGTTTTTGCTTTTTTTTCAAATGAAAATCACAATACACTTAAGCGAGGATATCGCATGCCGAATTTCGGCTTCCTACGACTATTTTATTTTTCATGCTATTAAGTAAAGTGGGCGTGTCAGTGGGCGGGTTTCAAAAAAATTTACACTTGTACTGCTTCGGGACCTTAAAAGAACAGAAATCAAGTCTCAAGTTCCTAGCTCAGAATTTAAGGCCTAAGAACTACTGCAGACGGACGGACGGACGGACATGGCTCATTCGACTTACAATTCGGTCTCTATCATATGCCTTTAAGGTCTTGGGGGTCTACGGTGATTATTTCTCTATGTTACAAACTAGGAATCAAACTTAATATACCTCCTATCCTATGGGATGGGGTATAAAAACGGTATTCAATATTTTACTCTTGAAGTCAAGAAAAACTTGCATTATACGTTGTCCAGATATGTACTATCAAAGCATACAAATTGCACCACGCCCAATTTTGGGAGCGTTTTTAAGTGAAAACCGATTTTTTATATAACAAGTGAGTATGTGCAAGAGTTTGCCTGTGACACACTTCTATATACCCGACGCTATATACCATGTAACACCAAATCTTAAAGTTTCTTGGCCCTAATCCCCTATAAAATAAAGCGCTATGTGAGTCCAAATGACAAGTCCAAGCCGTGTGACTCGGTAGCTCACTTGTAGTATTCGGCTCGCGTTTCATTGGTTCGGGGTTCAAATCGCGTCGAGGGGCAAAGGCATTTTTTTTTTTTTATAAATTCTGTAATGTTTTTATTTCATTGGGTTGATTGGAGTTTCTAACATGTTAGTACCAAAAAACGCAATGCTTCAACTTTAAAGGATTTCCTCAGCTCCTGCCCACTTCTTCCAGAATACCTTGGGCTCATTGGAGTATTCCTTGGGTTCATTGCAGTATTCCCTGGGTTTATTAGTGTTCCTTACCTGTAAGTACCGAAGAATTATTCGCTTTCCCTTTTTAAAGGATCCTTCCAGCTCTTGCCCACTTACTCCAGAATTCTTTGGGCTCATTACAGTATTACTTGTTTTCATTGGAGTTCATTGCCTGGCTGTTTAAAAAAATGATGTGCTTCCCGTTTTCTTTCTTACTCTTGCCCACTTCCTCCAGCATTCTTTGTGCTCATTACAGTATAACTTGGGTTTATTGGAGTTCCTGGCCTTGTAGAACCGAAAAATGATATGCTTCCCCTTTATAAAGGATCTCTCCAGCTCTTGCCCACTTCCTCCAGAATTCCTTGGGTTCATTAGAGTTCCTGGCTTGGTAGTACCGAAAAATTATATGCTTTCCCTCTATAAAGGATACCTTCAGATCCTGCCCACTTCCCGCAGAATTCTTTGGGCTCATTTCAGTATAATTTAGGTTCATTGGATACCCGGCCTGGTAGAACCGACAAATTAAATGCGTCCCCTTTATAAAGGATCTCTTCAGCTCCTGCCAACTTCCTCCAGAATTCTTTGGGGTCATTACAGTATTACTTGGGTTCATTGGAGTTCATGGCCTGGTAGTACAAAACAATGACATGCTTCTCCTTTACAAGAATCCCTGCAGATCCTGCCCACTCCCTGCAGAATTCCTTGAGTTCATTGGAGTTCATGGACTGGTGGAACCGAAAAATGATATGCTTCCCCTTTATAAAGGATCTCTCTGGCTCCTGCAGTCTTGGGCTCATTACAATATAACTTAGGTTTATTGGAGTTCCTGCCCTGGTAGTACCGAAAAATGACATGCTTCATCTTTATAAAGGATCCCTGCAGATCGTGCTTACTTCCTCCAGAATTCTTTGGGTTCACTAGGTTAGGAACTCTGGTATGTAGTACCGAAAAATTATATTCTTCTACTTTACAATACCGATAATGGAGCTTTTCTCATAGAGGTGAAGCATATAATTTTAAGTAAAAAGTAAAAATTAGAAAGGTAAAAATGAAAAGTAAAAAGTTAAAAGTAAAAACTATAAAGTTCCCCTACAATAAAGTGCTGTATGCATAGGTATTCAAAGCGCAGGTCAAAATTATGTGACTAGGTAGCTCACCGTGAGAGTTGTCGGCTCGCGTGGGGTTGGGTTGGGCCCAGGGCAATTTTTTATTTTTTATTTTAATCGATGTGTGCTGCGTTGTTCCTGTCGTAAGACAGGCTTCTTTACTATTTCATATATAATTTGTAAAGGCCACGCCCCCATAAGTGTGCATGGGCTTTAAATAAAAATCAATTAATTGTATATTTTTCAATTGGATATTTTATTACAAAAATTAGTTTACAAAATAAAATAAGCATATACTACATTATAATAAAATGTAATAAAATATAATATGGCCTTTGCGTTGTCGTCTGCCAGACTGACTTCTTAGATTAAAATAACAGTATAGTAAAACCATGACTATTAAGTTTTTGATAATTAAAAGGAGTTTAAAATTATCATGTTTCTATATGTTGATGCCCTGCTCAGGTATTCGTAAAGGTTTTCCCAATTTTCACAATATAAAATCTTTTTGGTTTCCTCCAATGTCAGTGTTTCTAACCAAAGCAAAGAACCCTAAAATCTTCAAGTAGCGGGCAAACTGAAAGGAAGTGAAAAGAGTCTTCCTTAGATTTTAGGTTGCATAGTGTGCAGGAAGTTATAGTGGCTTGCTTGTACGGGGAGCCATTTAAATTTAGCATGTCACTTCGCGCTCCAAAGATCAATGATATTGCTCTTGTGCTTAAATTGTCGTTAAAATAATTATTTGCTAGCGAATAGCTTAAATCAGGGTAACTAAGTCTGTTTATCGACAAGTTTGCTAATTGAATATGTTCGTTTCTCTGAAAGATATCGAAGACTTCCAGTTATACATACAGTTGTTGTTTAAGTAGGGTTTGATCTGCATATTGCACATTAAGTTCTACACTACACTTTTGGGAAAGCAAAACCCAATCATCGGTCCAATCGACTTTGTAATCGAAGTTGTATTTAAGAAGCAGGAGAGGTATCTGGTCGGGCATATAATTTAAAACCTTAAGGATGCAATCAATATGGAGTTTCAATGAATAGAATAAAGTAGGAAGACCTGTTTCTAGGCGCAGTACATAGTTTAAAGTAATAGTCGAGAGACGAAATTTTTTTCCAGAAAAAAACGCTGCAGTTTTTCAATTTCCTCATATTGCTTGTATCCCCAAACTTGGGCGCATAGCACATTACCGACCTAATAACATAACAAAAAACTTTATATTTCACAGATGTTTGTATATCAGATCAATCAAAAATACTTTGCCACGAAACATTTATTAATTATTTAGAAGCACTGAGCTTGTTTTCTTGATGTTGAGAGAAATTCACACGTAGTTGTATCCCGAGGTAATTATACTCCTTTACTGACTCAATTAACTCGTTATCAAAAAACCATTTTTCAGCAGGCGTCACTTTTTTTTGTCGATTCCGTATGATCATTACTTTTGATTTTTGTGGGATTACTTTAGATTACTTAAGATTCCACTGCGTAACGCGGAATCTAAAAGTAAGATCTACCTTACTTTTAGATTCCACGTTACGCAGTACTCACGTTTCTTGTTAATCATAAGAGATCGCCTGCATAATGTAGTATTTTAACCAGTGAGTAAGAGCTACAGTGTGTACGCAGAAGTTACAGTCCGTAAAACGGACCGTTGAATACCCCATCCTATCCCACATTGTAAGATGCTGAAGGCGTAGTTACTTTTTGACATTTTGTAAGTAATGCAAACTTCGAAAAGGGGCGTGGTCAAACCGCCCCTAATTACAAACTATTGATTATAAGATATTTCCACAGACATTTCCAAGTTACACTTAAATGTACGTAAAATGCAATTTTTCAAATTCAATATTTTTGAAAAATCGACCCCTAAAAGGGCTTAAAACTTGGCTAAAAACTTTATATGAACGAAATCTGAGACAGAATTCTCGTTTACCTAACCTGCTACTTTTTTTGTTTGATGCTTCCCTAAATTATCTTTAAAGCCAGTCGAAATTAAGTTTTTCTGGAAAATTTTAGGTTTTTCTTCAATTCTGCCTTCAAATGAGGGCGTGGCCCAAAGATTTGTATAGACAAAATGTGGAACTAAGCGTTTTCTATAAAAAATATTAAGCAATTTTTTTTTCAATTTCGAGCAAAAATATTAAGTAAAACCCATATTAAATTTACCCTTAAAATAGATGCCACGCCCACAAGAGGAGGTTTACCAATTAAATTTGTCTTGTTTGTGTCTATTATTTATTAGGAGATGCTAAATGTCAAATTTCAGCCTTTTAACACGTCTTACAGTTTTTAAAACTCTGGGGGTAGTTGCACATTTAGACCGATTGTGGGCGTGACTTTAGGCGGATTTAAAATTTTTTACACTTGCACTGCTTCGTATGACGTGGACCTTACGCATTAAATTTCAGCACCCTAGTTTAAAATTTAAGGCCTAAAAACATGTGACATACAGACGGGCGGACGGACGGATGGACGGACATGGCTCATTCGATTCAGAATTCGGTCTCGATCATATGCCCTTAAGGTATTGGGGGTCTACCATTATTATTTCAACGTGTTACAAAATATGTGACAAACTTAATATACCTCCTATCCTATGGGATGGGGTATAATCATATGCCCTTAATGTCTTGGGGGTCTACCATTATTATTTCACCGTGTTACAAACTATGTGACAAACCTAATATACCTCCTATCCTATGGGATGGGGTATAAAAACCACACCGGCGAAGCGAACACCAGCAGGCACCCACTCAGCGATGTCATCAATGAATAGAGCAAAAAGAATATCACTCAACAAACAGCATTGCTTTACGCCTGATCTCGTTTCAAACCATTCAGAAATGCAAGAACCATCCCAAACTGCTTGCCGGGTGTTGTTATACATGTTAATGAGAACAAGTAATATTTTCGTGGACAACCCTTTCTACGATAATTTATAGAATGGGGCATTTCTATCTATTAAATCAAAAGCGGCTTTCAAATCAACTAAAAAAACATAAAGCTTCTTTTGACGTCGCAAGAAATAAGTAGCGATTGTTGACAAAGTAAACACATTATCGACAGTTGAGTAACCCTTTCGAAAACCCACTTGAAACTCGCTCAGTATTTTATTGTCGTTTCTCCATACAACTTTGCGTGAGAGTAAAATTGATGTAAAGACTTTTGCAATGCTGTTCATGAATGAGATTCCTCTATAATTGTTCGGTTGATTAACATCACCTTTCTTGAAGATAGGATAAGCTATTGCATCTTCGAAAGACTGGGGAACGTCGCCTGTAGAAAATACAAACTTGAAAGTTTCGAGCATGTAGTTAAGAAATGCATTCGGTGCGTTTTTATAAAATTCGTTCAGTATGCGGTCAGGACCTGGTGCTTTTTATACCCGACCCAGGGTATATTTAGTTTCATGTATAGTTTGCAACGCAGTGAAATAATCACCGTAGACCCCTAAGACCTTTAAGACCGTCCGTCCGCATGTAAACAACTTTTAAGCCTTAAATTTTAAAGTAGAGAGCTGAAATTTTTGTGGTTTGGCTGGAAATCCATTGTACCAGATATGAAGCTTGAAAATTAGCTGAATCCGCCCACAGACACGCCCACTACAGGCCTGTGTGTGCGACCATCTCTAATTTAAAAAAATACTTTTTCTAAATTTTAGCTTTGTTAGAATGGTGCTAGCGCATTCATTTTTGGTATAAAACATTGCCTTGTGATTGTTTTTGAAGCTGCCTAAAAATTTTAGCCTTTTCATTGACCATGCCCACTTTTTTAAGGGATTTAAGCTTAAAATGACGGTTTTTCAATAAATATATATGAAATTTGACTAAAAAGTATATGACAAAAGTTGTAGATATTAGTATTTTCTAACTTTCATGCATATGTGGGCGTCCCAATTTTGTGGGCGTGGCGATAAAAAAAGTGATTTTTTTGAGTTAAAAATTCGGGGTTTTAGGCGGAAATGTATGAAACCACCTAGTATAATGCATTCAACAGTTATACTTTTGTATCCTGCCCACTTCTTGGACGCGTGTCAGTTTTTTTTTGATATGGTCGGGTATTTTGCAATCCGTCGTAGATGGACTCAAGCTTGTGCACACGCACTGTTTCCCACTTGTTTATTTGGAGTAGTGTAAAGAGAGGCTTTAAGTTCAGAAAATGTTATTTCATCATCAAGACGGGTTACTTGGAGACGGGTTACTTGAGCCCACTGAACAAGGAAGAAAGGTGGGTCTGGATTAAGCAGAAGTTTAAAGTGCTCAGCTAACATACTGGCAGTTAGGTGTACGCCACACACAAAACCTGAACGCTTAAGCTGTTTAATTTTTTCCCAGAAACACTTAATACTCTCAGAGTGCGCTAGTTTGACTGTGATAAAGCGATGGCGATAGTACTGCTTACATTTATTTTTGCATAAAGCTTTATATTTTCTGTTAGCATATGTGTGCTCAATTGTTAACGTGTTTTCCGCGTCCACAGATTGCTTTAATCTGCGGAGGGAAAAAGAACGTTCTCTTGCTTTAAAGTATTTTTGGTCAAACAATTTCTGAGGAAAAATTTGTTTTTTGCGAGAAGGATAATTTTGGGCTGCACTGTTAATAGAACTAGTGAGGAGGGTGATCTTTTCTTCAGCAGAGATTCGAGCGAGCTTTGCTCACAGATGTTTAAGTTATTTTCTAACCTCGTATTGTATTCTACCTTATACCTCTCTTTCCATAATATCTTAGCAGGAAGGCGAATTGCATGGTATTTAGATAGATCTTTTAAGCAAACATCAACTATCATGGGCATATGGTCAGAGAAGGTCTGGGTATCAACGCGTAAAGAGGAGATGAGTTTTCTCCAATCAGAACTTATCGCAAATTCCCTGCGCCCCAAAGAAGGTGAAATCCCCTACATTATCTACATCATTGCAGCCGTTATTGATAGTCCATAGTTTTGACACATTTCTAAAAACAGCCGCCCATTCTTGTTGAAAACTTTATCTTTGTCTTTATCTTATCTTTATCTTTATCTTATCGTTTAAATAGCTTAGCTGTAGCCAAATACTTACTTACTTACTTAAGGTGGCGCTACAGTCTGGGGTGGACCTGGGCCTCAGCCAACAAGCTTCGCCAGCCAGCTCTGTCTCTAGCTAGCCGTCTCCAGTTACGCACGCGAAGTTGGCTGAGGTCCCCTTCCACTTGCGTGCGCCACCTGAGTCTCGGTGCTCCTCTACCGCGTCGTCCCTGCGGTGTGGATTCGAAGATTTTCCAGGCCGGGGCGTTGGTGTCCATCCGCTCTAGATGACCCAGCCATCGTAGACGTTGTGTTTTGACTCTTTTGGCTAGGTCGGTATCGCTGTACAGCCCGTACAGTTCGATGTTATATCTCCTCCTTCACTCTCCGTCTATGCAGACGGGACCGTAAATCGTCCGAAGAATTTTCCTCTCGAAGCAGCCTAAAGTGTTTTCATCCGCCTTTGATAGGGTCCATGCTTCTGCACCGTAAAGCAGGACTGGGATGATGAGGGTCTTATACATGGACACTTTAGTTGCTCGAGAGAGGGCTTTGCTACTCAATTGCCTTCTTAGCCCAAAGAAACAGCGATTGGCAAGAGTTATCCTTCGTTTGATTTCAGCGCTGGTGTCATTGTCTGAATCGATAGCGGAACCCAGGTAGTTAGTTAGTAAGTAAGTAAGTCCCTAACTACCTCAAAGTTATAGTTGTGGATGGTGATGTTTTGTCCAAGACGTCGGTGTTGGGTGTCTTTTCTTGATGACAGCATATACTTGGTTTTGCCCTCATTGACTGCTAAACCCATATTCGCCGCTTCCGTCCCAATACTCACGAAGGCTTCACTGACATCACGCTTTGTTCTACCGATTATGTCAATGTCGTCTGCGTATGCAAGTAGTTGAACGGACTTTTGAAAGATTGTACCTCTGGTGTTGGCGCGAGAGTTCTGCACAATTCTCTCAAGTATCATGTTAAAGAAGTCGCATGACAGCGCGTCGCCTTGTCTAAATCCTTTTTTGACATCAAGGGGGTCGGTGAGGTCTTTGCCGACCTTGACGGAAGAGCGTGAGTTTTCCATCGTCATCCTGCACAGACTGACGAGTTTGGCAGGGATGCCAAAACTAGACATTGCGCTATATAGCTCGTCTCTATAGATGCTGTCATACGCGGCCTTGAAATCGATGAAGAGGTGGTGTGTATCGATTTGGAATTCCTGGGTTTTCTCCAAGATCTGCCGCAGTGTGAATATTTGATCGATGGTGGACTTTCCTGGCCTAAAGCCACACTGATTTGTGCCTATGTGCCTGGAAGTATGGAAGGTGCTTAATTTTGTATAAATACACGGGTGACAGGCTCGTACGGGGCAGTTATATTTTAAACCTGGACTTGTGAAAATCGGTAATAAAGTAAATAGTGATCAATTGAAATAAACTGTTGAATTATAAATAGCGAAGTTGAATAACAGTGTGATTTGAATTTAAATAAGTATGTTTGATGAATAAAGTGTTTCATTGTGAAATTATAAAAGCAAAATTGAATTTTATTTGACGAAATCTAGGCCGAAACATTACAATAACAATTTGTTAGATAATCCCGCTACGTTATATGACAAAATTTTAATATCATTATTTAAAGAAAGATTAGTGCTATTTTTGAAAGTTTTTGATGGTGCTACTTTACTACTTTTTCTACTTGCATGACAGACGGCAACACTTGCGTGACAGACCGCACCCTTCTGGAGCTTTGCACGTTGAAGACCAGGTGAGCTTCGGCAATGAAGTTGTGGCGACCAATTAGCCACCTCTTCGTCAAAGAAAACAACATCAAAAACACGTTAATTTTCACCAATTTATTTAATACAAAAGTCAAAGAAAACAACTACAAATGATTAACCAAAAATTGAACTAACCAAATAACAACAATGACATTCAATATTAATAATAACAATAGTTAAATTAAGCAAACTGCAAAATGAAAACAACAAAGCGAAATGTCAAAACATTCGAGACTTACATAGTATATTAGTTAACAAGTGGGAAAGTGCAACAGTGGGTATGCAAAAGCTTCAATCCATCTACGACGGATTGCAAAATACCCGACCAAACCAAAAAGAAAACTGCCACGCCTCCAAAAAGTGGGCGGGATGAAAAATATAACTGTTGAATGCTTTATACTAGGTGGTTGCATACATTTCGGCCTAAAACTCCGCCTTTTTAACTAAGAAAATCACTTTTTAACGCCACGTCCACAAAAGTGGGCGAAGGTACATACAATATATACATAAAAGTTGGAAAATGTTAGTATATACAGCTTTTCTCATATAATTTTTTGTCAAATTTCATATATATTTATTGAAAAACAGTCATTTTAAGCTAAAATCCCTTAAAAAGTCGGCGTGCTCAATGAAAAAGCTAAAATTTTTTGGCTACCTTAAAGACAATTATAAGGCAATGTTACGTACCAAAAATGAATGCGCTAGCGCCATTGTAACATATCTAAAATTTGCAAAATGTATTTTTTTAAATTAGAGATGGTCGCACATACAGGCCTGTAGTGGGTGTGTCTGTGGGCGGATTCAGCTTATTTTCAAACGTGATCTGAAAGACTGGACTTCCAACCAACCCATGAAATTTCAGCTCTCTGCCTTAAAATTTAAGGCCTAAAAGTTGTTTACATACGGACGGAAGGACGGACGGACATGGCTTAATCGATTCTCCTGTCGGTCCCATTCATACCTCTAAAAGGTCTTAGGGGTCTACGGTGATTATTTCACTGCATTACAAACTATACATCAAACTTAATATATCCTGGGTCGGGTATAATAAAACGTATTTTATAGATCCACACGCTGTATTTATTTAAACAGTAGTACGGCAGGCTACAAACTGGTGACCCCGACGTGATCGTCAAATACAGCATAAAAAACACTACGCACAACGACACAACTGAAATATTGTTGCACAAGCAATATTACTATGTCGCGGTTGTATGCGGAGTATTTTTTCGGTCACATAGTCTACCACGGCGTCGACAATTTCCTTGTGTGCAACGGATGAATGACTCAAAACGATCGACGCGAAATCGTTATCCGGCATACATCCACCACCACCGTCTGCGCCCAATGCACCCATTCGAACGCATCAAGCTGCCAAGTTTGATGCACTTTGCCCGCAGCTATGGATCACATAGGTAAAATTGGCATTCCAGCTCAGTGGCATCATCAGCGACGCGCAGAAATACGCCCATGTGCTGGTTAGTCTGGAAGGCGAACCATTGCGTTGCGTAGGAGATCTCGCTACCAACCCTCCAGCAACAACCTAGTTTGCAGCGATAAAAGAACGGCTGCTTAACAACTACGCGCCGACACCAGAGTCGCAGCTACGACGCATGCTTCGTGGGGAGGACACGTAGATCAAGAAACCATCTGCCCTCCATTGTGTGGAGACTATCGTCAACTGAACAACATCACGGTACCCGACAAGTGCCCGATACCACATCTCCACGATTTTCACCACCAACTGGTCGACTGCACTATCTTTACCACGCTGGACCTGGTACGAGCATATCACCAGATACCACTTCCTCCAGAAGATCATCAAAAGACAGCGGTCATCACTCCGTTTGGCCTATTCGAGTTCGTGGTGATGACGTTCAGCCTTCGCAATGCTGGCCAAACCATGCAGTGCTTCATGGATGCCGTACTACGAGGACTGGACTTGGTGCACTGCTACATTGATGACATCATCACAGCATCGAAAGACGAGCACGAATATCGCCAACACCTCCGCACAGTCCTCGAAAGCCTACAACAGTACGGCTTGACCATCAACGTGGCAAAATGCTGCTTTGGGCAAACCGAAGTTCGATACCTCGGCTACACCGTCAACCAGCACGGTATCAAGCCACCAGGGGACCGAACGGAGGCCATCATCAACTACGCCAAACCACAGACGATGGACCAGCTACGACGTTTTCTCGGCTCGTGGAATTTCTACAGAAATTGCATTACTGGAGCAGCGACAACACAAGCTCCACTGATCCAACTCACCATGGGAGCGAAGAAGAAGGACAAACGGCCAATACAGTGGACACCGGAAGCTGAAAGAGCATTTGAGGAATGCAAAATCAAGCTTGCAAACGCTGTGCAACTAGCACATCCGTGAGTTGATGTTCCAGTTGTTCTTCGCTGCGATGCTTCCGACAATAGGTGCTGCACTATCAACGCTGCGGTGACAAACTGCAACCACTTGGCTTCTTCTCGAAGAAGCTTAGTGACACAGAAGCCAAATATAAAGTGTACGACCGAGAGCTACTCGCAATCTTCAGAGCTGTTCGACACTTCAAACACCTCGTTGAAGGAAGAGAGCTCATCATCCGGACCGATCACAAGCCGCTAACACATGCCTTCAACAAGAAGACAAATCATGCTTGTGATCGAGTCGCGCGTCGACTGGAGGAGATCGGGCAACACTCAACGTCGATCATGCACATCTCAGGCGAAGACAACGTTGTAGCTGATGCCAGTAATCTTCAGCACGCAAAAACTAACAGACATGCAGAAAGATGACGACTGACTTCGGCAATTCAGTCTTGTGCATATCTTTTGTGCTTTTTAGTGTAATACTCAGTGTGCTTTTGTACTTTATACTTACTGTCATTCGTTCTTAATACATCATAAAGCGTCTGTATTTTACTTTTTTGCCTTGCCTGCATATCTGCATGACTTATTTTAATAACATTGAATCAATTTGTTTGTCTAACATATTTCTTGATTTCTGTGTGATACAAGAAATCCAGTCGTTTTTGTGCTTTAACGTTGCGGTAAGCGGTTTTTGTTTCTGTCTTTTTTTCTTTTGAGTTTTAATTTTTTTTCACTCAATTATTGTGCCGTTTCATTAGGATAATCTTTTTTTTGACAAAATAATATCAATTAACTTTTTTCGTTAAATTTAACTGACCGTTGTAGCATAATCGGTTAATAGGTTTATCATGACGCGGGCGACCCAGGTTCATTTCTCAGCGTCCACACCTATTTTTTTATTTTTTTGCTTTCTTTCTTTTTTGTAATTTCTTGTGACTGTCGCCTGTAGCTAGTTGTTTCTATTTTTGCATTACATTTTTTGAGTTGCTATTAATTTATTAATTTTATTTTTACGCATTGCCAAATTTCGGTTCAAATTATCTTTTTTGACCGGTAACTCCAGTTTTACTCGCTGGTGTAGCTGGTAAAACTGTACAGATTTCGTGTTAAGAATCATAGGTTCGAATCTTGTCCGCACCGGTACCGAGACTTTTCATTTTAGCTAAATTATTTTAAGCATGGCTTGTTCCGCCTCAAAGTGCATTGTATCGGACCACCTATCAACACTATATTCCTGCTATGGACCCTGTGGTAAAATGTTTCATGCCAAGTGCGTTGAGTCTACCGCTTTTTTCCTAGACAAAGTGAATCCCTCCGATATCGCGGTCTGGTACTGTGCACCATGTCGTAAGATATCGCTTTCTCAATTAGCCTTTTAAAATGAGTTCTTTTCAAAGTGACATTTCAAAGCTATTAAAAAGTTTCGTAGATCTGTTTGACAATTTCAAGGGCAGTGTTGCTAATGTTTCATCGTTTAAAGTCCCTGTATACAGTGCTGATGCAACAACTTCTATTGATGCTGAGATTTTGGTACGGGGCGATTTCATACACGTATCTACTTCTACTGGAAAAGAAATAATTAGTGGGGATTCCCCGTTAGCTACTGAGCCTCTTCCTAATATTGATCTGCCCTACTCTGATGACGGTCCCTCCACAAGTGCGAAACAACGCCAAGTTACTTGCAATACCGTCAAAGATCCAAACATTCCAGGCTAAGGCCTGAAACTTCCGCTGAAGATGTGGTTCGCTATTTGACATCTCAGCAACTTATACCAGGAACTGCAACAAAAGGACCCAGTGACAAACCGGGCCCAAGCGGGTTGCAGAAAGGCAGTGCCGGAAGGCATAGAAGAGAAGCGTTCGCCTCGAAGAGAACACGATCTTCTGAGGACACTTCAAGGACGCCGAAGAAGGCGAAATGGGGCGCCACCACAGTGGGAAGTCTCAGCAAGCCAAGTACGTGCCGGGCGGGCCAGTATAGCGAGGTGACAAGGAATCCACTACAGCTTGCTGTAGTAGACTCCAAGAAACCAAGCGGGCAGTACAGTGTTGAGTGTGGCAGGAAGATTGAGCAAGCCCTCGGGGCAGCTATCATCAGCCACATTCTGAAAAACACGGGTACTAGTGCCCCGACCTACGGCAGAATGAAATGGTCTAAAGGCATTACGTACATCGACTGCAAGGACCAAGCTTCAAATGACTTTGCCAAGACAGTAGTGGAAGGACTACAGCTTTGGGATGGTGCGGAACTTAAAGCCGTTCGAATAGACCAGGTTCCAAACAGGGCAAAGGGTAGGCTGACTATTCCGGAGATGGGAATAGTTAAAGATGATATCCTCCGCGTGCTGCAAGCACAAAACCCCTAGATTCCGATGCAGGATTGGGAAATTATAAGCGAGGAAGAGCCGATAAATGGTTTCAGGGGCTATATTGTTGCCTTCGGCGACCTGCCCGGGAACCTAAAGGCGGAAAAACAGCTTCTGTTGTCCTTTGCAGCTAGCGAGGTAACCCTTAAGCTGATTAAGCGGACTGCGGCAGCAACGAAGGCGACGGACACTGCGATGGAGGTGGAGAACAATGATGAAGGTGATCCAAATAAACCTCCATCACAGTAGGGTTGCCACAGCCAACCTGAGGCTGTTCCTCGAGAGGGAACAGCTGGACCTAGCCCCAATCCAAGAACCCTGGATTGACAAAAAGAACAGGGTTTTAGGATTAGGGTCGAAAAATTTCTCACTTTATAATGTAAAAAATAAAGGTAAGGCGAGAACCTGTATTGTAGCAAATAAGAACGTTTATGTAATAATGATATCTCATTTCTGCACAGGTGACCTAACGGTGGTGGAGGTTAGAGGGACGGACGAGAACTACACGGTAGCGTCGGTCTACATGCCATTTGACGACGGTACCTCGGTCCCCCCGGAATCTCTGAAGACGCTAGTGACAGCGTCCGAACAAGGTAAGAAGAACTTAGTCTTAAGCTGTGATGCCAATGCCCATCATACGATCTGGGGAAGCTCAGACATTAACGCCAGAGGCGAGGTTCTGTTTGATTTTGTCCTTAGCTCCAACCTTCTAGTATGTAACAGGGGAAATGATCCCACCTTCATTACAGCGAATAGGAGGGAAGTCTTGGACGTAACTTTCGTGTCTCAGAACAGCTCTGTTCAAGTAACGAACTGGAGAGTATCTCAGCAGGCATCACTATCAGATCACTGCTGGATACTCTTTGAGATACAGGTAGGCTCGCAGGCTAGAAAAGTTTTTAAAAACCCAAAAAGAGCAAACTGGGTGAAGTTCAATAAAGAACTGCGGAGGACTATCTAGCCCTGCCCAGACAGAGATCTTACTACCGCGCATGAGATCGACGATACAGTCGAATACATTACCGGGGTGATCTCCAGCTCTTTCGAAAAATCCTGCCCAAACAGCAGTATAGGAGGGAAGCAACGCCCTCCCTGGTGGAACTCCAAGATCGCGGAGCTCCTCAAGAGCTCAAGATCCAGATGGAACCTTGCAAAAGAGGGGCTCATCGAATGGACGACCTATAACGAGAGCGTTAGAATCCTGAAAAAGGAGATCAGATTCGCCAAGAGGAACTCATGGAAGAATTTCTGCGAATCAATCGAAACAACAACTGAAGCGTCCCAACTGAGAAAAGTCTTATACAAAGCGCCCATACCGCTATCTTCACTCAGGAAGACTGAGGGCGATTGGACCTCGACACACAAGAAAATTGTGTCGACAAACGACGGATTGCAAAATACCCGACCAAACCAAAAAGAAAACTGCCACACCTCCAAAAAGTGGGCGGGATGAAAAATATAACTGTTGAATGCTTTATACTAGGTGGTTGCATACATTTCGGCCTAAAACTCCGCCTTTTTAACTAAGAAAATCACTTTTTAACGCCACGTCCACAAAAGTGGGCGAAGGTACATACAATATATACATAAAAGTTGGAAAATGTTAGTATATACAGCTTTTCTCATATAATTTTTTGTCAAATTTCATATATATTTATTGAAAAACAGTCATTTTAAGCTAAAATCCCTTAAAAAGTCGGCGTGCTCAATGAAAAAGCTAAAATTTTTTGGCTACCTTAAAGACAATTATAAGGCAATGTTACGTACTAAAAATGAATGCGCTAGCGCCATTGTAACATATCTAAAATTTGCAAAATGTATTTTTTTAAATTAGAGATGGTCGCACATACAGGCCTGTAGTGGGTGTGTCTGTGGGCGGATTCAGCTTATTTTCAAACTTGATCTGAAAGACTGGACTTCCAACCAACCCATGAAATTTCAGCTCTCTGCCTTAAAATTTAAGGCCTAAAAGTTGTTTACATACGGACGGACGGAAGGACGGACGGACATGGCTTAATCGATTCTCCTGTCGGTCCCATTCATATCTCTAAAAGGTCTTAGGGGTCTACGGTGATTATTTCACTGCATTACAAACTATACATCAAACTTAATATACCCTGGGTCGGGTATAATAAAACGTATTTTATAGATCCACTCGCTGTATTTATTTAAACAGTAGTACGGCAGGCTACAAACTGGTGACCCCGACGTGATCGTCAAATACAGCATAAAAAACACTACGCACAACGACACAACTGAAATATTTTTGCACAAGCAATATTACTATGTTGCGGTTGTATGCGGAGTATTTTTTCGGTCACATAGTCTACCACGGCGTCGACAATTTCCTTGTGTGCAACGGATGAATGACTCAAAACGATCGACGCGAAATCGTTATCCGGCATACATCGAGGGAAATTCCGACGATTCGTGTGAGTCAGGCGACGAATCCGCACAGCAAGAAATGGCTGGCGACGAAGAAAATGCGCAAATTGACCAACTGCGTCATCAGCTTGCGGAGGCACTCGAAGCTATTCGACAACTCAAAGCCGTAGGACCACCAAAACCGAAGATGGACATTCCACCACCACCGTCTGCGCCCAATGCACCCATTCGAACGCATCAAGCTGCCAAGTTTGATGCACTTTGCCCGCAGCTATGGATCACATAGGTAAAATTGGCATTCCAGCTCAGTGGCATCATCAGCGACGCGCAGAAATACGCCCATGTGCTGGTTAGTCTGGAAGGCGAACCATTGCGTTGCGTAGGAGATCTCGCTACCAACCCACCAGCAACAACCAGGTTTGCAGCGATAAAAGAACGGCTGCTTAACAACTACGCGCCGACACCAGAGTCGCAGCTACGACGCATGCTTCGTGGGGAGGACACGTAGATCAAGAAACCATCTGCCCTCCATTGTGTGGAGACTATTGTCAACTGAACAACATCACAGTACCCGACAAGTGCCCGATACCACATCTCCACGATTTTCACCACCAACTGGTCGACTGCACTATCTTTACCACGCTGGACCTGTTACGAGCATATCACCAGATACCACTTCCTCCAGAAGATCATCAAAAGACAGCGGTCATCACTCCGTTTGGCCTATTCGAGTTCGTGGTGATGACGTTCAGCCTTCGCAATGCTGGCCAAACCATGCAGTGCTTCATGGATGCCGTACTACGAGGACTGGACTTGGTGCACTGCTACATTGATGACATCATCACAGCATCGAAAGACGAGCACGAATATCGCCAACACCTCCGCACAGTCCTCGAAAGCCTACAACAGTACGGCTTGACCATCAACGTGGCAAAATGCTGCTTTGGGCAAACCGAAGTTCGATACCTCGGCTACACCGTCAACCAGCACGGTATCAAGCCACCAGGGGACCGAACGGAGGCCATCATCAACTACGCCAAACCACAGACGATGGACCAGCTACGACGTTTTCTCGGCTCGTGGAATTTCTACAGAAATTGCATTACTGGAGCAGCGACAACACAAGCTCCACTGATCCAACTCACCATCGGAGCGAAGAAGAAGGACAAACGGCCAATACAGTGGACACCGGAAGCTGAAAGAGCATTTGAGGAATGCAAAATCAAGCTTGCAAACGCTGTGCAACTAGCACATCCGTGAGTTGATGTTCCAGTTGTTCTTCGCTGCGATGCTTCCGACAATAGGTGCTGCACTATCAACGCTGCGGTGACAAACTGCAACCACTTGGCTTCTTCTCGAAGAAGCTTAGTGACACAGAAGCCAAATATAAAGTGTACGACCGAGAGCTACTCGCAATCTTCAGAGCTGTTCGACACTTCAAACACCTCGTTGAAGGAAGAGAGCTCATCATCCTGACCGATCACAAGCCGCTAACACATGCCTTCAACAAGAAGACAAATCATGCTTGTGATCGAGTCGCGCGTCGACTGGAGGAGATCGGGCAACACTCAACGTCGATCATGCACATCTCAGGCGAAGACAACGTTGTAGCTGATGCCAGTAATCTTCAGCACGCAAAAACTAACAGACATGCAGAAAGATGACGACTGACTTCGGCAATTCAGTCTTGTGCATATCGTCTTGTGCACTGCATGTGTTAATGCTTTTGTGCTTTTTAGTGTAATACTCAGTGTGCTTTTGTACTTTATACTTACTGTCATTCGTTCTTAATACATCATAAAGCGTCTGTATTTTACTTTTTTGCCTTGCCTGCATATCTGCATGACTTATTTTAATAACATTGAATCAATTTGTTTGTCTAACATATTTCTTGATTTCTGTGTGATACAAGAAATCCAGTCGTTTTTGTGCTTTAACGTTGCGGTAAGCGGTTTTTGTTTCTGTCTTTTTTTCTTTTGAGTTTTAATTTTTTTTCACTCAATTATTGTGCCGTTTCATTAGGATAATCTTTTTTTTGACAAAATAATATCAATTAACTTTTTTCGTTAAATTTAACTGACCGTTGTAGCATAATCGGTTAATAGGTTTATCATGACGCGGGCGACCCAGGTTCATTTCTCAGCGTCCACACCTATTTTTTTATTTTTTTTCTTTCTTTCTTTTTTGTAATTTCTTGTGACTGTCGCCTGTAGCTAGTTGTTTCTATTTTTGCATTACATTTTTTGAGTTGCTATTAATTTATTAATTTTATTTTTACGCATTGCCAAATTTCGGTTCAAATTATCTTTTTTGACCGGTAACTCCAGTTTTACTCGCTGGTGTAGCTGGTAAAACTGTACAGATTTCGTGTTAAGAATCATAGGTTCGAATCTTGTCCGCACCGGTACCGAGACTTTTCATTTTAGCTAAATTATTTTAAGCATGGCTTGTTCCGCCTCAAAGTGCATTGTATCGGACCACCTATCAACACTATATTCCTGCTATGGACCCTGTGGTAAAATGTTTCATGCCAAGTGCGTTGAGTCTACCGCTTTTTTCCTAGACAAAGTGAATCCCTCCGATATCGCGGTCTGGTACTGTGCACCATGTCGTAAGATATCGCTTTCTCAATTAGCCTTTTAAAATGAGTTCTTTTCAAAGTGACATTTCAAAGCTATTAAAAAGTTTCGTAGATCTGTTTGACAATTTCAAGGGCAGTGTTGCTAATGTTTCATCGTTTAAAGTCCCTGTATACAGTGCTGATGCAACAACTTCTATTGATGCTGAGATTTTGGTACGGGGCGATTTCATACACGTATCTACTTCTACTGGAAAAGAAATAATTAGTGGGGATTCCCCGTTAGCTACTGAGCCTCTTCCTAATATTGATCTGCCCTACTCTGATGACGGTCCCTCCACAAGTGCGAAACAACGCCAAGTTACTTGCAATACCGTCAAAGATCCAAACATTCCAGGCTAAGGCCTGAAACTTCCGCTGAAGATGTGGTTCGCTATTTGACATCTCAGCAACTTATACCAGGAACTGCAACAAAAGGACCCAGTGACAAACCGGGCCCAAGCGGGTTGCAGAAAGGCAGTGCCGGAAGGCATAGAAGAGAAGCGTTCGCCTCGAAGAGCACACGATCGTCTGAGGACACTTCAAGGACGCCGAAGAAGGCGAAATGGGGCGCCACCACAGTGGGAAGTCCCAGCAAGCCAAGTACGAGCCGGGCGGGCCAGTATAGCGAGGTGACAAGGAATCCACTACAGCTTGCTGTAGTAGACTCCAAGAAACCAAGCGGGCAGTACAGTGTTGAGTGTGGCAGGAAGATTGAGCAAGCCCTCGGGGCAGCTATCATCAGCCACATTCTGAAAAACACGGGTACTAGTGCCCCGACCTACGGCAGAATGAAATGGTCTTAAGGCATTACGTACATCGACTGCAAGGACCAAGCTTCAAATGACTTTGCCAAGACAGTAGTGGAAGGACTACAGCTTTGGGATGGTGCGGAACTTAAAGCCGTTCCAATAGACCAGGTTCCAAACAGGGCATAGGGTAGGCTGACTATTCCGGAGATGGGAATAGTTAAAGATGATATCCTCCGCGTGCTGCAAGCACAAAACCCCTAGATTCCGATGCAGGATTGGGAAATTATAAGCGAGGAAGAGCCGATAAATGGTTTCAGGGGCTATATTGTTGCCTTCGGCGACCTGCCCGGGAACCTAAAGGCGGAAAAACAGCTTCTGTTGTCCTTTGCAGCTAGCGAGGTAACCCTCAAGCTGATTAAGCGGACTGCGGCAGCAACGAAGGCGACGGACACTGCGATGGAGGTGGAGAACAATGATGAAGGTGATCCAAATAAACCTCCATCACAGTAGGGTTGCTACAGCCAACCTGAGGCTGTTCCTCGAGAGGGAACAGCTGGACCTAGCCCCAATCCAAGAACCCTGGATTGACAAAAAGAACAGGGTTTTAGGATTAGGGTCGAAAAATTTCTCACTTTATAATGTAAAAAATAAAGGTAAGGCGAGAACCTGTATTGTAGCAAATAAGAACGTTCATGTAATAATGATATCTCATTTCTGCACAGGTGACCTAACGGTGGTGGAGGTTAGAGGGACGGACGAGAACTACACGGTAGCGTCGGTCTACATGCCATTTGACGACGGTACCTCGGTCCCCCCGGAATCTCTGAAGACGCTAGTGACAGCGTCCGAACAAGGTAAGAAGAACTTAGTCTTAAGCTGTGATGCCAATGCCCATCATACGATCTGGGGAAGCTCAGACATTAACGCCAGAGGCGAGGTTCTGTTTGATTTTGTCCTTAGCTCCAACCTTCTAGTATGTAACAGGGGAAATGATCCCACCTTCATAACAGCGAATAGGAGGGAAGTCTTGGACGTAACTTTCGTGTCTCAGAACAGCTCTGTTCAAGTAACGAACTGGAGAGTATCTCAGCAGGCATCACTATCAGATCACTGCTGGATACTCTTTGAGATACAGGTAGGCTCGCAGGCTAGGAAAGTTTTTAAAAACCCAAAAAGAGCAAACTGGGTGAAGTTCAATAAAGAACTGCGGAGGACTATCTAGCCCTGCCCAGACAGAGATCTTACTACCGCGCATGAGATCGACGATACAGTCGAATACATTACCGGGGTGATCTCCAGCTCTTTCGAAAAATCCTGCCCAAACAGCAGTATAGGAGGGAAGCAACGCCCTCCCTGGTGGAACTCCAAGATCGCGGAGCTCCTCAAGAGCTCAAGATCCAGATGGAACCTTGCAAAAGAGGGGCTCATCGAATGGACGACCTATAAGGAGAGCGTTAGAATCCTGAAAAAGGAGATCAGATTCGCCAAGAGGAACTCATGGAAGAATTTCTGCGAATCAATCGAAACAACAACTGAAGCGTCCCGACTGAGAAAAGTCTTATCCAAAGCGCCCATACCGCTATCTTCACTCAGGAAGACTGAGGGAGATTGGACCTCGACACACAAGGAAACGCTGGATTTACTGGCGGAAACTCACTTCCCAGGGTTCACCGATACCTATGAGGATTACGCTACAGTAGCGCAAGGCTCTCGGAAAAAGAAGAAGGAGGAGGAAAAGATCAGGGCTATAACCGATGTAAAAAGGCTGGCCTGCAGCCAAAGAAGCAACTCGTTATCCGTACGTAAAGGAATTCCCAAGTATCTCGCAGCTCATTCAAAAAACTTTCGTTTTTCATGAATACGAGGAGCTCAAACTTTTATGGGAAAACGAACACACTTTCCTGAGGAAGCATCACTCCACACAACGCAGAATCTCCTACAACAGAGCTCTTACAAAGGAACAATGTATTTCTCTTTTTCGGGTCAGAGTAGGCAAAACTTTGTTTACTAGTCAACATTTCTTCTCTAGAGAGCCTCCACAGGTATGTGAAAACTGTGAGGAGGTTCTTTCAATTTGGCATATCCTTGCTGACTGTCCGATTTCCCACCAAATGAAGAATGTATCAATTTCCTTTGAGGAGAAACAGAAGGAACTCGTTGAGATCTTGAAACCATCTGACATTCAAGCCTTTCAACGTATAAAGGAAGCTACTACTGCGCATAACAAGTTTAAGTATATATAAACCTTTTTCTTTTGTCAATCTAAGTAAAACGAATTTGTAATTTTAATCTTTTGTTACATAAGTTAGTTATATAATAATGTAAATTTTGTATATAGTTATAACGGCATTGTATTTCGATTCAAACGACATCTTATGGTCTTGTAGCCCTGATGTCTTAAATGTAGGTAGTTTATAAATTTACTTTGTACTTTGGAACACAAGGAGTACACTTTGGGTGCCTTTCTAGACATAGAGGGGGCGTTTAATAACATTGAGGCAGACGCGATATTGCGCAGCTTGAGAAACGCCCACCTAGATAGCAGTCTATGCGACTGGATCGGGCTCATGTTAAGCACACGAAAGATAAACTGCTACCTAGGCGAAGTATGCAGCAGACGAAACGTCAGCAGAGGAACACCGCAGGGAGGTGTCCTATCTCCGCTTATATGGACCCTGGTAATGGACGAATTGCTGAAAACCCTGGAGAGGGAAGGCTTCATTGTGAGCGCATACGCAGACGATGTAGCAATCCTGATCCCAGGTAAACTCCCACCAATCCTCAGTGACCGACTCAGCTACGCACTTCGCATTGTTGAAAAATGGGTTGAGGGTCGAGGACTGGGAATTAACCCCTCTAAGACGGAAGTTGTGTTGTTTACAAGGAAAAGGGCAGTTCCATCCTTCAGCAACCCAAGAATGGGGGAAGTGGAGTTACCGTTATCCAAATCGGTAAGATACCTGGGCGTCATATTAGACTCCAAACTCAACTGGAGGGATAATATAGAAGATCGTGTCAAGCGGGCATACGTGGCACTATACGCCTGCCGCAGAACGTTCGGAAGCATGTGGGGACTGCAACCAAACATGGTACACTGGATGTATATAGCGGTTGTAAGACCCATCTTAACTTACGGTGCAGTTGTATGGTGGAAGGCTACGGAAAAAAAGTGTCATCTCTCTAGCCTCACCAAAGTTCAAAGGGCAGCCTGCATGGGTATAACAGGGTCCCTAAGGACCACACCCACCGCGGCACTGGAGGTACTACTCTACCTCAACCCCTTGGACATATACTGCAGCAGCAAGGCAGCTAAAACAGCTGTTCGCCTAAGGGAATCCGGACTGTGGTCCTCAAGATCTTATGGACACGCCTCTGTGGAAACTCAGTGGGCTGCCTCCACAAACACCCCAGTCACAGATTACCTACCTATGACATTCGCCTTCAACAGGAGATTCGCTACCAGAATACCTGAAAGAGGTGAATGGGAAGATAAGACCATTACAGGAGATGACGAGATCGCCGTATATACCGACGGCTCTAAGATGGACGTCGGAACCGGTGCGGGCATTTTCTGTGGAGATTTGGGTCTAGGTAAATCTTTCCGAATTAATGACGACTGCAGCATTTTTCAGGCGGAGCTGGCAGCCATAATCGAAGCTGCCTCCGAGCTGAAGAAATACGGCCCTGCAAACAAGACCATGGTGATGGATACTCTGACAGCCAAGCGGCAATTAAAGCCTTGGAATCAGACGTGGTAAAGTCAAGGGCTGTGAAACTATGCAGGGAAATTCTGGACGAGTTATCACTTGGCAACACTGTAACTGTGTGTTGGGTGCCAGGTCACACCGATATATCGGGAAACGAAGAAGCGGACAAGCTTGCGAGATTTGGGTCTGGAATGAATGCATCTCTAGCCCTCAAATCCATAAGAGTCCCGCTGAGTTCGATAGCACGTAGGATAGAAACTGAATCCTTGAGTAGAAATAATCTACGTTGGACAGAACTTGATACGTGCAGACACACAAGGGAGCTATGGCCAGCGGTAAGCAAAAAAAGATCACTATTTTTGATCGGACTAGCCCGCAGGAACATCCGAGTACTCACGGGAATCCTCACGGGGCACTGCGCTGTGGGTCTACATGCTGAGCTGCTAGGCATACCGCATAACGATTACTGCAGAAGCTGCAGGGACGTTGAAGAAATTGAATCTGTTCGTCACCTGCTCTGCAAATGCCCAGCCCTAAACAGCATCAGGCGTAGTATCCTCGGCAGCTACTTCTTCAACGAGCTCGAAGATCTAAATAATGTAGATCTAAAGGACCTCCTAAGATTTGTATACAAATCTAGATGGGTCCAACAGGGCGGAACTCTGAGCTTCTAACAGCGATCTATTTCTGTTTTCGTTCCAGGTATTAAGAAGGTTCCCAATGGACACAATGGACCCAACTGCTGGTCTAAGTGAAGCCGTGACTATTGTCAAAAGGGCATCCATCAACCTAACCTAACCTAACCTAACTTATACCTTCGGAAACCTCGGTATCTTGCTCTAAGATTAGTAAGCCAAACAATTTCGTTTCCTCGTTTAAAATTATTGTTTCGCCCGAATACTTTGATTCAATTTGCAGTAAGGAACCATGGCCCCCCAACACCTTGGTCAAAGAGTTCACACAACGCATCACAAAGTTACAGCGTTCTCGTCCTATCGCTCTTTCAAAAAACTAAGTGGCAGACTAAGTTTCATTTATCAAAATGTTCGCTCGATACGTAGCAAGCACAAGACTGATGATATTTTTAAAAATTCTATGACTTTTCCTCACGACGTTATTGCACTAACTGAAACTTGGCTAAATACCAGCACTTCTGACTCAGAACTCTTCAATGAAGAGTTCCTTGTTCACCGAGCGGATCGGAATAAAATCGACCCGGAAGCCTTAGGCGGTGGAGTATTAACTGCCGTCCGCAAAAATATTACTTTGTCTAAAGTGAAATTCCCGTTTCCAGTTAAAGTTGAATTTGTATGTGTAAAGATTGAAATCTTACCTAAATTTATATATGTCGTGAATGCTTACATCCCCCCCGATAGTTCTGCAGAAATTATATTTCGAGCTATCAAAAGCTCTTGAATATATTTTTGAACTATCATCCGACAATAGCACAGTTCTGATTTTAGGAGATTTTAACCTTAGTCCATTAAAATGGATCACATCGGAAGACGAAACTCATTTCATACCATGTCGTTCCTCTCCTCAATTTGCTTTAAACAAGCTTGACAATATTATCTCATTTGACTTAGGGCTCAGTTATAGCGAAACGAAAAAACGATACGTAAACGTGAAACAAGTGAAATCTGGAATACTTTTCTGCTATAGAATCATAGCCATCAGGAAAATGCTGTCAGTTAATTTGTGTGGATATGCCACAATGAGTATCTGTGTCCGTGACTCACTTGTTAGACTTCAAATCAGAGACACTACAGGAACAGATGCACATTGTGTTGCCATATACGTCTTCCCGTATGCTGAACTATGAGACACTGACAGCTACACATTCTGTTCACATTTAATATTTTTTTTCGAAGAGGCTGAAATTATTTCGTGATTTGTTAGGTTATTTCGTTGATTTGTGTAAAATGGGCACAAAAAATATGAAGAAAAAGTTGCTCTATCTTCTCACGGTGCTGTGTATAGTAAAAAGAAAAAGAAAAACGTTTTATCGATATCGTGGGTTCCAAATTCACCCTCTTTATCGAGCGCAAAATATACACGGGGAGTATTTTACTCTAATCCGCCGACTTGAGTCTTATCACCTTAAGTTTTTCGAGTACTTTCGAATGAGCCGAATACAATTTTATTTTATTTTATCAAAAATTCATGACGATATAAGGCCAAAATGCGATATATATAGAAGGGATACCATTTCCTCCAAGGAAAAATTTCTTTCCCCCCAGCAAAAACAATACTTCAAAAAATACAGTTCCAGCTTCCTTGCCACTGGAGCGAGTTTTGCGGACTTCTCATTTAGGTTCCTGATGGGAAAAACCACTATGCGGAGGTGCATTATTGAAACAATAAATGCCATAAATAAGCACTTGAAGAAACAAGTGATGCCAGTTATGAAACACCCAAGCGAATGGAGAAACATTTCCGAAGGCTTTTTAAAAAACTGGAATTTTCCAAATTGCCTTGGAGCAGTCGATGGAAAACATGTTCGTATGTTTGCTCCACGGAAATCTGGTAGCTTCAACTAAAATTACAAGAAATGTTTTTCAACGATTCTTATGGCAGCAGTTGATGAGGATTACAAATTCATAATGGTAAGCATAGGAGCGTATCTGATCCGCATCATGGATCTAATGCTGATCTGACAATATTTTCCGCATCTTGCTTTGGAAAAGCCTGGATGAACCTCTGCCAGCAACAACGTACCCAGAGCCGAACGTACTTGTAGGTGATGAAGCATTTGGCTTAAGATACAACATGCTCACACCATATCCGGGATCCAGGTTAACTATAAAACAACGAGTTTTCAATTACAGGTAAATCATTGTACATTCAGTTTTATATATGTCAAAAACTTTTTTTATTTTAGGCTTTCAAGAGGCTTACATTCGGTATTATGGCTCAAACGTGGAGAATCTTTTTAAAACCCCTAGAGGTTCAAATTGAACTGGCAAAGCCTTTAATATTGTGCTGTTGTGTACTGCACAATTTTCTTCAATGCAATAAAGGAGTTGAGACAAGAATACCAGTCATGGCTCAAATAGTAATGGCACATCAAACTTGCTTGTGGACCATGACCGAAGGCGCAATCAACCCGTTTCCAATGCGGTTAATATCAGAACCGATTTGCCGATTGGTTAGTCAACGAAGGCAATGTTGACTTTCAATATGCAAGAGTCGGAATACGCAGAGAGTAATTTCAATAATTCTGCTTAAACTTGAATAAAAATTTATATAGCCAATATCTTTGTACACCGAGTCTTCTTTCTCAGTATTTTGTCGGACTCCAAAAAATGATATACAAAGTTTACACTTAATTGTTTTTTTATTTAATTTATTTTAACAACAGAAACAAAAAGGGTTTGTAGTTCTCCTACACATAAGTATACGTAAGTATCAGTCTTCACATTTGGTGCATTGATGTAATTGCGATAAAAAAACAAAAAAAGAAAAACTAATCCAATGAAACAAAAAACAAAAAATGAACTCTTAAAAGACTTCAGTCTAATTCGCCAGCAAACTCCACTGACAAAATCTCCAGGATTCGTCTATGAAGATCGAGTTGCCTTGATGTGCTCAAATGCTCCACTTGTAGAACAACACTGTGGAAAAAGTGTTCCATTGGCATTTTTTGTTTTTTTGGCGGACTCGATTCACCTGTTTTTTCTATTGCTTTCAGGACTCGTTCGAGAGCAATGTCCGTGCTGTCATCTGTCCTTTGCCTTTTGCAACCACTTTTTTTTAAAGCTGCTTGAACCGCCTGCTGCTGGGTTCGCCTGGGCTGTTTGAGTTAGTTTGGTCGGCCATGGGTCCATATCTTCTTCTACTAGCCCTATTTTCTCAAAATGACTGTTTGAAAAGTTGCCGCGATCGCTGTTTAACACATATATATATATAATTCGTTAACAAACACTTCTTTTCTATTATTTTTTACTTACTCTTCCGGAACTTTTATGTAGGGTATAAGAAACTTTAAGGACTCAAAGTGAATCCATTTAACGGGCGTCACTGCTGCCGATCCACTGGGGATGTTTGCGTCTGCCCGAAAATATGACCGAAAACTGTCCCGGAGGGAAGTCAATTTTTTTGACATTCTTCAACTACGGAAGAAAGATGTGAGTGCAAAGATTGTTTGTAGATACAAAGAACTTATCTGTTTTGCCTAAAATCAGGGCAACTTCTTCCCAAGCATCCGTCCTCATGAATTTGTTGCTGTGGGACTTGTCATTCTTTGCATATAGGCATACATGATTTTTCACCTCAATAATTAATTTGAGTTCGAACTCCCGTATCTTCGCTTTGTCATTTGCTTTGTCACACTTTACCAAGCACAGGGCCCGAGAAGTTGACAAGCTACAAAACCCGCGCCGGGAGACAGGTCAGATTGCGATTTCCTGGCCTACAGACTGGAGGGGGACTACTGTAGCGTACCATAAGATGAAAGGGTTACTAGGCATGTGCCAGCGGCAACTCTTACACCTGAACCAGCTCTACACACCTGAGGCAACTCTAACAAAAAGGTTGCTACGACAAGTAAATAAGCTATGTACCTATCTAACTTGATAACCATCTGCTCTTTTCGCCATTTTTCTTTGACATTCCGTTTTTCGACAAGAAAATATTTTTCGAGGTGACAGTAAGAATTAAGTTCAGTAAGTCTGCTAACAGTCCTCAAACAATCAAGAACAAAACTTTTAAAATAAATTGTATTCTTAGTGTTTGATAGAAAAATTGTGTTTTATTGCACTAAAATCGTATCACGTACATTTGAAGAGCACCCGTCGCTCCTTAAGATGGTAGCTACGCTTTTAGAGAAGGCCGATTTAACCATTAATGTAGCTAAGCCGAAGTTCTGTTTCAAAGAGGTAAAGTTCCTAGGACACGTGGTGGGAAATGGGTGTCTTAAAACCGATCCCGACAAAATCGCGGTTATTCAAGACTTCCCCGAACCCACCAATGTTCGACAAGTGCGTGGATTCCTGGGATTGGCCGGTTGGTACCGACACTTCGTGAAAAACTTTTCGGAATTAGCAGCCCCTCTTACTGATACGCTCAAGAAAGGAAAGAAGTTTTGCTTGGATGAGAGCGCCAAACAGGCCTTTACGGCAATGAAACGAACGTTAACGTCAGCACCGATCCTCGTCGGGTGTCTTAAAACCGATCCCGACAAAATCGCGGTTATTCAAGACTTCCCCGAACCCACCAATGTTCGACAAGTGCGTGGATTCCTGGGATTGGCCGGTTGGTACCGACACTTCGTGAAAAACTTTTCGGAATTAGCAGCCCCTCTTACTGATACGCTCAAGAAAGGAAAGAAGTTTTGCTTGGATGAGAGCGCCAAACAGGCCTTTACGGCAATGAAACGAACGTTAACGTCAGCACCGATCCTCGTCAACCCAGACTTTTCCAAGGAGTTTATACTCCAGTGCGATGCCTCTGCTAGCGGCATATGTTGCGTATTGAGCCAACAGGATGAGAGTGGAATAGAGCGCCCAATATACTACTATTCCCATAAACTCAACACGGCTCAGCGTAACTATAGTGTGACAGAGCGCGAATGTCTTGCGGCGGTAAGGGGAGTAGAAAAATTTCAATCCTATATAGAAGGACAGCCTTTTAAAGTCATCACTGAACATGCCAGCTTAAAGTGGCTTATGGGTCAAAGGGATTTGATTGGGCGGTTAGCTCGATGGAGCCTTAAGCTTCAGGGATTCGACTTCACCCTAGAACATCGAAAAGGCTCATTAAACGTTGTGCCTGATGCGCTATCTAGAATGTATGAGGTCGACGTTTTGGAGCCAGATGCGAAGGTAAAGTCGGATCCCTCCGATGTGCTGCGAGTCGATCTTGAGGATCCCAGTTTTCAGTCTGAGCAATACTGCAAGCAATACTGACTTACAGCAAGTCAGCTGTATTCCAACCTGAAAAAAACGAATTCTCGATTTAATTTTCTCATATGACGCAATGAGTACTGTTGTTTGTAAGTCGGCTAGCAACATTACTAAAGTAGACACTCACCATCCTCCCCTGGATGTGTTTCTTGACTTGAACTGCCACATACACGAGCATAATAGCACATTTGACAGTTCATATGTATATGACTACCGAAAGGCCGACTTTCGGTTATTATCGAATGAGCTGAATAGTACAAATCTTATTACAACAGCGAGCTCCCTAGACATTAACGCTGCAATAGAAGCTTTCTATTGCAAACTTAACACTTGTATAGAAAAAATCCCATTAAAACTAATTAAAAACATAACCTATTCTCATCCATGGTACACAAATGAATTACGAATGTTGCGGAACAGACGTAATAGAGCTTGGAAAAAATACATTTATATTCTGTGTTCAAACTGATTTTGATACTTATTTGTGTTTGTTTAACCAATTCAAACTTTTTTCCAATGAGCTATATGACAACTACATGTTCCAAATTGGGAGCTCGTTTAAAACCAAACCAAGAGAGTTTTGGAAATTTGTAAACGCTAAAAAGAAAAGCGACGGTTACCCGGCTAATTTCAAGTACAACAATTGCCCATTAAATGACACCAATACCATCTGCAACTTTTTTGCTGAGAGTTTTTCCAAATCGTTTAGGCATGCACCGTTCAATATCGATTATGATTATTTCAAACATCTCGTGAACACCTCTCAAGTTAATTTTAATAATATTCCTGTAAATTTAGATACTGTTTCTAAATTTCTGTTCAAGTTAAATGACGATTACTCCTCTGGACAAGACGGAATACCACCCATTGTCCTAAAAAAATGTAAGGACAATCGGTGGTAACTTGCAATACCTCTTGTTCACCTGCTCCACTTATCACTTTCCTTGGGTGCATTTCCCGAAGTTTGGAAGCGATCATTCATTACGCCAGTTTTTAAGAAGGGGGACAGAAGTGACATTAACAACTATAGACCTATAGCTAAATTTTCAAGCATCCCAAAGCTTTTCGAACAAGTAATTTATGACAGTTTAGTGTTCTACTGTCGCAATGTTATTTCAACAAAGCAACATTGCTTTGTGAAAAACAAATCGACAGTTACCAATCTCTGCTTCCTCAATAAATGCTCTGCAACTATTGAGAATTGGAACGAAGTTGACTGCATATACATTGACTTTCCCAAGGCTTTTGATATGATTTCGCATGAAATAATAGTCTTGAAACTAAAAGCTATAAGCTTTCCTCCACTGATCAGATATAATGAGATAGGCAACTTGCAATCCCCTTGCCTGAAACACCCGCAAAAAAAAAGTAACGGGATCTCTCTCTTGACCCTGTCTGTGAATGCATGTGAAGTGAGCAATGGAGATGTTCAATGAATCCATTTAAAAATGGCGGAAGCTGAGATAATCTGCCGTCTCAGTCATTCAAAAACAATAAACAAAGTAAACAGCCTCCATTCTTTTTTGGTTTATTTTGTTTTACAAATAATTATTATCTTCTTAGTAAAGGAAAAATCTGCCGCCCAAGCGAGTGCCCATTAGAAATAAATTTTTGCCATGCACATCGGGTCAACTGAAAATCGAATTTGTTTTGATTACAAAAATGTCAAAAGACATCTGATTCTGGTTTGCTGAGTTCAGTCCATAGGTAGAGCTCAGCACAATTGAGGTGGAAATAGAAAGTGGAAATCTTTGCTATTGGGAGTTTTTTTCCTTTTTGCTTATTTTTTCTTTAAAATAAACAATCAAGCTATTTGATTGTGTGCATAAATTTTATAATTTAATGCGTTTTCTTATAAAAAAATTACATGGGACTTTCTGGTCTAAACTTCTTATAAAAATTAGTTGCAAAAAGAATTTGATAAATTTTCCAGTAGTCCGAAACACATTTTGAAAACAGTTTTTTTTTTAAATAAATAGGCACATTTAAACAATACTCTGTTAGCTTTTAGATCAATGTTTAGAATAAGGAGTTTTTTCGCTCAATTTTTTATTTGTTTCCGAATGATTTCATGAATAGTTTCAATAGTTCGTTTTAATTATTACTAGTTCATTTATCCAATTATAAATAGTAATCCAAATGGATAAATTGACGTCTCAAGTCGACAAGAAATAAAAGGAACAAACGTAGGGTCTATATACGGATAACGTTTTTATTCACATTTTATTTTTCTCAATTTTGTGTGCAATCGCGAAAAATTTCTTTTTTGGTGATAGGATCTGCAATTTGTTTCACTACAGATCCTATCACCAAAAAAGAAATTTTTCGCTATTGCACACAAAATTGAGAAAAATGTATTTCAGTTTGATTTTTAAAAAATTTTTCAATCACACATGAATAATTTTTATTTGAATAGCAGGAATTGTTTGTTAATAAAATGTTATTCAAATAAAAATTTTATTTAGCTATTTGCGAATTATTGCAAATAAAATTGATGGCATGATTGAAATCAAGTCAAATGATTTATTTGAAAATGTATTTTTATTTCATTATGGAAATTCAAATAACTTCGGTAGGTACAAATTTAAAAAAGTTCTTAAACTTTACAAAAGAAAATTTTAAAGCAAGAGATTTTGTATATTATAAGCTCTTCCAATAGTTTGAAATTTTGACATATAATCCATTATATTTGATTTCTTTGACATCATCTGAAAATAAGTTTTTTTTCCCGTTCTGTTCCTTGTGACAACACGGATTTACGAAGCGTTAAATTTTATCTCATTGGTTCAAAGTGTATTCAAGCTTATCAACAGACGAGCTATCCGTTCTTCTGTATTTCTCTCAGATGGTCCTAGGTCTTTATTAAAATATATCTTTTACACGAATTTAAAAGACTGTACATTTTTTACCAGTATATTTAAGGCGTCACTGACAAAGTCACTAGAATTTTAGAGCAATACAGTGTGAAACAGATCTTACCACCAGAAAGGTGATCTTTTAAGCAAGACTAACATTCAACCAAAAATCGGTTCCAATTCTAGACACCAGTATTGAATATGCTGTGCCTTTTAGCTGTCATCGGCATTCATTGGACGAACCCGGCGAAGTATTTCACATCGTTTGTTACAGTTAGTTAGGAGTTGATTAATGACAAATTTATCTTACGCAGACTTTTCAAAATAGACTCAAACTTTTCTTATAAGTTTAATCACTTTTTAACATCAAAGCAAAATCAAACACAATAAAAAATACATGCATTTTGAACAAAAATATAATAATAAAATGTATTAAGTATTTTCTAGAATTTTTATTTCAAAACTATTTAAACATTTTTTCAATCAAACAAAGCCTACAAAGTTCACACAAGTCTTAAGTTCCACGTAAGTCTTACCTAGGGTTCCACTGGTATTCCAAAAAACACTGAAGTTATCCCCAATAGTAATGATAAATATCAATAGAATTTACGGCAAACAATAATGCTAAATCATTGTGTAGCAGAGTATGTTAGAACTATAGCAACCGACAAAGAATCGACAAGGTAAATGACTCCGTTGCAAATAATTAAAGTAGTTTTTCTATTTTAAATCTTGAATGAGCGTAATTTGTGTATCACTCTAATATTTTATATTGCCTGCACAAACAAAGATTTCATCGTTTTTCGCAATCAATTTATTCATTTCTTTCTTTTCCATGAAAACGAACAATGCAGCATTAAAAAATAATAAATAAACTCTTATTTGAAAGGAAAAATCAAACTTTCTTGCACGAGATTCGGAAAAGTCAACTTGTCTGCTCGGAAATCTGAATAAAAACTCCGAACGATTGCCACGAATCGATCCTCGATATGATGACCTGAAACGCAGTCGATATCTAAAATGTGTAGCCTGAAACGCACTCAAAACCCAAAATTAGCTGCACCAAGCGCACTCATTTTGGCCTTGGAGGCACAAATCTTGCTTCCAGCTTGGTTGACTGCATTAGTGAATTTTTTTTTTGCACCCCATAATGTAGCATTGCAACCCACTAACACAATTATGATAGCTGGCAGCATTTTCCCTAGAGAGCCGAAAACGAGTTTGGAGGCAAAAAAAAGCACCCCAGCGAAGATGACTATCTCATAATACCTGATCAATGCTTTCCTCCATTATTTATTGCCTGGGTTAAATCTTATCTTCACTTGCGTTCTTACCAAGTAAAATTCAGAAGAATATTATCTACCTCATTTACTTCTATATCTGATGTTCCACGGCGAAGTCATCTGGGTCCTATCCTCTTCATCTTAGCGATAAATAATGGATACTCATGCATTCAGCATAGTGATATTCTCGCTTATGGGGATGATATGAAAATTTTTTAAATAATAAATTCTTCAGATGATCGCCTTCTTCTCCAGGCTGACATCGGTAACTTTGTTGAATGTTGCAACAAGAACGGATCTAGTCTAAATGTTTCGAAATGTCAAGTTATGACGCTTTCGAAAAAGCGTGTATGTGTCCCGTTTCCTTACTCAATTAATGAGCATACCCTTGTTCGTGTTCAGAGTTTTAAGGACCTTGGTGTTCACTTCTGCCATGACCTTAATTTTTCGGAGAATATAAATGCCATTGTTCATAAATCCAATTGCATGTTAGGCTTTATAAAGAGATGGTCAAAGGAGTTTAATGATCCGCATGTTACCTTATACCTTTTTAATAGTTTTGTCCGACCCCATGGAATATGCTTCACAGGTGTGGACACCATATCAACTCAGTCAAATAAATCGTATTGAAGCAATACAACGAAGGTTTATCCGTTTTGCTCTTAAAGGCCTTCCATGGGAAGACCCTTTTATCTTGCTTCCTTACGAGCACCGCATAAAGCTCCACAATATGGAAACCTTATCTCAAAGGCGGATAAACCAAGACTTAATTTTTATATCAGAACTAATCTCAGGACGTATTGTTGCTCCTGACCTTCTTTTTTGTGTATCTTTTAAGTTTCGAGGAGGATCCTATAACTTCCGACACTTACATCTTTTGAATGTCTCTAAACATAAGACAAATTATGGGAAGCATGAGCCTATAACCCGCATGAGTAGACTATATAATACATATTGTACTACTATAGACTTTAATTTAGATAAAATAGTATTAAAAAAATAAACTTAAATTAGGTGTCTGCCTCCATTAGCTCATTTACAAGTTTGTTACTAATCCTTCTCATTTGTATAAATTTATGCTTTTATTTATGTATTTGTATGTATTTGTGTTTGTGTATGGTGTTATGTACTAACCACTAAAACCAGCACCAGCACTACACCAGCACTACAACACAGATCGGATAGGGTAAAAAAAAAACACCAGGCAGCACATCACTACAACTACGTGAGCTACGTGTCGACGGAACTGAAGCGGTAGTCTACTGCGACATAATCAGACCCGACATACGACCGTTCGTTCCGCTTAACCTTCGCAAACGTGTGTTCGACAACAGCCACAATCCAGCACACCCGAGTGGACGAGCGACAAAGAAGATGATCTCCAAGAACTTCGTTTGGCCCAGCATGAGCAAAGACATATCGAACTGGGCACGATCATGTCTGCCATGCCAGCGTTTGAAAATAAGCCGTCACACTAAGAACGTTCCTCAGCACATTCCCATACCGAGTGACCGATTTCACCATGTACATATCGACATCGTGGTGGTGCCTTTGGTAAAAGGTTTCCGATACCTACTCGCGATGATCAATAGATTCACTCGCTGGCCGGAAGCTGTGCCACTAAAGGACGTAACGGCAGACAGTTTTGTTCGACTGCATCCAACGGTATGATTGAGCGATGCCACAGATCACTGAAAGCCGCAGTAAAGTGCCAAGAAACCCCCGACTGGGTAAGTCTACTGCCGATAATCCTCTTAGGCTTACGCACCAGCTTTAAAGAAGACGTCAAAAGCACAGCAGCTGAGCTCGTCTACGGCACAACACTGCGACTACCAGGCGAGTTCTTCATCGACGAGGAAGTCTCACCCGAGCCACAGATGTTCATCGAAAAGTTTCGACAACACATGCGAGACATACGATCTGCACCATCCGCACACCACAGCAGACGAAAACCGTTCATGCACAAGACCCTGTTTTCCTGAGGGTGAGAAGCTGTGTGAGCTTTATGATGAACCGTACGAAGTTATCGAACGAATCTCTGACTTCGTATTCCGCATTGACGTCAAAGGCACTCCAACAACAATCTCCACTGAAAGGCTAAACCTGCTTTTATTGAAAAGTTCGGTCAGACAACACTTGAAGGAACTTCGTTGTCACCTCCACCGGAGCACTCTACATTTTCATCGGCCACTGTTACTGCATCGACAGCAGCAAGCAATCTTGATACGACGAGAACATCATCTTCAAAAACCGAGAAAGATGCCCCGTCTTTGACTGTCACTGCACCGACATCAGCCGTAAACACTCCAGACATGACCATAGAGAAAATATTACCATCCGCCAAGAAAGATGTGTACACAGCATCAACCTCATCGGCAAGACACATATTTTCGTCTTCATCTGCATCTTTATCTGGATCCAAATCGACAGATTTTGCTGTTCATTGTTGCTTTTGTTGTTGTTGCGTCAATGCAGTGAAATAGTCAATGCAGTTCTAGTGCAGTCACTTAAGCAGAAAAAGAGGGCCCAACCTCGAAATGAGAGATAACAAGCAGAAAATTCGTATGCGCCTTTATTTTGGTGTTTTAAGGATTGTCTCAGAAGTCTCATATACTCTTTTGTCAGCTAAGAAAGTTATTCAAGGTCAAAACTCACAGGAATCAGTTTTTTGCGATTATCTCTGTTTCTGTAGGAGGGTTACAACCCGCTTAGGCGAATCGTTGATCCTAATCCTAATTGACTACTGTCAAGCTCCGAATTGTGTCATAAATCTTGGTTGTTAAATTTCGGTTTAATTTAACTTCAATTGTATTTAGAATTTCTCAGTTAAGAAACTTCTCACTAAGAAACGGGTGTCGCATCTATAACCCCCTCTCAATAACATTGTATTTTTGTTTATATTTTTCATCAAAAGTGGTATGCACTTGTTAATTGCATTTTCATATTAAAAATTTGGTTTATACTTAAAAACGCTGCCAAAAGTGGGCGTGGCGAAAATTTATACACTTTAGTTGAAGCTTACGCACATATCTGAACATTTTATAGTGCAAGTTTTTTGGATTTAAAGCAAATATATCAAATAAAAATCGTTTATTAGAATGATTATTAAGAATGACCACGCCTACAAGGGGCGGTATTCGCTTTCTTTTTAAATGGCAATCACAATACACTTAAGCGAGGATATTGCACACCAAATTTCAGCTTCCGGATTTCAGGCGGATTTCAAAACATTTTACACTTGTACTGCTTCGGGGCCTAGAAAAAACAGATATCAAGTTTCTAGTTCCTAGCTCAAAATTTAAGGCCTAAAAACTACCGACAGACGGATGAACGGATGGACAGAGGGACATGGATCACTCGACCCTTTTATATAATGAAACCTATAGTACTATCACTTGGCCGAATCCAGTAACTATCACTCCAGTCCACGGTGCGGCGCTAGTGATGGGTTGCTTAACCGCTACGTGTACGATCGTAACAATGCATCTTCCTTCTTTTACGAATGTCAAATGTGAAGAAACGTACTATCCATCCCGCTAACACATAAGAAACATAGCTCCACATCACCAATATTGTAATTGCGAAAGAGGATGCATTGAAAGATCTTCACATCCAACGCCCACGCCATGTGGGAGGTTTAATGTCCAATACAAACAAAGCAATGTAAACCAAATACTTGTGATCACCCACACAGTCCACATGAAGCTTTACACCAATGCCTTATATAAACTCTTAATTTCAAAGCTCAAGAGTGGTGGTTCAATGACCATCTAATCAATTAGAGGAAATTCCATGTAAATGTGTAATTGGAAGGCAAAGGAAAAGCTTCATGGGCACTAGGGTGAATTTAAAGACTTCACTTGTCCGTTTACCATAGCCAAAGCAGCATTAAATAAAGCAATTTTATAACGTTCAGCCAACGTTCTTTTACTGTGGTCTTTGTTCGCCTAACAAAGGATTTGCACCAAGACACCTTTCTTGGTTCGCGCATTTATTTAATTCTAAGCCATCAACTTAGAACATGGTCCTTCGAGCCGGATATGAACCAGCGACCTATGGATATAAAGTCTACTTGCATCAAAAACCAGAGTGGCGCCAGCCAAACGCGTCTCTCTCCCACGCTTAGAATTATGCGCAGCACTCCTTTTAGCCAAGCTTTTACGGCTTATATCACGCGCAATGAAATTTCGGGATCCCGAAGTATTTGCGTAGAGTGATTCCATGATCACAATAGCTTGGATCAAAGGCAGCCCATTAACTCGAACAACGTTTGTCGCTAACAGAGTTTCTGAAATTCAGACTCCGACCACTCTAACGATTTGGAGGCACGTTGGGTCTAAGGAAAACCCAGCAGATATAGGAACCTTGTTTGATATAAGAACCTTGTTTGATCAAATCTCCATTTTGCGTCGACTCATCCGCGTCGTAGCTATATGGAGAAGATATTTTTTCAATCGCGGAAATAAAAGCAAGAGAAAATCCCTTTATAGTCACCCTTTGACACCCAGTGAGCTTACATCAGCGCATGATAGACTAGTTCAGTTAGTCCAAGAAGAAGCATTCACGGAAGAAATTAAAGCACTTCAAGCAAATTAGACACAGTATTTGTATGCCTGTCGACTAAGGCGATTCACATAAAACTCGTGAGTGATCTAACCACGGCCACCTTTATAGCCGCCTTCGGGCGATTTGTCTCTCGACGTGGAATATGCCTGAATCTCTATAGCGATTGTGGTACAAATTTCAAAGGAGCCCACAATGAAATTAGAAGAGACTGCAAATTTATTTCTGCCGAATGGTCCAAGGAAGTGGCCAATGAACTCGCGGCTTACAGCACCGAGTGGCATTTCAACCCCCCATTGTCACCACATTTCGGCAGGCTTTGGGAAGCTGGGGTGAAATCGATAAAGCACCATCTGAAACGATCCATTGACAACTCGAAGCTAACATTTGAGGAGTATTCAACTTTGGTTACTCAGATTGAAGCATGCCTTAATTCAAGAGCACTATGTCCCATGTCTGCGGATCCTGAAGACTTGACAGTCTTAACACCAGGTCATTTGCTCATCGAGGAGCCATGCATGCCATCCCCGAAAGAAATCTCTGTGATAAAAACATAAACAGCTTGGAATAATGGAGGTATATTCAGCGGATGATGCAAGACTCTTGGAAGCAATGGAGCACATCATACATCCATTTGCTGCAGCAGCGACCTAAGTGGCTCCAGACACACCTGAACCTCAACGTTGGAGATATCGTCATTTTCAAGGAGGACAATCTACCACTTACGTCATGGGCACTCGCTCGAGTGCTTGAACTCCAACAATCAAGACAAAAACGTCGATTTATAAAAGACCAATCGTGAAATTATCCCCCTTACCGGTATCTGAACCGATCAGGAAAACTAGTGCCAAAAAAAAAAACCTTAAGCAACCTTTAAAAACTACGAATACAAAAATCACGCCCCTAAAATGAATAATCTTTAACTCTTTAATTAAATCAAAACAAAAAAAAAAATAGTATGTGCAGTACATAATGCCAATGAACACAATAATTAAACACAAAATAAAACAAAAATTTACTGAGATCAACTCACCCCATAAAATTATTTCATCCCTTGAGCAATAAACACATCACCGTCTATTTATCCATAAGAAAGCAAATTTTGTTTGAATTAATGCACTTCATAAACACAAATCATAAATGGCCCACTAATGCTTTTGTTTTTTTCGCATTGCAAAACCTGCCACGTCACATCGCAATGAAAAGCAGCCAACCAGCCAAAGCAACAACAAGAAAAAACGTCAACCCCCCCAGCCACATGCATTTGAGAGGTAATGAAAAAAAAAATTACCAGAGGAGCCCTGAAATTCGTTCCCGGAGGCGGGGAGCATGTTGGTTCCCAACAGAAACACCACAAGCAATAACACGATCACAAAAAAAACATAAAGATTCAAAAAACAAACATTGTAAGAAACAACTCAATTTGTAGCAAAACACAAAATGTTGCACACTAGACACTGTTGATTTCAATCGGCATATTGAATTTGTCATTGAGATATAAAAGAATAATCAAAAATTTATACACATATCTCATATGACTAATTTGAATATGCCCGATTACAAAACCACTTCACTCACTCGCGTTATACATTTTCCCGAATTTATAAAATATAAAATCGACGAATAATTAAATACCAAACCGACCGCGCGAGAAAACTTTACAAACTTAGTGTCTATGCATCTTCCTTCTCTCACGAATGTCAAAAAAAAACTGAAGAAACGTACTATCCATCCCGCTTACACATAAGAAACATAGCTCCACATCACCAATATTGTAATTGCGAAAGAGGATGCATTGAAAGATCGTCAATTCTAACGCCCACGCCATATGGGGGGCATTAATGTCCAATACAAACAAAGAAATGTAAACCAAATACATATGATCACCCACACAGTCCGCATGAAGCTTTACACCAATGCCTTATACAGGGTGTTTCCAAATTCGATGCAAATATTTTGACACAAGATTCTTGGGTATATTTGAAGAATATAAGATTGTTCTACAGTATGGGCCTATCTCAAATTTTGATACCACTAATTGGGAATTTAAGAAAACACCTACTTTGAGGTACCTTGACCCATACTTACACAAATATCTCCGCTAACACTTACAACAGGTACTTCATTTAGGACTTTAATTTTAGAAGAAATAGTACTTCTCTTAACTGCATTAAAATAAAATTGATAGCTTTTTCAACTTTCGAGATATTTGCTTTTAAGTCGGATCCTTTTTCCCTGCCCATGACATTTTTTTGACTTTCAAGACACATTTCTGCGAAAAATGCGTAATAAACATATCGGTAATTTTTTCTTTCTAGTGCACCTAACAATACTTAATAAAAATTCTTAAGACAAGTTACCCGAAAAACCCACAGATTTTATAATACTTGGAAAATTCCATAGCAGGTAAAATTATGAAAAACTCGATTCATAGTGTTCAATTCCTATTATTCTGAATAAAAATTTTTGTGTTTGGTTTATGTTTTTTTTTTATTTCATTAAGTTAACTTTACAATCAAATAAGGTGTTCAAAGTGTCCTCCTCCATTTTGTATGCATGCTAGAGCCCGTTTTTGGATTGCGCTGTCAACGTTTATTGAGGATAACTCCTGCCTCACTTGTGACGAGGCTTGGAGAATACGATCTTCTTAATCATTTAGAGTTGATATTTCTGTAGAATTAACAAGTTCTTTCATTCTCCCCCCTACAAAAAAAAATCCATAATTGTAAGGTCTGGAGATCTTGCAGGCCTGTGAACTGGTCCATTTCTTCCTATTCAACGACCAGCGTACTTTTCATCCAGCCAATTCTTAACCTCGCGACCAAAGTGGGCTGGGGCTCCATCCTGTTGAAAATATGACGAAGCTCGTTGAGTTACCGGAACATCCTCCAGTAGATCTGTTAAATCATTGCGCAAAAATTCCAGATAGTTTGCAGAATTCAGTGTGGGAGGCAGTTTGAAGGGACCGATTAAGTTGTTTCCAATAACACCTGCCCACAAATTGACGCTAAATCTGTGTTGAAATGATGACTCTCTCCTTGTGTGTGGGTTTTCCGCAGCCCATGTGTGTAGATTGTGAAAATTTGTAATCCCATCTGTAGTAAATTGAGATTCGTCCGTCCATAGGATTCTGCTTATAAAACCGTTGTCATCCAAGTTCCGCTCTAACAACCAGTTGCAAAACTCAAGTCTCGGCTCCAAATCACTCGGAAGCAAATCCTGCACAGGTGTATGGTGGTATGGATACAAGTTTTCCGTATGCAGGAGACGAACAATTTTATGTGTTGAAACATTAAATCGCAAGGATAAGCGCCTGATGCTGATTGATGGATCATTTGCAACCGCTTCCAGTATTCTTTCATCAACTGCAATTCTTCCTGGTGAAGCTCCTGCGTAAGGTCGTCTTGTTGAAACCGATCCTGTTTCCCGAAGTCTTCGAAACGAATTTGTAAATACGCGGGGATTAGGTACTTTTCGGTTAGGATAAAGCTGATGGTATCTTTGTTGTGCTCTTATAGAACTTCCGTTGTACATCCCATAAACGTAGATAATATCGGCGTATTCTTCGTTTGTAAAAGATGCCATTTCAAGTAGGGTTTCTTAACAACTGTTGTGTCACCTCGGCTTCAAAAATGACTCTGATGGATTAAATTTTGTTTTCTAACCTTTTATACAATTTACATTAGGTAAATTTTCCAACTAGGCGACCAACCTCAAACTTAGTCCTTTTTGGGATTTAACAGAAAAATGATAGGGAAATCACCTTTTTATCAGGTAGTCTAATAAAAATGCATGCTCTAAAACCTACGCAAATTATTAATACATAGTCAAAAAATCGTTCTTGTTGTCAATTGCGGTTAAAAAAGTAGGTAACAAATCATATTTCCACCTTATAACTGTCGCGGCTTCGTGAAAAGAGTTTTTCATAATTTTACCTGCTATGGAATTTCCCAAGTATCATAAAATCTGTGGGTTTTTCGGGTAACTTGTCTTAGCAATTTTTATTAAGTATTGTTAGGTGCACTAGAAAAAAAAATTACCGATATGTTTATTACGCATTTTTCGCAGAAATGTGTCTTGAAAGTCAAAAAAATGTCATGGGCAGGGAAAAAGGATCCGACTTAAAAGCAAATATCTCGAAAGTTAAAAAAGTCATTAATTTTATTTTAATGCAGTTAAAAGGAGTACTATTTCTTCTAAAATTTAAGTCCTAAATAAAGTACCTGTTGTAAGTGTTAGCGGAGATATTTGTGTTAGTATGGGTCAAGGTACCTCAAAGTAGGTGTTTTCTTAAATTCCCAATAAGTGGTATCAAAATTTGAGATAGGCCCATACTGTAGAACAATTTTTTTCTTCAAATATACCCAAGAATCTTGTGTCAAAATATTTGCATCGAATTTGGAAACACCCTGTATAAACTCTAAATTTCAAAGCCCAAGAGTGGTGGTTCAATGGCCATCTAATCAATTAGAGGAAATTCCAAGTAAATATGTGCAATTGGAAGGCAAAGGAAAAGCTTCATGGGAACTAGGGTGAATTTAAAGACTTCACTTGTCAGTTTACCACAGCCCAAGCAGATTTAAATGAAGCAATTTTATAACGTTCAGCCAACGTTCTTTTCAAACGACCCCTTTGAGTAGGCAAAGGGGTCGTTTATTTTTTGCCTTTTCTACATGAGAATAAAAGAGCAGAGACCTTGGAGTGGATTTTGCTATTTGTTTTGCTTTTGGGTTACCTGTGTACACTTTTTGTAAGCCATGTCAATGTCAGCCGATAGGACTATGTGTAAGTGTTTTGCTTTGCGCATGTGGAAGAGATGGAGTGAAGGTTGAAATTTTTAATTTATCATCATACCTACCTTTTTTAGGAATATGCCGATCTACCCAAAGGCATATTCATAAAAAAGGAATTCATAAAACCCTACTATATAACCTTTTTTGATTTTGTGTTTTGCTTTGTGTGTTTTCATTCCCCATATTTTGTTTTTGTATGCACGAATAAACCACCAATTCTTTTGAAAAGATTTCTGGCTAGGGTTTCGCTTGTTATTTTGCTAAAAGAAAGCAAAGGTAGGTATACCTACAAAAATCCCACTGACCTACACTTGAAAGTGTTATACATAAGTAGGTAACTTTGTCAAATTCTGTTGTCAGTTGGATGGATTATTAGGACGGTAAAATTATGCCGGCTAACTACAGATATAACGTTTTGAAAATTCAAGATCATGTTAAGAGAATATGAAAAAAGAATAAGAATAGTTAAAGACATTTGCCCATTTGAAAATGTGCCCTCTTTTGAAAGGTATTTAAGGTCATAGCTTTTGAACCACTTCCTTCACAAGCCGAAGTTGGGCTGAGATTAAAAGCAACCTAGGCCAATACTAAATCCATTTTTCCATTTTTAAAAATTATTTAAAACTTACGTTTTGCAAAAATAAAAACAAAAAAATATGTCGACACTTTTAATTGCGACGCTATGAGAGCGACGTACCTATCAGAACTCGTAGTTATGAAAACTATTAGGTACATCTTAAAAATGTGAACAAATTGCACTTCAAAGCATTGCATTTTCAGAGATCATAGAGCAAGAATGTCGGAAATAGACATCAGAAATAGAATTGTCTCTTATAACTGGGATTATATGAAATCTGAAATCTCCTCAAAGATTATTTCGCACACTTTTAAATATATAGATGCTTATAATAATAACACAATATTAAAATTTTTTTGCGTTCAATCATTGCATTGCACTTTTACTTCCATTTTCTTATATGTAGAAATAGTGTTCGAGCCTTGGTCACAGACAACTGCCACAAAAGAAAGGCCGCATTTAATGACAACGCCAGCTTTCGACCAAATAAATCTCCAGCTAGTGCCTAAATGCCATATCCCTACCGGGAATACCAAGTCTTCATCCGCGGCAATTACTGCAACAGTTTGATGTATTGCAGCTTGATCCAACCCACACCTCACAATAGTGATATCAGCATCCCCTGAAGCAACTGTTGCTTAATAAGGGCTGCTGTTGTCATCTTCTCAGCTGTCGCGTCTATTAGCCTTGTTTTGTTTTGTCAGTGAGACAAGAAAATTCTCTTGTTGAACTATTTATAATGTTTGCGTTTTGTAGAGAATTTTTTGTTTTGTTTGTAGAGAATTTTGTGTAGATTAATTTATTACTGGACATTTTTTCGCAATGATCTATGGTTTTCGAGACATTTGCCAAAAACAAAAAAAAAATGGGACCTTTAAAGCACCGCCCACCCACCAGTACTTTCGGTATTTTGTTCAGGACACCTTATTCTACAACAGTGCCAAAAATCGCTTCTACACGAATTATTTCTCCTATTTTTGCTTCGATTAACCTGTCGGTCTCGATCATAGCTCTAAGAGGTCAACGGTGATTACCTATTACTCTGTGCTACAAACTATGCATTAAAATTAATAAAGGTATAGGTAGGTAAGGTATGTACCCTGGGTCGGGTAAATGAAAATTGCCCCAAAAAAATGAAATCAGCCCCCAAAACAATGAAAATAGGCCCCAATTTCATGATAATTTTTGTTGTTGTTTGCCATGCATTTTTTTGGGACCATTTTTCATATTTCTAAAAATTTATCATAACATTTTGGGGTGATTTTGTTCAGTAATTTATGCTGTTGTACCTGTTCTACGATATATATGTACATTACGTAGTTATTTTTTTCGTACATGTTTTGTTTCAATATAGAAAGGTCATTCATTTATCTGAATCTCCAATTTTCTTTAATGAAAAATCAACGAATGTACCATTACCATCAACTCGCAAAAGCCCACACACGCAAAGCGATAGAATGGGGATGGAAACCGCAAAGTTTTGCATTTGCTTTCGTTTCATTAAAGGCCATTCATAAAAATAGGATTCATTCATATCGATCGTGTGTTTTCTCAGACGATTCCTTAGCTACCAACACCAAGTAGTAAGAAAAAACGAAGAAAAAAAAAAAACAATGAAATGAACCCTCCACATGCAGAGGGTGAACCTCTCTGCACACTCTAGCTACAAGTGCTGCCGGCGAGAAATATTATAAGGTAGTATAATATTTCTCGCATATAATATATTCTCGTATAATATTATAAGGTAGAATAGGAGCACAGAAATTTTTTAGTCTTCAAAAATAAATGTGGACACAAAGAGCTCTGCTTTTAATCTTACCTAGAAAAACCATAAAAACCATAAAACCATAAAAGTCGTATAAAAACATAAATAAATAGTAGGTGTATCAACTCCATCAGCATCAGAATTGTCAGCATCGTTGGCGCTTTCGGATTCATGTGGGTTTTCCACCAAATATGCTGGGACCGCAGCAGCAGCACACCCATTTGGCTTTGTACCAGCAACAACAGATAAATTGGCAATGACATTAATACTGCGTACTTTGTTTTAGAGACAAAGCAGCCTGGGCTTGGCCTCGGCCTGGCGCTTACAAGTTCAGCCATACGATTTCAGTGTTTCCTAACACAATGAAGCTCGGCTTAAAATTTTTGTTTGCAAAGAGATATAATGCGTAAGGAGAAAACGTAATACTACGTAATGAGGCTCCGTAACCCAGCTCGTGTTGAGATGTGCTGAATTCTTTCTTCTTGTGAAACAAACGGGGGTTGATTTCAATCGCACACACAAAGTCAATCAGTTTACCTTGGGCTCTATTACTATAGTATATTGGTCATGAACGGATATGACGCAGAATATCAGAATATCTTATTAACATTATTTATTAGATGGACATGAGTGTTCTATATTCTACATAATTATGTAAAAAGCTCTAGTTACCAGGGTTTTCGGCTGTGTGTGCGTATTTTTTAATTCATCGTGGCATACTTAGAGAGCGTAGTGATTGCACTAATAAAAGCTCTCTCCATGAGCGCAATGTCATTGCAAAGCCGGTTCAAAGCCGACGTATCGCAACGGGACAAAGCCAAAGCCTGAGGCTGCTTTGTGGTTCCCGCATTAAAAACATTTTTTCTAGCTGCCTTTCCTCGGGATCAAATATTTCATGAAGCCAACGAAAACGACAGTTTGGAATATTAAAATGCTGCCAAATTCGCTATAAATTTAAGGTGAATTAAATTTATTAAGGTTGAAATTACACTTTGCTGAAAATGTATAACATTTTTAGGTCTTTTATAATTAGGAGTACAAAAAGGAAAGTAGGAGTACGGGAGTATGGAGTTGTTGAAAATAGTACAATACTCCTATTGGAGTACTTTCGGCAGCACTGCTAGCCACACTCAAATGTGTACCCGATTGGCTGACACAATTTGGTTCAGATATTTGATCCTTCTGAGCATCTATCACTCCAGTCCACCAGAGGCGCCTCGATCTTTTTTGTTCGAGTGATAGTACTATAGGTTTCCATATACAAGGATTCGCTCAAGTAGCACGCTGGTGCATAGATTGGTGTAAATTTAAAAATTTTGGTGCAAAATTGATTTCTCTTGAATTATGGTGCTAAAAATAGACCGATATTTAGATGTTTTTATTGTATACCATTAATGGTGCATAAATTAGTTTAATTCTGAAACCAACCAAAATGGCATATTTTACGCACTATGTGTTTTAGATAAAATGCACCAATTGAAATGGTCCACTATATTTCGGTGAAGGATTTACGCCCTGTGGAAATTAAATACACCAGGCTACATAGGTGTGAAAACAACCAAATGTTATTGGAATTATTTAGTCAACAAGTCATTTACCATTTCTTCCTTTTCTTTTTTTACCACTTCTTCCTTACTGGACTGTCTCCTGACCCTTGATCCCAGTCCCAAACGTCTTATTGAAATGTTATAGGGTAAATACTAGACTTCTAAAACCAGCCGCCTATCCCATTTAAGCAAAAAAAAAAAATTAATAATAACTCTAAAATGTGATAATGCAAGTGATTTTTGACCACAAATTGTGAAATCCTTGAAAAAACCACAAACCACGTGGTTAATTTATTCTGCTGATATCATGTTTGAGATCGTAAAAGAATATAACTTTATAGAGCATTTATTACATGTAAACTTATTATTTTGCATCCATATGTAAAACAAGTGGGAAAGTGCAACAGTGAGTATGCAAAAGCTTCAGTCCGTCTGCGACGGATTGCAAAATACGCCACGCCTCCAAAAAGTGGGCGGGATGTAAAAATATAATTGCTGAATGCTAGGTGATTGCATACATTTGGACTAAAACCCCGTCATTTTAACCGCCCACAAAAGTGGGCGGAGATATATACAGGGTGTTTCCAAATTCGATGCAAATATTTTGACACAAGATTCTTGGGTATATTTGAAGAAAAAAATTGTTCTACAGTATGGGCCTATCTCAAATTTTGATGCCACTTATTGGGAATTTAAGAAAACACCTACTTTGAGGTACCTTGACCCATACTTACACAAATATCTCCGCTAACACTTACAACAGGTACTTCATTTAGGACTTTAATTTTAGAAGAAATAGTACTTCTCTTAACTGCATTAAAATAAAATTGATAGCTTTTTCAACTTTCGAGATATTTGCTTTTAAGTCGGATCCTTTTTCCCTGCCCATGACATTTTTTTGACTTTCAAGACACATTTCTGCGAAAAATGCGTAATAAACATATCGGTAATTTTTTTTTTTCTAGTGCACCTAACAATACTTAATAAAAATTACTAAGACAAGTTACCCGAAAAACCCACAGATTTTATGATACTTGGGAAATTCCATAGCAGGTAAAATTATGAAAAACTCTTTTCACGAAGCCGAGACAGGTATAAGGTGGAAATATGATTTGTTACCTACTTTTTTAACCGCAATTGACAACAAGAACGATTTTTTGACTATGTATTAATAATTTGCGTAGGTTTTAGAGCATACATTTTTATTAGACTACCTGATAAAAAGGTAATTTCCCTATCATTTTTCTGTTAAATCCCAAAAAGGACTAAGTTTGAGGTTGGTCGCCTAGTTGGAAAATTTACCTAATGTAAATTGTATAAAAGGTTAGAAAACAAAATTTAATCCATCAAAGTCATTTTTGAAGCCGAGGTGACACAACAGTTGTTAAGAAACCCTACTTGAAATGGCATCTTTTACAAACGAAGAATACGCCGATATTATCTACGATTATGGGATGTGCAACGGAAGTTCTATTAGAGCACAACAAAGATACCATCAGCTTTATCCTAACCGAAGAGTACCTAATCCCCGCGTATTTACAAATTCGTTTCGAAGACTTCGGGAAACGGGATCTGTTTCAACAAAACGACCTAACGCAGGAGCTTCACCAGGAAGAATTGCAGTTGATGAAAGAATACTGGAAGCGGTTGCAAATGATCCATCAATCAGCATCAGGCGCTTATCCTTGCGATTTAATGTTTCAACACATAAAATTGTTCGTCTCCTGCATACGGAAAACTTGTATCCATACCACCATACACCTGTGCAGGAACTGCTTCCGAGTGATTTGGAGCCGAGACTTGAGTTTTGCAACTGGTTGTTAGAGGGGAACTTGGATGACAACGGTTTTATAAGCAGAATCCTATGGACGGACGAATCTCAATTTACTAGAGATGGGATTACAAATTTTCACAATCTACACACATGGGCTGCGGAAAACCCACACACAAGGAGAGAGTCATCATTTCAACACAGATTTAGCGTCAATTTGTGGGCAGGTGTTATTGGAAACAACTTAATCGGTCCCTTCAAACTGCCTCCCACACTGAATTCTGCAAACTATCTGGAATTTTTGCGCAATGATTTAACAGATCTACTGGAGGATGTTCCGGTAACTCAACGAGCTTCGTCATATTTTCAACAGGATGGAGCCCCAGCTTACTTTGGTCGCGAGGTTAAGAATTGGCTGGATGAAAAGTACGCTGGTCGTTGGATAGGAAGAAATGGACCAGTTCACTGGCCTGCAAGATCTCCAGACCATACAATTATGGATTTTTTTGTATGGGGAAGAATGAAAGAACTTGTTTATTCTACAGAAATATCAACTCTAAATGATTTAGAAGATCGAATTCTCCAAGCCTCGTCACAAGTGAGGCAGGAGTTATCCTCAATAAACGTTGACAGCGCAATCCAAAAACGGGTTCTAGCATGCATACAAAATGGAGGAGGACACTTTGAACACCTTATTTGATTGTAAAGTTAACTTAATGAAATAAAAAAAAAACATAAACCAAACACAAGCATTTTTATTCAGAATAATAGGAATTGAACACTATGAATCGAGTTTTTCATAATTTTACCTGCTATGGAATTTCCCAAGTATCATAAAATCTGTGAGCTTTTCGGGTAACTTGTCTGAGCAATTTTTATTAGGTATTGTTAGGTGCACTAGAAAAAAAAATTACCGATATGTTTATTACGCATTTTTCACATTGACCACGCCCACTTTTTAAGGAATTCTAACTTAAAGTGACTGTTTTTCAATAAATATATATGAAATTTAATAAAAAAAATTATATAACAAAAGTTTTAGATATTAGCATTTCCTATATTTTTTGTAGATATTATACAGGGTGTTTCCAAATTCGATGCAAATATTTTGACACAAGATTCTTGGGTATATTTGAAGAAAAAAATTGTTCTACAGTATGGGCCTATCTCAAATTTTGATAGCACTTATTGGGAATTTAAGAAAACACCTACTTTGAGGTACCTTGACCCATACTAACACAAATATCTCCGCTAACACTTACAACAGGTACTTCATTTAGGACTTAAATTTTAGAAGAAATAGTACTCCTTTTAACTGCATTAAAATAAAATTGATGACTTTTTTAACTTTCGAGATATTTGCTTTTAAGTCGGATCCTTTTCCCTGCCCATGACATTTTTTTGACTTTCAAGACACATTTCTGCAAAAAATGCGTAATAAACATATCGGTAATTTTTTTTTCTAGTGCAACTAACAATACTTAATAAAAATTGCAAAAACAAGTTACCCGAAAAACCCACAGATTTTATGATACTTGGGAAATTCCATAGCAGGTAAAATTATGAAAAACTCGATTCATAGTGTTCAATTCCTATTATTCTGAATAAAAATGCTTGTGTTTGGTTTATGTTTTTTTTTTATTTCATTAAGTTAACTTTACAATCAAATAAGGTGTTCAAAGTGTCCTCCTCCATTTTGTATGCATGCTAGAGCCCGTTTTTGGATTGCGCTGTCAACGTTTATTGAGGATAACTCCTGCCTCACTTGTGACGAGGCTTGGAGAATGCGATCTTCTAAATCATTTAGAGTTGATATTTCTGTAGAATAAACAAGTTCTTTCATTCTCCCCCATACAAAAAAATCCATAATTGTAAGGTCTGGAACTGGTCAGGAGCAGGCCAGTGAACTGGTCCATTTCTTCCTATCCAACGACCAGCGTACTTTTCATCCAGCCAATTCTTAACCTCGCGACCAAAGTGGGCTGGGGCTCCATCCTGTTGAAAATATGACGAAGCTCGTTGAGTTACCGGAACATCCTCCAGTAGATCTGTTAAATCATTGCGCAAAAATTCCAGATAGTTTGCAGAATTCAGTGTGGGAGGCAGTTTGAAGGGACCGATTAAGTTGTTTCCAATAACACCTGCCCACAAATTGACGCTAAATCTGTGTTGAAATGATGACTCTCTCCTTGTGTGTGGGTTTTCCGCAGCCCATGTGTGTAGATTGTGAAAATTTGTAATCCCATCTCTAGTAAATTGAGATTCGTCCGTCTATAGGATTCTGCTTATAAAAACGTTGTCATCCAAGTTCCGCTCTAACAACCAGTTGCAAAACTCAAGTCTCGGCTCCAAATCACTCGGAGCAGTTCCTGCACAGGTGTATGGTGGTATGGATACAAGTTTTCCGTATGCAGGAGACGAACAATTTTATGTGTTGAAACATTAAATCGCAAGGATAAGCGTCTGATGCTGCCCAAGCAAAACAAATGGCTCTTAATGATGTCTTCAAGAACACTTTTTCAAATGCAAACAAAATCTTGATAATATCTAAAAGAGCCTTTTAAGACTTAAAAAGGCCGAAAGGGGAGGAGCTTATTGTATGGGAGCAAAAGTTCTTTAAGATTAATATTGCGAACATTATTAAGAGGTCATTAAGAGGCGTTGTCCAGCTTGTGTCATCGCGTTGCGTTCTTTCTTTTTCACGCAATAACAAATTTAACAAACATAAACGAAATGGAATAAAACTCTGCCATCAGATACATAACATTTCAAAAATACTCAAACACATTTATCCGATTCCGCGCAATATGTAAAAATAATGTTATGATTTTGTATTTCCCTAAACTAATTTTGATGGGCAAGATAAGATTTATCTGGAAAGATTGTATTTTGCCCCCTTAAAAATCACGCGCCTTTGAAAAGTCGCACTGCAACATTTTTCGAAAAATAGAATTCCACCTTTTCCATATGATACCGTATGTCATTTTTCGATGTCGTTCTCATTCAACATGGCTAATCAAATCCAGTCAGTGTTTACATCTTTAAAATGTATAAACTTACTCTGCGATAAGTGATACAGATCGAAGACATAAACCATATATGCTGAAGTTAGCATGGATCTAAACTACAAATTAGATGTATTTAAAATATCTTAATGAGGTGAAATAGAAGATATCGAGAGTTCTTTTCATCTGCCGTCTTAAAGACATCTTTGGCTGTCATTTTCAGATGTCCTTATTCGCTCTACAGAAAATAGTTTTGAATACCTTTTGTAGTTCTTTTTTTAGGAATAGAAAATAATGTATATTAAAAGACTTCATTTAGATGAAAATAAGTACAGTGGGATTAACAACCGTGAAATAAGACTCCACTAAGAATTCAAATTGATTTGGCAGATATCTTTAAGAGTTTATGTGTTGCTTGGGTGATTGATGGATCATTTGCAACCGCTTCCAGTATTCTTTCATCAACTGCAATTCTTCCTGGTAAAGCTCCTGCGTTAGGTCGTCTTGTTGAAACAGATCCCGTTTCCCGAAGTCTTCGAAACGAATTTGTAAATACGCGGGGATTAGGTACTCTTCGGTTAGGATAAAGCTGATGGTATCTTTGTTGTGCTCTAATAGAACTTCCGTTGCACATCCTATAAACGTAGATAATATCGGCGTATTCTTCGTTTGTAAAAGATGCCATTTCAAGTAGGGTTTCTTAACAACTGTTGTGTCACCTCGGCTTTAAAAATGACTTTGATGGATTTAATTTTGTTTTCTAGCCTTTTATACAATTTACATAAGGTAAATTTTCCAACTAGGCGACCAACCTCAAACTTAATCCTTTTTGGGATTTAACAGAAAAATGATAGGGAAATTACCTTTTTATCAGGTAGTCTAATAAAAATGCATGCTCTAAAACCTACGCAAATTATTAATACATAGTCAAAAAATCGTTCTTGTTGTCAATCGCGGTTATAAAAGTAGGTAACAAATCATATTTCCACCTTATACCTGTCGCGGCTTCGTGAAAAGAGTTTTTCATAATTTTACATGCTATAGATTTTCCCAGTATCATAAAATCTGTGGGTTTTTCGGGTAACTTGTCTTAGCAATTTTTATTAAGTATTGTTAGTTGCACTAGAAAAAAAAAATTACCGATATGTTTATTACGCATTTTTCGCAGAAATGTGTCTTGAAAGTCAAAAAAATGTCATGGGAAGGGAAAAAGGATCCGACTTAAAAGCAAATATCTCGAAAGTTAAAAAAGTCGACAATTTTATTTAAATGCAGTTAAAAGGAGTAGTATTTCTTCTGAAATTTAAGTCCTAAATTAAGTACCTGTTGCAAGTGTTAGCGGAGATATTTGTGTTAGTATGGGTCAAGGTACCTCAAAGTAGGTGTTTTCTTAAATTCCCAATAAGTGGTATCAAAATTTGAGATAGGTCCATACTGTAGAACAATTTTTTTCTTCAAATATACCCAAGAATCTTGTGTCAAAATATTTGCATCGAATTTGGAAACACCCTGTATATTCATATTATGATAACTCAAATATTATACATAATTTTGTTCGCTAAAGATTTGCCAGAAATATTAATTATGCTGAAAGAGATCTCGCCCATTCTACGATGTTTTATACAAAAAATCCTTGAGGGTTAAAAAAAAACTCATACAGAGTCTGCTGGTGTGCCTAATACACTCAATGGTGGAATATGAACTCTAAAATACACCACACTGAAATTGCGGTATTTTTTATGCTCTCCTTTTTAAAATCCTGCACCATTTAAAAGATCACACTATGAGATTGGTGTTTTTGGTGCATTTTTATTTACAAATTTAGGAACTCCTGTATGCTTTTGACGTCGTACACTGGGCCGATTAAATGGAGAGTTGGGCCAAATTGCAAAATTAAATGTTACTGAATTTTTATGAGTGTTTTTTATGTGAGGTTAATACAATTGTGTATCAGTGTGGTATTTTTTTTTGTTTTGGAGGCTCTTTGAGCTGGTAATGGCTATGGTCTTAAAATATTCTAAGCGCAGGATTTTAAAAAAGATAACGGTGAAATATCGGGCTTTTCAAATTTCTTTTTGAGCTTTTTCACTTGAGTTAGAAAATTAAAAAAAAAATGTCTAATAAAAAAATTTGCTCACAATCGTCTAAGGCTCCAAAATATTTTGAAAAATCGTTTTTGAAATTTTTTCGGCCCAAATATCAAAATTGCTTGTTTTTCAAACTTCGCTATAGTTTTCCCAAATATGTTTAATAATTTTTATATGTGTGATTTTTTCAATTAATTTGCCATTAGTGTCAGGAATAATCGAGGCGATGGAATTTCGTTAAGGATCTTTTGCGATTTTTTTCCCGAAGATGCGATAAAACTGCGGTTTTAAGACTCTCTCCAGAATGCTACTTGAGCTTTTATTCTAGCATAGGTTTAGAAAATGATTGAAAAGTAATGACCTTAAACACGTCGCCAACAGGCACATATTTTTCGTATCTTATTCTTCAAAAACTTTTCAATATATTTAAAAAAAAATTATTTTATGAAAAATAAATATCTGATAAGAGAATGTTTTTATTTTCTTTTCAACTCATTGTTAAAAAAATGTGAAAACTTGTATTTTTAAATAAAACAAGAAAAACATGCTGTTGCTAAATGATTTATTGTTCATTTTTTATTAATAAAAAATGATTAATTAAAATTTGTACAGCTGATCGCGCAAAATTTAGTTTTGTCCATGCTCTCCATACAGTGTCTGACGGCCATATTGTGCAAAGAATATAATGTAATGTTTTCGGCCTGGGGTTCGTCGAATAAAACTCAATTTCACTTTTATAATCACAAAATGAAACACTTTATTTATCAAACAAACTTATTTAATCTCAGATCACACTGTTATTCAACTTTACTATTTAGAATTCAGCACTTTATTTAACTCAATCACTTTTTACTTTATTACCGATTTTCACAAGTCCACGTTTAAAATATAACTGTCTCGTTCGAGCCTGCCACCCGTGTATTTATACAAAATTAAGCACCTTCTAGTCCGTTCCATACCCCCTTTGGTAATTTTCCATTGGTACTCCTCCGCTGAGTTCCATGGAGGGGAAATCGAAATTCGAACTTCGATTATGACAGCTGCTGTCAGATGACTGGAATGACAGTTGGGTATGTTCGTTTAGTGAATCGAGCGGGTGCGTTTGTAGAGTGAATCGATGGGTGCATTCAGGGACTCCTGCACTTTTTACTTTATTACCGATTTTCACAAGTCCACGTTTAAAATATAACTGTCTCGTTCGAGCCTGCCACCCGTGTATTTATACAAAATTAAGCACCTTCTAGTCCGTTCCATACCCCCTTTGGTAATTTTCCATTGGTACTCCTCCGCTGAGTTCCATGGAGGGGAAATCGAAATTCGAACTTCGATTATGACAGCTGCTGTCAGATGACTGGAATGACAGTTGGGTATGTTCGTTTAGTGAATCGAGCGGGTGCGTTTGTAGAGTGAATCGATGGGTGCATCGTTGTAGTTGTTTTATTTCTTGTCGCCACATAACAATAAGAAAAAAATGAGATTCTACTGGCCGGATAAATAATTATTTTATGGTATATTACGACTTAATTTGGCATTTTTGACTTATTTTCAGACTTATTTCAGTATTATGTCTGTATTACATTTAAAAGCAACGCGAAAATTATAATTTCCGAAAAACTATTTTCTGTTGTGTCGATATATTCTCCTCGGACCTTGAAAATTTATATTGGGATCACGCAAACTTCTCAACAGGCCGTACCTAAATCGAATAAAAAGTCATTTGGTAGGGCCAAAAATCAATCGACAGATTGGGCTTTGTTTTTAAATAAGCCACTCATATTGATAATTATTCCTGATATTCTTGCGTCCTTATTATAAAGGTGAATATTTCAAGTCATAGAATGAATTCATAATTCTTGCAGATAAATACACCAAAAAATAATAAACGGTGTAAAATTTAATTCAATAAACTGTTTTTGATTGAAAAATTAAACTTCGGTACGTTAAAATGGTGTATTTTATTATCGAACTATCGTGTTTTTTTTGCACTCAAGGGAATCGATGTGGTGTAAGCGGTTTACCATTTGGAGTATAATTTGAGCTGATTTTCAGTGGACAGTATAAGCCTTTGGAGCATATTACGTCCTAGTAACCAGAACAATTTTTATACCACTAACACAATTTATATACCGAAAATTGATATAACTTTTGTACAGCCGGTGCTAATTATATACTGAAAAGTAGTACATTTTTTATATTGAAAATGCATATCACGAAAGTGCAAATAACACACCAAAAATTTTAGTGCATTTTAGACTTTTGTGCTACTTGAGCGACTTACAATTCGGTCTCGATCATATGTACTTAAGGTCTAGAGGGTCTAACGTGATTATTTGTCTATGTTACAAACTATGATTCAAACTTAATATACCTTCTATCCTATGGGATGGGGTATAAAAATTATAGAGCATAAAATTTGCTAAAAATTATGTCTTACAATTTTTTCATACGCTTAACCGTTTTGAGTTAGAGGGCAGAGAAACTGCAGTACAAAGTCATATTCACTGCAATTCAAGATCAACCGCAATTCTCTGTGAATAATGCCAAGTATGAATTTATGAGATTATTGAACAATCATTGGCAATAAGTAGTCTGTATTATTTATTAGCTAAATCATCATATTTAATATTATTTTGCATATATCTTATTATAAATACCTACCTTGTGTATAGATGTAAAAGGCTTGTTAGATGAAATTCTTTCTGTATTTCTGAAAATCTTTCTGTACAATAATTAAGTTAAGGTAGATTTTAAGTAGAACTAAAACGCTTTAAGAGGCCTCCACCCAAAATGTCGAACTCAGATTCGAAGATACATATGTATTTTCGAATCTAAATAAATAAATAGAGTGGCGCAACAGCTCGAGGTGAACCAGGGCCAACTTCTCAACCATGTATGCTGTGTGTGCTATATTTTTCTCACATACAAGGGGACCTACAATTTTTTGCCTATTCCGAACGGCACTTTGAGAAGTTTTTCAAGACAAATGTTACTCTCGGAGGGTTTGTCAGACCCCCGCGGAGGTGGGAGCCTTGAAAAAGGACAAGTCTTTTTTTTCAGGTGGCAGAGGCAGGATTCGAACCCAGACCTCCGGCGTCAGAGGCACACACACTAACCACTGCGCCACGGCACCCACGAATCTGGAAAAAAAATATTTATACATCATCGAAATTCGAAAGTTTAATTGGATTGGATACCAACTTGAACACATACAAAGCATATCCAAAAGTGTCTTGTTATACCAACACAGCAGGAAATCATACAGTCCTCTTTCATTTCCCTGTTGTTCGTTACATTTTTTTCTTTTGTTTGAAGAGGGGTACAGGGAGCGGTGGGAGAAAGAGATGTGTAGCTGTGTATGTATTGGCTATGGGGTTGGTATATTTTGTGTATCTACCCAAAAATTATTATTTTTGTTATATTAAAAATGTAAAATAGGTGCATTTGACCGCTTCGGTATTAAAGCTGTAGTTTGGTGTTTACAAGAGAAGGTATTTTGTGTTTCCTCACCTTTTGAGATAATGATTTAGGAATCTGTATGCCGTACGCTTTTACAGGGTTTATTGAAGAGTAAGAAAAACTCGTCAAGTATAAAATATTTGGAACTTTTATACCCTTTTCCACAGAAATAGAGTAAGTATGTTTGGAGTATATTAATGGAGTATATATAATATAAATAAATAGAGTGGCGCAACAGATCGAGGTGAACCAAATCCAACTTCTCAGCAATGTATGCTGTGTGTGTTAATTTCATCACATACAAAGGGCCTACATATGACACCTCGAATGATCCATGTCCGTCCGTATGCCACCAATTTTTGGGCCTTAAATTTTGAGCAAGAAAACAGAAATTTTGTACGTAAGCTCTTTGTCATGCGAGGCAATACAAGTGTTAAAATTTTTTAAGTTTACCCGCAGACATGCGCACAATTGGTCAAAATGTAAAACTACCTCCAGGGTACTGTTTCAGTGACATAGAAAGAAGAGAGAAGAAATTAAAAAAGACCAAATTGCTTTCGAAACTGGAAAATTTCGTGAAAAGCTGAAATTTAACATTTATCATTTTCTTATGATTATAAGACATAAAATGATTATAAGACCTCAAATTTTAGCTACGAAACTATGGTGCTAGCGCACCAATTTTTGGTATGTGACATCACCTTGAGTTGTACATATTAGCATTTTAGAAACTACAAAAATATTGTAGATATTAGCATTTTAGAAACTTGTGTTTCAACGTCACTGCTTTTTATTTGAAAAGCACCTTTGAAATATTGAAAACTATTGTTCCTTCTTTACTACAGCGAAATTGCAACGTTCTTTGCTGGAGTTGATGTCACTCTCCGAATATCTAAATCTAACACCGTACCTGCATTTAATGATCTCTACACTGAGAAAACTCTACTATGAGTTATTCAAAAAGAAACATATTTAGCTACATGTTTAAAGAGAACAAATAGAACTTGGTCCAATACAAATTTAAATCTATTTAAACTCTTAAAAACTATGACTTAAATGGAATCGTGTTTAAATCAAAATCATTCATGTTTGGCTTGATTAAAAGAATGGCATCTAACAGAAATTATTATGCTCAAACTCGAACCGATTTAAAATTAACACAAACGAAATAAGTTCAAAACTGGACAAATTCAAATAAAATTGAAGTAAATACGTACATGTTTGTCTTAAATTTGAACTTATTTAAAATATTAACAAAAGAATGAAATTAAACACAAAAGTTACATTTTAACTCAAATCGATTTAAATCAAACCGTAAAGAAGTTAAGTACAAAAATGTGTAACTGTGAATTTCTTGCTTAAGTCAAGCTGTTGCGGTTTTGTTGTGTTCAAGGACAGCTCCTATTTAGAAGAAATAAAAGGTATGTATTTATATTAATATACATCTTCATTTATAGAGAAATCGACCAATATTTTTAATGTTTTTTGTGTTATTTCTAGTTCAATATCAATGGTTTCGTTTTATGGATGGAACAGCTGGCTTTTTACAAACAATTGTGAAGTCCTCAGTAGCAAAAAGTCTTTCCTTGTGAAAATTGTCTTACTAAAAACTTAAAGTGATATAATTTTATGGAGAAGTGATTATGTATTGTGTTTGATTTCGTAACATAACGATCAACAAATCGTAACGATTGCAAAAAAAAATTACTAGTTCAGAATGATTTTTATTTCGAACAGAAACGTTTTTGGGTTAAACACAAAAATATTGAAAAAAAAAAATGATCATAATTCTATTTGAAACTAAATTGAAAAGGTTTAATTAAAACAAACACAAATACGTTAATGTCAAACACAAAATGAAGTAAATTTAAACAGTATCATGTTTATATCAAGTCAACGCATAATTTAATAGGTTTCGATTAAAATTAAATAGAAACTCAATCGAAGCCAAAACGGGTGTATTCGAGTTTGATTTAAACATGAATGGATTTAATATTTTCCTCAGTGTACACCCTCAGAATCAAAATCAAAACAATACAGCAACAGCGCACAAGGGAACATAAAAAAAACAACAACAGATAGACAGTGGCACTTATCAACCCCCACGGTTGTGTGTCTTCACTTTCTTACAACCAAATACTCACGTATTCATATAAACCGCTCATTTATCGTATTAATACAAAATAAAAACTTGCAAAACCAACGACCAGCATGCAAAAAAGTCAGCCCACACTCACTTCTCGTACTACTACAGTTGCTTTTCAGAACTTTTTTGTATGCATCTGTTTAGTTGGGCTAAACAAATTAATTTGTGAACAAAAAGCCATCTTACGGGCCGTAGGTGAACGAAAATTGTCTATGATAATCGAAAAACAATATTTTCATGAAAAAAAGAGCCTTCTTAAATGCTATATTTTAAGAAAGTTTGTGACATTTAGAACTTTTTCTTGCACTAAGACAATTGGTAAAATCGTAATTGTCATGTTAAAGAAGTTATGTGGTATTCTTAAAGTATATAAAGGTAAAAAAAAATACATTAGAAAATAAGAGATTTTGTAAACTTTCAAAGCTGGATTTTGCAAAAAGTTTGTATGCCAAGTAAAAAAATCTAACCAGAGCGTTTTAATGATCTATTTATTACCTTCAAAACGGCGTTTTTTGAAAATGTAAATTCAACCCCGATCTCAGGATTAATACGTATCTCCGAAGTAGTTTTTGCATAATTTTGCAAAGTGAGTCACCCAAATATTGAACTACAACAAAGATAAGGTTTTGACTTATCTTTAGATAAGATAAGATAAGATTATGTAAGACTTTGGCTTCAAAGCCAAAATGCCGTTCTTGAATACATGGTAAAAATTAAGATTAACAATGCACTACGGACCTCACGCTTGACGTATCCATATGTGCAATTTTTCTTTTTTTTTCAAAATTATGGGTGGGGGCCTCTTAATGTACAGTAATTTTATGTATTTTTATTTAAACGCTATGGTTTTCTTAACATTTAAATTGAAAAGAAGGTTTTTTTTCGTGGGTAGGAAAAACCTTCATTGGCACTACGAGGACCGGCCGCCCGTGCTCATAGTAGTGTGAGATTCTTACTCACTAAAAACCTCCCATTTTGCGTCAGACTACGACTAAGTTTCCTTAACAAGTAGTTCAAGCTTCTGTAGTAATAGCGAGTGGCAGGCTGCCTTCTAACGAAGGTAATTTATGCGGTTTCATCTTATGCTGCTAGATCTAACGGTCTCATTCGTTGTAGTCGGCGCGTAAGATTTGTCTGGTCCAAAGTTCGGATAATTTCATTGTTGCAATGTCTGCGAAGACGAGTACTAAGTTTGCTAGCAAAGTTTGTTACCTCGTCAGTCACGGTTGCGATTCCTAGATCTCAGTGTGGATCGCTATTTCTTATGTACCATGGAACATTAACGATTGCTCTGAGTGTCTTATTTTGAAAAGTTTGTAAAATATATATATTGCTTGGTTTATTACAACCCCATAGTTGTATACCGTACGTCCAAGATGGTTTTAGCACTTGCTTATAAAGGGTGATTTTTTAAGAGTTCGAGAACTTTTTAAAAAAAAAAAACACAAAAAATTCGAAAAAATTTATGAAATATTTATTTGAATCGATAGTTTGAACCTTGCAATTTAATGTTTAAAGATAATTTCATGCAAATGTTGACCGCGGCTGCGTCTCAGGTAGCCCATCCGCTGAGCCCAATTTTGGCATACTCTTTCACACATATCGGCCGGTATCTCACGAATGAATGCATGGATGTTGGCTTCCAGTGCGTCAATCGAAGCGGGCTTGTCCCTATATCCCCCACAAAAAATAATCTAATGGTGTCAAATCGCACGATCTAGGCGGCCAATTGACCGGCCCGAAACGTGAAATTAACTGTTCACCAAACTCGCCACCATAAAATGGAAGCAGCACGCGATGAACATTTCGAACCGAGCACGAATTTTGATAGTAAAATTCAATAATTTGCAAGCGTTGTTCATTTGTAAGACGTTCCATGGTTAAATTGCAAACCAAACTGAAGCTGTTTGACAGTGACACAAGGTACTTAACACACGTCAGCTGTCAAAACCAGTGTTGCTAAAACCAAACCAGCTAAAAAATCACCCTATACAAAAGCAGTTTGTTATCTATGCTTAGTTTCGAAGATCTTCTGATAAGCCAATCCATTTCTCTTAACTTGATTTCGAGCTCGTCGCGTTTCTTTTTAACGTGCGGCTTCCATTTACGTTTTGCGTCTAGAGTCATTCCTAAATATTTCGCTTGTTTTGAGTACGGGATTTGTACCGAGTTCATGAATAAAGGTTTTTTGTTTATCTTTTTGTAAATAAAGTTAACATGCGTTGACTTAGTCTTGTTAAGGACGACTCGCCAGCTTTTCGTCCAGTCGCATATTTTGTCTAAAGCGCGCTGAAGTTTCCCTGTTGATAATTCAACTGTCGTATCAATAGCGAGAATAGCACTGTCGTCAGCGAACGTAGCTAAAGTTGTTCCCTCATCGTGGGGTATGTGTCTTGTATAAAGCAAGAAAAATATTGGGCCGAGGACGCTTCCTTGCGGGACACCGGCATTTATTTCTTTGAATTCCGACTACTCATTTTCGTACCTTACGCGAAAGATTCTGTCTTCAAGGTAAGACTTTAAGATTCTATAGAGTTTTTCTGGTAAGCTTAGCCTTAACTTGTACTTAAGGCCTTCGTGCCAGACCTTGTCGAAGGCTTGCGATATGTCGAGAAAAGTGCTAGTACATATCTTTTTCGCTTCCAAAGCTTTTTGAATTTCGTTTATTATTCGATAGACCTGGTCGATTGTTGAATGCTTTTTTCTAAATCCGAATTGGTGATCCGGAATCAATCGCCTTTCTTCAATGATTGGTTGCAACCTTTTAAGCAACAGTTTCTGAAATATCTTAGATAATATCGGCGGCAGCGAAATAGGTCTGTATGACTTTTTGTCGTTCGGACCTTTTCCTGGTCTCGGAACCATTATGACCTCGGCCACTTTCCATTGCCTTGGAACGTATAAGATTATCATAGAGGCGTTAATGATAAAGAGTAGCTTGACCAAAGCATTTTTCGGTAGCTCCTTTAGAATTTCGCTAGTAATTAAGTCGTAGCCAGTGGCTTTGTTTGTTTTTCAGATTATTTATCGGTTGACGAAGTTCAGCCAATGACACGGCTTTTATTCTATAATTATCTTGTACCGCATAAGGATTGAGCTCCTCGACCAACGGTTCCCCGTCAAACGGTTTGAATGTTTCTTCTAGGTAATTTGCAAATAAATCCGCTTTTTCCTTTTCTTCTCTTGCCCATTCGCCGTTGGCTTTTCTTAATGGCGCAGAGTGTGCTATAGGCCTCTTAACGGACTTGACTGCTTTCCAAAGAGAGTAATTCGAACCTTTATCGGCAGTCAAACTTTCGAGGTAAGCAGTAGTCTCGCGACTTTTAAAATCTTGAAGTTCGTGCTACAGTTTGTTAGAAAGGTGGTTCAAGATGGTCCTATCCGGGGGTGCCCGCGAACGTTGCCATCTCTTGCGCGCTCACCTCTTTTCGCATATTAGCTCTTCTATTTCCCGCGGATATATTGTTCCGCTGTTCGATAATTCGGAACTCCGAAAAGAAGTGTTATTCCACGCAGCGCTCTGAATAACTCTCACGAGTTTATCTAGTTCGTCTTCTATTTAAGGTGGCGTTTTGAGCGGTACATTTAAGGCTATGTTTTCTTTGGATCAATTTACCCGCGTGAAATTGAAGAGCTCATAGGTGAAAAGAGAAAGGCTCGAAAGAGGTGGCATTTGTCTCGAGCTCCTCTTGATAAAACCATTCTGAATGGGCTATCTAACAAATTAAAGCACTTACTTCAAGATTTAAAAAGTCGCGAGATTACCAACTACCTCGAAAACTTGACTGCCGATAGAGGGTCAAACTATTCACTTTGGAAAGCCGTCCATTAAAAAGCGCATAGTACACTCGGCGCCAATAAGAAAAGATAACGGTGAATGGGTAAAAGGCGACAAAGAGAAAGCAGATGTATTTGCAGAACATCTAGAAGAAACATTCAAACCGTTTGACGGGGAGCCGTTGGTTGACGATCTGTATCGCAATGCGGAACTAGACAATTATCGAATGAAAACCGTGACACTGTCTGAACTTCGTCAAACAATCCGAAATTTGAAGAATAACAAAGCACCAGGCTACGACCTAATTACTGGGGAAATTTTGAAGGACCTACCGAAAAGAGCGTTAGTCAAGCTTCTCTACATCATAAACGCATCAATGAGAATTTCATACTTTCCACGGCAATGGAAAGTCGCAGAGGTAATAATGATTCCGAAACCAGGGAAATGCCCGAACGACAAAAAATCATATAGACCGATTTCGCTTCTGCCGATTATATCTAAAGTCTTCGAGAAACTTGTGCTCACACGACTGCAACCAATAATTGAAGAAAGACGATTGATTCCGGATCACCAATTCGGCTTTAGGGTCAAACATTCAACAATTGACCAGGTCTATCGAATAACTAATGAAATTGAGAAAGCCTTAGAAGCGAAAATGATATGTTCTACCGCTTTTCTTGACGTATCCCAAGCCTTTGAAAGTTTGGCACGAAGGCCTAAAATATAAGCTATGGAAAGTTTTGCCGGAAAAAATTTATGAACTCTTAGAGTCTTATCTTGACAACAGACTATTTCGAGTGAGATACGGGAGCGAACACTCAGAATTCAAAGAAATACAAGCCGGCGTTCCACAAGGTAGCGTCCTTGGTCCAACACTGTTTTTACTTTTTACAAGAGATGTACCTCAAGTAGAGACAACGACTATAGCCACGTTCGCTGACGACACGGCTATCCTCGCTACGGATAAGACAGTCGAACTATCAAAGGGAAAACTCCAACGCGCTTTGAATAAAATATGCGAATGGACAAAGGCCTGGCGAATCCTCCTAAATGAGACAAAATCAACGCATGTAAATTTTACTTACAAGAGGGTAATCAACTTACCTCTATTTATAAACTCGGTACAAATTCCGTACGCAAACGAGGCGAAATATTTAGGCATGACCTTAGACGCAAAACTTAAGTGGAAACCACACGTTAAAAAGAAACGCGATGAACTTGAAATCAAGCTACGAGAACTGAATTGGCTTATCGGACGTTATTCGAAACTAAGCGTATATAACAAACTGCTATTGTATAAGCAAGTGCTAAAACCATTTTGGACGTACGGTATACAACTTTGGGGTTGTACCAAACGCAGCAACTCTATTTTAGAAACTTTTCAGAATAAGACACTAAGAGCAATCGTAAATGCTCCATGGTATATAAGAAATAGCGATTTACATCGAGATCTAGGCATCGCAACCGTGACCGACGAAGTAAGAAACTTTGCTCGCAAACTTCACACTCGTCTTCACGGCCATTGCAACCACGAAATAATCCGAACGCTGGATCAGACAAATCTTGCACGCCGACTTCAACGAACAAGACCGTTGGATCTAGCGTCGTAAGAGGAAACCGCACATAATGACGGTATTGCAGGTGCTTTCGTTGGAAGGTAGCCTGCCAAACGCGATTACTATACAGAAGCTTGAACTACTTATTAAGGAAGCTTAGTCGTAGTCTTACAAACATTGGGAGGTTTTTTTAGTGAGTAAGAATCTCACACTATTATGAGCACGCGCGTTCGATTCTCATAGTGCCTATGAAGGTTTTTACCTACCCACGGAAAAAAAAAAAAAAAGTTTTTTTTGCAGTGTTTTCTAAAGCCGTCCCAGTAGGTTTTGTTGTAAGTTAATCTAGGCGCTCTTTTCTTTTTCGCTAGGCTTCCACCGATTTTCAAAAGAACTGCCGAGTGATCTGAACAGAGATCAAAGCGTTCTTCTACGTTCGTAAGGTAACGAGGTACCCCTTTGGCGATAAAGAAGTCGACGAGATCAGGTATTTTATTTCTGTCGGTTGGCCAATATGTTGGCTTTCCCCTTGATAAGAAGACCATGCCGCGTTTTCTAATTGCTTTAAAGAGGACTCTGCCTCCTGTTGAATTGCAACGTGAGCCCCAAAAAGTATTTTTTGCGTTAAAGTCCCCGCCGATGATATAGTTTGACCCAAGTGAATCAAAGAGCAGTGCAAAATCTTCATCTGCCAGCCGATACTGCGGAGGAAAATAGCTCGTCGCGATGTTGTAATTTTACTGAGACTGAGGTTATTTGCATAGAGTCAAGTTTTATTTCTTCGTTTTTGGAGTGCTTAATGCAGTCTTTAATGTAGAGAGAGACCTCTCGAATTTTTCGAAGGATGATGCGCGTGATGGTCAATGTAACCTTTTATTTTGCGTGTCGAACCCTTTTTAAAGTGGGTTTCCGAAATCAGGCATATGTCTACATTATTCTTCCGTAGGAATACTTCTAGTTCGTCAATTTTTTGCAAAAGGCCGTTTGCATTCCATGTTATTATTTTGATTGACTTTCCCATATTCATGATTTTTTATTAAATGCTTTTCGAGGTTTAAACTCGAGCTCGCTCAATTTGTTAAATATTACTTGATTTAGTTTCGTCTGTTGCTCAAGCTTTTCTAGAATCATGCTTAGAATTTGAGAGACCGAATCTGGTGCGGCCGATTGTGGCTTACTTTCACGTGACGCGACTTGGGCGTACGATCTTGGACCAACAAGTGGGGATTCTCCCTTTTGACTCCAGTGGGAACTAAGACCAGCGATGTTTTCTTGCGCATTTTGAATTTTGCCTTTAATCAAACCCTTACCCCTTGTCGACTTAAGGATTTTTGGCTTATCTAGGAGGTTTTAGGAGGTTTTAGGCTTGGGCCCTTATTTTCACTTTTTTTCTTTGGAGCTTCATGTCGTTTTTGTAACTCAATGGCAATTTTGCAACCTCGGTAGCTCGCTGGGCGACTTCATCTGCAATTGGCGCAAACCGCAGGGGCCTGACTGCTGACATTGCAATCCGTCGAGAGATGTTCGCCGGAGCATTTTCCGCATCGCGGTTTTTTCTGGCAGTACGCTTGCGTGTGTCGGAAACTTTCGCATCGCTTACATTGGGGAACTAGCCTGTTGCCCTTCCGCTTGGGCTCGATTTTTACCTTGATGTTAAGGATTGATTTAATTTTGTAAATTTCGTTAATATTTTCAGTTCTATCAAAAGAAAGCATAAAAATTTGCAGGCCGCGTCGGATACCAGCGGAATCTTTGCCTTCGTCCGTACGTTGCTTCTCTTTCTCAAGAGCGTAGGCCTTGAACGTCTTGTATTATTTCGTCCTTGGTACAGGATGGGTGTAGTCCACTCGCGATAACCCGCAGCGGCTTTTCGAGGTGATTTTCATAAGTAAACTTTTGGATTTTCTCTGTGTTCAACTTTTGTGACAGTGACCGATAGGCATCAGAGTCATCGACGTTAACTTTTCATACGTTGTTCCGAAATGATGTTAAGTTATATTTCGTCCCAAGAGTATTTTTATGAATGTTTCGCAACTTTCCGTAGTCCGCGACCCCAACGATATTTATTGCAGGTGTTCGGCGGTTTTTTTCTTGGGGTATTCCTGTCGCTTTGTTTGATACGACTGGTGTTTCTTCTTTTTGCTGCACGGTTTCTACTTCGCAAGCTCTTCCTCATCCGTCTGGTATTCACATTGACGTTTCGGCGTTTCTCGCATTCTATAGTACCACGGGGGTTCCTTAAGGCTTCATTTTCTTTACGTAACGAATCTACTTCGCTTTTAAGCTCACGGTAGAGACGTTCCATTTCATTAAGCTTAGCACCTAGTCCGTTGTTTTCCGCTTCAAAGCATTTCATTTTCGCTGAGTCCTGAGACTCCCGGAGACCTTCGATCCAGCTGGTGGAGATCGAGGCACCCTTGATTTTTTCAAAAAGGAATTTATAAGCAATAAATGGCTCTCCCCAGAATCCGTAGAGCCTACCTCCGAAGAGGGTGGATTTGCCAGTGAAACTGGATTGCCACCTGGGGTTATAATATCTTTTGTTTTGTCCATTGCATAGTTTGTGTGCGCTACGCGCTCAGCATACGGAGGGTTGATTTTAGTCGCCTCTTACGACAGGCATGCATTACCTTGGGTGTATTCTAACCCCTACCCGAAGGGGGAAAAGAAGCTTAAATAAATATTTATGTATATATGGAACAATAAGGCTAGTTTTCACACTATCTGGTTTTGCCCGGACGGCAAAAAACCGAATTTAGAAAATTTTCACATTATGCGGTTTATGAACGATTTTTTTTCAGTCGCAAGCTCAGTTTGTTGTTGTTTTACTTAGTGCAAGTTTCCAGAAATTTGTCCCAAAGCACAGGCCTTTTTTTATACCCGACCCAGGGTATATTAAGTTTGATGTATAGTTTGTAACGCAGTGAAATAATCACCATAGACCCCTAAGACCTTTTAGAGATATGAATGAGACCGACAGGAGAATCGATTAAGCCATGTCCGTCCGTCCGTCCGTCCGTCCGTCCGTATGTAAACCACTTTTAGGCCTTAAATTTTAAGGCAGAGAGCTGAAATTTTGTGGGTTGGTTGGAAATCCAGTCCTTCAGATCAAGTTTGAAAATAAGCTGAATCCGCCCACAGACACGCCCACTACAGGCGTATTGTATGTGAGACCATTTCTAATTTAAATAAATACATTTTGCAAATTTTAGCTATGTTACAATGGCGCTAGCACATTCATTTTTGGTACGTAACATTGCCTTATAATTGTCTTTATGGTAGCCAAAATTTTTTTTAGCTTTTTCATTGACCACGCCCTTTTTAAGGGATTTTAGCTTAAAATGACTGTTTTTCAATAAATTTATGTGAAATTTGACAAAAAAATATAGGACAAAAGCTGTAGATTCTAGCATTTTCAAACTTTTATGTACATATTGTATGTGCTTTGTTGTGGCGTTCGTATGTGGCGTTAAAAAAAGTGATTTTTTTAGTTAAAAAGGCGGAGTTTTAGGCCGAAATGTATGCAACCACCTAGTATAAAGCATTCAACAGTTATATTTTTATATCCCGCCCACTTTTTGAAGGCGTGACAGTTTTCTTTTTGGTATGGTCGGGTATTTTGCAATCCGTCGTAGATGAATTGAAGCTTTTGCATACCCACTGTTGCACTTTAACACTTGGTTTGTTTTTTTTTTTTAATACTAGGGTGGACGGAGGCTAAAACTCCAAAATCTTTCAAAAATACCAATACGCCCACTATAGCAGGTATATAATACCGAAGTAGCCGATATTGGTTATGCCCGATTTCCACATGCTTAAAAAACACCCATTTATGAGAAACACTATGAAACTGCCAGAACGCACTTCATAGTAGTAAATTTTTGTTTCTGTACCCTATGAATTTTAAAAATTCATAGGGTACACTATCATCAGTTGGAGCTTCATTGTCTTTTGCCTTACTCAGGACACAATCTATTTCCAAGGTAACCTATCTTAGAAATAGATATCTATCTTATCTAAGGTAATATTTTGCTCAAAGAAGCTCACAGCCATGAAACTTTCCGCATATTGAATAGACTCTACCTCTATTTTCAGATGGGTTAAGCAGCTTTTGAAAGTAGGTGGCGCGACATTTGGATACGCAATTATTACCGATTTTTAAATTTTTCCCTTGTAATTCTTTAACTTGCTTTCAAAATTTCGATGAGTCCCTTACCTCACTAAGGTTGGTTGCTCTTTCTAGGAAGTATTCACTTCTCTTTATGTGGCAAATTCTTTTGTATTCCGCCTTTGCCCGGACATCGGCTCTACGAAATAAATCACCGTTTCTGAGCCTTGCAAGCTTTAATAGTTTGAAGGATTTAACCCGTGCATTCTCACAGTCTTTTTCATACCACTTTTGTTTACCCATAACTACGTGCCGCCTGTCTTAGGAGGGCATGGAGTTTTTTATAGCCTCAAATAATTTATCAATTTGTTGATCTGAGTTAGCCTGGCGTAGATCAGTTTCTAGCAAAAATGCTGTAAGTCTACTCACATATAGTTCTTTTTCGACTTCATTCCAATGGAGTTTGTGCAAAAGAGCAATGTTGTTCTCAGGGCTAAGATTTATAATCAGCAGACGTACTGAGATTGGCATATGGTCTGAAAAATGTTAATATGACGTCATCCAAATATACCAGGCAGGTTTTCCACGTCAGACCATGAAATACGGTTTTCACACCGAGCCATAATCTAGATTCAGAGTAAAAAAGTCCCAAATCTAACTAAAATCTATAAGATTTCCCATACATTTGTACAATTCAGAATCTAGTTCAGAATCTAGATTCCCAGATAATCGAATACAAATGTAATAGATTGTATTCGATTTTGAGGGTATGATCCCCTATATAATAAAGCGCTATGTGCGTAAGTATGTCACGTACAGTCGCCAAATGACAAGTCAAATTCGTGTTACTCGGTAGTTCCGTGGGAGAGTATTCGGCTCGCAGTCGTTCACAGACTTTCGCGAAGAACAGACGTGTTTCGGCTTGTTTCTATTGCGAGTGTGTATTAAGTAGCGTTTCGGAAGAGCAAATATCAACAGCCAGTGTGGTGCCGAGGAAGTGGTAGCTGACCGGCACGCGGGAAGTCCAGGTTCGAATCCTGGTAGGACGAGAAGTTTTTTTTAATTTAAAAAAAATTAAATAAGACTTATTAAGTGTTGTAAAGTTAAAAACAACACATGATGAGTGAGACCGAACGGTCTGTGCTCCAGATAGCGGGAGGTGCGACCGTTAAGAAATCGAACGAGGTAGCACAGTACCTCTAGCAAGCAGCACCGTCATCCGATGGGCCAACGTCCACGAAAAGGAGGAGGAGGAGACGGCTAAATCCGCAGCCTAACCTTGTGCCTCCTCTCTAACCTAAGCGTGCCTCCCTATGTACCTCAGCTGAAACGCTGCCGGTTGAGGTGGGGGAAGGGACGCAGTCGACAAAAAACGCAACGACGTCAGCAGCAGCCCAAGATGAGTACCCATACGTCTCCGACGGTGGGGAAATGTACACCGGGGCAAGCAACAGCTTTGCTTCCCTGGCTGGTTCAGAATCCGATGACGAGGACGATGAGTTGCAGATTCTTAGCAACAGCATAAGGCAGCTCCAAGAGAAAGTGCTGGCCATTAAAGCCAAGCAGGAGGCAAGGCGGGAAAGGGAGAAGCAGGCTGTGCTCCCTAGCTCCCAAGAGCAGCAACAACAGCCAAAACTAAAAGAGCTGAGTGTGCAACAAAAGCAGCCGAACCAACAGCAAATGCAGCCACAGCAAAAACAACAACAGCAGAAAAAACAGCAGCCGCAGCAAAAGCAGCAGAGTCAAAAGCAGCAGCAACAACAGACACAAATACAAGAGCAGCAACAACAGCAGCAAAACAAGCCAGGCAAGGTGCGAGTGCCGCCCATCAACACCTATAAGATGGAGCTAAAGGACACCATAGAGTTATGTAAGTCGGCCATTGGCAATAATTTTACCATTAAAAGATTCAACGAAAGCAGACACGCAATTCAATGCAATACCGTAGAACAATACATTAAGATAAAAGCTTTATTAAGGGACTCGACGACGGAGTTCTTCTCTTTCACTCCGAAGGGGGAAAGGTTGCACACTGTGCTCCTGAAAGGAATGGATCCGTCGGCCGAACCGGAGGAGCTTCTTAAGATGCTCCAGGAAACTAAGTGCGACGGGCTTACGTTTGTAGGAGTTAAGCCCTTCGTCACAGCAAGGGCCAAGAGGGAGAATAGGAAACTGCCGATCTTCCTGGTTCAGCTGTCTCCCGATAGCAAGCTGGATGGTCTGAGGTCTATCAAATTCCTAGACTACCAGTCTGTCACCTGGGATAAATTAAAACGCAGCGAGACCATTATTCAATGTGCTCGTTGCCAAAGGTTCGGACACGCCGCGTTTAACTGCGACATGCAGCCTAGATGCGTCAAATGTGCTAAAAACCACAAGGCGGAGGAATGTCCGCTGGGTAAAGATAAAGCTGAAAAGAGTCAGCTCTCATGTGTGCTTTGTAAAGGTACAGGACACTCGGCTAATTATAGGGGTTGTCCTGAATTTCAGAGCATAAAAACAGCAAATCTGGCTCGAAAGCAGAAGGGCTCAGTGCAAGTCCCACAAGTTCCATCGGCTCAAAAATCAATCGTGACTTCCCAATTCACCTACGCCCAAATGGCGTCAGGTAGGGTGAGCACGGGACAGCAACAACCAAAGGTAGCTGCACAGGCCTCAGTGCCTAAGGCTCCTGAGGTGCAAGGCGACGTACTGTCCATTTTGCTCCAAATCCAGGGGCAGATGGTACAGATGCAGCGCCAGTTAAATGAGCAGGCGACCCGTGTGGACAGGCTCTACGCGCTTCTGCCTAGCCTAACGCACAACAAATCGTAATGGGTACGACCGCGAATGAAAACCCCTTGAAGATCCTAGCGGTGAATGTAAATTCATTGTTGAGGATCGAGCGAAGAGAAACGTTCTTTAAGTTGCTTAACGACCAAAGCCCTGATGTTTGTCTGGTTAGCGAAACTAAGCTAACTCGGAAACGGAAATTAAGGCACAAAGATTATAACGTAGTAAGGAGAGACCGACCCAACTCCATTCGAGGAGGTGGTGTTGCGATCTTCATTCGCAAAGAACTTAAGCATAAGGCCGTGTATAGAGGTATAGTGCGAAGATTCCGGGAGCTGGAAGCATGCATTGCGTACATCCCTCTCCGTAGTGGAAAGAAGTTGTATGTGGTGTCGCTTTATGCTCCTGAAGCTGTTCAGTCTACTGTTTTTACTTCAGAGCTCGAGACATTGTTTCGATGCCTAAGGCTGGAGTCGGGGGAGAACTTTTTCCTCATGGCCGGAGATCTAAACGCCAAACATAGAGATTGGGGAAACCAAACCCCTAATCCTAGAGGAAACTCACTATTTCACTGGTGGGGTCAACACAGTGTCGAGTTTCGGCTCGATTTGAAAGCGACAGATAGTCCTTCGTATCCTAGGTGCGGCTCCTATCTGGACCTACTGCTGTTTGACGAACGGTTACACTTGACTGACGTTGACCGACAAACGATAAACTGTCTGCGCACGTTTGTGTATGACAGTGACCATTGCGGACTAAGTGCCGAAATAACTATTCCAAACGAAATTGCGGAATTGGACGAGTTCGTCCAAACGTACTCCTACAACTACGGTAGGACACGTTGGACTCGCTTCGCCCGAGACCTGACAAGAGCACTCTCCTCGAACTCGCTCTATCCACCGTCGAATAGGAATCTGTCGAATGAGGAGATTGACAGATACCTGCGGCGAATGGATGAGACAATTAAACAAACAATGGAAAGTACGATACCTCGGTATCGACCATCCAGTAACAGTTACCGCAATGCAACAATCGACGCATTACACGAACAAAAAAGTAGACTGCTTACAAGACTTAAAAACTTGTATAGACGTTTTACTGACAGACAAGACGCGGAGGTAAGGACTTTGAAGTCGTTGATCGCGAACCTCCAAGTACTTCTAAAAGCAAATTACAGACTTTCTGCCAATTTGCACTGGGGTAACAAGATTCGGGCTATCAGGTCAGATAACCCGAGCATGTTTCCCCAGATTAATAAAGTGTTTCGGAGGAACGATGACAACGAACTTCCTTGTCTTAAAATCCCCCGAACGACACACAACGAACAATTACTCACAACAGCAGGAATAGATCCTAGGGACGCCGTTGACGATGACAACTTTTTCGTGATCGAAGATCCGCAGGAGAAAGTGGAGGCTATAGGAACTGCTTTCCAGGACGTGTATAAGGTGAATCCTAGCATTCGCCCGAATCACGACCTGGAGAATAGAGTCCTGGTTCAAAACTTTTACCTTCGAAGTGACTTAGAACACTGGCGATCAGAGAATACTGGTTTTACCGGGTTCAACGACGATTTTTTGGCATATAATGCCGTCGCCAATGAAAGGGTCCAGGCCCCGTTCGTATCAAAGGTAGAACTCCAAACGATCTTCGAAGCATTGAAAAAGAAGAAATCTGTGGGAATCGATGGAATATCGAACATTGTGCTTTGACATCTTCCTCCAGGAGCGGTGGAAATCTACTCCACTCTGTTCAACAATGCTCTGAATAATGCACATTATCCAGAGCATTGGAAAATAGCTGTGGTACATCCGATCCCCAAAAGGGGAAAGGATAACTCCAATCCGGCAAATCTCCGGTCAATAAGTCTTCTTCCGAATATCAGCAAGGTATTCGAAAAGGTGATCAATAGAGCCTTGACTAAGTGGGTTGAGGACAATAAAATAGTCCCGGACAAACAATTCGGTTTTAAGGCGGGACATGATACGATACATGCCGCGTCTAAACTGATATCAGATATCCAATGGTACAAAAGCAAGAACCAATGTACGGGTGCCTGCCTGATTGACTTGGAGAAGGCCTTTGATACCGTATGGTTAGAAGGACTCTTTTACAAGTTGAATAGGTTAGGCATCAGCAAACCTCTTCTATACATGTTGCTTAATATGCTCTCCGGTAGAAAGTTTGTCGTGAAACACGGCAATGTGACTTCTTCTGGAGTGTACAATATCAAAAACGGTCTGCAACAGGGAGCGGTCAATTCGCCGATTCTCTTCAATATTTACACGGCTGATCTGATAGGATCTCTTCATTTTGCGTTAGCGTATGCCGACGATTTGATTGCGTACAGATCAGGGCCTAAAATCGAGGTCATTGTAGCATTATTGCAGCGTGACTTCGACAAAATTCAGCAATACTGCGACGACTGGAAGTTGAGGATCAATTTCCAGAAGTCGGAAACCATTCTGTTCAGAACGCCGTTGTCTTTGGCCTCTAGGGATACCAAAAAGAACTGGCGAAAGTTTTCTATCGTTGGACAGCACGGGCTTCCACTTGCGTGTAAAAATGTAGTCAGATACCTTGGACTCTGGCTAGACCAATATCTATATTTTAACAAACATGTAGATGTTGCTTTATCCAGAGCCCGGGGTGCCTTTGCCGTAACAAAGAGACTGTTTTATAGCAGCCAACTCGATGCGAGGGTGAAGGTTATCTGCTACATGGCCCTTATTAGGCCTATGCTCGCATATGGTTGTCCCGTGTGGTTCAACATAGGCGCAAGTAGAATGGAAAGGATTCGGGTTTTCGAGAGGGCTTGTCTTCGGGCTTGCCTTCGCTTATATCGAACTCCGGAGTCCGAGTACACAAAGTACTTTTCCAATGAGGTCCTATACAACAGGGCGAATCTGATCAGAGTGGATAATTTCCTCATTAAGCTGACTCGAAGGCACATTGCAAGAGCAATGACCTCGACGAATAACCTGATCTCAGGGGCTTATTACCCAAATTTCATGTATCATGAGAGTGTGCGTCTGAACGGCTTCGTCCCCCCGGAGGCATTCCTCTATTTTGACCAGGCAGGCCTGATCCAGGATAGATCGGCAGTGCCCTTAATCTTCCATGTTGCTCGGACAACTGTTGACAGGCGACTCAACTACAACCGAGACGTCGCACGGAGCGCTGAGGAGCGTCTCCGATTCAGCAGATCGGTATCCTCCCGGGATGTGGGAGATGTACATAAACAGCACCAGCAATTCTGGTGGCTAACCGAGGGAACTCCCTCGTCGATCCCTATCGATCCGGGTTAGGGTTTTCTCTGTTCGGCAAAGTCGGTCGCCGCTAAGCCTTGGCCGGCTTACATAGTTCTTAAGTGTCTAGGTTAAGGTAGTTTTAAGATTTTATTTCATAAAAAAAAAAAAAAAAAAAAAAAACACAAAAAAAAAAAAAAAGCACAGCACTGAATAAAAAAAAGTGCGTATTTAATTACGCAATTAGTTAAGTTAGGTTAAGTCTTGTTTTAATTTTTATTTTTATTTTAGGGTAGCTTTAAGTTTTATATATAAGAAAAAAAAAAAGTTCAGTTACTAAGTTTTTTCTCAATAAAAAATTTTTTTCTTAGTTTTAAATTTTATTCTTTTATATTAAGTATTGTAATGCAAGTTAGTTTAGGTCGAAAGATATAGTTTATAAGAATTAAGTTTAGCTTAGAGCGCCCGCGAAGGGCCAGTAAGTTATGTTAAGATAGTTAAGTTAATTAAGCTAGTTTTAAGCATTTTTGTCTAGCGTTTAAGAAATCATGAATTAAATAATAAACAGCATTAAAAACTGAAACTGAGTATTCGGCTCGCGTTTCGTTGGTTTGTAGTTCAAATCGCGTCGAGGGGCAGAGGTAATTTTTTTTTTAAATAAATTCTGCAATGTTTTTATTTCCTTGGGTTAATTGGAGTTTCTAAGATGTTAGTACCGAAAAACGGAATGCTTCTCCTTTAAAGGATTCCTCCAACTCCTGCCCACTTCCTCCAGAATAAAAGATTCCTCCAGCTTCTGCCCATTTCTTCCAGAATATCTTGGGCTCATTGGAGTTCTAGCCGGATAGAAAAGGATCCCCTCAGCTCCTGCCCAACTCCCCCAGAATTCCATGCTTCCCGTTTATAAAGGATCTCTCCAGCTCCTGCCCACTTCCTCCAGCATTCTTTGGGCTCATCACAATATGACTTGGGCTCATCGGAGTTCCTGGCCTGGTAGAACCGAAAAATGATATGCTTCTCTTTTTAAAGGATCTTTGCAGATCCTACCCACTTCCTCCAGAATTTCTTGGGTTCATCGGAGTTCCTGGCCTATTACAACCGAAAAATGATATGCTTCCCGATTATAAAGGATCTCTTCAGCTCCTGCCCACTTCCTCCAGCATTCCTTGGGCTTATTACAGTATTACTTGGGTTCATCGGAGTTCCTGGCCTGGTAGAACCGAAAAATGATATGCTTCTCTTTTTGAAGGATCCCTGCAGATCCAGCCCACTTCCTCCAGAATTTCTTGGCTTCATTGGTGTTCCTTACCTGTTAGTACCGAAAAATGATATGCTTCCCCTTTTTAAATGATCTTTCCAGCTCTTGTCACTTCCTTCAGAGTTCTTTGGGCTCATTACAGTATTACTTGGGTTCATTAGAGTTACTGGCCTGGTAGAACCGAAAAATGATATGCTTCTCCTTTTTAAAGGATCCCTGCAGATCCTGTCCACTTCCTCCAGAATTTTTTGGGTTCATTGGAGTTCCTGGCCTGGTAGAACCGAAAAATGATATTCTTCCCGATTATAAAGGATCTCTCCATCTCCTGCCCACTTCCTCCAGCATTCTTTGTGCTCATCACAGTATGACTTGGGTTCATCGTAGTCCCTGGCCTGGTAGAACCGAAAAATGATATGCTTCTCTTTTCAAAGGATCTCTGCAGGTCCTGCCCACTTCCTCCAGAATTTCTTGGGTTTATTGGAGTTTCTGGGCTGGTAGAACCGAAAAATGATATGCTTCCCGATTATAAAGGATCTCTCCAGCTCCTGCCTACTTCCTCCAGCATTCTTTGGGCTTATTACAGTATTACTTGGTTTCATCGGAGTTCCTGGCCTGGTAGAACCGAAAAATGATATGCTTCTCTTTTTAAAGGATCCCTGCAGATCCTGCCCACTTCCTCCAGAATTTCTTGGGTTCATCGTAGTCCCTGGCCTGGTAGAACCGAAAAATGATATGCTTCTCTTTTCAAAGGATCTCTGCAGGTCCTGCCCACTTCCTCCAGAATTTCTTGGGTTTATTGGAGTTTCTGGCCTGGTAGAACCGAAAAATGATAAGCTTCCCGTTTATAAAGGATCTCTCCAGCTCCTGCCCACTTCCTCCAGCATTCTTTGGGCTTATTACAGTTTTACTTGGGTTCATCCGAGTTCCTGGCCTGGTAAAACCGAAAAATTAAATGCTTCTATTTTTAAAGGATCCCTGCAGATCCTGCCCACTTCCTCCCAGATTTCTTGGGTTCATTGGAGTTCCTGCCCTGGTAGAACCGAAAAATGATATGCTTCCCGTTTATAAAGGATCGCTCCAGCTCCTGCCCACTTCCTCCAGCATTCTTTGGGCTCATTACAGTATTACTTGGGTTCATTGGAGTTCCTGGTCTGCTAGAGCCGAAAAATGATATGCTTCTCCTTTTTAAAGGATTCCTGGAGATCCTGCCCACTTCCTTCAGAATTCCTTGGGTTCATTGGAGTTCCTGGCCTGGTAGTACCGAAAAATTATGTGCTTCCCAGTTATAAAGGATTCCACCAGATCCTGCCCACTTCCTCCAGAATTCTTTGGGCTCATTACAGCATAACTTGGATTTATTGGAGTTCCTGGCCTGGTAGAACCGAAAAATGATATGTTTTCCGTTTACAAAGGATCTCTCCAGCTCCTGCCCACTTTCTTCGGGATTCTTTGGGCTCATTTTAGTATTACTTGGGTTCATTGGAGTTCCTGGCCTGGCAGTACCGAAAAATGATATGCTTCTCCTTTATATAGGATCCCTGCAGATCCTGCCTACTTCCTGCAGAATTCCTTGGGTTCATTGGAGTTCCTGGACTGGTGGAACCGAAAAATGATATGCTTCCCCTTTATAAAGGATCTCTTTAGCTCCTGCCCACTTCCTCCAGAATTCTTTGGAGTCATTACAGTATTACTTGGGTTCGTTGGAGTTCATGGCCTGGTAGTACCAAACAATGATATGCTTCTCCTTTATATAGGATCCCTGCAGATCCTGCCCACTTCCTACAGAATTCCTTGGGTTCATTGGAGTTCCTGGACTGGTGGAACCAAAAAATGATATGCTTCCCCTTTATAAAGGATCTCTCTGGCTCCTGCCCACTTCCTCCAGAATTCTTTGGGTTTACTAGGTTAGGAACTCCGGTATGTAGTACCGAAAAATTATCTTCTACTTTATAATACCGATAATGGAGCTTTTCTCATAGAGCATATAATTTTAAGTTAATAGTAAAAATTAAAAAGGTTAAAATTAAAAGTAAAAAGTTAAAAGTAAAAACTATAAAGTTCCCCTACACTAAAGTCCTATATGCATAGGTATTCAAAGCGCTATTTGGCCCAGGGCAATTTTTTTATTTTTTATTTTAATCGATGTGTGCTGCACTGTTCCTGTCTTATGACAGGCTTCTCTATCAGTTCGTAATAAGGACACTTAAATACATATATAAGCATAAAAATAACAACTAAATTCCACTTGGAGATACGGTAAACTTGTTCCCTAAAATTACTTGCTGACTGTTGTGTTCTTCCATGCTGAGATAGGTTTTGAGTAGTCAGGCTGTTGGCTAACGTTGAATTTCTTGACAACAAGGAGTCCCATGTTGGGTAAGTTGAATCCGGTTTACAATTCGCCCAGCATCGCACACCCAACCCCACTGTCAATCAGCAGTCCCCTCACTCTGCACCAGTTGAAAACCTTTCCCGCCACAACCAAAGTTTCGCCTTTAATTTACGCCTCCACATTTGTTTTGGTGGTTTTTATTGCTTTTCTAACTCTAAGCAGTGATTGTTATACCTTGCGTTTTTCTAATGGAAAGTCTCGGTGGATAAAAATACCAGTGCCTTTGAGTGTCTCAGAATTATGCAACATTTTATCAACATGATCCTTTGAGTTATTCACTATTACTATTATCTATAACTATTATTTCACCATGTTACAAACTATGTGACAGGCTCAATATACCTCCTATCCTATGAGTTAGGGTACAAAAAAAAAATGTTTTATAATCGAGTTTCTACCACTGTTCATGAAGTGCTGTGTGCATATAAAAAGAAAACATATCAGAAGGTGGAAAAACGAGTCTACATTATATTTCGAAGATTTTGATCGCAAAACCCCAGGGTTCTGCATTTCACTAAATAAAACCTTACCTTCCATTTGATGACTAAACTTCAATTTATAAATACATACCAATACTTTTTCAGATACCAGGTTACGTAGACCATCATCACGATTTATGATAAGCAATGTTTGCACATGCTGGCGTTTTCCTCAGGATCCAAGTCCAACCTCATACTTCATTGATGCACATACCAAAACGACGTAAGGACGAACGTGTTTTTCCCTTTAAAGTCAAATGTATTACCTATTTTATGTTTAGGTTTTTAAAATCGGACTTGAAGACACCATTGCTCTATAAATTTTTACGAAATTCCTGTGTGCCCGAAAAAGAAAACTTTGCACCAACGTCGTCGTTTGATCCAGGGCCAGGGCGATATGATCTTTTTGATGATGAAGCTTCTCTACGTATTGAACTTGAGATTCAAAAACAAAAGCGTTTGAAATTTCGTTTCCTTCCGTTTAAAAGTGTACACAAAAATAGGCAACATACATTTTCTAGGCGACATATCTTTGGATTTGGGTTTTCAAGGTTATTTAAGGGGCCCCCCTTAAGGCCAGCAATAGTTGTGTCAAAGAAAAGGGCACAAAAAATTGACGATATTCATATTTTTCCCCGTTTTGAATTTATTCGAATGATAAAGTGCAATTATCATAAACATTTTTCGATACGACTAGAGGACATGAAAAGAAACTTAAAAAAAATGCGTTTTAATTGCTTAGTCAAAGTAATTATTCGCCGACAGTTACGAGACAATAAAAAAATTGCATTTGGAAGTGGCATGCCAAGATTCCCAGACGCAGACAAACCATCTGTTAAGACAATTACTAGGTCTCAGCCGTTAATTGACCTACCAACAACGCGAATATCTCTATCCGAGGTAAAACCTAAAGTCCACATCCTTCCTGACCGCTTAAAAGGCAACTCAAAAGCGAATCGTATACGTCCATTCAAATTCAATCCCCTTCCGCCAGTAAAGCTTCTAATGGATGAAAATGAGCTACATACGGATACCTCGAAAACGACAGAATTTTATTTGAAGGAACTTAGTCAAATGTTATTTTTTAAGGAGTGAATTGACAAAAGAATTTATTTATAAATTGCAAAGAAAAAACATATATACATTTTTCCCTAGTAAACTCCAGGTAAAGGGTTGCGCGCTACGCTTATTGATTGTTTTATTCTAAGTGCGAATCTGTAAAGAAGCCACAATTTTTTCAAGCCGAACTCTTTGGGATTAACGAAGCAGCCCAATGCATTTATAATAGAAAACTCACCAATGTGAAGATCTCACTGTTCTCGGACAGCCAGGCAGTCCTAAAAGCTCTAAGGAGCGACAGATATAACTCCAAGGCTGTTTGGGAATGTCACCAAATTCTATATACACTGGCTACCAAGAACAGTGCAAAGCTGATTTGGGTGCCGGGACACGAAAACTATGAGGGTAATGAAAAAGCCGACATTTAAGCCAAATGGGGAGCTGAGGTTCCTACTATAAGGCCTTTTCTCCTCTTTGGTTTCACTAAGGCAGATATTTATCATCAAATAAAAAGCTGGACTATCAGTATATGTTTACAAAAGTGGAATATATTAACTTTTAAATTGTTTTCGCGATTTAACATCATAATAATCACAAGAACTTTTCGGAACTTACCGCGATAATAATTATGGACGATTAGCCGACGTTTCGAATGGGTTGCACGTACGTAGACCAATATGTACATACAGAACTAATCAAATAAGATTTTCCGTGACCACGAAAGGTGCAACCCATTCGAAACGTCGGGTAATCGTCCATAATTAATATCGTGGTAAGTTCCAAAAAGTGTAATAATCAGGAAGGCCTCAAACACTCCAAAAAAAACTCCTCAGGTACAACCCCAAAAGAGCCAAGGAAGCCCTCGAACTCAACAGATCCGATCTAAGATTGTTATGTGGAGCTCTCACTGGACATGTAGCATGTAACTATCACCTTACTAAATTAGGTCACAGCAGCACTGAAATCTGTAGACACTGTGGAGAAACAAAAGAAACTATGGAACACCTTTTGATAGAGTGTCCTGCTCTTGCTCTCCACAGATTTAAAATTACTGGGATACCCAATTTAAGAGGGAATGACTATGACAACATCCCATCTAGGGAGGTTATCAGGTTTGTAAAGATAGCTCTAAGAACCAAGATCAAAGAAAAGGGGTACAATAGGTCGCGGTACAAGTGGGTATTGTACACGCACCCTATACATTCAATTCAAAAGTGCGAATTGAATCTTCAAGTCTATTTTTTCGACAAAGTTTCGCGGATGGTTTTCCGACTTCTGAAGGGGTTTTTATTATAGCCCAATCAAACGGTATTCTCATCTTACAAAAATGTACAAATCAAGTTTTTATACCTGACCCGGGGTATATTAGTTTTAATGCATAGTTTGTAACACAGTGAAATACTTACCGTAAGACCCCTAGGACGTTTTAGGGATATGACCGACTCCGTCCGTACCCGCCAACGGCCACGTTCGCTACTGGCTTTAATTTATAACAACCTCTATTTCACATTTTCTTTCAAAATGCTTTTCGGTCAAGTTATACAAGGCGTAGGAACTCAAACTTTGGTACAAAGCAATTTTGGCCCAAAACCTTTAAGCGGCCATAAATTGGACCGCCCACAATATCGACCATACCCACTTTGTTAAGAATCCAGTTGACTGGCAACACCATACATTGCAGCCACAACACCTTAAACTAAATACGCAACTGCAGCGCACTTCCCACGAACCCAGAGAAAGCCATAGCAACCACCATTTTAAATGTCATTTTAAGTGTCGGTTGTGCGAGCTCAAATTGTTCACCAGCACATTGAAAAACTGCTTGAGACCGCAGCCACCAACGTAAGCAGCAAGTACGTCCAAATTCAGCCAAACGTTCATCGAACACGATTCATCCGACCGATGACAACGTTCATCCGACCGACAACGTACGTACCCGATCGAGCAGCATCTGTAACCGACATCGAAAGAAACATGTTCCGAAATACAAATGATTGCATTCCAAATGAGAATAGCTCACTGCGGCGATTGGCACACTACGACTGCGTAAACGTCAGTGCAGACATTGCAAATTGCGACTGGCTATGCCTCAAATTCTGGGGGTGCCGTGGCGTAGGGGTTAGTGTGTGTGCTTACTACGCCGGAGGTCTGGGTTCGAATCCTGCCATAGTCACCTAAAAAAAAAAAACGACTTGTTCTTTTTCACGGTCCCCACCTCCGCGAGGGTCTGACAAGCCCTCCGAGAGTATCATTTGTCTTGAAAAAATTCTCAAAGTGCCGTTCGGCATACATTGTTGAGAAGTTGGCCCTGGTTCACCTCGAGCTGTTGCGCCACTCTATTTTTTTATTTTTCTTATGCCTCAAATTCCGCAAAAAAGAACCCGCAAGCAAATTTTGTTTTTTTTCTGAGTCTCCGGCTCAGACGCAGGAGCAGTCTGTTTGCTCCCTCGACTACTTGTCCCTCAAAACAACGAGTGGTTCAAATGAACACCAACAAGTAATTATAGCGCCTGCACTACAACCGCTCCCTGCTCAACCCCAAACTTGTCTAACACTCGCTCACCGAAGCCACTTACCCAAATGAATGCAAATTCAACCCTTGAAATTCCAAGAACTTCCTCAACCGGCAAAATTGTAAACCACCCTGAGTCCTTTGCCCTTCAATTGCAAAATTTGGAGGAAGAAAAACTCTTGAAAGAGCAAAGAGATGCAGAATACCTTAACCATAGAATCATTGAGATGATGTCTCAACGGCAGGGGACCATGGTAATGCCCACGGCATCAGCAAAGCCGGAAAAATTATTACGTTCACAAGCAAACCACGACGTGGTAATCGACGAAAATATGCCAGGAACCAGTGCTATGGCAAATCTCCATAAAGCATCTCAACTGAAACATTGCGAGCTCAAAAGCAACCATAAGTCCTCGATCAAGAACTCATTGTCCGGACAAATTAAAGCTTCCGATACACTGCCTCCACAACCATCTTGAGTTCCATACAACAACGGTCTCGCAAACCTCAGCTCATGGGTTAACACATCTTTGCCAGGTTTTGCGACATTCGCTGATCGAGCAAACAATTCTAATAGCATCGAAGCTACGCCTGAACACGAAGCTTTACCTAGCCCCAACAACAGTAGTAGTGAAAATGTCAATTAATCAGCAGTTAGCCACAAGATTAATTTTGCAAAAAGATTCGTAGACCTTTTCCGGACATGCGAAGGAGTGGCCCCTATTCATAAATAGTTATGAAAATTCCACCAGATCTTGCGGCTTTTCTAATGAGGAAAATTTATTGCTTTGGAATCTGTCAGAGCGAGGATTCTTTATACTTCTCAAGTACCTCGAGTTATAGAAACCCTACGAATGCTCTTTGGAAGACCCGAAGCCATAATCAACTCCTTGGTCTCAAAAATTCGTAGTGAGCCGACACCGAAAGCGGACAAGGTTGATTCATTGATACCATTCGCACTTTCAGTGCAAAATATTGCTGCGACCATGGAATCGAATGGACTAACTTACCACATCGATAATCCGTGCTTACTACACGAGCCGGTGGAATAGCTCCCCGCTCAAATCCGTCTGAATTGGGAATTGTTTAAGCTGAACGCAAATAAAGCTAACATATCAACGCTCAGCGATTGGCTGATGCAAGTGGCCCAAGCAGCATGTGAGGAATCAAGTGTAAGCATCTTTGGAGCCTGATCTTTAAGCCTGATAACTGGCGTGCATCTAACGCACGCACCAATTTTCACCAAGAGCCATCTTTGAAAACGGGAAGCAGACTGCGAAGCTGCTATATTTGTTCAGGAAGCTGCAGCTCCTTGAAGTCGTGCACTAAGCTTACAAACATAAAACTTAATGAAAAATGGGCCGTGATCAAGCTTCTTTCCGTCTGTAGGACATGTCTCCGAGTTCATTCCAATCGCCGATGCAATGTGGACTCTAAGTGTGATGTCGATGGGCGCACGTACAGACATCATAAACTTCTGCACAAGTACGTGGCAACAGCAAACAATCCAGCCTTGAATGAAAATAGCGAACAGACAAACTTTCATCAAGAGAATGGTCATCTGCTTTTCAAAATACTGCCCGTTACAGTGTTTAACAGAGCCGTAAGAATAAACACATTCGCGTTACTCAACGAATGGTTGCATGTAACTCTTTTAGATGAGAAATAAGCTCAGGAACTCAAGTTGGATGGTGAAGACAAGCTACTCTGCCTTAAGTGGACTTCAGACAGCATATCCGCCCCAAAATGTAATAAAAAGTATATTTTACAACGGACACGCACGGTAAAGTCACTCAATCTACCAATACAGACCCTTGACGTTAAGGCATTGCAGAAGCATTTTCCTCATCTCAGAGGAATTGCTCTACAATCTTACCGGAACGCGGTTCCTCGAATCCTGATAGGACTGGATAACTGAAATCTGCTATACGCTCAGACGAACCGTTAAGCACATCCAGACTAGCCATGTGCAATTAAGACCAGGCTGGGGTGGACCGTTTTTGGAGAATGTGGATCCCTAAATGACGTGAATATCATATATGTATTTCAATTATCACGTATGTGAATTCGAAGCTACAGCCAGCGCCAACTAAGATCAAGTAATTAAAGGTTTTAATGCTATCGAAAAAATTGAAAAAAAAAAATCTTTTAAGCGCTGCGTGGTGACGATTTGAAGGCAGAGCAGCTAATGGTAGAAAAAACTCATCGAAAGGGAAATCTGTTTTCAGTACCACTCCTATGGAGAAGTGACCAAGTCAAGTTGCTTAGTAGCAGGCCAGCTGCCGAAAAGAGATTATTAGCTTTTACTTTCCAAGAGAAAGGAAATCGGAAAGTAAGAAAAATCCAAGATCCATCTACAAACATTGATTGACGAATACCTGGCGAAAGGATATGCTCGCAGGCTCGCTGAAAATGAGCTTCAAAATAATGCAAGCAAGAAGATATGGTACCTACTAATATTCCCGGTTATCAATCCGAACAAACCCTCAAAGAAAGGTGGTAGGTGGCATATCACTGAACTCGCTTCTCTTAACTGATCCAGACACCCTTCCAGCGCTAACAACTATTTTGTTTAAACTCCGCCAACGAAGATTCGCCGTATGCGGGGATAAAAAAGAAATGTTCCATCAGATAACTATCGATGAAGAAGATCAACACGCACAACGGTTCATATGGAGAAATGTGAACACAGGAAAAGTTGAAGACTTCTTGATGCAAGTCATGACATTTGGTTAAACATTTTCCCCATATTGTGCAAAGTTCGTGAAAAACAAAAACGCCTTGGATTTTAAGGAGATGTACCCTCGAGCGGCTAAGGCAATTTTGGAGAACTACTATGTGAACGACTACCTGGACAGCTTTACATCGGAAAGCGAAGTTATTGAAGTAACAAAGGACGTAAAACATATCCACGACCAAGCGGGCTTCGAGATCAGGAATTTTATCAGTAACTGTCCTAGAGTACTGCATGCACTGCAATTCACAGGTAGTGATGGCGACCATCAGAAACTACTGGTTAACAACTTCCTTGGGTATTCTGCAAAGACCCTTGGAATGTGGTGGTCCCCGCCTGGTGATTGCTTTTCATATCTTTCGAGTCGCAGGGTACTTAGTGCGATTTCCGAAGAGATAAATTTGCACCCTACAAAAAGACAGGTTCTCAAAACCCTAATGCGTATATTTGACCCACTGGGTCTCTTAGCACATTTTCTAGTTTCCCTTAAGATACTAATGCAAGATATATGGCGTTCAGCGATAACTTTGGACGAAAAGATACACCAGACATCTTCCGGGCAATGGCGCAACTGGCTAGAGCTACTACCTCAATTGTAGGCTATTAAGATTACCCGACAGTGCATGCAAAGCTTTGACTTCAACTGTGATCGTGACATGAACTTCACGTGATCGTTGATGCAAGTGCCTTGGCTTGCGCTGCGGCCGCGTACTTAAGGTACTATATAGGATCGCAAACAGAATGACAGAGACGAGTTTGTAAGTAAGACAAAGTTAGTCTGAAGCCCATCTCGATCTCATGAATGGGATTAGAGGCCGCGGCCCCGGGTATCCGGATGGCTAATGCCGTAATAGAAGGCCACTCTGTAAAAATCAAAAGCCGTACATTTTGGTCGGACTCCAAAATTGTCCTCTGCTGGATAAAAAACGGGATTAAGAAACTAAGACAATACGTAGCATTCCAAATTGGAGAGATCCTAGAAGGATCAAGGCAGACTAAGGAACTAGGTGGAACCTAAACCTAGACCTGACGTCGACGAGTCGATTCAAGGACCAAATTTTCTGCGCCTATCAAGGAGGAAGAAGTGCTACTAATGCGTTTTGCCCAGCCTTCCATACGATTAATAGACTAGTACCGTTTCTCGTCTTGGAATGTATTGAGACGAACAGTCGCATGCGTAATTTGTTACATCTAGTTACAAGTTTATGGAAGACCACGGAATAAAGCTAGCATTATTACACTCAAAGATCTCAGTCGAGCCGAATATTATTTATGTCGACTATGTCAACGAGAAGCGTTTCCGGTAGAATGGCAGATCTTAAGCACATGCGGAGTTAATATATGTTCGCAATCCTGTCTTAATAAATCCAGCGCTCGGTAAAAGCTAAATCCTTATACGGATGAACGCCACGTGATAGGAGTAAGCGACCGCATAGATAGATGCGTGCGAACAAACACCACCTAGCTGCAGAAGGGCCATTATAATGCCTAAGGATCACCAGAATACTATGCTGTTAGTGAAACACTTTCATGAGCGCGGCCACCAGTTTAATGAGACCGTAGTAAATGACATAAGCTACAAAGCTTATCTTATCTAATCTACAAAGCTAGACCACAACAACCGCTGATGGGTTCGCAACTGCAGCGCACTTCACACGAACCCAGAGGAAGCCATAGCGACCACCATTTTAAATGTAATTTCTTATTCACCATCAAAGAAGGAAAGGACGAGGATAAAACGTGGGTGACCAATTATCATACTTAAATAAGCTTTTGATATAAGCCATTATTGTCTACAGGTCTTTTGTAACCGTACTTGAACTTTAAAATAAAGGTAAGCAAAAACAAAATCTCGTCAACACACTTTGAACATGAACTTAAGACCCGTAGTCGAAAAAACAATTATTTGACAAATAATGAAGATATTACTGTTTGTTTGTTAATATTATAAGTTTGTTCTATAAAATTTTGAGCTCTACCCACTTTTAGAGGCGTTTATAGGAAAAAACGTTTTTTTCGAAATAATTTTCGCTCTTAGGGCATTTTTTCCTGATTAAACGAAATTACAATTAATTGATTTTTATTTTTAGCCCAGGCCCACTTTCTGGGGCATGGCCTTTACAAATATTAATATGAATTTGGGTCAAAAAACTTAAAGATTTGGGGTTACACTGTATAAACACACTGCAATTATATTTAAACTTAAAAATTGGAGTAAAAAAGGAGTAAAATAAAAAGGATCAAATTAATTGCTTTGGTGAACAACAATTCTGTGGGGTGCCGTGGTCTAGTGGTTAGTGAGTGTGCTTACTACGGCGGAGGTCTGGGTTCGAATCCTTCCATTGTCACCTGAAAAAAAGACTGATTATCTTTTACGGGTCCACCTCCGAAAGAGGGTCTAACAAGCCCTCCGAGAGTATCATTTGTCTTGAAAAACTTCTCTAAGTGCTGTTCGGATTCAACGAAAAATTGTAGGTCCCCTTGTATGTGAAGAAATTAAGATACACAGCATGAGAAGTGGGCCCTGGTTCACCTCGAGCTGTTGCGCCACTCTATTTATTTATAAACAACAATCCTCCATTAACTTCATTCCATTCCTCCGTAGACCCGTTATAACTCTAAGAGATATGATCGAGACCGACATGTGAATTAAATAAGCCATGTCCGTCCGTCCATCTGTATGTGTGAAGGTTGAAGAGCTTAATTCTTCAAAATCAAGCCAGAGAGCTGAAATTTGGGCACGGCTTGATCTTATGCTGCTTTGACAAAGTGCTATTGGTTATTCTGCTATTGGTTATAGTCAAAATATAATTTATAATAATATATTTTATATTATATAATTTATAAAATATAATTTATATTATATAATTTATAAAATATAATTTATATTTTATGTAATATAAAATATAATTTTGACTGAATCAAGAAGAAACTAAATAGACCCCTTACCGCTGATAGGGGTGTAGTATATTGTAATAATTAATACTGCAGCTATAATCACTGTAGCTATAAGTGTTTCTAATTACAATAGTTGCTTGAGCATATGTACGCATGAAAAAGAAATTAAATAAAAACATTACTATATTTTCCTTCGTATTCTTTATAATCCATATTTACATGGATTTTCAATAAAAGAATTATACTGAATTCATCAGGTTCGAGTTTTTACTGAATATAAACGCCAGGGCGCCAACAAAGCTAAATCGATTGTTCATAGTTGGTGCCGCCAGACAGACGCTGAGTGTTTTTGCGCCAGACACAGCTGCTAGGAACTCTTGAAGGCAGACAGCCGTCAGAGTCGCCGTGTGTTCTTTTGACCATCAAAGAGTCGCCGTGTGTTCTTGCGCAAGACACAGCTGCCAGCCGACAGAAGCAGGATCTGAAAGTGCCACAGCGCCATCAGATATCGCTGTTCCATTGTCGTCGCGTGTTCATCAGGGTACAATACATAGCTGCAAGCCGCCAGGATATCAAGATTTGAAAGAGCAACAGTGCCATCAGACGTCGCCGTGCCAATGTCGCCGCCTGTTCGTCAGGGCACAAAACACAACTGCCAAGAATTTTCGAAGGCAGACAACCGCCACAGTAGCCAGGAGCAGGATCTGAAAGTGTTCTTCAGTGTGTGATCAAAGTATTCTTCTTATTTTCTGAATGTGCATCAGTGCCATCAGGGTCAAAGCCACCAGGCCCCGTGTGTAACTAAGGATTTTCGAGAGTGCCGCAGCGCAATAAGGCACAGTCGCCGTGTGTTACAGACATCTTCTGAAAGTGCCTCAGTGCCATCAGACATGTAAGCCACCAGTCGCCATGTGTTTCTGAAGCAGCATGGCGACTGGACCAGAGCGTCCAGTACACCAAGTCATCAAGTCAAGTCAATTCATCACAGCGAGCCAGGAATGCAGGTAAGCCTTTTCAAAGTCACTCTTATAATTATATTGCTATATACACTATGTCTCGAAATGCTACCAAATCGTCGCATTGCCAAAAGTGTTTTGAGCCCGACGAGTGTGAGCTAATGGTTCAGTGCGACCTCTGCAATGAACGGTATCATTTTTCTTGCGCCTCAGTCACTGCAGAAATTGAAAATGAACCGTGGTCTTGTACCGTCTGTCAGAAATCAGGTAGTCAGAAACAGATAACCAGAAAACAGATGCTGCCATTACTGTAGGTCCTTCCCAACAACTAAAGCCTAAATCGGCCACACCTCCCGTGCTTAAACTGACTACCCCTAATCACGACAAGGCTGATTCTAATGTGGAACCAGCAGACTCTCAAAGGCCTCGTTCGCTTTCATGTAGGTCCAAATCCACTGCATCGCAGAAGTAAACAAAACTTCAGTTAAGTAGTTTGGAAGAGGAGATGAAGTTAAAAGCAAAGAGGGATCAGGAGCATCTGGACGAAAAATATCGAATACAAGAGCAAAATATATCTGAGGATGATTCGGATGCTAGCGAAGAGTGTTTCGACGAGATACGAGTAGGAGAGTGGGTTGAAGAGTCATTGCCATTGTGTAAATAGGTCCAGTCATTCGCCAAAAAAACAATCTTAGTTTCATCATCAGCATTACCGCTTTCTACTGTATCGCCTACAACTGCGCTACGCTCCAACAATTTACCAATTGATAGCCAAAGGAAAGTGAACACAACTTTATATAGGAATCAAATAGCTGCAACGCAAGTTTTGCCAAGGGACAGTGTTCAATTCAGTGGGCGGCCAGAGGAATGGACTTTATTTATCAGTTGGTGGGAAAATTCTTCTCAAATGTGCGGGTTTAGTAACCAAGAAAATCTCGTTCGGCTACAACGTTGCCTTAAGGGTGACGCCTTAAACGCTGTACAATTAAACTCCTGCACCCCGATCAGGTCGACAATATTATCGCGACATTGCGAATGCTATATGGGCGCCCTGAAGCAATAGTTCAATCCTTACTGCAAACCATAAGGTCCGAACGACCACCGAGGGCAGACAAGTTGGAGTCTATAGTAAGTTTCTCTCTCTTAGTAGAAAATGCAAGCGATACAATAAAAGCAACTGGCCTGAGCTCACATTTGAACAACCCATGCTTAGTTCAAGAGTTACTTGAACTCTTGCCATCTCAGTTAAAACTTAGTTGGGGCATATACAAGCAAAATACCGACTTAATAGAAATCAACTTATCGACATTTAGCGATTGGTTTGGACAGGTGGCAAGGGCCGCGTCAGAGGTTACAACCTTTCCGCGAACGCAAAGGGTTGAGCAAAAGGAATCAAAGCAAAATAAAGCAAGGAGCATTTGTCAATATACACAAGGAACCTACTGCAACAAACGTTCGAAAATGTTTGTTGTGTGAACAAGTTTGTAAATCGGTTGCTGAATGTGATGTCTTCCTGAACATGAAAGTCAATGATAGGTGGTCGAATGTTAAAGCCAAATTCCTTTGTCGCAGCTGCCTGAAACCCCACGGAAGGCGCCGTTGCTTCGCTGCAGTAGCACGTGGCATAGATGGATGCACCATCAAACATCATAAGTTGTTACACGCCAGCAATAGTACCGTAAGCAACGAGCAAAGCAGTCTCTCGATGTTTAGTGGTCTAGGCTCCTCTACCTTGTTCAAAATATTACCTGTTACCTTACACTATGAGAACAATTCATTCGATACCATTGCTTTCCGCGACGATGGGTCATTAGTATCGTTGGTTGATGAAGAGGTAGCTCAAATTCTGAATGCGGAAGGCGAGTTGGATCCGCTACGCCTTAAATGGACGGGCAACACTCCTCGAAATAAAGATACGTCGCGAAGGATTAATCTAGAAATATCTGCACTTAAGGGTTTGGTCAGGTTTCCGTTGAACGATGTGCACACTGTGCAGTCCCTGGATCTCCCAAATCAATGGATCAGTATAGAAACGCTCTCCAGAAAATATAAGCATTTAAGGAGCCTCCCACTAGCATCATATAGCCAAGCTAGGCCAGGTACTCTTATGGAACTGCGACATTGGAGACTTGGAGTTCCACTTAAAACCATAGAGGGTGATGATGATCAACCAGTTGTTGCAAAAACCAGGTAAGGCTGGACAGTGTACGGCTTCATGAATAGAAGTTCCTCCCACGCTACCAAAACAGAACATAGTTTTCAAGTTTGCGATTGTCGTGGCAGCCTAGATGCAGAACTTAATAAAATCATAAAGGAATTCTTCGCCATAGAATCGGCGAGTCTAAAACCTCATAAATCTCTGCGTCCCGCCGATGACCAAAGGGCGAAAGAAGCGCTTGAAACTCAAACAGAGTTTCCTGTTAGAAAGAAAGAAAGCTTTCGAGACAAAGAAAGAAAGCTTAAGCGAGACAAAGATCTAGAGGAGAAACTCAACACTCTCGTAATGGAATACGTTCAGAAAGGATTCGCCAAGAAGCTGGAAAACTTATGCGAGGACGACAATAGAAAGCTTGTGTGGTACCTCCCAATTTCCTGTAACAAACCCTAGCAAGGTAAGGCTCGTGTGGGATGCGGCGGCCACTGTTGAAGGAGTGTCTTTAAATACAGTGCTCTTAACTAGCCCAGACGAGGTTCCAGCCCTACCAGCCATGCTTTTTCGTTTCAGAGAAAAGAAAATACGGGAAAATAGAAGAATACGGGAAATGTTTCATCAAGTAAACGTCAACGAAAAGGATCAAGACGCTCAAAAATTTTTTTGGAGGAACTTAATTATGGGAAAGATAGAAATCTTTAAAATGTTGGTACTGACCTTCGGTTCAACCTGTTTGCCGTACTGCGCACAGTATGTGAAAAATAAAAACGCTCAGAGATTCAGGAAAGATTATCCGCGAGCGGTGCAAGCCATTGTTCACAATAACTACGACGATGACTATTTACAATATTTACGATGACTATTTGACAGTGTTGACAATGCGGAAAAAGCAATCAGTCTAGCGCGGTATGATATCCATATACACAGCCAAGCAGGATTCGAGATTCGAAATTTTTGCTCAAATTCGGAAGCAGTGCTTAACTCTCTCGACAAAAAACTTATCAACGAAAAGAAAGCGGTAACGAGTCTCAACTTTGTGGATAGTGCAGAGAAGCTGCTGGGTATGTGGTGGTCAAACAACAACAGATGAATTTCTCTTCACCTTCAAAGGTTACAAAATTAGGTAAGAATTATTGTCCGGAAACGTTGTTCCAATCAAAAGGGAGGTATTAAGAGTCCTAATGTGTATATTTGATCCTCTAGGGTTGATCGCAAATTTCACCATCATTTTGAAGGTTTTGCCCTATGGCGTTTTTCCATAGGGTGGAATGATAAAATAAGGAGCTCACATTTAGAGAGATGGAAAACTTGGGTTAGTTTAATTCCAACTATAAAAGATATTAAAATTCAATGACCTCACTTAACTTACTTGAGATTCAGCGATAAAGAATGCAGTGTTCAATTACACGTGTTTGTGGACGCAAGTGACACAACATATGCAGCGGCAGACTTTATAAGGATATCACTGGAACCACGATAAAATGCGTCTTGGTGAGCGCAAAGATAAAAGTCGCACCTATAAAAGCTTTCTCGATTCCTTGAATGGAACTGAAAGCCGGAATACTTGGGCTCAGACTATCGAAATTTATAGTCAACTACCATTCAATCGGGTTTGAGAGAACCGTATATTGGACCGATTCGCGCATAGTCCTCTGCTGGATAAATTCCGAGCATCGCAAATACAAACATTTTGTGGCCTTCAGAATAGGTGAAATCTTGGAGAATTCAGAAATCAAGGATTGGAGATGGGTTCCTAGGAAGGATAATGTCGCGGACGATGCCACCAAAGAAAAAAACAAGTCTACCTTCAATACTCACAGTCGGAGGTATCGCGACCCAAAATTCCTCTATGAATCTAAGGAAACTGGCCTGTCAGCAAAGACTTATGCAAACACCCGGATCAAGACCATGAGGTAAAGGTCTGTTACGCCCACATGCAGCATCAAAACAGGCCCATAGTTGTCTTCTCAAATTTTTCGAGGCGGTAGATCCTGCTTCGAGCTGTAATGTACGCACTCAGATTTATAGACATACGAATCATCAGACGAACTTCCATAAGATTCTCAGACCTATTTTCGAATTTCGAACGTGTCAGAGCTGAAAACCTACTCTACCGTGAAAGTCAAAAGGAAGGACTTAAAGAAGACACTTCTGTTAGCAAAGGGGTCAGAGCCAGGGAATGCGGGCTTAAAACGGACAAGCCCTTATTTAAGTTGTCACCTTATCTGTCCCCCTTCGGGTAGGGGTTAGAATATACCCGAGGTAAGGCATGCCTGTCGTAAGAGGCGACTAAAATCCACCCTCCGTATGCCGAGCGCGTAGCGCATACAAACTATGCAATGGACAAAACAAAAGATTTTATAACCTCTTCGGAGGTAGGCTCTACGGATTCTGGGGAGAGCCATTTATTGCTTATAAATCCCTTTTTGAAAAAATCAAGGGTGCCTCGATCTCCACCAGCTGGATCGAAGGTCTCCGGTAATCCGTTCTTCCGCTTCAAAGCATCATTAAATGCTTTGAAGCGGAAAACAACGAACTCCGTGCTAAGCTTAATGAAATGGAACGTCTCTACCATGAGCTTAAAAGCGAAGTAGATTCGTTACGTAAAGAAAATGAAGCCTTAAAGAAATCCCGTGGTACTATAGTATGCGAGGAAACGCCGAAACGTCAATGTGAATACCAGACGGACGAGGAAGAACTTGCACGCGAAACGAATCCGGTCTTTAGGAAAAGGTTTACCAAGAAACGAAAGGCCGGTTCTTTACCCGAAGTAGAAACCGTGCAGCAAAAAGAAGAAACACCAGTCGTATCAAACAAAGCGAAAGGAATACGCCAAGAAAAAAACCACCGACCACCTGCAATAAATGTCGTTGGGATCGCGGACTACGGAAAGTTGCGAAACATCCTTAAAAATACTCTTGGGACGAAATATAACTTAACATCACTTCGAAACAACGTATGGAAAGTTAACGTCGATGACTCTGATGCCTATCGGTCACTGTCACAAAAGTTAAATTTAGAGAAAATCCAACGGTTTACTTATGAAAATCACCTTGAAAAGCCGCTGCGGGTTATCGCGAGGGGACTACACCCATCCTGTACCAAGGACGAAATAATACAAGACGTTCAAGCCCAAGGCTTTAAAATTCTTGACGCCGTGAACATAATATAGAAAGAGAAGCAACGTACGGACGAAGGCAAAGATTCCGCTGTTGTCCGACGTGGCCTGCAAATTTTGATGCTTTCTTTTGATAGAACTGAATATATTAACGAAATCTACAAAATTAAATCAATTCTTAACATCAAGGTAAAAATCGAGCCCAAGCGGAAGGGCAACAGGCTAGTTCCCCGTAGCGTACTGCCAGAAAAAGCCGCGATGCGGAAAATGCTCCGGCGAACATCTCTCGACGGATTGCAATGTCAGCAGTCAGGCCCCTGCGGTTTGCGCCAATTGCAGGGGAAGTCACCCAGCGAGCTACCGAGGTTGCGAAATTGCTATTGAGTTGCAAGAACCACATGAAGCTCCGAAGAAAAATAGTGAAAATAAGGGCCCAAGCCTAAAACCTCCTAAAGTAGATAAGCCAAAAACCCCTAAGTTGACAAGGGATAAGGGTTTGATTAAAGGCAAAATTAAAAATGCGCAAGAAAACGTCGCTGGTCCCAGTTCCCACCGGAGTCAAAAGGGACAATCCACACTTGTTGGTCCAAGATCGTACGCTCAAGTCGCGTCACGTGAAAGTAAGCCACAATCGGCCGCATCAGATTCTGTCACTCAAATTCTAGGCCTAATTTTAGAAAAGTTTGAGCAACAGGCGAAACTTAATCAAGTAATATTCAACAAATTGAGCGAGCTCGAGTTTAAACCTCGAAAAGCATTTAATAAAAAATCATGAATATGTGAAAGTCAATCAAAATAATTACATGGAATGCAAACGGCCTTTTACAAAAAATTGACGAACTAGAAGTATTTCTACGGAAAAATAATGTAGACATATGCCTGATTTGGGAAACCCACTTTAAAAAGGGTTCAGCACGCAAGAAAGGTTACATTGACTATCACGCGCATCATCCTTCAGAAAATTCGAGAGGTGGATCCTTTCTCTACATAAAAGACTGTATTAAGCACTCCAAAAACGAAGAATTAGAACTTGACTCTATGCAAATAACCTCAGTCTCAGTAAAATTAAGTCACATAAATAACAACATCGCGACGAGCTATTTTCCTCCGCAGTATCGGCTGGCAGATGAAGATCTTGCTCTGCTCTTTGATTCACTTGGGTCAAACTTTATCATCGGCGGGGACTTTAACGCGAAAAATACTTTTTGGGGCTCACGGTGCAATTCAACAAGAGGCAGAGCCCTCTTTAAAGCAAGTACAAAACGCGGCGTGATCTTCTTATCGACGGGAAAGCCTACATATTGGCCAACCGACAGAAATAAAATACCTGATCTCGTCGACTTCTTTATCGCCAAGGGGGTACCTCGTTACCTTACGAACGTAGAAGAATGCTTTGATCTCTGCTCAGATCACTCGGCAGTTCTTTTGAAAATCGGCGGAAGCCTAGCGAAGACGAATAGAGCACCTAGTACTAACAAAAACACCGACTGGGACGGCTTTAGAAAATCCTGCAAAGAAAACATAGCTTTAAATGTACCGCTCAAAACGCCACTTCAAATAGAAGACGAATTAGATAAACTCGTGAGAGTTATTCAGAGCGCTGCGTGGAATAACACTTCTTTTCGGAGATCCGAATTATCGAACAGCGGAACAATATATCCGCGAGAAATAGAAGAGCTAATATGCGAAAAGAGGAGAGCGCGCAAGAGATGGCAACGTTCGCGAGCACCCCCGGATAAGACCATCTTGAACCACCTTTCTAACAAACTGAAACACGAACTTCAAGATTTAAAATGTCGCGAGACTACTGCTTACCTCGAAAGTTTGACTGCCGATAATGGTTCGAACTACTCTCTTTGGAAAGCAGTAAAGTCCGTTAGGAAGCCTATAGCACACTCTGCGCCATTAAGAAAAGCAACGGCGAAGGGGCTAGAGAAGACAAAGAAAAAGCGTATTTATTTGCAGATTACCTAGAAGAAACATTCAAACCGTTTGACGGGAACCGTTGGTCGAGGAGCTCAATCCTTATGCGGTACAAGATAATTACAGAATAAAAACCGTGTCATTGGCTGAACTTCGTCAAACCATAAATAATCTGAAAAACAACGACTTAATTACTAGCGAAATTCTAAAGGAGCTACCGAAAAAAGCTTTGGTCAAGCTTTTTTATATCATTAACGCTTCCATGAGAGTTTTATACCTTCCAATGCAATGGAAAGTGGCCGAGGTAAAGTACAAGTTAAGGCTTAGCTTACCAGGAAAACTCTATAGAATCATAGAGTTTTACCTTGAAGACAGAATCTTCCGCGTAAGGTACGAAAATGAGTACTCGGAATTCAAAGAGATAAATGCCGGTGTCCCGCAAGGAAGCGTTCTCGGCCCAATATTATTTTTGCTCTATACTAGAGACATACATCACGATGAGGGAACAATTTAGCTACGTTCGCTGACGACACTGCTATTTTCGCTATTGACTCGACAGTTGAATTATCATCAGGGAAACTTCAGCGCGCTTTAGACAAAATATGCGACTGGACGAAGAGCTGGCGAGTCGTCCTTAACGAGACTAAGTCAACGCATGTTAACTTTACTTATAAAAAGATAAACAACAAACCTTTATTCATTAACTCGGTACAAATCCCGTACACAAATGAAGCGAAATATCTAGGAATGACTCTAGACGCAAAACTTATATGGAAGCCGCACGTAAAAAAAGAAACGCGACGAGCTCGAAATCAAGTTAAGAGAAATGAATTGGCTTATCGGAAGATTTTCGAAACTAAGCATATATAACAAACTGCTTTTGTATAAGCAAGTGCTTAAACCATCTTGGACGTACGGTATACAACTCTGGTGTTGTACTAAACCAAGCAATATAGCTATTTTAGAAACTTTTCAAAATAAAACACTCAGAGCAATCGTTAATGCTCCATGGTACATAAGAAATAGCGATCTACACTGAGATCTAGAAATCGCAACCGTGTCTGACGAGGTAAAAAACTCTGCTCGCAAGCTTAGTACTCGTCTTCGTGGACACTGCAACAATGAAATTATCCGAACTTTAGATCAGACAAATCTTACGCGCCGACTACAACGAATGAGACCGTTAGATCTAGCAGCATAAGATGAAACCGCTAGATTGACGGTATTGTAGGTGCCTTGGTTGGAAGCAGCCTGCCACACGCAATTACTACAGAAGCTTGAACTACTTGTTAAGGAAACTTAGTCGTAGTCTGACGGAAAATGGGAGGTTTTTTAGTGAGTAAGAATCTCACACTACTATGAGCACGCGCGGCCGGTCCTCGTAGTGCCTATGAAGGTTTTTCCTACCCACGGAAAAAAAAACCTTATCTGGATGACAACGGAGTCATTCGTCTCAGCGGTCGCATTGATGCAGCCCAAAACGTGCCCACAGAAGTGAAGCGACCCGTGATTACACCGAAACACCACCAAGTTACCGACCTCATTGTACTCGATTTTCACGCCCGCTTCCTTTATCACCCTTATAACGAGACAACAGTAAACGAGATAAGACAATTTTATTACATCCCCTGCCTCAGAGCTGTCCTGAAAAAAGTCAAACGAAGTTGTCAGCGCTGTAAAAATAAAAGAGCAGCTCCAAAAACACCTCTAATGGCAGAGCTACCAGTAGGCTTAAAAAATTCACTAAGCTATTTACATGCACAGGCACCGATCTATTTGGACCGTTATATTTAAAGATCGGAAGAGCCTAGAAAAGAGATGGGAAATGCTGCTCACCTGTTTGATTGTCAGAGCAATACATATCGAGATACTCCTTACACTTTCCAGCGACTCTTGCATTTTAGCATTGAAAAGGTTCATAGCGGGGAGGGGTAGAACACTGGAAATCTACTAAGATAATGGGACTAATTTTAGAGGAGCGAGCGAATAATTGAAAGCTGAGCTTAAAAATCGGGCAATAGCGAGAGAATTTGAAGCAGTGATAAAATGGAACTTCATCCCACCAATGACCAATGAAGTTGACGAACAGGTTTTGGCAACGGTGGATACGAGAGTACTTACCTGATTTAATCCGGAGAACCAAATGGCATAACTCGGCAGAACCAATAAAGGAAGGAGACATTGTTATCATAACAGATCAAAATAATTCCAGAGGATCGTGGCCTAAGGGTAAAGTTATAAAAGTTCAGCCCGGTAAAGACGGAGTTATACGGAGTGCTGTAGTACAGACCAAGAGCGGTATATATACTCGTCCTGTTGTAAAACTGACTGTGCTGGATGTGCGAAAGTTCGAGAAGGGTGGTAACCGAACTTGGCAGCGCCCTTTATAGTTTTGGCTAGGTAGCGATAGGTGGCGGATGGTTAGGCAGTGTAAGAGGCATAGTGTGAGGAGCGAATAATTAGAAAGAGACGGCAATGGCGGTTTTTCCGGGTGGCTCAAATTTTTCTTTCTTTGGATAACCACTCGCCGCCAAGAACGAAATGAAAATTCCCGGATCTGAACAATCATAAGCTATTAGAATAAAACTATTGGGAGGGTTACAATCCGCTTAGGCGAATCGTTGGATACCCCATCCCAATTGACCACTTTCAAGCTCCGAATTGTGTCATTAATCTTGATTGTTAAATTTTAGTTTCTATTAACTTCAACTGTACTTAAAATTTCTCAGTTAAAGAATCTTCTCCCTTAAAAAGGGGCGTGGCATCCACCCCTTTTCAATTACAACTTTTTTGTTTTCATTTTTTATCAGAAGTGATATACACGTCTTAATTGCATTTTCACATTAAAAATTAGGTTTATACTTAAAAACGCCCCCAAAAGTGGGCGTGGCAAACATTTATTCATTTGAGTAGATAGCTTACGTACATATCTGGAGATTTTATGGTCCAAGTTTTCTTAATTTAAAGCAAATATATCAAATAAAAACCGTTTGCATATTATATATGAAAAACCGAAAACCGAATAAAAACCGAATAAAAACCGAATGCATATTACATATGACCACGCCTACAAGGGGGCGGTTCTCGCTTTTTTCTTAAATGCCAATCACAATATGCTTAAGCGAGGATAACGTGTACCAAATTTCAGCTTCCTACGACAACTTTGAATTTTCATTCTAATAAGTAAAGTGGGCGTGTCAGTGGGCGGATTCTGAACATTTTTACATTTGTACTGCTTTGGGGTCTAGAAAGAACAGATATTAAGTTTCAAGTTCCTAGCTCAAGATTAAAGGCCTAAAAACTACCGACACACGGACGGACGGGCGGACGGACATGGCGCATTCGACTAACAATTCGGTCTCGATCATATGCCCTTAAGGTCTTGGGGGTCTACTTTGATTATTTCTCTATGTTACAAACATCTCTATGAATCAAACTTAATATACCTCCTATCCTATAGGATGGGCTATAAAAACCAGTGAGTAAGTGCTACAGTGTGTACGCAGAAGTTACAGTCCGTAAAACGGACCGTTGAATACCCCATCCTATCTCACATTGTAAAATGCTGATGTTATTGTTATTTTTTTATATTTAATAAGTAGTGAAAACTTTTAAAAAGGGGCGTGGTCCAACCGCCGCTAATTACAAGCAATCAGTTATAACGCAGATATTTCCAAGTTACGCTTAAATGTACGTAAAAGTGCAATTTTTTGATTCAAATTCAATATTTTTGAAAAATCGACCCTTTAAAAGGGTATGTGGCTAAAAACTTTGTATGAACGAAATCTAGAACAATATCCCGTTTATGTAACTCGCTAACTTGTTTCTGATTCTTCCATTAATTAGGCTTAAGGCCAGTCGAAATTACGTTTTTCTGAAAATTTTTAGCTTTTCTTCAATTCTGCCTCCAAATGTGGGCGTGGCTCAAAGTCTTGTATGAAAGAAATGTAGGACTATGTGTTTTCTACATAATATATTGAGTAAATTTTTTTTTGATTTGGAACAAAAAAATTGAATGAAAAGCATTTGAAAAATTAACCTTTAAATCGATGCCACGCCCACTAGGGGAGCTTAAGCGATTAAATTTTAACAAACAAAAATTTTAATAAACAGGAGATAATAAATACCAAATTTCAGGCTTTTAAGACGTCTTACAGCTTTGAAAGCTCTGGAGGTAGTTGCACAACTGCACCGATTGTGGGCGGATTTGAAAATTTTTTACACTTGTACTGCTTCGGATGACAATGAACCCATGTATCAAATTTCAGGTTCCTAGCTAAAATTTAAGGCCTAAAAAAGTGTGACATGCAGACAGACGGTTGGACATGGATCATTCGATTCAGAATTCGGTCTCGATTGTATGCCCTTAAGGTCTTGGGGGTCCACAATTATTATTTCACCGTGTAACAAACTATGTGACAAACTTAATATACCTCCTATCCTATGGGATGGGGTATAAGCATTGTTCCTTACGTATACCTATTGCTAATAAGTATTTTTATTCCTTTGTATTAGGATTTAGTATTCTTTATAATCTATATTTACATGGATTTTCAATAAAAGAATTATATTGAAATCATCAGGTTCGACAATCATCAGGCGCCAACAATAATATTTATAATAAAGACATAAATCAGCAAAACGTCTTCGGTGAGATAGTGATTGAAGATTTGTTGTTATCTCAGGATTATTGATTAAACGAATGGCTCTTTTTTGAATTGAATCAAGAAGGCTGAGAGAATGCTTAGGAGCAGAGCTCCAATTATGAGAGCAGTATTCTAATGCTTGTCTTATTTGAGCTTTGTAAAGTAGAAGTAACTGAGGAGGAGAAAAGAATCGTTTTGCTCTAAACAAATAGCTTAATTTTGATGAAGTAGTGATGAAGCAAATGATTTTGTTTTCCATATTAAGGGGTGGTAGAATAGATACGTTTTTCCTGGAAAAGACAGAATATTGTGTTTTGCTAGCATTAAAAGTAACAAAATTTGCCGTACCCCAATCTACAATCTTTTTGAAATCAGAATTAAGTAATTTAATTTGACTGCACCTTTGGCTATGAGAAGTTATGGCATTAACAGGAGTTCTGTTTGAGGTGGAAGCAATAAGAGTACTGTCATCTGCAAAATTAAATATTTTATTATTAGTTGAATTTTAAAAATCATATAAGAAATAAAGTAGGAGACAGAATTGAACCTTGTGGAACACCTGCGTTAGTTGTAAACAAATCTGATGATTCACCATCAACTACGACTTTGATTGATCTTCCATTGAGAAAATTTTCTATCCAACCACAAAGTTGTTGCGGGAAACCGTAAGACACAAGTTTAGATATAAGAGCTCTCTGCCACGCACGGTCGAATGCCTTGGAAATATCGAGAGCAACAGCACTAGATTCACCATGTTTCTCAATAGATTTTGTCCAAATGTCATACTGATGATCGCTTTAAAGGGTATGTCTCTCTAAATATTTAATAATTTCTATATTAACAGCCTTTTCCATAACTTTAGATACAATAGATAACAGAGCTATAGGCCGATAGTTCGGTGTCAAACACTTCTTACCCTTTTTTGGTACTGGTTGAACTCTGGCTATTTTCCAAGAAGATGGAAATTTCTTTTGGGCATATAAAAGAGTAAACAATTTAAAAAGTATTGGAGATAGTTCAGGTGCACATTTTTTTCAGTATGTAAGAGAATCCCCCTCCTTTTGCACGCATCTTATTTTAAAATACCCCTCAGCCTTTTTACTAGTACAACTAAAACCATTAAAATAAAATAATAAGATGAACAGTTTGACCTTTGCTGGTGGATCGACGTGTCATGCACAGTTGGAGGAGTCGTGACAAAAAAAAACAAGAAAAACAAGTGCTTAATCCCGTCAACCGCATGTGAATCGGCCCGAAAATTCCCCTAGTACCTGCACAAACGCTACCCCGACAAGCCCGAAACCACCAACACGAAAAACAAAAAATTGCCCGTCTACGAAACCTACACCTAAACTACCGGTGAAACCACACCTCTCCCGTGTGATAACTTTATAAAACAAAAACAAAAGAAAAATCCAAAAAGAAACGAGACAATAGACCCCAAATAAAAAAAACCTACCCGAAGAAAAACCAACCCAAAGAAAAACCTACCAGCATCGACCCAGTGACAAACAGAAAAAATTAGTAAATTAATCAAGAACCGATCCACCCAACGATTAAAAGTGCGCTTAATAAAAGCGATCCACCTGACGCAACTCAGCCCCAGCACATCGTACCCCGTGTCAGCAGCAGACCCACGGCTTCCCAATCGCAGCGAAACCTGTCAATCGTTTTTACGTTTTTGTTGGAGGTTGCCACTATCCGATGGACACAACTACTGGTCCATTGTACTACCATGCAGACACCTTAAATTAATGTATTTAGTTTACCCGTCTTTCGAAGAAAGATGAGAAGGAGCTTCAGTGATGAAGAGCTTAGGTGTTAGGCACTCACCATGTCAGCCGCAAAGATCCGCCACCTGATGCGAGCAAAGGCAGGACAACTACAGAGAAAGTGTTCCGCTGTATCGTCGTCCTCTCCACAGGCAAGACAGGTGGTGGTTTCGCTTAAGCCTAACACATTCAAGTGTCTAGCAAAAGCTTGGTGGCTTGTAAGGACGCCTACAAGAAGTCTGCAATCGATTCTCCTAAGAGATAGAAGAAAAAACGCTGACCCCTCGCAGATGTCCGGGCGTAGTCGTTTAGTCTGTTTGCACCCATCGCAGTCACGCCAACGAGCCCTGTGCTCACGAGAAACCCAAGTATCAATGGCAGACGTGACAACAGATACAGGCAGACCTAAGCCAGGTTCGGGTCCTGAGAAAACCTCTTCTGAGCCAAGTCTGGCAAGCTCATCAGAGATCTCATTTCCCTGGATACCAGTATGACTTGGAACCCAAACAAGATTCACTGCATTTAGCCTTCCGACTAAGTTCAACGAATTCTTGAGTTCGAGCACTATCTTGGACGAGGTAAGAGGGTTGAGCAACGCATTTAGAGCGGCTTGGCTGTCACTGCAAACGCATATGCTTCTTGCCCTCCACCTGTTAGTCACAATATAGCGCATAGCCATAAGGATAGCGAAAATATCCGCTTGGAAGACAGACGCATATTTACCTAAGGGGTAGTGGAGTCTGATGTTCTCGCTTTCCACAAAGACTCCAGCACCAGACCCCTGTCCGGTTTTGGAGCCATCCGTGAAAATACGATGGCATTCTTTCCCTGGCTCAGAGTCTGGCCGAAGCCTTTCCATTACCTGAGGAAAGTTGACTTGGTAATTTTGTCGCAAAAGGATTTCTGGGGTCATTGCGTCAGAGGGCATGTCCATAAGACAGGTGTCAAAGGACTATTCTCGAACAAGTTCTTCAAAATTCCAATGCGTGTGGTACCAAAAAGCACCTCTCTTTAAGCGAAAGATGGTTTTCAGCGTACACCCCATGATAAATATATCAAAGGGGGGGGGGGGGGGGGGGGGGGGGGAGGAGGTTCATCAAAGCATCTAGAGCAGAGCCCGGCGTGCTAGGGAAGGCCCCTGTGCAGCCAAGACAAGCCGTTCTTTGGAGTTTGGCAAAAGAGGCAGTAACACGTTTCATTGAAAGCCTGTTCCACCAAACAACCGATGCATACGAGAGGAGTGGTCTAACCATGGCAGTATAGATCTAGAGGACCCTTTTCGGAGATAAGCCCCATGTCTTGCCAAAAGCGACTCTGCACTGCCAGAAGGTGGACAATGCTTTTTCGGTTTTGGATTCAACATGCTTGGACCATAGAAGTTTTCTATCAAGGATTATTCCCAGATATTTGACTTCATCGGATATCGGGATAGTGACACCTTTAACCACTAGTTGAGTCAGACCAGTGACCTTCCTCCTTCTCGTAAAGAGAACAACCGTAGTTTTAAGAGGATTCACTGAAAGCCCATTCCTAGTGCACCAATCATCGATCAAGTCCAGGGATCTCTGCGCCTGAGAGCACACAGTCCCTAGGTTTGAGCCGACAGAAGGAACGGCGACTTCATCCGCGTAGGCTTGTGTATAGGTTCCAGGAAGGTTGAGAGCCGACAGTAGAGAGTCTACAACCATGCACCATAAAAGGGGAGACAGAACACCACCTTGCGGGCAGCCCTTGTTTACCCCAGTTATGACGCATTTGCCACAATCTGCTTCGGTTATCAGCGTCCTGTTCATTAGCATTGCCCTAATCCATTGAACTTATGTTTCATCTACACCATGTTGTCTGGCTGAGTTGCACATGCTATCAAACGTCGCGTTATCAAAAGCACCCTCAATATCGACGAAAACGCCCAGCACGTACTTCATCTGGTCAAGAGCACATTCAATCCTACCAACAAGGTTTTGAAGCGCAGTTTCGCAGGATTTTCCGCGCTGATAAGCGTGTTGCATCTCAGAAAGAGGGTGCAAACGAAGAGCAACTTTGCGCACGCGCAGCTCAACCAGTCTCTCTAAGCTTTTCAGCAGGAAGGAAGACAGACTTATGGGTCTGAAGCTTTTGGCTAGGCCAAAGTCTGACTTACCAGGTTTTGGTATGAAAACGACTTGAACCATACGCCAAAGGGTGGGTTTGTAAGCCAAGGCAAGGCTCGCAGTGAAAATTCTTTTCAACGTGGGCAACAGCTGACCTAAACCTTGCTTCAGCATAACCGGATAGATTCCATCTGGACCAGGTGACTTAAAGCTCTCAAAAGATGCAATAGCATATTTGATAGCGTCATCAGTCACCACTCTAGATGCAACGTACCAGTTAAGCCGCGTTGTGTTCGCTGGTTCTGCAGTGGCCTCCGTTGCCGGTACCACTGAAGAGCACGTGGTGACCTGATTTCCCGGGAAGTGAGTCTCAAGGAGAAGACTGTAGGTCTTCGCCTTGGTCTCAGTGTAGGTGCCATCAGGTTTGAGTATTGAAGCGCGGCTGCTTGGTCTGTTCCTCTGAAGAACTTTCACAAGCCTACTAGTTTCACTTAGAGATTCGATCTCGTTCCACCAAGGTATCGATTTTCTACGGAGGTTTTTCGTAACTGGGCACGCGAGTTCAAAACAACGGGTAAGGATGCTGTTCAGATTTTGGGCAGATATCTCTACCCCTTGTCGTGAACTCAGTTTGAGTGGAACTTGAACAGAGTGGCCAAGCTCCTCTCTAAACTTTGACCAATTCGTTTTTCTCGGATTTCTCCTCTCTTGCAAAGGTAGAACTTCGCAATTGATTTGAAATTCGATGTATCTATGATCTGACAGGGTGCTATCTGGCGATACCCTCCATTTTGCGATAGTCCTTGAAAACTTGTTGGACAGGGTAAGGTCAATTACCTGCTGTCTCCTGGCGGTTACAAAAGTGGGTATGTGACCCAAATTATTGATGGTAATGTCAGACGATAAGATGAATTCCAAAAGACGATCTCCTCTTGCGTTACATTTGCTGCTGCCCCAGACAGTATTCTGAGCATTAGCATCGCAGCACAAAACGAGACCCAATCTTTTGGATTCACAATAATCTACAAGCTCAACAACTGCCTTTGGTGGAGGAGGAGTCAAAGAGTAATAGGGGAAGTAGGCCGAGGCAACGACAAAGTTTTCCCATTTGCCGTTAGCATGGCAGAGAATAGAGGCAGCAACCAGATCTTGGGCACAAAACCTTTCGATCGTGACGGCCTCTAAGGATTTGGATGCGATAAGACAAGTCCTAGGTCTTTCGGACTTCTTATCGTAAAGAATGTCGTGTGAAGCACTCAACCCACCAAGACCACAGATGTTACCTTTCCACATGGTTGATGTTACCATCCATGGTTCCTGGATGGATGTTATGCATGTTTTTGTACTACATGCCGCAAGCCTGCTACTTAGAAGAGCAGTAGAGGCCTTGCAGTGCTGTAGGTTAATCTGAGTAAACATTATGGATGTAGACTCAGGGTTACGTACACTATTAGCGCTGTTTGGCATTGAAACGTAAGTGAATCCTACCAAAATGCAGATAGGGACACATGTTGTACCTAGATTCAATGACCTCGGCAGAAGCCATGTCCATGCCCACGACCAAACAACTACCATCTTCATGAAGACGATTTCTTTTTGGTCTATGCGAACGCAAGCATTAGTTGCCTCAGCAAGTTCTAACAGTCGAGTTTTGCAGTGTTCGCACTCCGCAGCACTCAAACTGTTGTCATTACATGCTTTCCCAATTCGAACTGCTAAGGAGGAGACAGCAGCATTCCGATAAGAACGCCTCTGATCTCCCACCTTAGCTGTCGTGCGTTCAAAAGGTTTTCCAGGTTCAAGGGCACACTGACCTTCAGGACCGCCCGCGTCGACACAGTTCTGTCTACTAGTGCTGCAGCCTGTCAAGGTCACATCACCAGCATCCATCACCAGTGCACGGGCAGCACTGACGGTTTGTGCGCTTCCTGGACTCATGCCCGTGGGAGTGCTCGCGCCGTCCGGTTTCGATCCGCCAGCACTGCACCCTTCAATGGGAGAGGCACCGGCTTTACTCGGAGACCGGGCGCAAGCTGACACAAGGGCCTGAGGGGTTGCGTTACTCGTAATGAGCTTGGGTTTTTTCTTGCTTTTCGGTTCAGCAGAAGAGGAGGCGATGTCCGATGTAGAGCACTGATTTCCTTCAGTTGGTGAGACTTCCAGCGACCTGTCCCGCTTCATGGAAATCGCCGAAGAGCTGACCGGACTAGCAGCGCCTTCAGCCCATAAAGCTTCTTTGCGCGACTTATCGATCTGCCGCTTCCTTTTCCTCTTCCGCCGACCCTTAGTTTGGCGCACCTCAGAGCCCGCCTCTTCCGGAGCCCGTTCAACCACAAGGGTATTCCGAGTCGTCGCGTCAGTAGCAGTGCACTGGGTAGCAGCCTCACTCATGCTCAGATTTCCGAGCGAGTCGGATACCGAGCTACAAGAGTCGGAGGGTATATCAAAAATGAATGTTGGGGCCTCCAGAATCCGTGCCCCGACCGCAGTCGAAAAGACTGCGGGTGGATTTTGGCTATCCCCGGTACCACCTGGAGTAGAAACATCCTTAAGGTTGTCCATTCATTATGATTTGTGAGTTTTTACTACTTCTCCTGTAGGTTAGAGTACACTAACAGTTGAATGGAAGGGGAAGGAACAAAGGGATGAGAGGGATGCGTGGAAAGGGTTGATTCCGGGGTTTGGATTTGTCCCCGAAATACAAACTAGGGTCCGCGGGGTCGTCAAGCCCGTCACCTCACCTAAGCGAATCGCCCTTGCGGGCAACCTGACAATCACCCAGCATCCAGTCTGTCGAACTGCAGTTTTTTTTTTTCTTATTAATCGTAGGCTTCACCTGCGCCAATGTGTCAATCAGTATTTATTTGATTCTCGTATTATAAATAAAATTTAAAAATTTGCTATGATAGATCTCGGTCAATTCCATCCCTTTTGTTTATCCGACTAATTTCAGTGACCCTCCACATTCACCCCCCCCCCCCCCCCCCCCCCCTGGAAAAAGAGAACGAAAAGCAAATAATCTAAGTACATAAAACATAACTATAGAAAAACTAACGTGTACCTACCTGCGTAACTGCCTATCGCGGACGGTTATTGTTTGCATGTGTGTTAATGTGATACCTTTAAATTTGTCCTCCTACATTCCCAGCAAAACCCCCCATCCACAGATGCAGTGCACTTCATCGGGAACAAGAGTAAGTCTTTTGTTTTTTTCTCTTCTCTTCATTTACTTTATATGAATCGTACTTAAATAAATTTTCCCGATACTCGGTCAAATCATACGGCATGCAAATAGTTTACCAGATATAACAATCAATAATGATTATCCTGAGAATTTTGATATAATTTTTATTTCTTTTGATATAAATTGATTTCATAGCGCGAAAATAATGAACCGAGATTTATTTGCCTAACTGAAAGGGCAAATTACGCCGTGCGCCTAAGGGTAGACTGTGAATAAAAAGCGTGATTTGGTTAAGAAAATACAGTGGAGGCCAGAAAATTTGACCTGAATAGTAACAGTTGGCTCTTTTTTTTGTGGTAAAACAATTATTTTTATAAATCATACCTCACGTAAGACCAGTAACGAGTGAATTAGTTTTGTGTGCTTTTTTTTCGCTTCTTTCTTTCATGAGATATTTTATTTTGAGATTTTTGTCAGAGATTGTTGTCAGAGATTAAATTTTCTAGCAATTAGCAGCTTATTTTATTTTGGTTTAAATTAAAATTCCCATCTTAGAGATTTTATACATTTATACAGTTCTGATTGAATGAATCTTTCGACGGTGTTGAACTTAAGCCATTGTTGGTTAAAATATTTTTTTATTTTATTGATGGATTAACAAGACTGAATTAATTGATTGTATGTACATTAAGATTACTTATGCGTTCGGCCTAAATGGTTTTATCTATGTTAGAATCTTATGGAGGATTAGGTTGTGAATTTCTACATTATCTCGTTTCGGATGTTATCTCTTGGTTTAATAAATAAATGGATTTTGATATGATTTGAAATTAACTAAAACCCCAAGTCTTTGTCTGCACCCATAAGGTTTGGTGCGTTATCCGGCTGCCGATTTCTGGGTGATTTTATTTGAAATAGGAGGGAAGTTGTTCCTTAAGCTTACGCAAGTTTTTTTTTGAAAGGCATTAGGGGCAACGTAATGGATTGGATATAACGCAACCCTAGCCTGTACGAAGGATATGACCAAGCAATTGGTTCTCGGAAAGCAGACCAAAGAGAAACCTAAAGCCAAGATGACCGGGTATTAGACTTTAAGTAAGTATCTTGAGTGAGTTGATTCCGTTAAGGGGCCCTCATCAGAATGGGACGATGACGGCATGGATCTATGTCATGTGGCGACATAGTAGGGTGGGACAACCCAGGGGAGAATCTTCCAGCTTCTCTTCCCCTTCCCTGTTGCTTTAGCAACTAACAAACCAGGGCTCCCCATTAATCTATTTCGAGCTGACCAACACCAAAACTCTATGCATGGAAACAACGTAACATGGTTCCGTCCCAGTAGCAAGATCCGGAAGTAGCAAGAGCCCAGTAGCAAGAGCCCGAAGCAAGCGCACCGTGGGCAACCTAAATCGAACCTATCCACTGGAGTCGGAAGTGCGCTTGCTTCCCAGTAGCAAGAGCCCGAAGCAAGCGCACCGTGGGCAACCGAAATCGAGCCTATCCACTGGAGTCGGAAGTTTCGGATGACTTTGATAGACCGCTTCCTTCACATGGCACCGTGCCCCGCTGGTCAGTCTCGATAGCCGCACCCGAAAATAATCTCGCCGCTTATGTAAGAGAAGTAGTGTGCACCACCGTAGCAGCAAACCAGACTCAATCCGTTAGGGAAGCTATGAGAGATGAGATGTCGATGTGTCGCGGGTACATCCAAAACAAAATTACCAGTTATGTTCGACAAGCGTTAGCCTCCGAGACTCCTCCGCAAAGATTGCAACCTCCCATTGTCCCGAACCAGGACCCTGTCGTAAATAATATGGTTCTCAATCCAGTCCCCGAGTTTAGGCCAGAACGTCCGGTGCACAACCACAATCTAAGCCACCAATCTAAGAACACCAATGTGAGAGATTTTCTCGACCAGCTCAATAGCTTAAGTCTCGACGATCCTCCTACGCCCGAGGTCAGCCCATCCTCCCGAAGAGCCGCCAGGACATCCACCCACTATTAGAATTTTCACAAGTGGGGCTTGAAGTTTGATAACCGATCAATGTCCGTCGATGATTTCCTTTTCAGACTGGAAAGATTAAGAGATGGGTATAACGCTTCGTGGGACGAGGTTGTTCTGAACTTTCACCAGTTTGTCGCAGGGCCGGTGGAAAATTGGTTTTGGATATATCTCAAAGGTAACCCTATCATGGTCCACCCTACGTCTCGCCTTAATCGAACAATTCCGGAGCCTAGAAACTGATTTGGAACTGGCTCGAAAGATGTACGACCGCAGGCAAGGCCCTGCAGAATCGTTTGATGATTTTTATTCAAAGATCCAACAACTTAATTCCCGTCTGCACACTCCAAAGCCCGATCGGGAGGTTATCGATCTATTAAAACAGAATGTTCGACGACGCATGGGTGAACTTCTGATCACCTTCCACACTGAAAGTCTTGCGGAGATGGTGTATGTCTGTAGAAATATAGAAAAGTATCTGACCGACCATGAACCTCTGCGTTTAAGGGGAACCCAACCCCCTCCGCCACGAAAGCCTTTGGTTGTGGAGGTTGACGACAACCCTTCTCAAAGCGTTGAGGCTCTCCAGTTGAAGAGAGACAGCAGCTCGTTTTTGTTCTGGAACTGTAAAGCCGTGGGTCATTCATTTTTCGAGTGCACGAGTCCTCAAAGGTCCCTTTTCTGCTACGAATGTGGTCTAGAAAACACCACAACACCTCAGTGCTCGCGTTGCTCGGGAAATGGAAGAAGGAGCCACTCGGTACCCGGGAGGAATCGCTCGACAATGAATCTCCCGGACAACCCCCCCTGACCAAATAAATAACCTCTAAGTTCCCAGCCCTGCGTCTAGCTCCACAGAACGACACATCCTGAAGCCTCCAAATTTATTAGGTAATTCACCAGCCACAAAATTCTTTCCGTTGAAGCCGTCACTTCACGAGCGACTTCAAAACTATATTTTGGTGCGAAATCGCATTTTCGGACGCCAGGGAACCCAGGAATACCCTGCTCCTGATTCAGAGTCTATTGCGAAACTCAGGAAACGATTCGCGGAAAAAAGGAGGTTAGTAAAAGCAATCGAGTCCTCCACCTTGTGCTGTTCTGTGGACGACCCTCGGCCTTATGCTTCAGTTCAAATCTGTGGAGAGGCTGTTCTTGGTCTGCTTGACAGCGGTGCCAGCGGGAGTTGCCTTGGTGGCCTAGAATTCCTACAAAAACATAAGGTGCCAACAACAAACCTTAATACGAGCATAAGGACCGCCTACGGACAACCTCAAGCTACCGCTGGAAGAGCGAAAGTTCCAGTTTCGTATAAAGGCAAAACACATTTAGTAGAATTTCTGGTGGTTCCCACCCTAAAGCAGCCTCTGTATAGACTTTTGGAGACAATTTGACATAGCAAGCCATCTAATTTCCGAACTATCCACGAAGGATAGTCTCCGTCGGGTTGACGTTAATGCACACGAACTATCGAATGAGCAGACAACGGCCTTAGAAGAAGTCCTTCAACTTTTTCCTTCATCGGCCAAAGGTTTAGGGAAGACTACACTTGAAGAACACTTCATCGATACGGGAAATGCGGAGCCTATCAAGCAAAGGCATTATCCGGTTTCTCCTGCGGTGCAGAAATCCTCCATGAAGAGTTGAATCGCATGCTTGACTTGGGGGTTATTGAGGAAAGCAATAGCGCCTGGAATTCGCCAGTCGTTTTAATCCGCAAACCGCGTAAAAATCGGTTATGTTTAGACTTTAGGAAAGCTAATGTAGTAACTATCAAAGATGCTTATCCGACTCATCTCACGGCGGTGGTGTTAGGTCGTCTTTCGGGCACACGCTATATATCCAGTGTAGATTTGAAAGACGCCTTCTGGCTGATTCCGCTGGAGGTTTCGTCTAGGCAGAAGACAGCTTTTTCGGTACCGGTCGACCCCTGTACCAATTTAAGGTAATGCCCTGCGGTCTCTGCAACGCTCCACAACGCATGTGCAGATTGATGGATAAGCTAATTCCTCTCGAGCTTAAAGAAAAATTTTTTGTGTATCTGGACGACTTGTTGATCGTGTAGCGTACCATAGGACGAAAGGGTTACTAGGCACGTACCAGCGGCAACTCTTACACCTGAACTAGCTTCGGCAACTCTAACGAAAAAGTTGCTACGACAAGTAAATAAGCTATGTACCTATCTAACTTGATAACCATCTGCTGTTTTCGCCGTTTTTTCTTTGACATTCCGTTTTTCGACAAGAAAATATTTTTCGAGGTGACAGTAAGAATTAAGTTCAGTGAGTCTGCTAACAGTCCTCAAACAATCAAGAACAAAACTTTTAAAATAAATTGTATTCTGAGCGTTTAATAGAAAAATCGTGTTTTATTGCACTAAATTGGTGACCCCGTACGACTGAATATATTGCAAAAGTGTCAGGATTTTATACGATGGTGGACGAAAAAAAAGCCAGCGACACAAACGCCAGCAACAGCACCCCGGGTACCCAGAGCCAGCAAGTAAACTCCGATGCTCCAGGTTCACTCGCAGGGACCCCAGACGCTCAGGTACATGTGTTTAATGCAGCTCGAATTAAGACACAAGAATTTTTTGTGTCCGATCCCGAGCTATGGTTTTTTCTTCTGGAGTCCCAGTTCGCAGTCCACCGAATAAAAAAACCTCTTTCGCAGATCGAACTAGGTGACCGAAAGCCCTCACGCTACTGGAAGAAATGAGCGGAACTTGGCAGGTGACACGGTAGACGACAAGTTTCTTGCAACGTTGTTGCTGGGTTGTTTGCTTGTGACGCTGCAGCAAATTCTGTCTCCTTGGAGCGACGAAACATTGGAAAAAAATGGCCAAAATGGCAGACAGAATCATCGAAACAACTAACGTTGGATCACTAGCCGCTGCAAGCTGATTACGTAGCCGAAATGTAAGCCCTCTTGCGAAGTCTCCGTTGGACAAGCTATCGACACAGCTTGAGGACATTGGCAGGCGATTGCAGTCACTGGAAAAACGTGGTCGACGAGATCGTACCTCCTCACGCCACCGACAGCGAACATCATGAGAGAAACGTCATGATACGCAAGTTCTTTGTTGGTTCCATCAGCGTTTTGGGAAGGAAGCAACAAAATGCCGGCCACCCTGTTCTTTCGAGTCGGAAAACTAATCTGCCAAGCTTATACCAAGGCGGATGAGCTTGGCGCCTTTTCTGCTCGCCTTTTTATATACGATGAAAACACTGAACGAAACTTTCTCATCGACACTGGCGCCGATGTATCTTTGATTCCACCGAAAAGTCGATTTCCCCAGTTGCACAGCAACTCCGCTAACCATATACAACTCTTTGCAGGCAATGGATCAGCTATCACCGCTTATGGCCAGCAACAACTGTTCGTATCACTGGGCCTACGGCGAAACTTTTCTTGGAAGTTCACTGTGGCAGACGTTCAGTTTTCGATAATTGGTGTGGATTTTCTCAAGTTCTACAACCTTTCAGTCCATTTGTACAACCAAAAACTTGTCGACAATTCCACGAAGCTTTTTAAAATTGGATGCATCGATACAACGGATACACCTCAGGTAACAACAATTAATAAAGATAATCCTTTTCGGTGTCTTTTAGCGAGTTTAAGGATATCCTCGATGACCAAAGTTACTCACTGTATTTTAACCGAGCGGCCTCCAGTTTCCGCGAAACCTCGACGGCTGCCCCCTGAAAAGCTGGTAGCAGCGAAAGCTTACTTTCAAGAACTTATGGCTCTCGGGATTTGCAGGCCTTCCAGCAGCAACTGGTCTTCACCTCTGCATATGGTCGCCAAAAAGGACAACACATGGCGGCCATGCGGAGATTATAGGCGACTCAATGCGGTGACGACACCAGATAAGTACCCTGTTCCGCACATTCAAGATCTCAACCGAATCGCTCATGGGAAGAATGTGTTTAGTACCATCAATTTGAAGAGAGCTTATCACCAGGTTCCTGTAGATCCGGCCGATATTCCGAAGACAGCGATTACGACTCCTTTCGGGTTGTATGAATTCCAGTTCATGACGTTTGGACTGAAGAACGCTGCCCAGACGTTCCAGCGGTTGATTGACGAGGTGCTTCGCGAGTTGGATTTCGCTGCGGTGTACATCGACGACATTCTTGTAGCATCCGATTCATTCGACCAGCACGAACAACACCTTCGCTCAGTTTTTTCGTGGCTGCAGGAGAATGGTCTTGTCATTAACCTCTCAAAATGTACATTGGGAAAATCAGAAGTCGAATTCCTCGGCCATTTGGTGTCGTCCGTGGGGATTAAGCCCTTGCCAGAAGAGCTGCGACGATTTTTAGCTTCTATAAATTTTTACCGACGATTTATCCCGAAGTCAAGTGCAATGCAGGATCGCCTTCAAGTTTTGATAGACGGTAATGTGAAAAACGACAATCGATCATCAAATGGACTGCTGACGCCGAAGCTGCCTTCGAGGAGTATAAGGTGGCACTGTGTGAAGCAGTAACGCTTGCCCACCCAGGTCAAAATGCCGCAATGTCATTAGCTACTGACGCATCAGACTTGGGCATAGGTGCCGCCATGAACCAGACCGAACATGGAACGACCAGGCCATTATCTTTCTTCTCTAGGAAGTTGTCCAAGGCTCAGCAAAAGTATTCAACATACGATCGCGAGCTGCTCGCCATTTACGAAGCGGTAAAGTATTTTCGACATCAACTAGAAGGGCGCAATTTCATCATCTATACGCATCATAAGCCATTGATCTTCGTTTTTCGACAAAAAGCAGATATGGCTTCACTGAGACAAGCAAGGTACCTGGACTACATTAATCAGTTTTCAACCAACGTACGGCACGTTACTGGAGAAGAAAATGTTGTGCCAGATATGCTTTCGAGGATAGAGTCCGTTAACACACAAAACACCGCAATGGACTTCAAAGAGCTGGAAACGGATCAGGGGCTGGATTCCGAGCTATAGGCGTTGCTGAAGAGTAACGGTACATCGCTGGTATTAAAATCCATCAATAGCTTCGACCAATCCACGGACTTAATATGTGACGTGTCAGGTGCGTACGTACGTCCTTTTATCACTAAAAAGTTTCGTAAAATCGTTCTAGCGAATATTCATAACTTGGCACACGTGGGCATAAGAGCGACGCTAAAACTACTGCAAACATGAGGAAGGATTGCACCTTTTTCGTAAAGTACTGTATTCCCTGCCAAAAGTCAAAGGTTCAACGGCACAATACAGCACCATTACAAATGTACGACGGGCCCACCGAACGATTTGATCATTTAAATGTGGACCTTGTGGGACCATTGCCACCCTCGAATGGATTTACGTACCTGCTCACTGCCGTCGACAGGGCAACGCGATGGCCGGAAGCCATTCCCATCCTAGACATCACTGCAGAGAGTGTAGCTAAGGCGTTGATAGCAGGTTGGGTTGCGCGCTATGGAGTTCCATCCCGAATAACCACGGATAGAGGGCGGCAATTCGACAGCAAATTGTTTCACGAGCTCAACAAAATGCTAGGCGTCAACCATCTTAGGACGTCAGCCTATCACCCGCAGGCGAACGGGATGGTCGAACTTTGGCATCGATCTTTGAAGGCCCCACTCCAAGCGAAGATGCGAATGAACTGGACAGATGAGCTTCCTCTTAATCTCTTGGGTCTTCGAGTTGCATGCAAAGAGGACGTAAACGCCACTCCAGCTGAAACGGTTTACGGTAAGACTCTCAAAATCCCAGGTGAATTTTTTTGCTCTCGACAGGAAAACCTCAGCGACAGCGATTTCTTGCGAAGACTCTCAGAGACTTTCAAGAAGTTTCAACCCGCTAAAGCAGCACATCACACTTCAGCGAAAGCATTCTTTGTGCAGCCTGAAATATCAGTATGTAAACATGTTTTTGTACGTGTCGACTCGGTTCGAAGATCGCTGCAATCACCTTATAATAGCCCTTTTGAAGTCATAAAGCGTCACAGGAAGTACTTCAAAGTCTTGGTAAACGGGCACCAGTAGAATATTTCAATCGATCGTCTGAAGGCTGCTTTCATGGCAACTGAGCAGGACACTTTACCAAGCACAGGGCCCGAGAAGTTGACAAGCTACAAAACCCCCGCCGGGAGACAGGTCAGATTGCGATTTCCTGGCCTACAGACTGGAGGGGGACTACTGTAGCGTACCATAAGACGAAAGGGTTACTAGGCATGTACCAGCGGCAACTCTTACACCTGAACCAGCTTCGGCAACTCTAACGAAAAGGTTGCTACGACAAGTAAATAAGCTATGTACCTATCTAACTTGATAACCATCTGCTCTTTTCGCCGTTTTTCTTTGACATTCCGTTTTTCGACAAGAAAATATTTTTCGAGGTGACAGTAAGAATAAAGTTCAGTAAGTCTGCTAACAGTCCTCAAACAATCAAGAACAAAACTTTTAAAATAAATTGTATTCTTAGTGTTTAATAGAAAAATTGTGTTTTATTGCACTAAAATCGTATCACGTACATTTGAAGAGCACCCGTCGCTCCTTAAGATGATAGCTACGCTTTTAGAGAAGGCCGATTTAACCATTAATGTAGCTAAGCCGAAGTTCTGTTTCAAAGAGGTAAAGTTCCTAGGACACGTGGTGGGAAATAAGTGTCTTAAAACCGATCCCGACAAAATCGCGGTTATTCAAGACTTCCCCGAACCCACCAATGTTCAAAAAGTGCGTGGATTCCTGGGATTGGCCGGTTGGTACCGACACTTCGTGAAAAACTTTTCGGAATTAGCAGCCCCTCTTACTGATACGCTCAAGAAAGGAAAGAAGTTTTGCTTGGATGAGAGCGCCAAACAGGCCTTTACGGCAATGAAACGAACGTTAACGTCAGCACCGATCCTCGTCAACCCAGACTTTTCCAAGGAGCTTATACTCCAGTGCGATGCCTCTGCTAGCGGCATAGGTTGCGTATTGAGCCAACAGGATGAGAGTTGAATAGAGCGCCCAATATACTACTATTCCCATAAACTCAACACGGCTCAGCGTAACTATAGTGTGACAGAGCGCGAATGTCTTGCGGCGGTAAGGGGAGTAGAAAAATTTCGATCCTTTATAGAAGGACAGCCTTTTAAAGTCATCACTTAACATGCCAGCTTGAAGTGGCTTATGGGTCAAAGGGATTTGATTGGGCGGTTAGCTCGATGGAACCTTAAGCTTCAGGGATTCGACTTCACCCTAGAACATCGAAAAGGCTCATTAAACGTTGTGCCTGATGCGCTATCTAGAATGTATGAGGTCGACGCTTTGGAGCCAGATGCGAAGGTAAAGTCGGATCCCTCCGATGTGCTGCGAGTCGATCTTGAGGATCCCAGTTTTCAGTCTGAGCAATACTGCAAGCAATACTGACTTACAGCAAGTCAGCTGTATTCCAAACTTCAAATATCGAATTCTCGATTTAATTTTCTCATTTGACGCAATAAGTACTGTTGTTTGTAAGTCTGCTAGCAACATTACTAAAATAGGCACTTACCATCCTCCCCTGGATGTGTTTCTTGGCTTGAACTGCCACGTACACGAGCATAACAGCTCATTTGACAGTTCATATGTATACGACTACCGAAAGGCCGACTTTCGGTTATTATCGAATGAGTTGAACAGTAAAAATCTTATTGCAACAGCGAGCTCCCTAGACATTAACGCTGCAGTAGAAGCTTTCTATTTTAAACTTAACACTTGTATAGAAAAAATTTTCCCATTAAAACTAATTAAAAACATTACCTATTCTCATCCATGGTACACAAATGAATTACGAATGTTGCGTAACAGACGTAATAGAGCTTGAAAAAAATACATTTATTCTTTGTGTTCAACTGATTTTGATACTTATTTGTGTTTGCTTAACCAATTCAAACTGCTTTCCAATGAGCTATATGACAACAACGTGTCCCAAATTGGGAGCTCGTTTAAAACCAAACCCAGAGAGTTTTGGAAATTTGTAAACGCTAAAAAGAAAAGCGACGGCTAATTTCAAGTACAACAATTGCTCATTAAATGACACCAATACCCTCTGCAACTCTTTTCCAAGGCTTTTGACATGATTTCGCATGAAATAATAGTCTTGAAACTAAAAGCTATAAGCTTTCCTCCATTATTTATTGCATGGGTTAAATCTTATCTTCACTTGCGTTCTTACCAAGTAAAATTCAGAAAAATATTATCTACCCCATTTACTTCTATGTCTGGGGTTCCACAGGGAAGTCATCTGGGTCCTATCCTCTTCATCTGGGCGATAAATGATGTATACTCATGCATTCAGCATAGTGATATTCTCGCTTATTATATGAAAATTTTTAAGATAATAAAATCTTCAGATGATCGCCTTCTTCTCCAGGCTGACATCGATAACTTTGTTGAATGTTGCAACAAGAACGGACTTAGTCTAAATGTTTCGAAATGTCAAGTTATGACGTTTTCGAAGAAGCGTGTGTGTGTCCCGTTTCCTTATTCAATTGGTGAACATACCCTTGTTCGTGTTCAGAGTTTTAAGGACCTTGGTGTTCACTTCTGCCATGACCTTAATTTTTCGGAACATATAAATTTGTTTATAAATTGTTCATAAATCCAATTGCATGTTAGGCTTTATAAAGAGATGGTCAAAGGAGTTTAACGATCCGCATGTTACCTTACTTACTTACTTAAGGTGGCGCTACAGTCTGGGGTGGACCTGGGCCTCAGCCAACAAGCTTCTCCAGCCAGCTCTGTCTCGTGCTAGCCGCCTTCAGTTTCGCACGCAAAGTTGGCTGAGGTCCCCTTCCACTTGCGTGCGCCACCTGATTCTCGGTACTCCTCTACCGCGCCGTCCCTGCGGTGTGGATTCGAAGATTTTCCGGGCCGGTGCGTTGGTGTCCATCCGCTCTAGATGACCCAGCCATCGTAGACGTTGTGTTTTGACTCTTTTGGCTAGATCGGTATCGCTGTACAGCCCGTACAGTTCGATGTTATATCTCCTCCTCCACTCTCCGTCTATGCAGACTGGACCGTAAATCGTCCGAAGAATTTTTCTCTCGAAGCAGCCTAAAGTGTTTTCATCCGCCTTTGACAGGGTCCATGCTTCTGCACCGTATAGCAGGACTGGGATGATGAGGGTCTTATACATGGACACTTTAGTTACTCGAGAGAGGGCTTTGTTACTCAATTGCCTCCTTAGCCCAAAGAAACAGCGATTGGCAAGAGTTATCCTTCGTTTGATTTCAGCGCTGGTGTCATTGTCTGAATTTATAGCGGAACACAGGTAGACGTAGTCCCTAACTACCTCAAAATTATAGCTGTCGATGGCAATGTTTTGTCCAAGACGTCGATGTTGGGTCTCTTTTCTTGATGACAGCATATACTTGGTTTCGCCCTCATTGACTGCTAAACCCATATTCGCCGCTTACGTCCCAATACTCACGAAGGCTTCACTGAAATCACGCTTTGTTCTACCGATTATGTCAATGTCGTCTGTGTTAGAATTAACAACATTTATCTGGTAATAATATTCAATAATCATTTAATAACAACTTTTATCGTATAAAGAATTTATCTCCAATAAGATACTAACATTGTGTTAAGATCCTAAAATTATATCTACTACAATTTTTGAACTACACTTTTTCTAATGTAACTAACCTAACTTAGCTCTTACTTTTCTAAACCTTTTAAATCACTTTATAATAAACTGAAGTCAAGCTTAGTCGACGTGTTCTCAATTTCATTTTATCGGAACCATCTTCTAGTATTTCAGACAGGTTATGGGCCCAGTCCCTTCGTGGTATTAATTTAATTAAAGTTTAAAAGTTCTTTTGGGTTAAAATGACCACATTTACCGGAAAAATCCCCCTCTTTAATGGGGAAAATTATTTTACGTGGAAGCCACAAATGGAGGCAGTTTTGCACAAAAATCGTTTGCTGAAGATCGTGCAAGGGCTGGAGAAAAAACCTACGATAGATGCTGCAAAAATTGAGGAATGGATGATGAAGGACATGGATGCACGTTGCGAGCTTATAATTGCCATGGAACCCGCACAAGTTTCACTCGTGAGGTCTATACCTACGTCTAAGGAACTTTGGGATTTTCTACAAACCACGTTTGACCGAAAGGGAACCCGACAAAAGGTAGAGGAATTTCGCAAATTAATTAATTTCAAAATGTTAGAAGATGAAAACATGGAACAATATATAATTAATTTTAATTCAATTGTAACTCGTTTGAGAGAGATGGATGAGGAGCTGCTGGTGATGCTGTTGCTGGATGGATTGCTGGAGAGCTACAAAGACATAAAAGCTGCTTTTGATGCCTCTAACGAATTCCCGAAAATGGATACACTTCGAACACGACTTTTGGAGGTGGGCGATAAAAGGAAGCAGACAACTGATCGCAGGGATGATGCACTTAAGGTTACATTGCGTACAAAAAAACCACATGTCAAACCACATGATCAACACACAGGTACGTCCAAACCTAGTTTCAATTACAACTGCCACAGATGTGGGCGCAAAGGCCATAAAAAACGAGATTGCCGAGTTTTTATTCAAAGGGAAAAATCAAGATTTGTAGAAAATGTTTCACATGAGGAAGGTTTTATTGCTACAGAATCTGATATTAGTGCACATTCAAACGAGGTTTCACAGAAAATTAGTTCAACACACAGCAGCTTAGATAAAACTTGTTGGTTCATTGATAGCGGAGCCACTTCGCACATGTGTTGCGATAAAAAATTCTTTAAAAATTTAAACACTAAGTACTCTGGACAAGTGCAGGTTGCGAACAATAAATCAGCAAGCGTTGAGGGCATAGGAACAGTTCAATTAAGAATAAGAGTGAACGGAGAAGAGAGAACAATAAGTTTTCGCATCATTAAGAAGTAATCTCATTTCGACAAGCAAGGCAACTGACAATGGGTGCAGAGTGTTGATAGAAGGTGGTCGTGCACATATTTTCCGAGGTGATAAGCTGTTGGTAGAAGCGGTGAAACGTAAGGGGCTATACTCAGTCACATTGGCCATGGAAGCAGATCAGTGCAACAGAGTTGAGCAGGCAGATAATCTTTTAGAGTTCTGGCACAAGCGATATGGTCATTTAAACTGTGCTTCTCTGCGAAAGCTAAGAGATCTATCGACGGTTATAGGTTTGCCAAAGTTTAGCAACACGAATATTGATTGTGTGGCATGCATAAGAGGAAAGCAATCTAGGCTACCATTTCCAACAAAAACAGAAAAGTCTTCAGGACGTATTTTAGAGATAATACATACCGATCTTTGCGGCCCTATGAATACGGAATCAATAAGCAAGAACCTTTATTTCGCTACATTCATTGACGATTTTTTGTTTACTTCTTACGTCATAAGAGCGAGTATTTGAGTGCGTTTAAGAACTTTAAGGAGCAAGTTGAGAATGAGACGAGCTTGAAAATTATTACTCTTCGAAGTGATAATGCGGGAGAACTTTTGAGTGAAGATTTTTCCAATTTTTTGAGCTCAAATGGTATCAAGCGTCAATTGAGTGTTGAATATACTCCACAACAAAACGGCATTGCAGAGCGCCTGAACCGCACGTTGGTTGAAATGGCCCGATGCTTTATAATCGAAGCGAATCTTCCAAAATTTTTATGGGCTGAATTGATTAAAACTGCAGCCTATATACGGAATCATTGCCCGACAGTTCTGAATAAAGATAAAACAACTCAACAAGTTTGGTATGGTAGAGCACCGATCGTAAGTCACTTCAGTCAAATTGGCTGTCGTGCTTTTGTTCTTAACAAATTCCAAGGCAGAACAAAGCTAGACCCAAAGAGCGATGAATTTGTTTTGATTGGATATTCTGAAGAATCCAAAGCATACCGCTTGTGGAAAAGAGGACCGAGAAAGATAATCAAAAGTAGAGATGCCCGTTTTATTGAACATATTGATGCTAATCGCATTACAAATGAAAATGATAGTTTCTATGTATTCGAGCTTAGAAAAGGAACCTTAATAGAAAGGGTAAAGTAATCGAGGATATCAAGAGGGAAGCGAAAACTGATGAGGATGACGATCAAAAGAAAGGTGCAGATAATTTAGATAAAAATATAGAAAGCCAACTGCGTGTAGAAGAGGAAGTAGAAGATGGAATGGAAAGAACTCCAATCGAAAATAGTAACAAAAGAAAGAGATCAAGGAAACGTTATAAGTCGGATAGTGAGAGTGTTACAAGGATTTTAAGACCGCGTAATCAATCCCAGAGCCAGAGTAAAAGCACAGGAAATAGAATTAGACTAAAATCATAAATCAAATCGTCATAAATCAAAACAAGTCATTGAACTAGCTTTGAATACCAATTTTCTTGAGGATCCAAATAGCTACCGTGAAGCAATGAACTCACCCAATGCTAATGAATGGACTGATGCTATGAAGGAAGAATATAGGTGCCTTATGGAAAATAAAACGTGGACTTTATGCGACCTTCCTGCAAATCGAAAAGCTATTGGGTGTCGTTGGGTTTTCAAGTCAAAATACAAGCCGGATTGATCAATTGAAAGGCAAAAGGCCAGACTCGTTGCAAAAGGGTATAGTCAGAAGTTTGGCATCGATTATTTTGAAACCTATTCGCCGGTTGTACGACAAAGTTCACTTCGACTTATTTATGCTCTGACTGTTAAATATGATATGGAACTTCGACATTTGGATGTGTCAACTGCCTTTCTCAATGGCAACCTTAACGAGGAGATTTTTATGAGTCAACCTGAGTGTTTTACTGACTTGGAACATCCAAAAAAGGTATGTCGCTTGAACAAGGCACTTTACGGACTGAAGCAGGCAAGTAGACAGTGGCACTCAACTTTAAATGAAAAGCTCGAGGGTTTAAAGCTTTCTCAATCAAAATACGACCATTGTGTTTATTTTACAATCAGTGAAGAAGAAACAACTATAATAGGAATATATGTGGACGACATTATAACTGCTTCCAACTTGAACCCAAGGATAGAGGAAATCAAACAAAAACTGACTGAGAGTTTTAACGTGAGAGATCTTGGATATCCCTCCCTTTGCATAGGTCTTGAGATAAAAAGGAAAAATGAAATTTTATCAATCTCTCAATCCCGATATATTAAAAATCTTTGTATTAAGTACAATTTACAAAATGCGAAACCGAATTTAATTCCCATGCAGGTAAAGCTCAACTTGAAAAGGAGCCAACTGTTGCTGGAGAGCGTGTGGATGTCCCGACACAGAAGTATCAGGAATTGATCGGATCTTTAATGCATCTTGCAGTGTTTAGCCGACCAGATATTGCATAGAGCGTGAGCAGCTTAGCACAATTTGCTCAAAACACCCAAAAAACAACATTGGAATGCTGCTCTTCGATTATTGCGCTATCTAAATTTTACAAAGCATGCGAGATTAGCTTATAAAAAGACTGGATCACCCTTGATAGGTTATGTGGACGCAAGCTGGGCGGAAGATATTAATGATCGGAAGTCTCAAACTGGTTTCTGTTTTATATTCGCAGGTGCTGCCATCTGTTGGGAATCCAAAAAACAGCGAACGGTGGCAACGTCCAGTGCAGAAGCCGAGTACATTGCACTATCTGAAGCAGCTAAGGAAGCTTACGCCTTACGTTTTTTGATGCATGAACTTAATGTTTCTGTGCATAAGCCTACTATGATCTATAGCGACAATCAAAGTGCAAATCAAATTGCAAAATACGGTGGAAAGCAGTCACGGACTAAGCACATAGACTACAAATACAACTTCATCAGAGAGGCGATAGAGAAGGGGCAAAGAACATTGAGTATCTACAAACTGATCTGATGGTTGCGGATGGACTTACAAAGGCTGTGACAAAAGACAAGCACTCATTTTGTTTTCAACAACTTGGAATGAATTTCAATTATAAATGTTGACGAGGAGTGTTAGAATTAACAACATTTATCTTGTAATAATATTCAATAATCATTTAATAACAACTTTTATCGTATAAAGAATTTATCTCCAATAAGATACTTACATTGTGTTAAGATCCTAAAATTATATCTACTACAATTTTTGAACTACACTTTTTCTAATGTAACTAACCTAACTTAGCTCTTACTTTTCTAAACCTTTTAAATCACTTTATAATAAACTGAAGTCAAGCTTAGTCGACGTGTTCTCAATTTCATTTTATCGGAACCATCTTCTAGTATTTCAGACAGTCTGCGTATGCGAGTAGTTGAACGGACTTTCGAAAGATTGTACCTATGGTGTTGGCGAGAGAGTTCTGCACAAATCTCTCAAGTATGATTTTAAGGAAGTCGCATGACAGCGCTTCGCCTTGTCTAAATCCTTTTTTGACATAAAAGGGGTCGGTGAGGTCTTTGCCGACCTTGACGGAACAGCGTGAGTTTTCCATCGTCATCCTGCACAGACTGACGAGTTTGGCAGGGATGCCAAGACTAGACATTGCGCTATATAGCTCGTCTCTATAGATGCTGTCATACGCGGCCTTGAAATCGATAAAAAGGTGTTGTGTATCGATTTGGAATTCCTGGGTTTTCTCCAAGATCTGCCGCAGTGTGAATATTTGATCGATGGTGGACTTTCCTGGCCTAAAGCCACACTGATATGTGCCTATCAGATTGTTGACGAACGGCTTCAGGCGCTCACACAGCTCAATTTTAAAGACCTAAAAACTTCACACATACGGACAGACAGACGGACTGACGGACGGACATGGCTTAATCGACTCACTTGTCGTTCTCGATCATATGTTTAAAAGGTCTTAGGGGTCTACGGTGATTACTTCACTGTGTTCCAGACTATGCATTAAAATTAATATACCCTCGGTCGGGTATAAAAATATAGATAGTTTTAAAGAGAATAATCAGATCTTTCATATGCCGTTTAAAAGCTGCGATCCATATCGAATTTTCTCCAAATATACTGACAGGGCTCTTTAAATATCAGGCGACTTAGTTGGAATTTCCACAAAAAAAATTACGAAGGTACTCCCTAAGGTGTGGAAATCACGTTTGAGATTGTGTTTATGTTTACTGCATTTGAGAAGGATATGCGAATCAAACTCTATCCACCCGTCTTGACGTGTCAAAATCCCGTTCTAGCAAACGTAATTTTGTACTATTATTAATCAAAGAATGCTGGATGTAAGGAAATGACACTAATGGAAGAAAAATTAAAGTGAATTAATCAATTTGTACTAAAAGCCTTAACGTTAGAGCTCCGCTGTTTTAATGTAATCAGGAATGAAAGGTCACAGAATTATATAATTGATAGATTTTGAAAAAGCTTGCACGTACTTAAATGTAACGGAAAAATGCTGTGCGGCAATGCGGTATTCAAAGAATACGCCATTAGTTAAAGCACAATATAGATCAGCTCTTCCATACTACACGTCAGCCAAATGCTTAAACAACTACATTACGTTTACAAAAAAATTAAATTGACTTTTTGTGTTTCAGTGTGCAGCACCACTCTTTGGGTTGGTCATCTTTCAAAACTTGTTTACCAAGAGGAACTTTCTGACACTTTTGGCAAGTATGGCGACATCGTAAGCATAGATCAAATAGTCCCAAGGGGCTGTGCATTCATTGTTATGAATCATCGACAAGATGCTAGCAAAGCTATGAGTTCTCTTAAAAATCATAAATTGCAAGGTCGAGTGATTACAGTTTCTTGGGCTGCTGGTAAAGGCATTAAAAGTAAGGAATGGAAGGACTTTTGGGATCTTGAATTGGGTGCAACTTACATACCATGGGATAAATTGGAAGAAGACACTGACCTTGATGCTCTTGAGGAAGGTGCAATGTTTGATGAAGGCTCAATGCCTGAATGGATGAAACACAAAATTAACAAGCTTAAAAATATTAAGGACAATATTGTTGCTGGATCTTCAGGAACCTTGTTCAATGTGGATGGGATGCCAAATATAGACATAACTCAACCTCCTCCTCAAACCACAACTTTAATGCCTATGGCAACATTCTCAATGGCACCCTCAATGAGTGCTCCACCTCATTTAATGCCTCCCATAGGGGTTCCAATGCCCAACAACATGGTTTCGGGAATACCAATGCCACCAGCAATAGTACCCGAGATGCCACCTCCACATGAAAGGATGATGCCGTCCGGAATGATGCCGCCTCCAGGATATCCTCCGATTCCATATTTGGATAAAAACATTCCTCCGCCAAATTTGCGTGGCGATGGTCAAAATATGGGAAGTATGGTGCCTGGATCATTCATGGGAAACCATAATTCAATGCAACCTCTTCCCATTCCATCGTCACATTTGCTCCAACCCCTACCAAATGTAGGTGGAAATGTTTCTAGTGATGATCAAATGGATATCGAGATGGAAGATTAAATTTCAACTGATAAAGCTCCTCAACATGTACCGCAACCTAATCTTAATCAACCACCACCTTTGTTTCAGACAAATAATAGCTTCTCTGAAGCCGTAGTCGTGAAGATTATGGAAGCCGTGATCGAAATCGAGGTGGCAGCTCCCGTTGGGGTGCCCGTGAGAAAAGAGATCAAGGTCGGAAGAGAGCCTTTAATATGGATCAGGTATATCGTCAGATATGGCGAGAAAACAGTGGTAATCTTCAAATGAGTCTTAACGAAGCGCACAGGAGAGGTGGTGGCCATACTGTTAACCTTCCACCGTTTGATATAAATAACCATTCCCAGAGAACTGATTTCTATGACGTGCGTCATGGTGCAGGTGTGAAAGGTAAGTGTTCACTTAATGCTGTTAACAATGTTTGCTCACAAATTTTTCTTTAAGAATTTAACGATCGCCGCAGAGGAGGGAATGTCCGCAATGGTGGAGGAGGTGGCTTGGATTTCTTCCCCACCATGCATAATTGTTTCAATCAACCGAATAGCTTAATGCAGTTGCGTATTCAACCACCACGTCATTTAACAACAGAATGGGGGGACCGGGAATGGGACCTGGACCAGGAATGTTTATGCGTGGACCTCGTCCACAATGTGGGCCACCAGGTATATTGTGTACACTTTTGTCAAACTGTTAGGTCTTTTAGTACTATGTTTTATAGGGAGCAATTTTAACTCCAATGATCAGCCACCATTTTAACGTGATATGAAGAGCGGTAATAGAATGCGTGGAGGTCGAGGCATGAATCAGTGACGTGGTAATGGTCGAGGAGGTTGTGGACGTGGTGGTCTAAAAAATTGCCGCGACAACGAGGACGATGATGAAGGCACTGTTTTTAGAAGACGATCCGGCGTAAATCGCTTTGGAAGTGGTCGAGAACGAGACCTTGATTACAGTCGTATGAGTAGAGATAGAGATCGTATAGCTGGTGGCCGTAGATCAGTAAATGAGAAAAATTCTCGCGATCGATCATCTCATGAGCGACGCGAGGGTGGTAATAAACGACTGACTAGAAATCGTAAAATGTCTTCTGATCAGAGGGATGAGATCCCAACCGGATCTAAGCAAGCACATGCATCTACCGTGCCACCTCAACAATCTTTGTCGCCTGACGTTCCTTTAGACACCGAGGAGGATTGGGATCAGGAGCTATCGGAGCACAATTTTGAAAGCGGACAGAAATGTTCACAACAAGAACTGGAGTTGCCGAAAAACAAAGAAAATAGCGATAAACCCTTTTCTAGTTTTGAAAAAGAATTTGTTTCTCCGCTGCCGTCTATAAAAGATGAACAGGACGGCAAGAAGGAGGAACCTGCAAATCTAGAAAGTACTCCTTTATATGACGAACTTTACTTCTTTATATGGCCAACTTTTGAAACCAAAACCAACCAAAACAATGAGGTGCCTGAGCTTGCTCCTAACGATGACATAAATATTGAAAAAACAAATGAAGAATCTGGGCCAGCAGCTTTCGAGGAATAGAAAGCGGGTATTACTTTACATCAGTTTTGCCTTTAGTCCTATTAGTACTTAAGGTTTTAATTTAACTCTAATTTTTTAATAGAATAACAATATCAATATTTATGGTTTTCGCGCAAGCATTTACTATTTTCAAATTATTTATAACAGCAAATTTTACTCAAACTTTGTTATGTGTGTATGTATATTAAATAGCGCTGCAGATGTAATGGCATAAATGCTTGAACGTATTATTCCTATCTGCATAGGCACTTTAAGAAAACACAATACATAAAGTACATGAAAACTTTTCATCTTTTCATACCCTTCAAATAACAATAGCACAGTTGAAACTAAAGTATTAAACATTTATCAGTGCTTGGAATATTAAACGCAAGCATGTTTTGTGTTTAGTAGATTCTTTAACGTTGTAGAACAGTATGCAATTAAGATACATACAGAAAATGGTTTATTGTAATATGAAAATTTAATGAAGTTAATTAAAGAATATTTTTTACTTTGTTTCCCGATTGAAAAAGTAATTTTGAAAAAGTAATTTTTACTAAGTGTGGGCTTAAAACAGAAAAGAGTGATCTTAATCGTGTTTTGTTTCAAAACTGTATATAAAATATTTTACCAGTAACACAAGGGATAAATAAAATGTTTGATCAGTAACACTAGGGAACAAATTAATTTTTCTGCGGCATTTGTTGTAAAAGTAAAGGAGACTCGTCACGCTCCATACAAAATTTAACCAGGCCCGGCGCGAATCAAACTTATCTCACAATTTAATTTATATTTTATTAGTAAAATATTGTTAGGAACTTTTTACAGAAGCCGTGTCTTCTCACTCACCTGCAAAATTAACCGAATTAATAATTCCCTTTTGGTAGTTTTCCATTGGCACTTCTCCGCTGAATTCCAAGGAGAGGAAATCGAACTTCCAATATGACAGCTGCTGTCAGATGACTGGAATGACAGTTGGGTGTGTTCGTTTATTGAATCGAGCGGGTGCGTTCGTACTGTGAATCGATATGTGCATTCAGCGACTCCTGCATTATGTTTTATTTCTTGTCGCCACATAACTTTGCCTCCTTCTTAGTTTTGTTCGTCCCGAACAAGTACGTCATCATTGCTTCCGTGGTAGCGATGTAGGCGACAACTTTCATCTTCGCTCTTGGTCCTTTTTGGATTTAGAATACGACATCGTTAATTCGCGTTACAACTTGGTAGGGACCTTCCCAGTCCTTCCTTCAGCCTTGGCGATCTTCCCTTTTTACGATGTGGGTTGTAGAGCCTCGTTGAACGCGGGTGCCGTTGCTCGCGCATCGTATCTCGTCTTCATGCGGTTGCTTGCAACTTTTATATTGCTTCTGGTTCTCTGGTGGATGTCATTAATTCTTTCTCTAAGGTTAACCACGTAGTCCTCCTCGCATGTTGGGTCTTCAATGGGAAAACCGAATTTAAGCTCACTGGGTAGCCTGGCAGTTCATCCAAATAAAACTTCAGATGGAGTATATCCAGTTGTACTGTGAATAGCATTTCGGTAGGCCATGAGGAATAAAAGTATTCGCCGATCCCAATCCCGTTGATTCTCGTCCACGACTTTTGAGAGATGTTCCAGTGTCTTGTTGAAGCGTTCCACCACTCCATCTGATTGTGGGTGAAGAGGTGTGGTCCGTGTCTTCTGTAGTCCGATTGCTACGCATACTTCCTGGAATATCTTCGACTCGAAGTTTCTTCCCTGGTCTGAATGTTATTCCATTGGCACTCCAAACCTGCACACCCAGTGCTTCACTATCTGGTCGACAACGGTTTTCGCTCCTTGATTTGGGATCGCAAATGCCTCGGGCCACTTGCTGAAGTAATCGGCAATATCGAGGATGTAACGATACCGCTTTCAGTTTCCGGATACGGTCCTGCGATGTCGACGGCGATCCTTTCAAAGGGAGCACCCACATTGTACTGGTGCATTTAACCTCTGGTTTTGACTTTGGGTCCCTTACTAGCAGCACAAGTAGTACACTTCCGACACCAGCTCTTAACGTCGCTTCTTGCACTCAGCCAATCAAAACGTTCCCGTACTTTTTCCAAGGTTTTGTTGATGCCCAAGTGCCCACCAGACACTCCATCGTGCATTTCCCGTAGAATCTCCTGGACTTTCGACCGTGGAACCATAAGCTGCATTTTAAAGGATTTTCCATCCGGCATTTCCCATTTTCTTTACAGAACGCCATCTTGTACATGGAAGAGTCCCACTGCGCCCAATATGCCTTTAATAAGGAACTTCTGTCGGATATATCCCTTGCGCTCGGTTTCTCCATAGACTCCTTCCATGCAAGGATTGGCTCAATGTCAGGGTCTTCTTGTTGTGCGTTGCGAAGTTCATCAGTACTCCAGCCTGCAGGCTCGGCTTTTACCCCTGGATAGTACATTCGTCCTTTTCCTCTTGTCGCACGCAATGCTTACAATAGGGCTCACATGGTCTCCGGGATAACGCGTCCGTGGTGCAGTGCAGTCTTCCTTTGCGATGTTGTATCTCAAAGTCATAAGCCTGCAATCGCTCGATCAATCTTGCGACTTGACCCTCAGGATTTTTAAACTGCAGTAACCATTTGAGCGTGGCGTGATCTGTACGCAAGATGAACTTCTGGCCACTCAGGTACTTTTGGAAATGTTTCGTCTCCAGTATTTAAGCAAGGAGTTCTCGCCTGGTTACACAATAATTTCTCTCTGGTCGGGTAAGAACTTTGCTGAAGTATGCTACGACTTTCTCCTGCCCTTCGTGTAACTTTGACAATACTGCGCCAACACCCATATTGCTAGCATCTACGTCCACAATAAATGTCTTGCCGGTGAAGGGGTACGCTAGTACCGGTGCTTCGCAAAGTCGCTGCTTCAGATGCTGAAAGCTTCTTTCGCACTCACCTGACCAGTCAAATTGTCTTCCGTTCTCAGTGGAACGGAGAAGGTGCAGACACTTTGCGATCCCGGCGAAATCTTTGACGAGCCTCCTGTAGTACGTAGCAAGACCGAGAAAGCTCCTTAGCTGGTGTTTGTCTTTGGGAACTGGCCAACTTTTCACAGCTTAGACTTTCTCTGGGTCCGTCTTCACATCACATCCGTCGATATCACATGTCTCAGATACTTAACTTCTGCTCTGAAGAGCGCACACTTCTTCGGATTGAGCTTCAAGTGTGCTGATCGAAGTCGTGAGAACACTTCCCTCAAGTTGTTGCGATGTTCAGCGAGCGTCTTTCCCAAAACGATGACGTCATCCAAATATACCAGGCAGGTTTTCCACGTCAGACCATGTAAGGCACGTTCCGTAGACCAAATGGCATTACTGTAAACTGCCATAGTCCATTGACAGTTGTGAAAGCGGTCTCCTCTTTGTCTTCTGGATGGATCTGTTTCTGCCAGTAGCCACTTTTCAGGTCGCGAGTGGAAAACCATTTTGCTCCAGAGAATGTGTCCAATGTGTCATCTATTCGAGGTAAAGGGTAGCTGTCCTTCTTTGTGACATCGTTAAGCCTCCCGTAATCTACGCAGAATCGAGTGCTGCCATCCTTCTTTTTCACCAATACAACAGGCGACGCCCACGGACTTTTCGAGCTTTCGATCAAACCTTCTTTTTCCATGGTCGATATAATCTCGGCTGCCTTATCCTGTTTTGCCAACGGAAGTCGTCTAGCAGGTTGACGGATTGGTCTAGCATCTGCGGTGTCTATGCGGTGTTGTACTTAGTGTGTTCGACCATAGTCTCCATCCTGTGAGGCAAATATATCAGCAAACTCGCCAATGAGATTTTCCGCTATGGTTTGTTGCTCCTGATTTAGCTCACAGTCTCCGAGTATAGTCTTACATGCCTCGGTCAATTTTGACGGAGAGACGGGACTCGCAGGCTCACTCTCAGCAATTGTCGAAATGGCTGCAACGGGTTCGCATCTTCCAATCACCTCTCCTTGTCTGAGTTTAACGATGCGCTTATTTATGAACATCAGTCTTACCGGCACCATGTTGTTCTTAGGTTCTGCAAGAATTTTTCCCACGACGTAGCTTTCAAGTTTATTTTTGTAATCTGGCTCGATGAGATAGAACCGGTGGTTCCCAGATTCACAGCGTTGTCGTGTCAGTAAACCATAGGGGTTTCGACGGTTCGGTACCTTAGCACCTGCATTCGAAGGTCTAGAAAATACCTCGTGTACCAATGATGCATTCGTCGCACATGTCGGCTACTAAGAATGCATGTGATAAGGACAATCCCTCTAGTTGTATCTGTAGCAGAACCTCCCCGTATACTTTGGCGGCTTCTCTTGTAGCTGTCTTCAGACTGTAGCAGCTGGTGTTATGTAGCCAGGACGTCTGAACATGGTCTCTTCGGATGATGGAGGCCGTGGCACCTGTGTCGATAGTGGCCACACATTTTCTGTGGGCGATGATTGCCTCTGTCAGACTCTTGTTGCAGCGTTTTGTTTGCGAAACTTGCATAATGGTCCTGGGGGCGTCGATTCCATCAACCAACTTCTGCCCCGCGAAGTTGGTTCTTAGGCGTTTCCCGACTGCTGCTGCTCCGAAGCTTGTCCACCAGAGTGAACATTGTCCCTGCCAGATGCTTCTTCGTTCTGCCTTCCTCTAGCGCAATGTGTCTAGCTGGAGATCTGCACTGTCGCTGTAAATGTCCCAGCTTGTTAGAATTCCAGCATCTCATTTGTCCCCGAGTGGTGGCCGTGTTTTGCCTTTCGATGTCAGTGCGCTGACATGAGCATTCTAGCGTAGCCATTTCCCTAATGCGATGGCTAATTTGCGAAGCTTGGTCTGAAGGTTCCATTGTCAGGGCGAATGCTAGTGCCTTAGCGAGAGTCTTCTTACCTGCCATTCTTACAGCCACTTGTAGCTTTCCATCCGCAATGGCATTAGTAAACGAATCGGTTGCCAACTCATTTATTATCTCCCTCGGATAGGACGAATTCGCTAATCGCTCGATGTCGTCTTGCAACTTTTGAAGCGTCTTACCCCTTGTCTGAAGTCTTCAGCGCAACTGGCCCCGGTAAACTTGCTGCATGTGGTCGTCGCTAAACCTCATCTCAATGGCCTTCACCATGGTATCATAATCCTTCTGTTTTTCTTCAGGAATTGTTTGCAGAAATTAGGCAGCTGTTCCTCTGAGAGCAAGCGTGAGAGCAATCGACTTCTCTTCGTTGTCCCAATTGTTCATCATCGCGGCAGCTTCAAATTGCCTCTTATAAATCGGCCATGACATTTCATCATCAAAGACAGGAGGCTGCATTTCTTTACGCCGTGGACCTTTGGGCAAACATTCTCGAACTTTCTGTTTCTTAACCAACTCCAGTTCCTTAGCCAGCTGTTCTACTTCCGATTTGACTTCAGTGAACTGTTCCTCCACGCTTTCAATTTTTCGATAAATCGTTTGGAACTTTTCCTCAAAGAGTGCATTCTGGAAATCAGGTTTGCTTTCTAGAACTTTTTTCTGCTCATCGAACCTAGTATCTAGCTTGTCGAACTTTTTTTCGAGAGAATTCTTTTGTTCTTTCTGGCCGCTCTCTAGCATTTCTAATTTGGTTTCGAGAGCATTCTTTTATTCTTTCTGGCCTTGCTCAAAAGCAATCTTTTGTTCTTTCTGGCCGCTCTCCAGCTTCTCGAATTTTTCCAAAAGCAATTTTATGAAAGCGGGCATTTCATCGGCAGTACTTACTGTGCTTTGTTGCTGTCCTTCTTGAACTTCGAAAAGCATCGTGTCTGGGTCTCCACCTTCCTCGGTAATAGCGTCCAGGAGTCGGAGTAACAATTCCCTTTAGAGCCCCGAAGTTTGGAGGTTTCTTTTACCCAATCCTGCTTTTAACTCAGCTGTTGCCAACTGTTCAATTGCTCGACCCATTTTGAATTGTCTTCACACAATTTTCACAGCACAATCAGTTTATGTTTTATATCTGTTCCAGAAAATTCACTCGCGAATAAACAAATCAATAACACCGTTTTTATAACTTATTTAATTATAGCTTTATCGCACTATCAGTTTCAATATCTAGGGGATATTCCACCTAAAACTGTTTGACACACTAACACTGTTCCGGAAAATTCCACTGTAGAATTTACCCGCACATGAGTTTTATCCCCAATTTCTGATACCAATGTATGGTTTTTGCCTGGGGTTCGTCGAATAAAGCTCATTTCACTTCTATAATTACACAATAAAACACTTTATTTATCAAACAAAACTTATTTAAATTCAAATCATACTGTTATTCAACTTTACTACTTAGAATTTAACACTTTATTTCAATTTAATCACTTTTCACTTTATAACCGATTTTCGCAAGTAAAAGTTTAAAATATAACTATCCCGTACGAGTCTGTCACCCATGTATTTATCACCACGCCTTTTGACTTTCCTGAACAAAGATGCTTTTTTCTGACGAAGCAAGGCGAAATAAACCCTAAGCTACTTAAAGCAAGGTCTTTTAGTAATTTTAAAAACAGTGGAGAATATGTTAAAGGTAAATCCTTACTCCCGTTACATGAAAATAATGAATAAATATTTTTTATCATCGTTTGATACTCCTTTGCCCAGTTATCCTTTTAAAATACCGTTTTAATATTTTTAAACACTTAAAGCTCAAAGATATTAAAATATGATATGCTCCCTTACTTTCTGTACCATTTTGGCCAGATTTCCTTATTTGAAGGAGTGGGGTAAAAATATCTCAGTAAGAGGAAAAACTGACCAAAAGTAAGGGTGCACCAAAAACTGTCCACATTTTAAACGTCAAAGGCACTGTTAAGGAAAAGTTACAGCGATTGATAGAACATGAGTTCATTAAGAAGTACTTGAAATATTTGTATTATTGTCTGCAGCATAATATTCACTGACTTTAGGTTTTTTATGTTTAAAGTTGATAAAATCATTCTTTAACATTCGAAACTTCACATAAAAAGGACTCAATGCATAGAAACAGCAAAAGTTAAAATAAAAATGAACGATAAAAACATTCTTTAACATTCGAAACTTCACATAAAAAGGACTTAAAGTATAGAAACAGCAAAAGTTATTCAAAAGTACAAATTTCACGAGTCGCTATAGTTAACACCTAAGTGTCCATCAAAATGTCATCTTCTGTTGTCCAACTCAATTGCTACCGCTTTGACACTTCATAATTCTGCCCAAAGGAATTTCTTGGGCTAAATTTCGAGGAGGAGGAGGAACTCTTTTTTAAATTTCAAATTGTTTTCGCGATTTAACATCATGATAATAACAAGAACTTTTCGGAACTTACCGCGATAATTATTATTATGGACAATTACCCGGCGTTTCGAATGGGTTGCACCTTTCGTGGTCACGGGAAAACTGATTTGATTAGTTCTGTATGTACATACTGGTCTACGTACGGTCTCTCTTGCGGATACCGGTGCGTTGCTGGCAATTTCAGTTGGGATGACGCTGGAAACCTAAGCCACTCACTCAAGCTGAAGAAATCGAAAAACGCATCTTCTTGCCATACCGGAAAGGAGTGTCTGAAAGTATTGGTAGAATTTTTGCAAAATATGGAATCAATTCCATATTTAAACCCCCTGCAAAATTGGCATTCGCCAAATTCTGTGAGGAAGTTTGATGTCGGCCGACTACAATCGCAAAAGATCGCCAGGTCCTTCTCCAACCGAGTCTCTCAAAACCCTCTTCGAAGTCCTATGCAGCCAGCATCAAGTATTGATAGCCAGTGGCAACATTGCCAAAATGCCATCAGAGACGCCGCCTCTGAAGTGCTGGGTTTCACACGGCCACCACAACGAAACCCCTGGTTTGACAATGAATGCCGGCAAGCACATGCAGCTAAACAGGAAGCATGCAAAGCGGCGCTGCACAGAAGGAATAGAGCTGCTCGCGAGCTCTACGAGCAGAGGAGGAGAGAGGAACACCGGCTTCTCCGAAGGAAAAAGAGAGAGCACGAGAAGCGCGCGGTTAAAGAGATAGAGAGATGTTACAACAGGAATGAGGTAAAAAAGTTTTACCAAAGGATCAAAAGGTCCTGACAAGGGTATAAACTTCGAACTGAAGCCTGTAAGGACTATTAAGGGAATATCGTTGTAGAATCGCAGTCGGTGCTGAGGATTTGGAAAGACCACTTCTGCAGACTGTATAACGGCGAGGACGAACCAAATACCGCTGTCAGGCAGAACGAACCATTCAACCCGGGCGAAGACGTTACCGACGAAGCATACGAACGATACCGCCCACCCGACCTGGAGGAGGTGAAAGTAAAGGGTGATTTTTTAGCTGGTTTGGTTTTGGCAACACTGGTTTTGACAGCTGACGTGTGTTTAGTACCTTGTGTCACTGTCAAACAGCTTCAGTTTGGTTTGCAATTTAACCATAGATCGTCTTACAAATGAACAACGCTTGCAAATTATTGAATTTTACTATCAAAATTCGTGCTCGGTTCGAAATGTTCATCGCGCGCTGCTTCCATTTTATGGTCGGCGAGTTTGGTGAACAGTTAATTTCACGTTTCGGGCCGGTCAATTGGCCGCCTAGATCGTGCGATTTGTTACCATTAGATTATTTTTTGTGAGGGTATGTCAAGGCTAATGTCTATAGGGACAAGCCCGCTTCGATTGACGCACTGGAAGCCAACGTACATGCATTCATTCGTGAGATACCGGCCGATATGTGTGAAAGAGTATGCCAAAATTGGACTCAGCGGATGGGCCACCTGAGACGCAGCCGCGGTCAACATTTGCATGAAATTATCTTTAAACATTAAATTGCAAGGTTCAAACTATCAATTCAAATAAATATTTCATTAATTTTTTTGAATTTTTTGTGTTTTTTTTTAAAACAAAGTTTTCAACCTCTTAATAAATCACCCGTTAGCTGTGTCTAGGCTCAAGTGCAACAAAGCAGCCGGAGCAGACGGCCTAGCTGCCGAACTTTTTAAATCCGCTGGCGATGAGCTGGTTAGGAGCATGCACTAGCTCATCTGCAAGATATGGTCGGAAGAAAGCATGCCCGACGAATGGAACCTCAGCATTGTTTGCCCGATCCTGAAGAAAGGAGACCCTCTGGGTTGTGCCAACTACAGAGGCATAAGTCTTCTTAACTTCGCATACAAGATCTTTTCTGCTGTACTGTGTGAACGCCTGAAGCCGTTTGTCAACAATCTGATAGGCACATATCAGTGTGGCCGCGTATGACAGCATCTATAGAGACGAGCTATATAGCGCAATGTCTAGTTTTGGCATCCCTGCCAAACTCGTCAGTCTGTGCAGGATGACGATGGAAAACTCACGCTGTTCCGCCAAGGTCGGCAAAGACCTCACCGACCCCTTTGATGTCAAAAAAGGATTTAGACAAGGCGGCGCGCTGTCATGCGACTTCTTTAACATCATACTTGAGAGAATTGTGCAGAACTCTCGCGCCAACACCAGAGGTACAATCTTTTAAAAGTCCGTTCAACGCAGACAACATTGACATAATCGGTAGAACAAAGCGTGATGTCAGTGAAGCCTTCGTGAGTATTGGGAAGGAAGCGGCGAATATGGGTTAAGCAGTCAATGAGGGCAAAACCAAGTATATGCTGTCATCAAGAAAAGACACCCAACAAAGACGTCTTGGACAAAACATCACCATCGACAGCTATAACTTTGAGGTAGTTACGGACTTTGTCTACCTGGGTTCCGCTATCAATTCAGACAATGACACCAGCGCTGAAATCAAACGAAGGATAACTCTTGCCAATCGCTGTTCTTTGGGCTAAGAAGGCAATTGAGTAGCAAAGCCCTCTCTCGAGCAACTAAAGTGTCCATGTATAAGACCCTCATCATCCCAGTCCTGCTTTACGGTGCAGAAGCATGGACCCTGTCAAAGGCGGATGAAAACATTTTAGGCTGCTTCGAGAGGAAAATTCTTCGGACGATTTACGGTCCCGTCTGCATAGACGGAGAGTGGAGGAGGAGATATAACATCGAACTGTACGGGCTGTACAGCGATACCGACCTAGCCAAAAGAGTCAAAACACAACGTCTACGATGGCTGGGTCATCTAGAGCGGATGGACACCAACGCCCCGGCCCGGAAAATCTTCGAATCCACACCGCAGGGACGGCGCGGTAGACGAGCACCGAGGCTCAGGTGGCGCACGCAAGTGGAAGGGGACCTCAGCCAGCTTCGCGTGCGAAACTGGAGACGGCTAGCTAGAAACAGAGCTGGCTGGCGAAGCTTGTTGGCTGAGGCCCAGGTCCACCCCGGACTGTAGCGCCACCTTAAGTAAATAAGTAAATTCTACGCTCTCCTAAGGACAAGCTTCAGGTGCAAAATCCAGGTGTTTATTCCGTGCCATGTAGCTGTGGCTTTGTTAAAACGTGCAATAAAAACACGATTGTGCGAACACATAAAGGCCATACAGGGCAAAGCTGTCACCAAATCAGCCATATGCAAGCACATGGCCTACAATGATGATCATTTTGCTCGTTTCGACCAGGCCAAATCTATTTCAACTGAGAAATTTTAAATACCGAGTATAGTACGAGAAGCCATAGAAATTAAACTACACAAAAACTTTAACCGAGATCAAAGCTTTAAACTGTCAAGTGCATGGGATCCGGTTATAAGCACATTAAAAAGAAATAATAAAAACAAAGCACCCGCTGATACAGTAGGCTATGCTTGTATACAAACAAATTCAAGTCAGCATCAAGAACCAGCTATGCACCAACAACCAGCGTCATCCCAACTGCAATTGCCAGCAACGCACCGGTACAATCTCCGCAAGAGAGACCGTACGTAGACCAGTATGTACATACAGAACTAATCAAATCAGTTTTCCCGTGACCACGAAAGGTGCAACCCATTCGAAACGTCGGGTAATAGTCCATAATCAATAACGCGGTAAGTTCCGAAAAGTTCTTGTTATTATTATAATTTGAAACTCATTTTTGCTCTTCTGTCCAAAGCTACACAAAAACCGTGTACGGGAACAGGATTTGGCTATTTTTCGAAGGTTTGGGTCGTTTTGTGTAGCTTACTACAGGTATTAAAACAAACCTATTATAAACTTTGTACCTATATCGCAACTTATGCGCTGCTTTTATAGTTTATAATGACGAATCACCCTGCTAATAGTATTCTGTTGTTGGTAATTATACTATTTTGGTATTATTCAAGATAATATTGATTAACCTACGTTTTTAATGACCATTATGTTTGCATTTGTCCAAGCTTAAGCCTATACGTTAGGTAAATTGAACTCTGTGAGAACGACTTTCTTTATACTTTTTGGGACTACTGTACGTGATAGAGGTAGTAGTGGTAGTGTTTTCTTTGTAATTTTTATTGAAAAAATTGAACAAAACCGTAACGCAAATGGAGCCCCTGTTGCCTGGTTACTGTTAAGAAGTTCTGTACCCATAAAAAAAAAACTTAGGTAAAATAAGACAGCAACAAATTATTTCGAACCAGAAACAAACGGTTATATTTCCATGATAGCCACTGATAATAAAAAAAATATTTATTTGAATAAATTTAACACATTACAATATAAAATACAATTTCTTCACCCGAGCATGGGTCACATTTGACGAGCCTCCTTTATGTGCTCTGCCTATGTGCGTTGGTTGAGGATTTTTTACCCTACCCAGGGTATACTTAATTCAATGTGTAGTTTGTAACGCAGTGAAATAATCACCGTAGATCCCTAAGAGCTTTTAGAGATATGATCTAGACCAGCATGTGAATCGATTAAGCCATTTCCGTCCGTCCGTTCGTCTGTATGTGTAAAGGTATTAGGTCTTCGAAATCAATCTAGAGAGCTGAAACTTGGTACACGGCTTGGTTCTTTTGCTGATTTTGGCTCGATCCGTCAACGGCTACGCTTAATACTGGCTTCAATGTGAGACAATTCAATTATTTCAATTTATTAACAAAAAACAGGAATGTACACTAAGAAATTGTTTCTTATAGTACTAAGGAATTTATGCTAGGGTAAAAATGTTGAATATATCGAGAAAACTAAAGAAATTAAACTAGGATAAAGTCATAATAATGTAATTCAAAGTAAAATAGCGTAATAAAATAAAAATTTTAAAACTAGTAGGGTAATTGTACCAGTAACCGACCACCCTGGCGATTTTCTGACTTCAATACTATTTTTTTCCTAAACTATTTGGTCTACGGCATTGAGACATTTCTTATTGCTATTGTTTAGGATATAAACTATCAAATGCCAAAAGATGATGTCGGTAAAATCTTATGTTTTGTGATTTATTACCAAAAAAGAAAAAAAAATCATTTTGCACCAGTTACCGGCCACAATTTATAGTAACCGGATATTGCATATCCAGTAACCGGCTGCTGCAATTTACCATGTTACATGCAAATAAAACAAAGTTTAGGGGAGATATTTTAGGAAGATAAGCATTTTTATACCCAACCCGGGGTATATTAATAAGCCCAGGGTTTGTTACGTGAAATAATCACCACAGACCACTAAGATATGGATGGCACAGATGAGGCAATGTCCGTCCGTTCGTATGTTAACACATTTTAGGCCTTAAGTTTTAGGCTAGGGAGCTGAAAGTTGGTGAATGGACTGGAAGTCCAGTACTTCAAAACTATTTTGAAAATAAGTTTAATCGGTCCACAGATACGCACACTACGCGCCTGTATGTGTTACTTACAATCTCTAGTTTTAAAATGCCTGTTTTTCAATAAATATATATGAATTTTGACACAAAATTTTATGACAAAAGTTGTAGATATTTGCATTTTCTAACCTTCATGTATATATTGTGTGTGCCTCCGTCCACTTTTGTGGGCGTGGCGTTAAAAAAAGTAATTTATTTTTGCAGACGGTTTGAAGTTTTTACATACGCACTGTTGCACTGGCCGGTAGTATGCTATGTTAAATTAAAGCCGGCCGGATACTGGAACGCAAGAAAATTACGAAATTTTGTTTTCAAATATTATAGGATACACTTCAAATATTTGAAATGAACAAAAAAAAGTATAAGTTATTCGTTAATGTTAAATTTACCTACCGGCCACCCCCGGCCGGATACTGGAAAAGTCGTTATATTTGGTTCCATTCACCGACCACCCAAATAAAAACCATAATGTATAGCTAAATATATTTTTATTTTAAAAATGCCAGTTTGTTAAAAGAATATTTAGCTTGTGTACGGAGCATTCAAAGAGCGTTAATTTGCGTAGGTTTCCAAATAAACTCAACTTTTTGAAAGCACTGGCCACGGATGAAAAAGCAAAATCTACGCACTTTTCACACTTCAACGATAGGGCACACACTATTTTAATTCTACCGGCTACGGGGTACACTCTATCAATACGTAGTCTTGCGTGTATATTTCGGATATATTTTTCTATCGATATTTATTTGCATGATGCTCAATTCGTAGCGGCTTTCTAGTTTTCAATAGATAAAATGAGAAGTGGCCGGTTACCGGAGATGCCCGGTATTAGAAGCAAATACCCTAATACCTAATAAAAGGAAAAATAGGGAAAAGTTAAAGAAAGGAGAAATATGCTAAGCGGGGAAAATAGAATTCAAGAGAAGTAGTACACTGATAAGGCAGATTTGAAGCTTAAAGTACTCGATAGGCACTTGATACGCAGTGTTAAAGCATTCCACAGTCGTATAGCATTAACGAAAAGCATTCCACAGTCGTATAGCATAAACGGGTTCAAATATTTAAAGCGCTGAGCATTTATGTTGAATGTTCTTCTTGAAAGTGAAAGTGAGACAACCTTCACTTCAAGTAGACAAGGCACAGGAACTTCAATTTTGGTACTGACCAAAGGCCTACTGACGAAGGCCTTAGACCTTTAACAAGCCAAAAATTGGACCTCCCACAATATCGATCATGCCCACTTTCCAAACCTGATTTCTTGGAAAGTTGACTCAAAATTGAAAAAAAAATGATATGACAAATATTACAAATATTATTATTTGCTAAGTTTGTTCCATGCAAAGTTTTGAGCTCCGCGAACATTTAAGGGGCGTTAAGAAAACAGAAAATTGGCATTTCATCTATGCAACTGGTCGAATCATCGGCGGGCTCCACAATTGCACTGTCCGTATGCGAATGTTCCTCAGTCGTTACCGAGGTCTTATAATTTTTTCTCTATCGAGAAAACTCAAATTATATATATTTTTTTTTAATACTAGGGAGGCTAAAACTCCAAAATCTTTCAAAGATACCAATACGCCCGAAGTAGCCGATATTGGTTATGCCCGATTTCCACGTGCTAAAAAACCACCCATTTATGAGAGACATTATAAAACTACCAGAACGCACTCACGCTCTCTCATAATACTTCTTTTCTACAACTAAGTTAACTTAACAAGTACTTTATGCTTCCGTAGTGTTTATCGCATTGGGTAGGCTGCTATCCAATGAATGAACTAAAGCCGTGCGGCTACCCTACGCCGCTAGATCGAAGGGTCTTGTTCTTTGTAGTCGTAAACAACGAGCGACGACTACAAGGAATTATAAAAATAAAAGCATTTTAACAATGCTGGAGGATCCTCATCAAAAGCTACATTAAACACTGCAAGAACACAGAAGTTGAGCTAGAGGCCATGCAGATAAGCTCAGTTTCTGTTACAATAGACTGCCTCTTGTTATTTCCCGCCGGGATATAGACTGGTAGGAGACGATATTGATTGCATGTATGGCTTGATTGGGTCGAATTTTATCATTGGGGGCGACTTTACGGCGAAGCATACTTTTTATGGTTCACGATACAATTCAACAAGAGGCAGATTACGTACAAAAACAGCATAAAACGTGGGCTGGACTTTTTCTCCACGGGATAGCCAACATATTGGCCAACTGACAGGAATAAAATGCATAACATTGTCGACTTCTTCATCGCTAAAGGGTACTCCAAATACCTTACGCGTGTCGAAGAGTGTTATAATCTTTGCTCAGACCACTGAGGAGTAATCTTGATGATGGGTGGAAGACTGGCGAAAATAGAAAGAGCTCCCAGATTAGCTAGCAAAAAACATGAACTAGGACGCCTTCAGAATGGACTGTTAGGAGGGTGTTGACTTGAATGTGCCATTGAGAACTCCTTTCGAGTTAGAAACCGCTGTTGACACATTCATTGAAGCAATTCAGAGCGCTGCTTGGAACAACACTTCGTCCCAAAAGAACGAAGTTAGCACCGACGGGCATGTACGCGCAACATATCCGCTAGAAATCGAAGAATTGATTCGTGAAAAGAGAAGAGCGCGTAAAAGATGGCAAGGCACGAGGGCTTCCCAGGCAAAACCCTCTTGAACCACCTTTCTAACAAACTGAAAGTAATAACGCAATATTTTAAAAATCGTGAGACCACTGAATACCTTGAAGGCTTGTCGGCAGATAGGAGCTCAAACTACTCGCTGCGGAAAGCAGTAAAGTCTATCAAGAAACCTATAATCCACTCGACACCAATAAAAAAAGCTAACGGCGAATGGGCAAGAGAAGACAAAGAGATAGCGAATTTGTTTGCTGAACATTTAGAAGACACATTCAAACCATTCGACGGTCCACCGTTGGCTGACGTTCAAAATAACAACGCTGCACCTGATAGCTTTAGAATGGAAATAGTTTCGTGAGTTGAACTCCTACAGACAATAAGTAAACTTAAAAATAATAAGGTCCCGGATGACGACCTGATCACAGGCGAAATATTGTGAGAACTACCGAAAGAGACACTAGTCAAGCTACTTTATATGACAAACGCTACTCTTAGACTTCTTTACTTTCCAAGGCAATAAAAAGTCGCTGAAGCCATTATGGTTAAAAAACCCGGGAAATTTACAAATGATAAGAAGTCTTATAGGCTCATATCGCTTCTGCCGATAATATCTAAAGTATTCGAGAAACTTCTGCTGAAGCTATTACAACCAATAATTGCAGTAAGACGTTTGATCCCGGATCATCAATTCTGTTTCAGACCTAATCATTCCACAAAAGATCTAGTCTACAGAATAACGCATGAAATTAAAAAAGCCCTTGAAGGGAGAAAAATATTTTTTTTTGTGGGTAGGAAAACACCTTCATAGGCGCTACGCTCCGCGCGTGCTCGTAGTAGTGTGAGATTTTTATTCACTAAAAAACCTCCCATTCAGACTCCCGTCAGACTACGACTTAGTTTCCTTAACAAGTAGTTCAAGCTTCTGTAGTAATCGCGTGGGGAAGGCTGCCTTCCAACGAAAGCACCTGCTATGCTGCTAGATCTAACGGTCTCATTCGTTGTAGTCGGTGCGTAAGATTTGTCTGATCCAAAGTTCGGATAATTTCTTTGTTGCAATGTCCGCGAAGTCGAGTACTAAATTTGCGAGCAAAGTTTGTTACCTCGTCAGTCACGGTTGCGATTCCTAGATCTCGGTGTAGATCGCTATTTCTTATATACCATGGAGCATTAACGATCGCTCTGAGTGTCTTATATTGAAAAGTTTCTTGAATAGATACATTGCTTATTTAATAGATACACTGCTTATTTATGGTTTAGTACAACCCCAGAGTTGTATACCGTACGTCCAAGATGGTTTTAGCACTTGCTTATACAAAAGCAGTATGTTATATACGCTTAGTTTCAAAAATCTTCCGATAAGCCAATTCATTTCTCTTAACCTGATTTCGAGCTCGCCACGTTTCTTTTTAACGTGCGGCTTCCATTTAAGATTTGCCTCTAGAGTCATTCCTAGATATTTCGCTTCATTTGAGTTAGGGATTTGTACGGAGACTTAATTTCGTTAAGGACGACTAGCCAGCTCTTCGTCCAGTCGCATATTTTGTCTAAAGCGCGCTGAAGTTTCCCTGTTGATAATTCAACTGTCGTATCAATAGCGAGAATAGCAGTGTCGTCAGCAAACGTAGCTAAAATTGATCCCTCATGGTGCGTATGTCTCTTGTATAAAGCAAAAATAATATTGGACCGAGACCGCTTCCTTGCAGGACACCGGCATTTATCTCTTTGTATTCTGAGTACCCATTTTCGTACCTTACGTACCCTACGTACCCTTACGTACCTTTCGTACCCTACGCGAAAGATTCTGTCTTCAAGGTAAAACTCTAAGATTCTATAGAGTCTATAAGTGTAGAGTATATAACTTGTACTTCAGGCCTTCGTGCCATAACTTGTCGAAGGCTTGCGATACGTCGAGAAAAGCGCTAGTATATGTGCTTTTCGCTTTCAGAGCTTTTTCGATTTCATTTGTTATTCGATAGATGTTACGTGGGCCAACAAACTGCGCACGTATTGACAAAATTTATTTTAAAATAAGAAACAAATGAATTTTTTTTCGACCTTACTCGAGAACTGGCATGCTGTTGTGGTTAAGTGACGAGCTGGCAACGGTTTTTAGTTGGGTAAAATCTGGAGACTGGATCTAAAAAGGGAAACGAACGTCAGAATACGATTGGAAATAAATAGTTGTAACAAAAGGAAAAAAACAAATAAGGTAAACCTATCCACTGCTAGATACAGGTAGCAGGAATATAGATACGCTAGTTCGTACTCTACACTGCTTTTGGTTTAACGGCCAAGTAACGAGCTGAGTGCACCTCGGTGTACGCTTTTAGAGCTGCATCCGATTCAGACATGGCGGGATGCTGATGCAATTGCCTTACTTATAAAATATCAAAAAATAGCTACGCCATCAGCATTTCAGTGAGTAAGTGCTAAAGTGTGTACACAGAAGTTACAGTCCGTAAAACGGACCGTTGAATACCCCATCCTATCCCAAATTGTAAAATGCTGATGGCACAGTTATTTTTTGACATTTTTTAAGTAATCCAAGCTTCGAAAAGTGGCGTGGTCCAACCGCCCCTAATTACAAACTATTTATAATACGATATTTCCAAGTTACACTTAAATGTACGTAAAAATGCAATTTTTTGGTTCAAATTCAATATTTTGGAAAAATCGACCCCTAAAAATGGTTAAAAACTTTATACGAAAGAAATCTGGACTGAAGTCTCCTTTACCTAACCTGCTACTTCTTTTGTTTCATGCTTTCCTAAATTAGGCTCAAGGCCAGTCGAAATTAGGTTTTTCTAAAAAATTTTAGGTTTTTCTTCATTTTTGCCTCCAAATGTGGGCGTGGCCCAAAGTCTTGTATAAACAAAATGTGGAACTAAACGCTCTCTACATAAAATATTAAGTATTTATTTTTTCAATTTCGAGCAAAAATATTGAGTAAACTGCATTTGAAAATTTAAATTTAAATTTAATTTGAAATTAAAAATTTAAATTTAATTTGACTTAAAATAGATGCCACGCCCACTAGAGGAGGTTTACCAACTAAATTTGTCTTTTTTGTGTCTTACATTCAATAGGAGATGCTAAGAGTCGAATTTCAGCCTTTTAGAACGTCTTACAGTTTTGAGAACTCTGGAGGTAGTTGCACACTTAGACCGGTTGTGGGCGTATCTTTGGGCGGATTTCAAAAATTTTTAAATTTGTACTGCTTCACATGAAGTGGACCTTACGTACGAAGTTTCAACACCCTAGCTTTTAAAAAAATTTAAGGTCTAAAAACAAGTGGCTGAAAGGGTCATATGCTGCTCAAACTGCTGGTATTCGAAGTTATCCCTCTCTTTCATTTTCCATTTTCTATTACTTTTCAGATTTTAATCTTTGTCAGTCCGAAGTCAGGTAGGGTTTAGTTTAGTTTTCTCTTTCTACCTTGGTTTTCTATTAGGTTTAGATAGGCACGAAACAAAGAGGTTTTGAGCATGAGATGGTGAGGTTCCATTTGAATTCCCTTCGAGTAGATAAGTTTAATAAGAATACTTCGGTTCATTTAAGGTGGTTATAAATTTAAGCCGACAATTCTAATAAATGATTTTGTATACCTTGACTTCTGAAAAAGAAAAAAAGTATTCAATTAATATGATGGAATAGTTCCCACCTGGAAGGTGGTGTTGTGTGGGGTGGAGTTGGGGCCGCGCGTTCTCTGAAGACGAGACGAAGTACAGAGACTCCCACCCGTGAGTGATGATAGCGAAAGGGGCCATGACCTGCAATAATAGCAGTCGAAGGAAATGGCGTAGGTCACGTCATCTGACGTGAAGGGAGAGGGCAGACTGAAAGGTACGTTCAACATCTTTAACCGGGTTGGAGTAGGGCGAACCCTTTTGAAGTAGTATTGAGCCAGCTGGAGAAGGAGATAGTATGTAATGTAGTGGAGAGAATAGGTCTAGGATAAGGTAATATTATAGCAACATTATAACATAGGTTATAGTTAGACAAGATAGGATAAGTTATGTGCTCTGGCTAAGGACAGTTGTGGGAGAAGTCATGACTTAGCCAAGACGCACTAGATTTAGGCTTTGGTAGTGGGATTGAATTACTGGATTGTAAGCTTAGGGGCAGGATAAAGCTTTCAGTTAGTTTAAGGCGGTTGGTGTGTAGATATCCTGGGTATAGCTGAATTGTGTATTGAGTAACACCATGGATATCAATGGCCCTCTGTGGTTTAGTTTACAATGGAATTTAGCATTTAGTTAATTGTACGGCTGAAAGGGTCATAAGCTGCGATGGAATAGTTCCCTGTCATGGCGTTAGAGAGGTTAGAGAGGCAAGAACCCTCCCCAGTCCGACGATCTAGTGCGAGCAACCGCGAGCATGCCGATAGCCCTCTAGACTCCCATCGAAGATGCCCCAGTGGCCACCCATATCTCATTACATAGACCTGGTCGATTGTTGAATGCCTGGTTTCCTGGTTTCGGAACCATTATGACCTTGGCAACTTTCCATTGCCTTGATATAGAGTAGCTTGACCAACGCCTTTTTTGGTAGCTCCTTTAGAATTTCGCTAGTAATTAAGTCGTAGCCGGAAAAACCTTCATAGGCGGCCGGTCCTCGTAGCGCCTATGAAGGTTTTTCATACACACGAAAAAAAAAAAAAAAATTCTCAGTTCTATCAAAAAAAAGCATAAAAATTTGCAGGCCGCGTCGCATTACAGCGGAATCTTTGCCTTCGTCCGTACGTTGCTTCTCTTTCTTTATTATGTTCACGTCGTCAAGAATTTTAAAGCCATGGGCTTGAATGTCTTGTATTATTTTGTCCTTGGTACAGGATGGGTGTAATCCCCTCGCGATAGCCCGCAGCGGCTTTTCGAGGTGATTTTCATAAGTAAACCATTGCATTTGCTCTAAATTCAACTTTTGTGACAGTGACCGTTAGAGTGACCATCAGAGTCATCGACGTTAACTTTCCATACGTTGTTCCGAAGTGATGTTAAGTTATATTTCGTGCCAAGAGTATTTTTAGGGATGTTTCGCAACTTTACGTAGTCCGCGATTCCAACGACATTTATTGCAGGTGGTCGGTGGTTTTTTTCTTGGGGTATTGCTTTCGCTTTTTTTGGTACGACTGGTGTTTCTTCTATTCGGTGCACGGTTTCTACTTTGGGTGAAGAACCGGCCTTTCGTTTCTTGGTAAGCCTTTTCCTAAAGACCGGATTCGTAGCGTGCAAGCTCTTCCTCGTCCGTCTGGTATTCATATTGACGTTTCGGCGTTTCCTCGCATTCTATAGTACCACGGGGGTTCCTTAAGGCTTCATTTTCTTTTCGTAACGAATCTACTTCGCTTTTAAGCTTGTGGTAGAGGCGTTCCATTTCATTAAGATAAGCACGGAGTTCGTTGTTTTCCGCTTCAAAGCATTTAATTTTCGCTGAGTCCTGATTAACCGGCGGACTTCCTTTCCTGGAGGCCTTCGATCCAGCTGGTGGAGATCGAGGTACCCTTGATCTTTTCAAAAAGGGATTTATAAGCAATTAAGGGCCCCCAGAATCTGTAGAGCCTACCTCCGAAAAGGGTGAATTTGCCAGTGAAACTGGATTGCCACCTGAAGTAATATTATCTTTTGTTTTGTCCATTGCATAGTTTGTATGCGCTAGTGCTTGGCATACGGAGGGTGGATTTTAGTCGCCTCTTACGACAGGCATGCCTTACATCGGGTATATTCTAACCCCTACCCGAAGGGGGTAAAAAATATGTTCAAGTGCTTTCAACGACGTATCGCAAGCCTTCGACAAGGTATAGCACGAAGGCTTGAAATATCAGCTACGTCAAAACTAGCCGGAAGACATGTTTAAAATATTGAAAAACTATCTTGAAAGCAGACTCTTTCGTATGGGGTGTAATACTGAATACTCAAATTTTAAGTAAAAATTCGAGCTGGCGTTCCCCAGGGAAGCGCCGTCGGTCCGGCCCAGTTTCTGCTCTACACAAGAGACATACCTCTAGATGACAAGACAGTTATGGCCGCGTTTGCGGATGATACGGCCATTCTTGCAAGAGTTGAATCAGTCGAGTCATCAACGAGAAGCCTCCAAATCTTTCAAGCCTCCAAGCTTTGTGCAAAATTTGCGTCTGGATGAAGAATTTGCAAATCGTTCGTAACGAGAACAAGTCAACCCATGTCATATTACGCACAGAAAGGTGAACAATTTACCTCTTATTCATAAACTCTGTACAAATTCCCTATGCAAACGAAGCAAAATATCTAGGAATGGCTAGACGCTAAACTTAGATGGAAGCCAAACGTTTAGAAGAAGCGTGACGAGCTCGAAATAAGACTTAGAGAAATGTACTGATAGATAGGAAGATAGATAGAGTGGCGCAACAGCTCGAGGTGAACCGGGGCCAACTTCTCAACAATGTATGCTGTGTGTTAGTTTATTTACATACAAGGAGACCTACAAGTCTTTTTTTTTCAGGTGACGATAGCAGGCGTAGTAAGCACACACACTAACCATTACGCCACGGCACCCCACCAGAGAAATTGATTGGCTTATGGGAAAATTTTCAAAAACTAAACATATATAACAAACTGCTCTTGTACAGGCAGGTGTTAAATACAACTTTGGGGTTGTACCAAGCCGAGCATCATGTCCTTCTTGCAAATGAGCAAAGACTTAGAGCAATTGTAAATGCTCCATGGTGTATCAGGAAAAGTGATATTCACAGAGATTTAGGAATAGCTACTGTGAGCGAAGAATTAACTGAAGAGTATCTACACAGCAACAACAACTACGTCACAACAACTAGATCTGTTCATGTCATTGTACCATTGTACTCATGCCGTAGCCAGTCCATCTCTCGGTCTCATCCTAACAACATCTTATTAGCCTGCGTAAGCTTAATTGTATAATTTGTATTAATTTTCTATATTCCATTATTATATTAAAGAATTGAATTATAACGTTCGTGACTGTTTAATTCTGTGACAAGACATAACAGAAATTGGCGACGAGAAGAAAAGAAAACTCTAAAAAAAAAACAATTTTTTTTAACCGTAGACAACGTGGTCTTGTCTGATAATTTTTCGCTAAGTGAAATTTAGTAAATCTGTTTTGAGTTAAACCCTTTATGGCCGACGAAATAAGAAAAGTTTTAAATGAAGTAATGGCCAGTCAAAACACATTCTTCGAAAATCTTGTAAGACAATTAAGTATTAAAACTGAACAGAATTCAAGTTCGGAAAGTAGTAAGCACGTGCCTCACGTGCCTTTATTTTATGCTTTTAATAAGGAGCAACATTCTTGGTAAACATACGAGCAGCAGCTCCAGCAGCACTTCGCAGCGTATGATGTCTCTTGCGACAATAAAAAGCGCGCATATTTTTTGTCATGGCTCGGAGCGGAAACTAAGGAGCTTTTAGGTAAATTATATGATTCTACCGACTTAACAACTCAGTCATTTACCAAATTATTGGAAAAACTCTCCAATCATTTTAAGTCAAAAGTTCATGTGTGTACCTCCCGATACAATTTTTTCAAAAGTCGCATGCAAAAGGGTCAATCTTATATCGAATGGATTGCAGAGTTAAAAGGTTTAACAAAAAATTGTGAGTTTAAGTGTTCCCATGATACATGCACGACCGAGTACATTCATGAGATGATAAGGGACTCCATCATCCTGCACACCCCCACGATGCCGTACGTACAGCAGCAGAAATCGAAGCTTTAGTAAAGGCAAACAGCAAAACAGTCATAGCAGTACAAAACTAAAATCTTGCTCAGGTTGTTTTTTTCGTCACAGTAAGTCAAACTGTAAATTTTTGAATGCTGTCTTCGAGTTAATTTTCATAAGTGCGAATTTATGAAACCAGAAGTGGAATACCTGGGTCGTGTTGTTAGTTCCCAAAGTCAAAGCTATAAGGAAATTACCTCTCCCAAAGAACCTTAAGGAACTACAGTCGGTTATGGGTAAGATTACAACAATTTTGTAAATAATTTTGCACACGTAGCTGCCCCTTTTCAGAATTTAAAAAAGCAAATCGTGAATGCCACAAATATAACGCATTACAAACCAGAACTGCCGGTCGTCCTGGCAACCGATGCTTCGTATTATGGGCTAGGAACAGTAGTTTCTCACATTAAACCGGATGATACAGAGCAACCTATTGCACATGCTTCGAAAACTTTAGATGACTCTCAACGTAATTATAGTCAAATTGAAAAGGAGGTGAGTAACAAGGTTTCGGCAGTACTTATGGCGTCGGAAATTCATTCTGTATACAGACCATAAGCCTTTATTAACAATTTTTCACCCTAGTAAAAAGTTGCCGTTGGGCTCTTATTCTCATGAGCTATAATTACGAAATTCGTTATAAGCCTTCCAGCAAACATGCCTATGCTGATGCTTTATCGCGCCTACCAATGGGTCCAGATCCTGATTTCGATTTGAAAGAGGAGTCTTGCCAGGAAATCACTCTAGAAATTGCAGATGAGGTAAAAATTTTCCTATTAACGCTCGGGATATTGCTAAGGAGACGCCTTGTGATGCTTTATTGAGAAAAGTTAAATTCTATATACAAAACGGATGGCCAGACAAATTGCTTGCTTCAGAAGAAGAACTGCTGCCATATTTCAACCGAAGAACCTCGCTAACGACTCACAAGGGGGTGATATTGTGCAACACAAATTTCCTGTGCGTTACTGTTCCACAAAAGTTTCAACATCGCGTTCTTAAAATGCTGCATGACGGTCATTGGGGCATGGTCCGTATGAAACAACTTGCTCGACGTTATTGCTGGTGGCCCGGTATTGATCAGAGCATAGAAGCCACAGTAAAAGTGTGTTCGATTTGCCAACTTGCAGCTGCCGATCCTCCCAGAGAATTTGTACAATGGCCGGAGCCGGAAAAACCTTGGGAGCGTGTTCATTTAGATTTCGCCGGCCTGTTTTTAAATCAAATGTGGCTGATTTGTGTCGACGCTTTTTCCAAATTTCTATTCGCAGTTCCAATGAAGCATGCAACGTTAACAACAACAATAAAAGAGCTTTCGAAAATCTTTGCGTTAGAGGGACTGCCGGAAGTAATTGTGAGTGACAATGGTACTCAACTTTCTTCCAAGATTTTTGTCATTTTAACAGAATGCAGCACATACGGCACCATTTCATCCAGCCTCCAATGGAGGGGCCGAGCGAGCCGTTTGCACGTTTAAGTCAAGCATACGGAAAATATACGAAGAGCAGAAATGCATTGACCCCGCTATATCAAAATACTTGATGACATTTAGGACAACGCCAAATTCAATTACGGGGAAAACTCCTGCCGAGTTGTTACATGGGCGAGATCAGCGGACGATTCCATCGCAGATAATTCCTAACACGAGAGCAGCAAGCATTCCTCGCCCTAGCCCTGTGTTCGTTGTCAACCAAAAAGTTTTTGCCCGTAACTATGCTACAGGTCCCAAATGGATAGAGGAAACTGTTGAATCGCAGTTGGGCTCAATATTATTCTTGGTTCGTACTTCCAAAGGCGTTTGGAAACGCCATAAAAATCAGTTACGTGCCAGAGCTGAGCTAAACAACGATGAAGACAACTTAAACAGTAGTCAGTTACAAGCCAGAGCTGATCAAAGCAATTCGGATGAAAACGTTAACACCGCTCGGATATTATCCAGTGGGATACCATCTGTGAACCAGCACCAACTTATCGAACTTGTTAAATCACATATTTTAAATAATGAATCTGTTCATTCCAGAGTGTGATTGCGGAGATGCCTTCTACAAATCAAAATCTAGCGGAGCGTCTGAGGGCCAATATTACTGTTTCACCGAGACAACCGACCCGAGTTAGAAAGCAAACTTTTCGATTTTAACCTTAAAATCAAAATCTTCTGGTTTACCTAGCAAGTTATGTGGAGGTTTTTAAGAAAAGAGAGCTGGAGGTTTTGAGAAAAAGGACATAGAAATTTTGGGAAAAAGATCCAGAGGAAATACCTACTAAGGAAGCAAAAAGATCCAAGAGAAAGGACGCAGTAATTGAAAGGAAAAGGAAAAAGGAACGAGAAGGAGAAAGAGGAAAAGCTAAGTAGTGTTTTATGATTGCGTTTGTGTTTTTATAAGGAAAAATTGTTGGCTGGCAGTATTTCAATTCGAGAAAGTCCCTTAGAAAACACGGGACGCGCGACCCTTTTAGTTTTCACCTTTTTGCATTCGGGACGTGTTAATATAGTGAGCCATTCTCTTCGTGCGATGATATTGATAAAATTGTTAACCCTTTTCATTTTATTTCATTCGGCCATTTCCTTGTTTGCGTTGCTTCTCTTTGTTTGTGATACCAATCTGTTCAGCTAATGCTTGCTGTGATTCATTGGCCAATCCTTTAAACTTAACTCCTTTTAATAAATCGCCTTCGTTTTATAGAACGTTTACAACGATCTAAACCATTGTGTTATGCTTTTGATCGGACCTGATCATTTTCAGCTACCTACAGTTTTGCTATTTCACTTATAAAACAGCTGGCGCCCATTTAAATCTACGTACAAAAATCATTAAGCATCTTATCGCGTATCAATCATCTGTTCTTGGAACCCACCCCCTTGCTGAGCAGTCAGGAAGCACAGCAACAACTTGCTGTGTTGTTGCACTTTTCGCCGCTAGCCTTCTAGTTTCGCAAATTGTTTACATCCGCGACCGCGTCGTCGGCGCACCTTCGTGATTTAGTTTAACTCGGGAAAAAGTGTAACAAAGTTGCCGAGTTAGAAAGCAAACCTTTCGATTTTAACCTTAAAATCAAAAAAGAGGTCTTCAGGAATCGATGGGAAGGAGTGATGAGTATCTACACAGCAACAACAACTGCGTTACAACTACGTTACAACAACTAGCTCTGTTCATGTCATTGTACCTACTCATGCCGTAGCCAGTCCATCTCTAGGTCTCATCCTAACAACATCTTATTAGCCTGCGTAAACTTAATTGTATAATTTGTATTAATTTTTTATTATATTAAAGAAATCCATTATTATATTAAAGAATTGAATTATAACGTTCGTGACTGTTTAATTCTGTGACAAGACATAAAAGTTACAAACTTGGCTCGAAAGCTATGTGCTCGTCTTCATGTTCATTGCAAAAATGAAATGATCCGTACTCTTAACAAGACAAACAACGAGCGACGACTACAAAGAACACGACCCTTCGACCTAGCGATTGAATCGTTTGAACTGACGGTTTTAGTGGGTGCATTTATTGGATAGCAACCTACTTAACGCAGAGAGACTGGTTGAGCTGCGCGTGCGCAAAGTTGCTCTTCGTTCGCACCCTCTTTCTGAGATGCAACACGCTTATCAGCGCACGCGCAGCTCAACCAGTCTCTCTGCGTTGAGTAGGTTGCTATCCAATTATTATTCATTCACTATCCAAATTCACTATCCATTCATTCACTATCCAAACTATTATTGGATAGCAACCTACTCAACGCAGAGAGACTGGTTGAGCTGCGCGTGCGCAAAGTTGCTCTTCGTTTGCACCCTCTTTCTGTGATGCAACACGCTTATCAGCGCGGAAAATCCTGCGAAACTGCGCTTCAAAACCTTGTTGGTAGGATTGAATGTGCTCTTGACCAGAAGAAGTACGTGCTGGGCGTTTTCGTCGATATTAAGGGTGCTTTTGATAACGCGACGTTTGATAGCATGTGCAACTCAGCCAGACAACATGGTGTAGATGAAACATTAGTTCAATGGATTAGGGCAATGCTAATGAACAGGACGCTGATAACCGAAGCAGATTGTGGCAAGTGCGTCATAACTGGGGTAAACAGGGGCTGCCCGCAAGGTGGTGTTCTGTCTCCCCTTTTATGGTGCATGGTTGTAGACTCTCTACTATCGGTTTTCAACCTTCCTGGAACCTACACACAAGCCTACGCGGATGATGTCACCGTTCTTTCTGTCGGCTCAAACCTAGGGACTGTGTGCTCTCAGGCGCAGAGATCCCTGGACTTGATCGATGATTGTTGCACTAGGAATGGGCTTTCAGTGAATCCTCTTAAAACTACGGTTGTTCTCTTTACGAGAAGGATGAAGGTCACTGGTCTGACTCAACTAGTGCTTAAAGGTGTCACTATCCCGATATCCGAAGAAGTCAAATATCTGGGAGTAATCCTTGATGGAAAACTTCTATGGTCCAAGCATGTTGAATCCAAAACCGACAAAGCATTGTCCACCTTCTGGCAGTGCAGAGGCGGTTTTGGCAAGACATAGGGCTTAACTCCGAAAAGGGTCCTCTGGATCTATACTGCCATGGTTAGCCCACTCCTCTCATACGCATCGGTTGTTTGGTGGAACAGGATTTCGCGGAAACGTGTTACTGCCTCTTTTGCCAAACTCCAAAGAACGGCTTGTCTTGGCTGCACAGGGGCCTTCCCTAGCACGCCGGGCTCTGCTCTAGATGCTTTGATGAACCTCCCCCACCTTGATATATTTATCATGGGGTGTACGCTGAAAACCAACTTTCGCTTAAGGAGAGGTGGTTTTTGGTACCACACGCATTGGAGTTTTGAAGAACTTGTTCGAGAATTGTCCTTTGACCCCTGTCTTATGGACATGCCCGCTGACGCAATGACCCCAGAAATCCTTTTGCGACAAAATTACCAAGTCAACTTTCCTCAGGTAATGGAATGGCTTCGGCCAGACTCTGAGCCAGGGAAAGAATACCATCGTATTTTCACGGATGGCTCCAAAACCGGACAGGGGTCTGTTGCTGGAGTCTTTGTGGAAAGCGAGAACATTAGACTCCACTACCCCTTAGGTAAACATGCGTCTGTCTTCCAAGCGGAGATTTTCGCTATCCTAATGGCTATGCGCTATATTGTGAATAACAGGTGGAGGGCAAGAAGCATATGCGTTTGCAGTGACAGCCAAGCCGCTCTAAATGCGTTGCTCAACCCTCTTACCTCGTCCAAGATAGTGCTCGAACTCAAGAATTCGTTGAACTTAGTCGGAAGGCTAAATGCAGTGAATCTTGTTTGGGTTCCAGGTCACGCTGGTATCCAGGGAAATGAGATCTCTGATGAGCTTGCCAGACTTGGCTCAGAAGAGGTTTTCTTAGGACCCGAACCTGCTTTAAGCCTGCCTGTATCTTTTGTCACGTCTGCCATTGATACTTGGGTTTCTCGTGAGCACAGGGCTCGTTGGCGTGACTGCGATGGGTGCAGACAGACTAAACGACTACGCCCGGACATCTGCGAGGGGTCAGCGTCTTTTCTTTTATCTCTTAGGAGAATCGATTGCAGACTTCTTGTAGGCGTCCTTACCGGCCACCAAGCTTGGAGAGGACGACGATACAGTGGAACACTTTCTCTGTAGTTGTCCTGCCTTTGCTCGCATCAGGTGGCGGATCTTTGGGGCTGACGTGGTGAGTGCCGAACACCTAAGCTCTTCATCACTTAAGCTCCTTCTCATCTTTCTTCGAAAGACGGGTAAACTAAATACAATAATGTAAGGTGTCTGCATGGTAGTACAATGGACCAGGAGTTGTGTCTGAGTGCTCCATCGGATAGTAGCAACCTCCAACAAAACGTAAAAACGTAAAAACCTACTCAACACGATAAACCCTACAGAAGCGTTAGCTACTTGATGAGTTAACTGATGATAAGTTGTAGTCAAGAGGAATTCTGATGTTAGTTTTAAGATACTAACCTGGAATGCAAACGGCGTTCAATAAAATAGACAAACTAGAAGTATTTCTACGGAAAGATAATGCTGATATTTGCTTGATTACGGAAACTCACCTTAAAAGGGGGTCTGGACCCAAACTTAAAGGTTACAATGACTATCACGCACATTACTCTTCGCAAAACTCGGGAGGGGGATCCACCCTCTACATCAAGAATTGCATAAAGCACTTCAAGAACACAGAAGATGAGCTAGACTCTGTGCAAATAAGTTCAGTTTCTGTAAAATTGACTGCTTAGATTACAATATTGCATCTTGTTATTTCCCGCCGGGCTATAGACTGGTGGAAGACGATCTTGATCATATGTGTGACTTCTACCCTTTCGGGTAGGGGTTAGAATATACCCGAGGTAAGGCATGCCTGTCGTAAGAGGCGACTAAAATCCACCCTCCGTATGCCGAGCGCGTAGCGCATACACACCATGCAATGGACAAAACGAGCGGAAGTAATACCCCTGGTGGTAATCTAGCATCACTGGCAAATTCACCCTCTTCGGAGGCAGGCTCTACGGATTCTGGGGAGAGCCAATAATTGCTTTCAAATCCCTTTATGAAGAAACCAATGGTACCTCGATCACCACCACCTAGATCGATCATCTCCGGGAAAGGAAGTCCGCCGGTTAATCGGGACTCAGCGAAAACTAAATGCTTTGAAGCGGAAAACAACGAACTCCGCGCTAAGCTCAAAGATATGGAACGTCTCTACCATGAGCTCAAAAATGAAGTAGATTCGTTACGAAAAGAAAACGAGGCTCTTAGGAATCCCCGTGATACTACAAAACGTGAGGACACGCCGAAGCGTCAAAGCGAATACGTGACAGACGAAGAAGAGCTTGCACGTGAAACTAATCCGGCTCTTAAGAAAAGATCTATCAAAAAACGAAAAATTGGGTCTTCGCCAGTAGTTGAGGCCGTATATAAACACGATAAAACACCAACCGTGTCAAAAAAGTGACAGCGAAAATTAAAGAAAAAATTCGCCGACCGCCTGCAATAAATGTCTTTGGGGTTGCACACTACGGAAAGCTGCGAAATATCTTAAAAAATACTCTGGGGACGAAGTATAATTTAATTTCTCTTCGAAATAATGTATGGAAAGTCAATGTCGATGACTCTGATGCCTATCGCGCACTTTCGCAAAAATTAAATACCGAGAATGTACAATGGTATACTTACGAAAACAAATTCGAGAAGCCGCTTCGGGTTTTCGATAGGGGACTTCACCCAACCTGCACGAAGGAAGAAATTGTTCAAGCCCAAGCCTTTAAAATTCTTGATGCCGTGAACATACTTAAGAAAGAAAAACAACGTACGGAAGGAGAAAAAGACACCGTGGTCAAGCGCGGTCTTCCTATTTTCATGCTGACGTTCGATAGGATTGAAAACATAAACGAAATATATAAAATAAAAACAATCCTAAATATCAGGGCAAAAATTTAGCCCAAGCGAAAAGGCAATAGACTAGTACTCAATGTAAGCGATGCCAAGGCTTCCGACATACTCAAGCGTACTGCCAAAAAGAACCGCAATGTGTCAAATGCGCCGGCGGACATCTTTTAAAAGATTACAATGTAAGCAGTCAGGCCCCAGCGACTTGCGCACAATTGTAATGGAAGTCACCCGGCGAGCTACCGAGGTTGCGAAATCGCAATAGAGCTACAAAAACGTCACGAAACTGTTAAGCAACATATTATAGATAGGGGAAATCATCACTCATCGGCCCAAGATCGTACGCTGAAGTCGCGTCACACAAAAGCAAACCTCCAGAGCCTACCACAACAGATTCGGTATCTCAAATATTATTTATGATATTGGAAAAGCTTGAGCAACAAACTAAAGTTAATCAAGTAATATTTGACAAACTGAGCGAGCTAGAGTTTAAACCTCGCAAAACGAATAACAAATCATGAATATGAAGCTCATTAACATACTTACATGGAATGCAAATGGTCTTTTAAAGAAAATCGACGAACTAGAAGTATTTCTACGGGAAAAAATATCATCCATCAGAAAATTCGAGAGGCGAATCCTCTCTCTATATCAAAGACTGCATTAAGCATTACAAAAACGAAGAAATTGAGCTTGACTCTATGCAAATAACTTCAGTTTCGGTAAAAATAGGCCACCTAGATTATAATATTGCCTCGATTTATTTTCTTCCACAGTATAGGCTTAGAAGAAGGCTATGATCTCTGTTCGGATCACTCGGCAGTCGTTTTGAAAATCGGCGGAAGTCTAGCAAAAAATGAGAGAGCACCTAGGCTAACTAATAACAACACCGACTGGGATGGCTTTAGGAAATACTGCAAAGAAAATCTATCTCTACATGTACCACTTACAACCCCCTTAGAAATAGAAGACGAAGTCGATAAGCCCGTTAGAACTATTCAAAACGCTGCTTGGAACAATACTTCTTTCCGGAAGACTGGAGTAAGGAAAAGCGGATCAATTTACCCGCGCGAAATTGAAGAGCTCATACGCGAAAAGAGAAAGGCTCGAAAGAGGTGGCATTTGTCTCGAGCTCCTCCTGATAAAACCATTCTGAATGGGCTATCTAACAAATTAAAGCACTTACTTCAAGATTTTAAAAGTCGCGAGACTACCAACTACCCCGAAAACTTGACTGCCGATAGAGGGTCAAACTATTCACTTTGGAAAGCCGTGAAGTCCATTAAAAAGCCCATAGTACACTCGGCGCCAATAAGAAAAGATAACGGTGAATGGGTAAAAGGCGACAAAGAGAAAACAGATGTATTTGCAGAACATCTAGAAGAAACATTCAAACCGTTTGACGGTTGAATGAAAACCGGAATGAAAACCGTGACACTGTCTGAACTTCGTCAAACAATCCGAAATTTGAAGAATAACAAAGCTCCAGGCTATGACCTAATTACTGGGGAAATTTTGAAGGAGCTACCGAAAAGAGCGTTAGTCAAGCTTCTCTACATCATAAACCCATCAATGAGAATTTCATACGTTCCACGGCAATGGAAAGTCGCAGAGGTAATAATGGTTCCGAAGCCAGGGAAATGCCCGAACGACAAAAAATCATATAAAAAAAAAATTATATTTTATTCAAAATTATATCTAAAGTCTTCGAGAAACTTGTGCTCAAACGACTGCAACCAATAATTGAAGAAAGACGATTGATTCCGGATCACCAATTCGGCTTTAGGGTCAAACATTCAACAATCGACCAGGTCTATCGAATAACTAATGAAATTGAGAAAGCCTTAGAAGCGAAAACGATATATTCTACCACTTTTCTTGACGTATCCCAAGCCTTTGATAAAGTTTGGCACGAAGGCTTAAAATATAAGCTACGGAAAGTTTTGTCGGAAAAAATGTATGAACTCTTAGAGTTTTATCTTGACAACAGACTATTTCGAGTGAGATACGGGAGCGAATACACAGAATTCAAAGAAATACAAGCCGGCGTTCCACAAGGTAGCGTCCTCGGTCCAACACTGTTTTTACTTTTTACAAGAGATGTACCTCAATTAGAGACAACGACTGTAGCCACGTTCTCTGACGACACGGCTATCCTCGCTACGGATAAGACAGTCGAACTATCAACGGGAAAACTCCAACGCGCTTTGAATAAAACATGCGAATGGACAAAGGCCTAGCGAATCCTCCTAAATGAGATAAAATCAACGCATGTAAATTTTACTTACAAGAGGGTAATCAACTTGCCTCTAATTATAAACTCGGTACAAATTCCGTACGCAAACGAGGCGAAATATTTAGGCATGACCCTAGACGCAAAACTTGAGTGGAAGCCACACGTTAAAAAGAAATGCGATGAACTTGAAATCAAGCTACGAGAACTGAATTGGCTTATCGGACGTTATTCGAAACTAAGCGTATATAACATACTGCTATTGTATAAGCAAGTGCTTAAACCATCTTAGACGTACGGAATACAACTTTGGGGTTGTAAAAAAACCAAGCAACATATCTATTTTAGAAACTTTTCAGAATAAGACACCAAGAGCAATCTTAAATGCTCCATGGTATATAAGAAATAGCGATTTACATCAAGATCTAGGCATCGCAACCGTGACCGACGAAGTAAGTAACTTTGCTCGCAAACTTCACACTCGCCTTCACGGCCATTGCAACCACGAAATAATCCGAACTCTGGATCAGACAAATCTTGCACGCCGACTACAACGAACAAGACCGTTGGATCTAGCGTGGTAAGAGGAAACCGCACATAATGACGGTATTGCAGGTGCTTTCGTTGGAAGGTAGCCTGCCAAACGCGATTACTTACATAAGCTTGAACTACTTGTTAAGGAAACTTAGTCGTAGTCTTACAAAGATTGGGAGGTTTTTTAGTGAGTAAGAATCTCACACTACTATGAGCACGCGGGTTCGATTCTCATAGTGCCTATGAAGATTTTTACCTACCGACGGAAAAAAAAAATATGTGTGACTTCATTGGGTCCAATTTTATTCAATTCAACAAGAGGCAGATTACTGTACAAAAACAGTATGAAACGTGGGGTGGACTTTTTTTTCTACGGGAAAGCCAACATATTGGCCAACCGACAGGAATAAAATGCCTGACTTTGTCGACTTCTTCATCGCTAAAGGGGACTCCAAATACCTTACACGAGTCGAAGAGTGTTATGATCTTTGCTCAGACCACTCAGGATTAATCTTGATGATGGGTGGAAGACTGGCGAAAATGGAAAGAGCTCCCAGATTAGCTAGCAAAAAACATGAACTGGGATGCCTTCAGAAAGGACTGTTAGGAGGGTGTTGGCTTGAATGTGCCATTGAGAACTCCTTTCGAGCTAGAAACCGCAGTTGACAAATTCATTTAAGCAATTCAGAGCGCTGCTTGGAACAACACTTTGTAGGAAACTGCATTTTAAGTTATTTTTTTGTCCTGGCAAAAAAAAAAATGTCCCCTACGCTAGCAACACTATCCGGTATAATACTGTGGGCGACCAAACTACCAAATCGTGTGTGGGCCTAACAAAATTATTGTAATTGAAAAAGTACAGTCGCGAAAGAAAAGTTTTAAGAAAAAAATAATGGTAACCGTTATCATAAAGTTAGAGCTATAAACGGGTCGTCGGTGTTCGTACGGATCCTTAAGACTATGTACATATATGTGTAAGAGAAGATTTTTTTTTCCCGTTGGTAGGTAAAAACCTTCATAGGCACTATGAGAATCGAACGCGCGTGCTCATAGTAGTGTGAGATTCTTACTCACTAAAAAACCTCCCAATCTTTGTAAGACTGCGACTTAGTTTCCTTAACAAGTAGTTCAAGCTTTTGTATAGTAATCGCGTTTGGCAGGCTACCTTCCAACGAAAGCACCTGCAATACCGTCATTATGTGCGGTTTCCTCTTACGACGCTAGATCCAACGGTCTTGTTCGTTGTAGTTGGCATGCAAGATTTGTCTGATCCAGAGTTCGGATTATTTCGTGGTTGCAATGGCCGTGAAGGCAAGTGTGGAGTTTGCGAGCAAAGTTTCTTACTTCGTCGGTCATGGTTGCGATGCCTAGATCTCGATGTAAATCGCTATTTCTTATATACCATGGAGCATTTACGATTGCTCTTAGTGTCTTTTTCTGAAAAGTTTCTAAAATAGATATGTTGCTTGGTTTGGTACAACCCCAAAGTTGTATACCGTACGTCCAAGATGGTTTTAGCACTTGCTTATACAATAGCAGTTTGTTATATACGCTTAGTTTCGAATAACGTCCGATAAGCCAATTCAGTTCTCGTAGCTTGATTTCAAGTTCATCGCATTTCTTTTTAACGTGTGGCTTCCACATAAATTTTGCGTCTAGGGTCATGCCTAAATATTTCGCCTCGTTTGCGTACGGAATTTGTACCGAGTTTATAAATAGAGGTAAGTTGATTACGCTCTTGTAAGTAAAATTTACATGCGTTGATTTTGTCTCATTTAGGAGGATTCGCCAGGCCTTTGTCCATTCGCATATTTTATTCAAAGCACGTTGGAGTTTTCCCGTTGATAGTTCGACTGTCTTATCCGTAGCGAGGATAGCCGTGTCGTCAGAGAACGTGGCTACAGTCGTTGTCTCTACTTGAGGTACATCTCTTGTAAAAAGTAAAAACAGTGTTGGACCGAGGACGCTAACTTGTGGAACGCCGGCTTGTATTTCTTTGAATTCTGAGTATTCGCTCCCGTATCTCACTCAAAATAGTGTCAAGATAAGACTCTAAGAGTTCATACATTTTTTCCGGCAAAACTTTCCGTAGCTTATATTTAAGGCCTTTGTGCCAAACTTTCAAAGGCTTGGGATACATCAAGAAAAGCGGTAGAACATATCATTTTCGCTTCTAAGGCTTGATAGACCTGTTCAATTTTTGAATTTTTGACCCTAAAACCGAATTGGTGATTCGGAATCAATCGTCTTTCTTCAATTATTGGTTGCAGTCGTTTGAGCACAAGTTTCTCGAAGACTTTAGATATAATCGGCAGAAGCGAAATCGGTCTATATGATTTTTTGTCGTTCGGGCATTTCCCTGGTTTCGGAACCATTATTACCTCTGCGACTTTCCATTCCCGTGGAACGTATGAAATTCTCATTGATGCGTTTATGATGTAGAGAAGCTTGACTAACGCTCTTTTCGGTAGCTCCTTCAAAATTTCCCCAGTAATTAGGTCGTAGCCTGGAGCTTTGTTATTCTTCAAATTTCGGATTGTTTGACGAAGTTCAGATAGTGTCACGGTTTTCATTCGATAATTGTCTAGTTCCGCATTGCAATATAGATCGTCAACCAACGGCTCCCCGTCAAACGGTTTGAATGTTTCTTCTAGATGTTTTGCAAATACATCTGCTTTCTCTTTGTCGCCTTTTACCCATTCACCGTTATCTTTTCTTATTGCCGCCGAGTGTACTCTGGGCTTTTTAATGGACTTCACGGCTTTCCAAACTGAATAGTTTGACCCTCTATCGGCAGTCAAGTTTTCGAGGTAGTTGGTAATCTCGCTACTTTTAAAATCTTGAAGTAAGCGCTTTAATTTGTTAGATAGCCCATTCAGAATGGTTTTATCAGGAGGAGCTCGAGACAAAGGCCACCTCTTTCGAGCCTTTCTCTTTTCGCGTATGAGCTCTTCAATTTCGCGCGGGTAAATTGATCCGCTTTTCCTTACTCCAGTCTTCCGGAAAGAAGTATTGTTCCAAGCAGCGTTTTGAATAGTTCTAACGAGTTTATCGACTTCGTCTTCTATTTCTAAAGGGGTTGTAAGTGGTACATGTAGAGATACATTTTCTTTGCAGTATTTCCTAAAGCCATCCCAGTCGGTGTTGTTATTAGTTAGCCTAGGCGCTCTCTCATATTTTGCTAGACTTCCGCCGATTTTCAAGATGACTGCCGAGTGATCCGAACAGAGATCACAGCCTTCTTCTACATTTGTGAGGTGGCGAGGAACCCTTTTTGCGATAAAGAAGTCGACAAGGTCAGGTACTTTGTTTCTGTCGGTTGGCCAATACGTTGGCTTTCCTGTCGAAAGGAAAACCACGCCACATTTCATGCTAGCTTTTAAGAGTACTCTACCTCTTGTTGAATTGCACCGTGATCCCCAAAAGGTGTTTTGTGCATTAAAGTCCCCGCCGATGATAAAATTCGACCCAAGTAAGTCAAAGAGGGGAGTAAGATCGTCGTCCGCTAGCCTATACTGTGGAGGAAAATAACTCGAGGCAATATTATAATCTAGGTGACCTATTTTTACCAATACTGAAGTTATTTGCATAGAGTTAAGCTCAATTTCTTTGTTTTTGTAATGCTTAATACAATCTTTGATGTAGAGAGAGGTTCCGCCTCTCGAATTTTCTGATGGATGATGCGTGTGGTAGTCGATGTATCCTCTAATTTTGGGTCCGGGTCCCTTCGTAAAGTGTGTTTCCGAAATCAGGCATAGGTAAATACTTTTTTCCGTAGAAATACTTCTAGTTCGTCGATTTTCTTTAAAAGACCATTTGCATTCCATGTAAGTATGTTAATGAGCTTCATATTCATGATTTGTTATTCGTTTTGCGAGGTTTAAACTCAAGCTCGCTCAGTTTGTCAAATATTACTTGATTAACTTTAGTTTGTTGCTCAAGCTTTTCCAATATCATAAATAATATTTGAGATACCGAATCTGTTGTGGTAGGTTCTTGAGGTTTGCTGTTGTGTGACGCGACTTCAGCGTACGATCTTGGGCGAATGAGTGATGATTTTCCCTTTGTACTTGGACCGGCGACGTTTTCTTGCAGAGTTTGTTTTTTTTTCTTTGTCAATCTCGTATTTCTGACCGATTTTGGAGTTTTCGACTTGTCAGCTCTAGAACGTTTTGGGGTTGTGGCCCTATCTACAATATGTTGCTTAACAGTTTTGTGGCGTTTTTGTAGCTCTATTGCGATTTCGAACCTCGGTAGCTCGCCGGGTGACTTCCATTGCAATTGGCGCAAGTCGCTGTGGCCTGACTGCTTACGTTGCAATCTTTTGAAAGATGTCCACCGGCGCATTTGACACATCGCGGTTCTTTTTGGCAGTACGCTTGAGTATGTCGGAAGCCTTGGCATCACTTACATTGAGGTACTAGTCTATTGCCCTTTCGCTTGGGCTCAATTTTTACCCTGATATTTAGGATTGTTTTTATTTTATATATTTCGTTTATGTTTTCAATCCTATCGAACGTCAGCATGAAAATAGGAAGACCGCGCTTGACCACGGTGTCTTTTTCTCCTTTCGTACGTTGTTTTTCTTTCTTAAATATGTTCACGGCATCAAGAATTTTAAAGCCTTGGGCTTGAACATCTTCAATAATTTCTTCCTTCGTGCAGGTTGGGTGAAGTCCCCTAGCGAAAACCTGAAGCGGCTTCTCGAATTTGTTTTCGTAAGTATACCATTGTACATTCTCAGTATTTAATTTTTGCGAAAGTGCGCGATAGGCATCAGGGTCATCGACATTGACTTTCCATACATTATTTCGAAGAGAAATTAAATTATACTTCGTCCCCAGAGTATTTTTTAAGATATTTCGCAGCTTTCCGTAGTGTGCGACCCCAACGACATTTATTGCAGGCGGTCGGTGAATTTTTCTTCAATTTTCGCTGTCGGTATTTTTGACGCGATTGGTGTTTCATTGTGTTTATATACGGCCTCAACTACTGGCGAAGACCCAACTTTTCGTTTTTTGGTAGATCTTTTCTTAAGAGCCGGATTAGTTTTACGTGCAAGCCCTTCTTCGTCTGTCACGTATTCGCTTTGACGCTTCGGCGTGTCCTCACGTTTTGTAGTATCACGGGGATTCCTAAGAGCCTCATTTTTTTCGTAACGAATCTACTTCATTTTTGAGCTCATGGTAGAGACGTTCCATATCTTTAAGCTTAGCGCGGAGTTCGTTGTTTTCCGCTTCGAAACATTTAGTTTTCGCTGAGTGCCGATTAACCGGCGGACTTCCTTTCCCGGAGATGATCGATCTAGGTGGTGGTGATCGAGGTACCCTTGGTTTCTTCATAAAGGGATTTGAAAGCAATAAATGGCTCTCCCCAGAATCCGTAGAGCCTGCCTCCGAAGAGGGTGAATTTGCCAGTGATGCTGGATTACCACCTGGGGTATTACTTCCGTTCGTATTGTACATTGCATGGTTTGTATGCGCTACGCGCTCGGCATACGGAGGGTGGATTTTAGTCGCCTCTTACGACAGGCATGCCTTACGTCGGGTATGTTCTAACCCCTACCCGAAGGGGGTAAGAGAAGAATAAAATAAAAATCAGTGCGCTAAGCCTATAATAAAATTTTTGTACGACTCCTAAGCCATAAGAAAAATATAATAAATTTTTGCACTCAAAGACCCTAAACCTATATTATTGGGTCAAAACCCTAGCAAAAAAACAAAACCCAAAAATTGCACAACGCCCTACAAAACCTATATAAAAAACCCTACAAAGCAGAAGGAAAAAAAAATAAAGTTTTAACAGACAGAAAGAACATTAAAGTGAAAATAATTAATGTGCCAGTGGATCCAGTTTTCATCTTCGAGGGAAGAGCAAAATCGGAAGTCCACTCTCAGCCTACACAACGGACCCAAGTCATGGTAGAGAGATTCGTCACCGACCCATTGCCAAACCAGCAAGATACACCAGATAACTCCAAGCTTAAGGCACCGTCAGTTAGAGCTCGTAGTGACGTCGGCAGTTCTAAACGTCAAAGAACGATCCATTTTTGGTGCCCAGCGATATCAAGCAGCGTCAAATTCACCACACCGGATTTCAGCTACCTCACTGTGCTTTTAGTTTAATTATTCCTCATCAATTTCGCTTCCCATTTCCCATTCCCACTTACCTAAATATTGAATTCAATTTTATCTACCTAGTTGCAAAAATAAGAAAAAAAATTTAATTAAATAAATTACTAAATTGATGTGCAAAAATTACAATAAAAAAAAAATCAAAATAAAAAAAAAATTTAATAATAATTTGAGTCTATCGATAGGGTTCAAATTCCAATATGTAAGTTATCTACTTCTAACTACCTACACAGAAAAATACAGAAAAACGCCTAATGGATACTTCACAACGACCCCAGGATACTGTGCACAGGATCGCCGGGGAGTTTTAGTTAATAACTCTCGTTGTAAATGGGGAGTGATTTTTTTCATTTATATACCTGATACATATTTAAATTTGAACCAGGTTTTTTTTTGTTTCGTGAAAGAACATAGAATTTTCTTTATGGATAACCCAAAACAAAAAAAAGAATAAACAAAAAATATATCATCGATAGGTTGACGTGATCTATCTGGATATGAAAATTTTATTTGCTGTCATAGTTTGGATTAATTTTTTATTATTGAGGGAAAAAAAATAAAGAGAAAAAAAAATTCCAACCACTTAATATGGTATCCCCCTCCCAATTCCTAGCAATCTAAGTAATAGTGTATTTGTTGTACCTATAAAAGAAAAATCTAACTCTAAAAGCACCCAAGAAATTTAATCAGGTGCTTTGAATGTTGACACTTATTTTGAATTAAATTCAATTTTACTTTTTTTTTGGTTGCGAATATGCCATATCTTTTTTTGGTTGAATGAGAAATACCTAATTTAATTGATAATTAAAAGTCAAAATTTTTTTTTATTATTTTTTTTTTGATATATCAAGATATTTGAATATCTGTTCTCTTGTTGTTTTTTTTTAGTTTCGTTCTATTTTAATATTTTTTTTTTAGTTGTAATAAAGATCTTATTATAAAGTAAACTATCTATTTTCTTGGCATCAACAGAGATGTCTTGTAGATTGCTTCTCCTAAGTTTCAACTTACAGACCTGAATTAAGATGATGCAATCGCTTTGAATATTTTGTTTTTATGATGTGAGGTGCTGAGGCAGAGGCTGCTAGAGGAAGATGAGAGCGGAAGTTACTGTTCTTTGACTTTCTTTTGGTAATATTTCTATAGTGTGTGTTAGGGGTTGCAACCGTATTAGAGTGGGGTGATAACCATGGAGCATTTCGGTCTAGGCCAAATGCTAGGGGAGGGTCACACTCAGAGAGCACTTCCACCTAAGCTCCCCTCCATAAGCGTGAGTTGGGATACAGGAATAAAAAAAAACTTTCGAACATTCGGGTTCCTCCTTTTTTTAATAGTGTGGCTCGTACGAGAGCCTGTCGGACTACATCCTCCGACTCGAGTTGTTTTGTTTCCTTTTTCTTAATTTGGCCTGAACAACGTAACACCGTCCGAGTTCCGGTAGCAAGATCCCACACATTCCGGCGAGCTAGTCCGCACGAAACGCAAGCAGGCTTACCGCTGCTCAGGAACCGGACACCACTCCTTAGCTTCTGCCCGGACGGGCTAGGAACCCCTGTACTCCCTAGCCCTTAGGGTGGGTTTCAGGCTAAGGAGGAGGTGGTCAGTGGACCAGAACGTTACAGGTGGCGCCCAACGTGGGGCCCGAAATTTGAATCCTTTTATTCCTAAAAATGTTAAGCTCCTGAGCTTAGATATGCTTAAACTTTTTGTGCCGTGTCAAAATTAGTTGTTGTATTTCTTTTTGCCACTGCCCGGTACCAAGAAACCCATAATCCACATTCAAGCCTTTCGACGGTCCGCCGTTGGCTGACGTTCTAAACAACAACGCGGAACCTGATAGCTTTAGAATGAAAAAAGTTTCATTAGTTGAACTCCGACAGACAATAAGCAAACTTAAAAATAATAAGGCCCCGGGTTACGACCTGATCACTGGCGAAATATTGAAAGAGCTACCAAAAAAGGCATTAGTCAAGCTACTTTATATGATAAACGCTTCTCTTAGACTTCTATACGTTCCAAGACAATGGAAAGTTGCTGAAGTCGTTATGGTTCCAAAACCGGGGAAATGCGCAAATGATAAAAAATCTTATAGGCCCATATCGCTTCTGCCGATAATATCGTAAGTGTTCGAGAAACTTCTGCTGAAGCGATTACAACCAATAATTGCAGAAAGACGCTTGATTCCGGATCATCAATTCGGTTTCAGACCTAACCATTCCGCAATAGATCAAGTCTACAGAATAAGGCATGAAATTGAAAAAGCCTTAGAAGGGAAAAAATATGTTCAAGTGCTTTCTTTGACGTATCGCAAGCCTTCGACAAGGAATGGCACGAAAGCTTGAAATATAAGCTACGGCAAAACTTGCCGGAAGACATTTTTAAAATATTGGAAAATTATCTTGAAAACAGACCTTTTCGTGTTAGGTGTAGTTGTGAATACTCGAGTTTCAAGCAAATTCGGGCTGGCGTACCCCAGGGAAGCGTCCTCGGTCCGACCCTGTTCCTGCTCTACACAAGAGACATACCTCTAGATGACGAGACTGTCGTGGCCACGTTTGCGGACGATACGGCCATCCTGGCAACAGGTGAATCAGTCGAGTCATCAACGAGAAACCTCCAACGAGTATTGGATAGAATTTGTGTCTGGACGAAGACTTGGCGAATCGCTCTTAACGAGAACAAGTCTACGCATGTGAATTTCACTTACAGAAGGGTTAACAATTTACCTCTGTTCATAAATTCTGCACAAATACCTTATGCAAATGAAGCGAAGTATCTAGGAATGACACTGGACGCTAAACTAAGATGGAAACCACACGTAAAGAAGAAGCGTGACGAGCTCGAGATAAGGCTCAGGGAAATGTATTGGCTTATCGGAAGATTTTCGAAATTAAGCATGTATAACAAACTGCTCTTGTATAGGCAGGTGTTAAAGCCGTCCTGGACATACGGTATACAACTTTGGGGTTGTACCAAGCCGGGCAAAATGTCCATGTTGCAGACTTTCCAAAACAAGACACTAAGAGCAATTGTGAATGCTCCATGGTAGATTAGGAATAGTGATATTCACAGAGTTTTGAGAATAGCTACCGTGAGCGAAGAAGTAACAAACTTTGCTCGAAAGCTAAATGCTCGCCTTCATGTTCATTGCAACAATGAAATGATCCGTACTCTAAGCGAGACTCTTAACGATGTTAACAACGAGCGACAACTACAAAGAACAATACCCTTCGATCTAGCGACGTAGGGTGAAGCCGCATGAATGAACGGCTTAGTAGGTGCATTCACTGGAAAGCAACCTATCCAATGCGATTAACACTACGGAAGCGTAAACTACTTGTAAAGTTAACTTAGTTGTAGTCAAGAAGTATTATGAGAGAGCGAAAATTTACTACTATGAAGTGCGTTCTGGCAGTTTCATAGTGTCTCTCATAAATGGGTGGTTTTTTAGCAGGTTTTTTACCCTAGTATTAAAAAAAAAAAAATTGTCCGGTAAGTCTGTGTTCTTCTGACTTACGTCGGTAGCTATGGGTGCATACAACTTTTTCATTCTTCCCTGATGGTAACCTTACGTCCAGAATTCGGAGAGAATTTCCAATTGCTTGGTTGCGTAAGTCCCATCAGGTTATTTAATAGTGTGGGCCAGAAAAAGATTGAGTCCGGTAGATTGCGTAAGGCGCTGATCTATGACTGAAGCTTAACGTTTTTTTATTTTCTTTTTTTGGACGTTCATCATGAAAAAACCTCTTTTAAGCATATTTGATTTCTTTTGAATGAATAGAACGCATTTAAACTATTTAGCAATAACATCAGCTGTCTAAGTAAAATCTTAATTCAGTCCGATAGTTTAGAGTTTAATCTCAGACTAATGCAGCACCTGCAAGTTAAGATTTGAAAGGATTTGCTCAGTTTAATCCCTCTTATAGCGTAACTGTTATAGCAAAATATGCGCTAAAAAATTTTTTTTCTTTATTTAATTTTTTTTTATCTTCCGCTGCAAAATCTCCTTCAGTATCCTCACATCAGAAAGTCTATGAAAAGAATACCAGATTAAACCATTTTTCGTATATTGTGCTCCAAAAACCTATTGAAATTCTAACTTGTTTTAGACCCTTAAAATATAACTTCCATCATTGAAGTCTTTGAATTTTTTTTTTAAACGTGCTTTCGTGAGCAACTTTACAGTTTTTTTCGAAGTTAATATGCCCCGGCGAAACAATCCTCGCCTTCCTAAATTTCAATCGGAATATAACTTACGTCATTCGAAAGTACCGCGAAACAATTATTCCCTTTCTGGCAACATGTCCGTACTAGAAAGAAACCCCGTTGAGCCAATCGAGGAATCCAGACCCTCAGGATCCGGTTCTAGTACGAGATCTCAAATGGTTACGGCTCAAGTGCATAACTCGGCACCGGCGGATCAAAATAATATTGATGCCAATAAATCTCATGCATCCAGTGAAGGCGAACAATTTGAACAGTATGTCCACGATGTTGTGTCCGCAACGGTTGGACTACATCGCACTGAAAATCTCAGACTTATCCAAGACGCTCTCGACAAAAACCGCGTCGAACTGCGTAAGGAAATGACTTCGATTCTTCGTGAATCCCTTTCTGCTTTGACTCCAGCTGTGGCCCCAGAAGCAACGAATGTTCGCGGACTATCCGCTGTCACAACCACCGCAGTGGAGCCAGGGAACGAGTATATGGTGAACAGACCATCTCAGGTTAACGAAAGAAAGCCACAACGTTAGTTGGGATGAAACCCTACTCAACTTTCACTATTTCATGAGCGGACAAGTAGAAACTTGGTATTGGATGTTCCTAAAGAGCAATCCAGCAGCAACTTGGTCTACGCTAAGACTTGCTCTTATCGAACAGTACCGCAGTCTCGAGACCGACTCAGAACTATCGAGAAAAATGTCTGAGCGTAAGCAATTAAACCATTAAAGCTTTGATGAGTTCTACTCGGAATTGATCCAAATCAATTCCAGGTTACGGGTCCCAAAACCTAACCGTGAACTCACCGAGCTGATTAAGCAAAACGTTGGTCGTAGAATTGGTGAGTTGCTTATCACCTTCAGTACACCTAGTCTCTCGGAGATGGTATACGTGTGTCCGACTGTCGAAAAGTATCTACAAGGATATGAGACTCAGAGACCACGATTGCCGCCTGCAGCTCAACATCAAAATTCGCAAAGGCGTAATGTCAGCGAAATAACTGTGTCTGAAAATGAGCCAACTACGGTAGAAGCAGTTAACTTTCACCGTCGAGAGGGAACAAAACTTAACTGCTGGAACTGCAAAGCAGCTGGTCACAAATTCCATGATTGCCCTGATCCCCAGCGTGCTCTTTTCTGCTATCGCTGTGGGCGGGAAAATACGACGACCCCCAAATGTGACCACTGCCAGGGAAACTCTGTGTTGAACAACCCTCGATCCGGGGAGAGTTGTTCGAGCCACAAGAACCCGGAAGCTTAACACCACCTTTAGAATCGACCCAGAAACAAATTACACTACTTAAACGTCCAGACCCTTCTCATAATTGTACATTAACCTCAAATAAAAATCTTTCAATTGAACCAGAATCTGCACCAGAAAATGGTAGGAAAACCCTGCACGAACGTCAAGTAGCCTATTATCAAGCACGCAACAGAATTTTTAGGACTAATCCTCCCTCACCTAAATTTGTCAAATTGAGAGCAAAATTTTAGAAGAAAAAATGCCTTTACGGGTCTATTGCGGCCACCACCTTACGCAATCTTAATGAAGACCCTCGCCCATATGTGAAAGTAAATATTTTCAGCACAGAATGGCGTGGCTTACTTGATAGTGGCGCTTGTATCAGCTGTTTAGGCAACGGAGGTCTGGAATTTTTGAAGGAGAACAACGTTCCCTTTCAAACTTTCTCTGCTTCAGTTTTAGCAGCTGATGGTCAAGGTCAGCCTATAATAACGGCAGACATTTTTTATCAAGATCAGAAGGCTAGCATCGAATCGTTTGTCGTACCATCGCTCAAAAACTTTACCTTGGTATCGATTTTTGGAAAACCTTTCGATTAGCGCCTGATATAATTGCAAATTTATCCTTACCACCTTCTCGTGAAACTGCAAAACGTTTGGCCGAGTTTCTCACTAAAGCTCACCTTCTATCATCCGAGCAATCGGACAAACTGCAGGCCTTTGTCAAGCAATTTTCTTCTTTTTCCACACTTGGGCTCGGGAAGACATCACTGATGGAGCATGTCATCGACACCGGGGATGCGACGCCAATCAAACAGCGTCACTATCCCATATCACCAGCGGTATAAGCCTTGATGTATGCGGAATTGGACCGCATGCTTGAGCTTGGAGTCATAGAAGAGAGCTCCAGTGCATGGTGTTCGCCAGTAGTACTGGTGCGAAAACCGGGAAAAAATCGCCTCTGCCTGGACTCTCGGAAATTGAACTCGGTCACCAAGAAGCCTGCTTATCTGATTGCGAAAGTTGGGGTTCTGCTGGGAGGACTTTCAGATACGCACTTGATGCACAGATGCTTTCTGGCAAAGATCACGGGAGGAGACTGCCTTTACCGTCCCCGGAAGGCCGCTTTATCACTTCAAAGTGATGCCTTTCGGTCTTTGTCGTTGCGTGTTTCTTTTTGCCATTGTCCGGTACCAAGAAACCTATAATCCACTCGGCACCAATAAAAAAAGCTAACGGCAAATGGGCAAGAGAAGACAAAGAGAAAGCGAAGTTGTTTGCTGAATATTTAGAAGAAACATTCAAGCTTTTCGACGGTCCGCCGTTGGCTGACGTTCTAAACAACAACGCGGAACCCGATAGCTTTAGAATGAAAAAAGTTTCATTAGTTGAACTCCGACAGACAATAAGCAAACTTAAAAATAATAAGGCCCCGGGTTACGACCTGATCACTTGCGAAATATTGAAAGAGCTACCAAAAAAGGCATTAGTCAAGCTACTTTATATGATAAACGCTTCTCTTAGACTTCTAAACGTTCCAAGACAATGGAAAGTTGCTGAAGTCGTTATGGTTCCAAAACCGGGGAAATGCGCAAATGATAAAAAATCTTATAGGCCCATATCGCTTCTGCCGATAATATCGTAAGTATTCGAGAAACTTCTGCTGAAGCGATTACAACCAATAATTGCAGAAAGACGCTTGATTCCGGATCATCAATTCGGTTTCAGACCTAACCATTCCGCAATAGATCAAGTCTACAGAATAAGGCATGAAATTGAAAAAGCCTTAGAAGAGAAAAAAATATGTTCAAATGCTTTCCTCGACGTGTCGCAAGCCTTCGACAAGGAATGGCACGAAGGCTTGAAATATAAGCTACGGCAAAACTTGCCGGAAGACATTTTTAAAATATTGGAAAATTATCTGAAAGCAGACTCTTTCATGTTAGGTGTAGTAGTGAATACTTGAGTTTCAAGCAAATTCGGGCTGGCGTACCCCAGGGAAGCGTCCTCGGTCCGACCCTGTTCCTGCTCTGCACCAGAGACATACCTCTAGATGACGAGACTGTCGTGGCCACGTTTGCGGACGATACGGCCATCCTGGCAACAGGTGAATCAGTCGAGTCATCAACGAGAAACCTCCAACTAGTATTGGACTGAATTTGTGTCTGGAAAGCAACCTATCCAATGCGATTAACACTACGGAAGCGTAAACTACTTGCTAAGTTAACTTAGTTGTAGTCAAGAAGTATTATGAGAGAGCGAAAATTTACTACTATGAAGTGCGTTCTGGCAGTTTCATAGTGTCTCTCATAAATGGGTGGTTTTTTAGCACGTGGAAATCGGGCATAACCAACATCGGCTACTTCGATTTGATCCAAACCAATTCCAGGTTACGGGTCTCAAAACCTAACCGTGAACTCATCGAGCTGATTAAGCTAAACGTTAGTCGTCGAATTGGTGAGTTGCTTATCACCTTCAGTACACCTAGTCTCTCGGAGATGGTATACGTGTGTCCAACTGTCGAAAAGTATCTACAAGGATATGAGACTCAGAGACCACGATTGCCGCCTGCAGCTCAACATCAAAATTGGCAAAGGCGTAATGTCAGCGAAATAACTGTGTCTGAAGATGAGCCACCTACGGTAGATGCAGTTAACTTTCACCGTCGAGAGGGAAAAAAACTTAACTGCTGGAACTGCAAAGTAGCTGGTCACACATTCCATGATTGCCCTGATCCCCAGCGTGCTCTTTTCTGCTATCGCTGTGGGCGAGGAAATACGACGACCCCCAAATGTGACTGCTGCCAGGGAAACTCTGTGTTCGATCCGGGGAGAGTTGTTCAAGCCACAAGAACCCGGAAGCTTAACACCACCACTAGAATCGACCCAGAAACAAATTACACTACTTAAAGGTCCAGACCCTTCTCATTATTGTACATCAACCTCCAATAAAAATCTTTCAATTGAACCAGAATCTGCACCAGAAAATGGTAGGAAAACCCTGCACGAACGTCATGTAGCCTATTATCCAGCACGCAACAGAATTTTCAGGACTAATCCTCCCTCACCTAAAATTGTCAAATTGAGAGCAAAATTTAGGAAGAAAAAATGCCTATACGGGTCTATTGCGGCCACCACCTTACGCAATCTTAATGAAGACCCTCGCCCATATGTGAAAAATAAATATTTTCAGCACAGAATGGCGTGGCTTACTTGATAGTGGCGCTTGTATCAGCTGTTTAGGTACAAGAATGTCTAGAATTTTTGAAGGAGAACAACGTTTCCTTTTACACTTTCTCTGCTTCAGTTTTAACAGCTGATGGTCAAGGTCAGCCTTAAGTGGGTAAAGTAACGGCAGACATTTCTTATCAAGATCAGAAGGCTAGCATCGAATCGTTTGTCGTACCATCGCTCAAAAACTTTACCTTGGTATCGATTTTTGGAAAACCTTTCGATTAGCGCCTGATATAATTGCAAATTTATCCTTACCACCTTCTCGTGAAACTGCAAAACGTTTGGCCGAGTTTCTCACTAAAGCTCACCTTCTATCATCCGAGCAATCGGACAAACTGCAGGCCTTTGTCAAGCAATTTTCTTCTTTTTCCACACTTGGGCTCGGGAAGACATCACTGATGGAGCATGTCATCGACACCGGGGATGCGACGCCAATCAAACAGCGTCACTATCCCATATCACCAGCGGTATAAGCCTTGATGTATGCGGAATTGGACCGCATGCTTGAGCTTGGAGTCATAGAAGAGAGTTCCAGTGCATGGTGTTCGCCAGTAGTACTGGTGCGAAAACCGGGAAAAAATCGCCTCTGCCTGGACTCTCGGAAATTGAACTCGGTCACCAAGAAGCTTGCTTATCTGATTGCGAAAGTTGGGGTTCTGCTGGGAGGACTTTCAGATACGCACTTGATGCACAGATGCTTTCTGGCAAAGATCACGGGAGGAGACTGCCTTTACCGTCCCCGGAAGGCCGCTTTATCACTTCAAAGTGATGCCTTTCGGTCTTTGTCGTTGTGTGTTTCTTTTTGCCATTGTCCGGTACCAAGAAACCTATAATCCACTCGGCACCAATAAAAAAAGCTAACGGCAAATGGGCAAGAGAAGACAAAGAGAAAGCGAAGTTGTTTGCTGAATATTTAGAAGAAACATTCAAGCTTTTCGACGGTCCGCCGTTGGCTGACGTTCTAAACAACAACGCGGAACCCGATAGCTTTAGAATGAAAAAAGTTTCATTAGTTGAACTCCGACAGACAATAAGCAAACTTAAAAATAATAAGGCCCCGGGTTACGACCTATTCACTTGCGAAATATTGAAAGAGCTACCAAAAAAGGCATTAGTCAAGCTACTTTATATGATAAACGCTTCTCTTAGACTTCTATACGTTCCAAGACAATGGAAAGTTGCTGAAGTCGTTATGGTTCCAAAACCGGGGAAATGCGCAAATGATAAAAAATCTTATAGGCCCATATCGCTTCTGCCGATAATATCGTAAGTATTCGAGAAACTTCTGCTGAAGCGATTACAACCAATAATTGCAGAAAGACGCTTGATTCCGGATCATCAATTCGGTTTCAGACCTAACCATTCCGCAATAGATCAAGTCTACAGAATAAGGCATGAAATTGAAAAAGCCTTAGAAGAGAAAAAAATATGTTCAAATGCTTTCCTCGACGTGTCGCAAGCCTTCGACAAGGAATGGCACGAAGGCTTGAAATATAAGCTACGGCAAAACTTGCCGGAAGACATTTTTAAAATATTGGAAAATTATCTGAAAGCAGACTCTTTCATGTTAGGTGTAGTAGTGAATACTTGAGTTTCAAGCAAATTCGGGCTGGCGTACCCCAGGGAAGCGTCCTCGGTCCGACCCTGTTCCTGCTCTGCACCAGAGACATACCTCTAGATGACGAGACTGCCGTGGCCACGTTTGCGGACGATACGGCCATCCTGGCAACAGGTGAATCAGTCGAGTCATCAACGAGAAACCTCCAACTAGTATTGGACTGAATTTGTGTCTGGAAAGCAACCTATCCAATGCGATTAACACTACGGAAGCGTAAACTACTTGCTAAGTTAACTTAGTTGTAGTCAAGAAGTATTATGAGAGAGCGAAAATTTACTACTATGAAGTGCGTTCTGGCAGTTTCATAGTGTCTCTTATAAATGGGTGGTTTTTTAGCACGTGGAAATCGGGCATAACCAACATCGGCTACTTCGATTTGATCCAAACCAATTCCAGGTTACGGGTCTCAAAACCTAACCGTGAACTCATCGAGCTGATTAAGCTAAACGTTAGTCGCCGAATTGGTGAGTTGCTTATCACCTTCAGTACACCTAGTCTCTCGGAGATGGTATACGTGTGTCCGACTGTCGAAAAGTATCTACAAGGATATGAGACTCAGAGACCACGATTGCCGCCTGCAGCTCAACATCAAAATTGGCAAAGGCGTAATGTCAGCGAAATAACTGTGTCTGAAGATGAGCCACCTACGGTAGATGCAGTTAACTTTCACCGTCGAGAGGGAACAAAACTTAACTGCTGGAACTGCAAAGTAGCTGGTCACACATTCCATGATTGCCCTGATCCCCAGCGTGCTCTTTTCTGCTATCGCTGTGGGCGAGGAAATACGACGACCCCCAAATGTGACCGCTGCCAGGGAAACTCTGTGTTCGATCCGGGGAGAGTTGTTCAAGCCACAAGAACCCGGAAGCTTAACACCACCACTAGAATCGACCCAGAAACAAATTACACTACTTAAACGTCCAGACCCTTCTCATTATTGTACATCAACCTCCAATAAAAATCTTTCAATTGAACCAGAATCTGCACCAGAAAATGGTAGGAAAACCCTGCACGAACGTCATGTAGCCTATTATCAAGCACGCAACAGAATTTTCAGGACTAATCCTCCCTCACCTAAAATTGTCAAATTGAGAGCAAAATTTAGGAAGAAAAAATGCCTATACGGGTCTATTGCGGCCACCACCTTACGCAATCTTAATGAAGACCCTCGCCCATATGTGAAAAATAAATATTTTCAGCACAGAATGGCGTGGCTTACTTGATAGTGGCGCTTGTATCAGCTGTTTAGGTACAAGAATGTCTAGAATTTTTGAAGGAGAACAACGTTTCCTTTTACACTTTCTCTGCTTCAGTTTTAACAGCTGATGTTCAAGGTCAGCCTTAAGTGGGTAAAGTAACGGCAGACATTTCTTATCAAGATCAGAAGGCTAGCATCGAATTGTTTGTCGTACCATCGCGATCGCTCAAGCAAAAAATTTACCTTGGTATCGATTTTTGGAAAACCTTTCGATTAGCGCCTGATATAGTTGCAAATTTATCCTTACCACCTTCTCGTGAAACTGCAAAACGTTTGGCCGAGTTTCTCACTAAAGCTCACCTTCTACCAACCGAGCAATCGGACAAACTACAGGCCTTTGTCAAGCAATTTTCTTCTTTTTCCACACTTGGGCTCGGGAAGACATCACTGATGGAGCATGTCATCGACACCGGGGATGCGACGCCAATCAAACAGCGTCACTATCCCATATCACCAGCGGTACAAGCCTTGATATATGCGGAATTGGACCGCATGCTTGAGCTTGGAGTCATAGAAGAGAGTTCCAGTGCATGGAGTTCGCCAGTAGTACTGGTGCGGAAACCGGGAATTGAACTCGGTCACCAAGAAGCTTGCTTATCCGATTGCGCAAATTGAGGCCCTGCTGGGAAAACTTTCAGATACGCACTTGATGCACAGATGCTTTCTGGCAGATACCGCTGGCCAAAGGATCACGGGAGAAGACTGCTTTTACCGTCCCCGGAAGGCCGCCTTATCACTTCAAAGTGATGCCTTTCGGTCTTTGTAATGCTCCTCCGTCGCTGTCCATGTTGATGGATAGAGTGATACCACACAAATTGAGAGGGCAAGTCTTCGTGTACCTGGATGACTTGCTGGTTATATCCAGATCATTCGAGGAACACTTAAAAATTTTGTCGGTGATTGCCCAACGGTTGCAAGGTGCTGGCTTGACAAGTAACGTTGAAAAGTCCAAATTTTGCTACAAAGAGTTGCAGTATTTAGGGTATGTGGTATCTGAAGGTTGTCTCAAAACTGACCCATCTAAGATTGCCGCCATCAATGACTTTCCTCTACCGAAAACCCCTCGCCAAGTGAGAAGGTTTCTTGGCATGGCAGGGTGGTACAGGAGGTTCGTAAAAGATTTGCGAGCTTAAAGTGGTTGATGAGCCTTAAAGACCCGACTGGAAGGCTAGCGCGCTGGAGTCTTAACCTACAAGGATTCACTTTTGACATCGAGCACCGGAAAGGCTCTCTTCACGTTGTACCGGATGCTTTTTCACAGGTGCATGAGGTAGACGCGTTGGAAACTAAGGAGCTGATGTCAAAGGATCCTCCCGATGTTCTGCATATTGATTTGATGGATCCTAGTTTTGACTCGGAAGAATACCGGCGAATCAAGCAACACATCGAAGAACACAGAGCTACAGGACCTGCAAGTCTCAAATAATTTTGTGTATAAGAGGGTCCACCATAGCACAGGGAATCCGATTCAAGAGGATTTGTCGTGGAAGCTATGGATTCCAACCGCGTTGACCAGCCGTCTGATTTCTCTGGCTCACTGTCCACCAAGAGCCTCGCATGGTGGTATTGCAAAGACCATCTATCGCCTTCGCCAAAAATTTTTCTGGCCAAATATGGCACAAGTAAAGAACTTCATTTCGAACTGTGAAGTCTGTTAAATGACTAAGGCTTCCAACGACACCTTGATAGCTGAAATGGAGAAAGCTTTTGTAGTTGACCGCCCGTTCCAACACATTTATATAGATTTTTTAGGTCTTTATCCGCGATCGAGTGGACACACTCATATAGTGATTATATTGGACCAGCTCACAAAATTCGTTATGTTAAAGCCTCTTAAAAGAGCCACATCGGAAGTAGTGCTAAGAATCTTAAAAGACGAGGTATTCTTTCTGTTTGGAGTCCCGAAAAGCATAATGTCTGACAATGGTACTCAATTTATTAGCCATGATTTTGCCAAAATGATTGACGTTTTCGGATTCAAACATTATAGAACGGCCATTTACTCACCGCAGGCAAATGCTAGTGAGAGAGTAAGTCGATCAATTCTAGCGGCTATTGGAGCATACATTGATCCCAGGCAATATAACTGGGATGCCAACCTGTCTTCAGGCAATATAACTGGGATGCCAACCTGTCTTCAATCGGATGTGCGCTTAGAACAACGATTCATTCTGCAATTGATATGTCGCCATACGAAGCCCTCTTTGGCCAAAGAATGGTGGAGCATGGGAAAGATTATCAGCTTTTGAAGACATTGGATTGTCTGAATAACTCGGAGATGAACTGGATCTCAAAGCCGGCTAAGATAAATATCATCCATGCTTACCTGAAGGATTCATTGAGTAAAGCACATGTGTCCGACGAAAAAACATATAATCTACGAAGTAGAATTTTATAAGGTACTCCGTGGGTGATACGGTGTACAGGAGAAACTTTCTCTTGAGCGATGCTGCCAAACACCTCAACGCCAAGTTATGTCCCAAGTTCGTTAAAGTGACAGTTCGTCAACTGGTTGGCAACCATCTATATGAGGTAAAAGATGAGAAGGGCAACAAGACGATAGCTCACTCAAAGGACCTGAAACGGTGATGATAAATTTCTTGCAAAGATTCCATTAGTCCGGCTAGCTCAGCCTGTGCATGACACTTAATTTTTCTTTACCTTCATTAGTAGTTCATTTCGTTTCTTTCCTTCTCCAAGTCACTCTATAAACTTCGGGACTTTGAGAAGTTTTGAAGGAAACTGCATTCTAAGTTATTTTTTGTCCTGGCAAAAAAATTTCCCCTACGCTAGCAACACTATTCGGTATAGTACACGACCCATGTTGCGGTTATAGAATTTTTTTTGAGGTGATTCCTCTCCGTTTTTCCAATTTGCTTTTTGCCAATACACCAAGCTAATCGGCCAATAAGAGGCTGCAACGTGGCTTAACATTGGGTCATCAAGCTGCATCGGACGATATCAAGAACCGCTCTCCTAAGCGGTTCAGAAGACCAACCGAAGTTGTAGAGCCGATGGTAGCTGTGCTAAAGCGGCAGTGAGTGCGTGGGTTCCGGACGATAAGGTCCATTAATTGTGTGGGCGACCAAACCACCAAATCGTGTGTGGGCTTAACCAAATTATTGTAATTGAAAAATTACAGTCGCGAAACAAAAGTTTTAAGAAAAAAATAATAGTAATCGTTATCATAAAGTTAGAGCTATAAACGGGTCGTCGGTGTTCGTACTGATCCTTAAGACTATGTACATATATGTGTAAGATTAGAATAAAAAAAAATCAGTGCACTAAACCTATAATAAAATTTTTGTATGACTCCTAAGCCATAAAAAAAATATAATAAATTTTTGCACACAAAGACCCTAAACCTATATTATTTGGTCAAAACCCTAGCAAACAAAAAAACAAACCCAAAAATCCAAAAATTGCACAACGCCCTACAAAACCTATATAAAAAAAGCCTACAAAGCAGAAAAAAAATAAAGTTTTAACAGACAGAAAGAACATTAAAGTGAAAATAATTAATGTGCCAGTGGATCCAGTTTTCATCTGCGAGGGAAGAGCAAAATCGGAAGTCCACTCTCAGCCTACACAACGGACCCCACGTCATGGTAGAGAGATTCGTCACCGACCCGTTGCCAAACCATCAAGATACACCAGATAACTCCAAGCTTAAGGCACCGTCAGTAAGAGCTCGAAGTGACGTCATCAGTTCTAACCGTCAAAGAGCGATCCATTTTTGGTGCCCAGCGATATCAAGCATCGTCAAATTCACCACACCGGATTTCAGCTACCTTACTGTGCTTTTAGTTAAATTATTCCTCATCAATTTCGCTTCCCATTTCCCATTCCCACTTACCTAAATAATGAATTCAATTTTATCTACCTAGTTGCAAAAATAAGAAAATAAATAAAATTAAAAAAATTACTAAATTGATGTGCAAAAATTGCAATCCAAAAAAAACCAAAAAAATCAAAAAAAAAAGTTTAATAATAATTTCCCCTGCAAGGTCGGGGTTAGAATAGCCTTGAGGTAAGTTATGCCTGTCGTAAGAGCCGACTAAAATCCACCGGAAGAAATATTCTTTACTGTTTCAACGGATGCTGTCGATGCTGCTCCATTTGGGGTAACTTCTGGCAGTAAGGTTTTAACTTATAGATGAATCTGAAGGTTAAATTAAAATCCAGAAGCGTCTGTCACACATTGTGCGGCTCACTGGTCGGCGTCTGTCTCCAAAGGAGCGGCTGTATTTAAAAATGAAAATAGAATTGACATACCTATTTCTCATAAAAACGACAAGTTAAAAAAAAAAATGGCAATGAACAAAACGACAGATTTGATTACCCCAGGTGGCAGCCCAGCTATGCTTAAAAATCCACCCTCTTCGGAGGCAGGCTCTACGGATTCTGGGGAGAGCCTTTTATTGCTTATAAATCCTTTTGAGAAAAGGACAAAACTAAATCGATCACCACCACCTTGATCGAACATATCCGGAAAAAGCAGTCCACCGGTAAACCAGGACTCTGTGAAAATTAAGAGCTTAGAAAAGGAGAATAATGAACTCCGAGCTAAGCTTACTGAAATGGAGCGACTCTTCCACGATCTAAAAATGGAAGTTGACTCTCTGCGAAAAGAAAACGAGGATATGAAAAATACTCGTTTAACGAAAGACTGTGAGGAAACGAAAGAGTGCGTAACACCGAACCGACCAGCAGTCGAATACTTCACGGACGAGGACGAACTTGCACTTGAGACCCATTCAGTCTTAAGGAAAAGGTCTAGCAAGAAGCGAAAGGCGAATTCCTCTCCCGAAGTAATACAAAAAGAAGATAAGCCCTCTGGCTCAAACAAGACTAAACCAGAAGAGAAAATTCGTCCACCTCCCGCAATAAACATCGTCGGGATAGCAGACTTTGGGAGATTGCGCAACCTTCTTGCAAACACGGTGAGAACAGAAAACTATAAGCTTATCTCGCACCGAAATAACGTGTGGAAAGTAAATGTTGACAACGCCGATTCCTATCGCGCACTGTCTCTTAAACTGAATGCAGAAAGAATCGAGTGGTATACTTATCAAAATAAGTACGAAAAACCACTGCGAGTCATTGTAAGGGGGCTCCACCCATCATGCACACAAGAAGACGTTGTAAATGACCTAAAAACTAAAGGCCTTAAAATTATTGATGCCGTCAATATCATTAAAAAGGAAAAGCAACGCACGGAAGGAGAAAGAGACACTGTGATCAGACGCGGCCTTCCAATTTTTATGCTCTCCTTTGAAAGAACTGAGAGCATAAACGATATTTATAAAATAAAAATGATACTTAACATCAGGGTTAAAATCGAACCCATGCGAAAGGGCAATAGACTGATACCACAGTGTAAGCGATGCCAAGAATTCAGGCACACAAGTGCCTACTGCCAAAAAGAACCACGTTGCGTAAAATGTGCCGGAAAACACCTGTCAACAGAGTGCAAAGTTGACATAAAGGCTCCAGCAGTTTGCGCCAATTGCCACGGAAACCACCCCGCGAACTATCGAGGATGCGAAGTAGCCATAGAGCTACAAAAGGGACGAGAACCTCTTAAGGAAAATACTAGAGGTCAGAATCAAAGCCTAGGACGCCCAAAACCTACTGAAACTCCTAAGCCAAAGACTCCAAAGACGCCAAAGCCGATCAAAAGTGGAAGATTGGCAAAGGAGGCGTCGACAAAAGGCGTAAAAGCTCCACAAAAGAGCGGCGCCAGTTCAAGTGCAGCGGAGAAACCACCACTGGTCGGACCGAAATCATACGCACAGGTTGCGGCAAACGAAAACAAGGCAAGATCGCCCACAACAGATGCAGTGTCTCAGATCCTCGCTGTAATCTTGGAGAAACTTGAGGATCAGACTAAAATCAACAAAGTTATATTTGACAAACTGAGCAAGCTCGAGCTTAAGCCTCGAAAAAATTACAGGAGAACATGAATATGAAGCAGTTATTCAAAATACTAACAATGAATGTAAACGGCCTTCTGAATAAAATAGACGAACTAGAAGTATTTCTACGGAAAAACAATATTGATATTTGTATGATTACGGAAACTCACCTTAAAAACGGGTCTACACCCAAACTTAAAGGTTACAATGACTATCACGCACATCACCCTTCACAAAATTCGAGAGCAGGATCCTCCCTCTACATTAAGAACTGCATAAAGCACTTCAAGAACACAGAAGTTGAGCTAGACTCTATGCAGATCAGTTCAGTTTCTGTAAAAATTGACTGCTTAGATTATAACATTGCATCTTGTTATTTCCCACCAGGATATAGACTGGTGGAAGACGATCTTGATCGTATGTATGACTTCATTGGGTCCAATTTTATCATTGGGGGTGACTTTAACGCGAAGCATACTTTTAGGGGCTCACGATGCAATTCAACAAGAGGCAGATTACTGTACAAAAATAGTATGAAGCGTGGGGTGGACTTTTTCTCCACGGGTAAGCCAACATATTGGCCAACCGATAGGAATAAAAAGCCTGACCTTGTCGATTTTTTCATCGCTAAAGGGTACCCCAAATACCTTACGCGAATTGAAGAGTGTTATGATCTTTGCTCAGACCACTCAGGAGTTATCTTGAAGATGGGTGGAAGACTGGCGAAAATAGAAAGAGCTCCTAGATTAGTTAGCAAAAACATGAACTGGGACGCTTTCAGAAAGGACTGTAAGGAGGGTGTTGGCTTGAATGTGCCATTGAAAACTCCTTTCGAGTTAGAAACCGCAGTTGACAAATTCATTCAAGCAATTCAGAGCGCTGCTTGGAACAACAATTCGTCCCAAAAGAACGCAGTTAGCACCGACGGGCATGTACGTAAAACATATCCGCTCGAAATCGAAGAATTGATTCGTGAAAAGAGAAGAGCGTGTGAAGATGGCAAGGCACGAGGGCTCCCCCAGACAAAACCCTATTGAACCACCTCTCTAACAAACTGAAAGGAATGTTGCAAGATCCTAAAAATCGTGAGACCACTGAATACTTTGAAGACTTGTCGGCGGATAGGAGCTCAAACTACTCGCCGTGGAAAGCAGTTAAGTCTATCAAGAAACCTATAATCCACTCGGCACCAATAAAAAAAGCTAACGGCGAATGGGCAAGAGAAGACAAAGAGAAAGCGAATTTGTTTGCTGAACATTTAGAAGAAACATTCAAGCCTTTCGACGGACCGCCGTTGGCTGACGTTCTAAACAACAACGCGGAACCTGATAGCTTTAGAATGAAAAAGTTTCGCTAATTGAACTCCGACAGACAATTAGCAAACTTTAAAATAACAAGGCCCCGGGTTTCGACCTGATCACTGGCGAAATATTGAAAGAGCTACCAAAAAAGGCATTAGTCAAGCTACTTTATATGATAAACGCTTCTCTAAGACTTCTATACGTTCCAAGACAATGGAAAGTTGCTGAAGTCATTATGGTTCCAAAACCGGGAAAATGCGCAAATGATAAAAAATCTTATAGGCCCATATCGCTTCTGCCGATAATATCGAAAGTATACGAGAAACTTCTGCTGAAGCGATTACAACCAATAATTGCAGAAAGACGCTTGATCCCGGATCATCAATTCGGTTTCAGACCTAACCATTCCACAATAGATCAAGTCTACAGAATAACGCATGAAATTGAAAAAGCCTTAGAAGGGAAAAAAATATGTTCAAGTGCTTTCCTCGACGTATCGCAAGCCTTCGACAAGGTATGGCACGAAGGCTTGAAATATAAGCTACGGCAAAACTTGCCGGAAGACATGTTTAAAATATTGGAAAATTATCTTGAAAGCAGACTCTTTCGTGTTAGGTGTAGTAGTGAATACTCGAGTTTCAAGCAAATTCGGGCTGGCGTACCCCAGGGAAGCGTCCTCGGTCCGACCCTGTTCCTGCTCTACACAAGAGACATACCTCTAGATGACGAGACTGTCGTGGCCACGTTTGCGGACGATACGGCCATCCTGGCAACAGATGAATCAGTCGAGTCATCAACGAGAAGCCTCCACCGAGCATTGGACAGAATTTGTGTCTGGACGAAGACTTGGCGAATCGCTCTTAACGAGAACAAGTCTACGCATGTGAATTTCACTTACAGAAGGGTTAACAATTTACCTCTGTTCATAAATTCTGCACAAATACCTTATGCAAATGAAGCGAAGTATCTAGGGATGACACTGGACGCTAAACTTAGGTGGAAACCACATGTAAAGAAGAAGCGTGACGAGCTCGAGATTAGGCTCAGGGAAATGTATTGGCTTATCGGAAGATTTTCGAAATTGTCATGTCCATGTTGCAGACTTTCCAAAACAAGACACTAAGAGCAATTGTGAATGCTCCATGGTATATTAGGAATAGTGATATTCACAGAGATTTAGGAATAGCTACCGTGAGCGAAGAAGTAACAAACTTTGCTCGAAAGCTAAATGCTCGCCTTCATGTTCATTGCAACAATGAAATGATACGTACTCTCAACGAGACTCTAAACGATGTAAACAACGAGCGACGACTACAAAGAATAAGACCCTTCGATCTAGCGACGTAGGTTGAAGCCGCATGAATGAACGGCTTAGTAGGTGCATTCACTGGAAAGCAACCTATCCAATGCGATTAACACTATGGAAGCGTAAACTACTTGTTAAGTTAACTTAGTTGTAGTCAAGAAGTATTATGAGAGAGCGAAAATTTACTACTATGAAGTGCTTTCTGGCAGTTTCATAGTGTCTCTCATAAATGGGTGGTTTTTTAGCACGTGGAAATCGGGCATAACCAATATCGGCTACTTCGGTATTATATACCTGCTATAGTGGGCGTATTGGTATCTTTGAAAGATTTTGGAGTTTTAGACTCCGTCCACCCTAGTATTCAACAAAAAATATAAAAGAATAATAATTTGAGTCTATCGATAGGGTTCAAATTCCAATATGTATGTTCTACTTCTAACTACCTACACAGAAAAATACAGGAAAACGCCTAATGGATACTTCACAACGACCCCAGGATACTGTGCACAGGATTGCCGGGGAGTTTTAGTAAATAACTCTCGTTGATACATATTTAAATTTAAACCAGGTTTTTTTTGTTTCGTGAAAGAACCTAGAGTTTTCTTTGTGGATAACCCAAAAAAAAAAAAAAAGAATAAACAAAAAAATATTTTATCGATAGGCTGACGTGATCTATCTGGATAAGAAAATTTTATTTGCTGTCATAGAGTTTGGATTGTTTTTTATTATTGAGGAGAAAAATAAGGAGAAAAAAAAACTCCTACCACTTAATATGGTATCCCCCTCCCAATTCCTAGTAATCTAAGTAATAGTGTATTTGTTGTACCTATAAAAGAAAAATCTAACTCTAAAAGCACCCACGAAATTTAATCAGGCACTTTGAGTGCTGCCACTTTTTTTGAATTAAATTAAATTTTACTTTTTTTTTTGGCTGCGAATTTGCCATATCTTTTTTTGGTTGAATCATAAATACCTAATTTAATTGATAATTTAAAGTCAAATTTTTTTTTTATTATTTCTCTTTGATATATCACGATATTTGAATATCTGTTCTCTTTTTTTTTTTTGAGTTTCGTTCTATTTTGATATTTTTTTTCTAGTTGTAATAAAGATCTTATTATATAGTAAACCATCTCTTTTCTTGGCATCAACAGAGATGTCTTGTAGATTGCTTCTAAGTTTAAACTTACAGACCTGAATTGAGATGATGCAATCGCTTTGAATATTTGGTTTTCATGATGTGAAGTGCTGAGGCAGAGGCTGCTAGAGGAAGATGAGAGCGGAAGTTACTGTTCTTTGACTTTCTTTTGGTAATATTTCTTTAGTGTGTGTTAGGGGTTGTAACCGTATTAGAGTGGGGTAATAACCATGGAGCATTTCGGTCTAGGCCAAATGCTAGGGGAGGGTCACACTCAGGGAGCACTTCCACCTAAGCTTACCTCCATAAGTGCGAGTTGGGGTACAGGAAAAAAGAAAAAAACTTTCGAACATTCGGGTTCCCCATTTTTTTAATAGTGTGGCTCGTACGAGAGCCTGTCGGACTACATCCTCCGACTCGAGTTGTTTTATTTCCCTTTTCTTAATTTGGCCCGAAACAACGTAACACCGTCCGAGTTCCGGTAGCAAGATCCCACCCATTCCGGCGAGCTTGTCCGCACGAAACGCAAGCAGGCCTACCGCTGCTCAGGAACCGGACACCACTCCTAACTTCTGCCCGGATGGGCTAGGAACCCTTGTACTCCCTAGTCCTAAGGATGGGTTTCAGGCTAAGGAGGAGGTGGTCAGTGGACCACAATGGTACAACTTCTTCCCGAAAGGACGCAGTTAGCACCGACGGGCATGTACGCACAACATATCCGCTCGAAATCGAGCAATTGATTCGTGAAAAGAGAAAAGCGCGAAGAAGATGGCAAGGCACGAAGGCTCCCCCAGACAAAACCCTCTGGAACCACCTTTCTAGCAAACTGGAAGAAATATCGCAATATTTTAAAAGTCATGAGACCACTGAATACCTTGAAGGCTTGTCGGCGGATAGGAGCTCAAACTACTAGCTCTGGAAAGCAGTTAAGTCTGTCAAGAAACCTATGATTCACTTGGCACCAATAAAAAGAGCTAACGGCGAATGGGCAAGACAATACAAAGAGAAAGCGAATTTGTTTGCTGAACATTTAGAAGACACATTCAAACCTTTCGACGGTCCACCATTGGCTGACGTTCAAAACAACAACGCGGAACCTGATAGCTTTAGAATGGAAAAAGTTTCGTTAGTTGAACTCCTACGGACAATGAGCAAACTTAAAAATAATAAGGACCCGGGTTACGACCTGATGCGGATTTTCAGCCGGCGTTGGTCGGCTGAGGAGCGATGAACTATGTCTTGCCAAACCTGATTCCAGTGGTGGTGTGAGCGTATTACAAACCGTGCTAAAGGATGCAAGGCTGGGGGTTAAACCAGCCTCTAACGAGCTCTCTCAGGTGCCTAGGCGAAGACCTGCAGATAGACCTCAGCCTTACCACGCTATGGCGGCTCTGCCGAGGCGGCCAACCCTTTCCGGCCATTTTCGTGGGAACAAAATAGCAGAACTAAATAAAACAAGCAAGGATGGGGGAGAAGACACGCACGGAGAGGGTACTACCAGCGTGTTTGATCGAAACCGAGGATATCTCGATGGAAAGGGAGGAAAAGCTACTTGCTGGGAACTCCGATGATTCCGAAGAGAAATCCAGCCACAAAAAGGAGACCAAGCGCGGGAGCAAGTCCAGAAGGACTACCCGCGGCCTGGAGAGGAAGAAGCTGTTTAAGAAGGCCAAGCATATTTATGGCATCTTAACAGCCAAGGAAAAATTTTCCCTCATTCAGAAGGAAGTATCTTCCCTTTAGTCGGCCCGGGAGACCATAGCTAATGACGTTGCCACGTGGCCTACGCCTAAGGCAGCTCGCCCAGCAAAAGTTACGGGTGATAAATCGGGAAAATCTGGAAGGCCGAGGGACGATTCCGCTACTAGGATGCCGCCCTCAGAGCCAACAGAAAGCCTGTTACCGGAAGAGGAACTGCAACCCAAGGACCCAGTGACAAACCGGCCCCGAGCGGGTTATAAAAAGGTAGTGCCTGTTGTTATTTGCAGCTAGCGAGGTTACCCTCAAGCTGATTAAGCCGACTGCGGAAGTAACAAAGGCGACGGGCACTGCGATGGAGGTGGAGAACAACGATGAAGGTGATCCAAATAGACCTCTATCACAGTAGGGTTGCCAAGGCCAACCTGAGGCTGTTCCTTGAGAGGGAGCAGCTGGACCTAGCCCTAATCCAAGAACCCTGGAATGACAAAAAGAACAGGGTTTTAGGATTAGGGTTGAAAAATTTCTCTCTTTACAATATAAACAAGTAAGTAAGTGCAAGAGTTCGTCTGTAACGAACTTCTAAATACCCGACCCTCTCTACCCATTAACACTAAATTTAAAATTTTTGGTCTGTTTCATATACTGAATGTCAATTATTTATATTGGCCACGCCCCTAAAAAAGGGCGTAGGCTGCAAATTTAAATCAATCAACTATAATTTTGTTGAAAACACGAGAAAATGCGTTAAAAGCGAGTATAAATACTTAAAATAACAGTTTCTTTTTCCAAAAACGCCCCTTAAAAGTGGGCGGAGCTCAATGCTTTGTAAGCAACAAACTTAGCAAATGGTAATATTTTTAATATTTTTCATATAATATTTTTTTTTCAATTTAGAATGAATTTCTCGAGAAATCAGGTTTTCAAAGATTTCAGATGTTAAAAGTGGGCATGGTCAATAGTGGGCGGTCCAACTTTTGTATTATTAAAGGCTTCTGGTCAATATTGCTCTCCACCAAAATTTGAGTTCATATGTTTTGTCTATCTTGACCAAAAGGCATTTTGAAATAAAATGTAAATTTGAGGTTGTCTGACATTCAACCAATTGTGGGCGTGGCTGTGGGCGGATCTTCTCAATTTTCATATTTTGTCTGTACAAAAGGAGCCAAACAACGCTGCAAGTTTCAGTTTCCCAGTTCAATTTTAAAGACCTCAAAACTGCATACACACGGACAGACGGACGGACGGTCTACGGTGATTATTTCACTGTGTTACAAACTATGCATTAAAATTAATATACTCTCGGTCGGGTATAAAAATAAAGGTAAGGCCAGAACCTGTAACGTAGCAAACAGAAGTCTTCATATATTAATGTTATCTCATTTCTGTGCGGGTGACCTAACTGTGGTGGAGGTTAGAGGGACGGACGAGAACTACACGGTAACGTCGGTTTACATGCCATTTGACGACGGTACCTCGGTCCCCCCGGAATCTTTGAAGACGCTAGTGACAGCGTCCGAACAAGGTAAGAAGAACTTAGTCTTAAGCTGTGATGTCAATGCCAGAAGGGAAGCAACGCCCTCTCTGGTGGAACTCCAAGATCGCCGAGCTCATCAAGAGCTCAAGGTCTAAATGGAAACTTGCAAAAGAGGCACTCATCAATTGGACGACCTATAAGGAGTGCGTAAGAATTCTGAAAAAGGGGATCAGATTTGCCAAGAGGAATTCATGGAAGAATTTCTGCGAATCAATCGAAACAACAACCGAAGCGTCCCGACTGAGGAAAGTCTTATCCAAAGCGCCCATACCGCTAACTTGACTCAGGAAGACAGATGGCGATTGGACCTCGATACACAAGAAAACGCTAGATTTGCTGCCGGAAACTCACTTCCCAGGGTGCACCGATACCTATGAGGATTACGCTACAGTAACGCAGGGCTCTCGGAGGAAGATGAAGGAAGAAAAGATCAGGGCTATAACCGATGTAAAAAGCAACTCCTTCGATTCCTTTAAAGCACCAGGGATGCATAACATCCGACCAATAATGCTCCAAAAAGCAGAGAAAACTATCATTCCATAGTTGAATAACGTCTACAAGTCCTGCCTAAAGCTGTGCTATATTCACAAAGCTTGGAGAGAAGTCCGAGTGATATTCATCCCCAAGGCCGGGAAGGCAAACCACACTACGGCAAGGGACTATCGACCCATAAGCCTGTCTTCATTTATGTCGATCAGTCTCATGTTAAAATGGGTTGAGGGTCGAGGACTGGGAATAAGCCCCTCTAAGACGGAAGTTGTGTTGTTTACCAGGAAAAGGGTAGATCCACCCTTCAGCAACCCAAGAATGGGGGGAGCGGAGTTACCGTTATCGAAAACGGTAAGATACCTGGGCGTCATATTAGTCTCCAAACTTAGCTGGAGGGCTGATAATATATAAGATCGTGTCAAGCGAGCATACGTGGCATTATAAGCCTGCCGCAGAACGTTCGGAATCATGTGGGGACTGCAACCAAACATAATACACTGGATGTATATAGCGGTTGTACGACCCATCTTAATTTACATTGCAGTTGTATGGTGGAAGGCTACGAAAAGAAAGTGTCATCTCTCTAAACTCACCAAAGTTCAAAGGGCAGCCTGCATGGGTATAACAGGGTCCCTAAGGACCACACCCACCGCGGCACTGGAGGTATTACTCAACCTCACCCCCATATACTGCAGCAGTAAGGCAGCTAAAACAGCTGTTCGTCTAAGGGAATTCGGACTGTGGTCCTCAAGATCTTATGGACACGCCTCTGTGGAAACTGAATGGGCTGCCTCCACAGATACCCCAGTCACGGATTACCTCCCTATGACATTCGCCTTCAACAGGAGATTCGCTACCAGAATACCTGAAAGAGGTGAATGGGAAGATAAGACCATTACAGGAGATGATAAAATCGCCATATATACTGACGGTTCTAAGATGGACGCCAGAACTGGTGCGAGCATCTTCTTTGGAGCTCTGGGACTATGTTAATCTTTTCGAATTAATGACGACTGCAGCATTTTTCAGGCGGAGCTGGCAGCCATAATCATAGCTGCCTCCGAGCGAAGAAACACAGCCCCGCAAACAAGACTATCACCATATACTCTGATAGCCAAGCGGCAATTAAAGCCTTGGAATCAGACGTAGTGAAACCAAGGGCTGTGAAACTAAGCAGGGAAATTCTGGCCCGGTCATTTCGATATATCGGGAAACGAAGAAGCGGATAAGTTTGCGAGATATAGGTCTGGGATGAACGCATCTCTAGCCCTCAAATCTATAAGAGTCCCTCGGAGTTCGATAGCACGTAGGATAGAAACTGAATCCTTGAGTAGAACCAACCTACGTTTGACAGAACTTGAAAGTTGCAGACAAACAAGGGAGCTATGGCCTGCGGTAAGTAAAAAGAGATCACTATTTTTGATCGGACTAGCCCGCAGGAATATCCGAGAACTTACGGGAATCCTCACGGGGCACTGCGCTGTGGGTCTACATGCTGAGCGGCTAGGCATACCGCACAACGATTACTGCAGAAGCTGCAGAGACGTTGAAGAAATTGAATCTGTTCGTCACCTGCTTTGCGAATGCCCAGCCCTAAACAGCATCAGGCGTAGTACCCTCGGCAGTTACTTCTTCAACGAGCTCGAAGATCTAAATAATGTAGATCTAAAGGACCTCCTAAGTTTTGTATACAAATCCGGATGGGTACAAGATGGTGGAACTCCGAGCTTCTAACAGCGGTCTATTTCTGTTTTCGTTCCAGGTATTAAGAAGGTTCGCAATGGACACAATGAATCCAACTGCTGGTCTAAATGAAGCCGTGACTAATGTCAAAAGAGCATCCATCAACCTAACCTAACCTAAGACCTGATCACAGGCGAAATATTGAAAGAAGTACCGAAGAAGGCACTAGTCAAGCTGCTTTATATGATAAACGCTTCTCTTAGACTTCTATACGTTCCAAGGCAATGGAAAGTTGCTGCAGTCATTATGGCTCCGAAACCCGGGAAATGTGCAAATGATAATAAATCTTATAGGCCCATATCGCTTCTGCAGATTCAATTTCTTCAACGTCCCTGCAGCTTTTGCAGTAATCGTTGTGCGGTATGCCTAGCCGCTCAGCGTGTAGACCCACAGCGCAGTGCCCCGTGAGGATTCCCGTAAGTACTCGGATATTCCTGCGGGCTAGTCCGATCAAAAATAGTGACCTCTTTTTACTTACCGCAGGCCATAGCTCCCTTGTGTGTCTGCACGTTTCAAATTCTGTCAAACGTAGGTTGGTTCTACTCAGGGATTCAGTTTTTATTCTACGTGCTATCGAACTCAGAGGGACTCTTATAGATTTGAGGGCTGCGTTCATCCCAGACCTATATCTCGCAAGCTTATCTGCTTCTTCGTTTCCCGATATTTCGGAGTGACCTGGCACTCAACACACAGTTACAGTGTTGCTAAGTGATAACTCGTCCAGAATTTCCCTGCATAGTTTCACAGCCCTTGGTTTCACTACGTCTGATTCCAAGGCTTTAATTACCGCTTGGCTATCAGAGTATATGGTGATAGTCTTGTTTGCGGGGCTGTGTTTCTTCGCTCGGAGGCAGCTAGGTTAATGGCTACCAGCTCCGCCTGAAAAATGCTGCAGTCGTCATTAATCCGAAAAGATTAACATAGTCCCAGAGCTCCACAGAAGATGCTCGAACCGGTTCTGGCGTCCATCTTAGAACCGTCAGTATAACGGCGATTTTGTCATCTCGTGTAATGGTCTTATCTTCCCATTCACCTCTTTCAGGTATTCTGGTAGCGAATCTCCTGTTGAAGGAGAATGTCATAGGGAGGTAATCCGTGACTGGGGTATCTGTGGAGGCAGCCCATTCAGTTTCCACAGAGGCGTGTCCATAAGATCTTGTAGACCACAGTCCGGATTTCCTTAGGCGAACAGCTGTTTTAGCTGCCTTACTGCTGCAGTATATGGGGGTGAGGTTGAGTAGTACCTCCAGTGTTGCGGTGGGTGTCCTCCTTAGGGACCCTGTTATACCCATGCAGGCTGCCCGTTGAACTTTGGTGAGTTTAGAGAGATGACACTTTCTTTCCGTAGTATTGCGCCATACACCTGAACCGTAAATTAAGATGGGTCTTACAACCGCTACATACATCCAGTGTACCATGTTTGGTTGCAGTCCCCACATGCTTCCGAACGTTCTGCGGCAGGCTTATAATGCCACGTATGCCCGCTTGACACGATCTTCTATATTATCAGCCCTCCAGCTGAGTTTGAAGACTAGTATGACGCCCAGGTATCTTACCGATTTCGATAACGGTAACTCCGCTCCCCCCATTCTTGGGTTGCTGAAGGGTGAAACTACACTTTTCCTTTTTTAGCAATTCGTCCACTACCAGGGTCCATATAAGCGGAGATAAGACACCTCCCTGCGGTGTTCCTCTGCTGACGTTTCGTCTGCTGCATACTTCGCCTGGGTAGCAGTTTATCTTTCGTGTGCTTAACATGAGACCGATCGACATAAATGAAGACAGGCTTATGGGTCGATAGTCCCTTGCCGTAGTGTGGTTTGCCTTCCCGGCCTTGGGGATGAATATCACTCAGACTTCTCTCCAAGCTTTGGGAGTATAGCCTTAGGCAGGACTTGTAGACGTTATTCAACTATGGAATGAAAGTTTCCTCTGCTTTTTGGAGCACTATTGGTCGGATGTGATGCATCCCTGGTGCTTTAAAGGAATCGAAGGCGTTGAAAGGCCAGCCTTTTTACATCGGTTATAGCCCTGATCTTTTCTTTCTTTATCTTTCTCCGAGAGCTGTGCGTCACTGTAGCGTAATCCTCATGGGTATCGGTGCACCCTGTGAAGTGAGTTTCCGCCAGCAAATCCAGCGTTTTCTTGTGTGTCGAGGTCCAATCGCCATCTGTCTGAGTGAAGATAGCGGTATGGGCACTTTGGATAAGACTTTCCTCAGTCAGGATGGACGCTTCGGTTGTTGTTTCGATTGATTCGCAGAAATTCTTCCATGAATTCCTCTTGGCGAATCTGATCTCCTTTTTCAGAATTCTTATGCTCTCCTTATAGGTCGTCCCTTTGACGAGCCCCTCTTTTGCAAGGTTCCATCTAGACCTTGAGCTCTTGATGAGCTCGGCGATCTTGGAGTTCCACCAGGGAGGGCGTTGGTTCCCTCCTGTTCTGCTGTTTGGGCAGGATTTTTCGAAAGAGCTGGAGAGCACCCCGGTAATGTATTCAACTGTATCGGCGATCTCATGCTCGGTAGTGAGATCTCTGTCTGGGCAAAGGGGGATAGTCCGCCGAAGTTCTTTATTGAACTTCACCCAGTTTGCTCTTTTTGGGTTTTTGAAAATTTTCCTAGCCTGACAGCCTACCTGTATCTCAAAGAGTATCCAGCAATGATCTGATGGCGATGCCTGCTTAGATACTGTAATATCTGAGCTTCCCCAGATCGTATGATGGGCATTGACATAACTTAGTTCTTCTTACCTTGTTCGGACGCTGTCACTAGCGTCTTCACAGATTCCGGGGGGACCGAGATACCGTCGTCAAATGGCATGTAGACCGAAGCTACCGTGTAGCTCTCGTCCGTCCCTCGTTAGGTCATCTGTGCAGAAATGAGGTAACATTAATATATGAAGGTTTTTGTTTGCTGCGATACAGGTTCTCGCCTTACCTTTATTTTATACCCGACCGAGGGTATATTAATTTTAATGGATAGTTTGTAACACAGTGAAATAATCACCGTAGATCCCTAAGACCTTTTAGAGATATGATCGAGACCGACAGGTAAGTCGATTAAGCCATGTCCGTCCGTCCGTCTGTCCATCTGTCCGCATGTATGCAGTTTTGAGGCCTTAAACATTGAGCTAGGAAACTGAAACTTGCAGCGTTGCTTGGTTCTCATTTTGTACAGACTTTTCAGATTTTTCAGATTTTGTGAAGTATGAAAATTGAGAAGATCCACCCACAGCCACGCCCACAATTGGCTTGAATGTCAGACAACCTCAAATTTTCATTTTATTTCAAATGCCTTTTGGTCAAGATAGACAAAACAAATGAACTCAAATTTTGGTGGAGTGCAATATCGACCAGGAGCCTTTAATTATACAAAAATTGGACCGCCCACTCTATTGACCATGCCCACTTTTAACATCTGAAATCTTTGAAAACCTGATTTCTCGAGAAATTCATTGGAGCATTCGTGCCTTGCCATCTTCTTCGCGCTTTTCTCTTTTCACGAATCAATTGTTCGATTTCGAGCGGATATGTTGTGCGTACATGCCCGTCGGTGCTAACTGCGTTTGGGACGAGGTGTTGTTCCAAGCAACGCTCTGAATTGCTTCAATGAATTTGTCAACTGCGGTTTCTAGCTCGAAAGGAGCTCTCAATGGCACATTCAAGCCAACACCCTCCTAACAGTCCTTTCTGAAGGCGTCCCAGTTTATGTTTTTTGCTAGCTAATCTGGGAGCTCTTTCTATTTTCGCCAGTCTGAGCAAAGATCATAACACTCTTCGACTCGCGTAAGGTGTTTGGAGTCCCCTTTAGCGATGAAGAAGTCAACAGAGTCAGGCATTTTATTCCTGTCGGTTGGCCAATATTTTGGCTTTCCCGTGGAAAAAAGTCCGCCCCACGTTTCATACTGTTTTTGTACAGTAATCTGCCTCTTGTTAAATTGAATAAAATTGGACCCAATGAAGTCATACATATGATCAAGATCGTCTTCCACCAGTCTATAATATTGTAATCTAAGCAGTCAATTTTACAGAAACTGAACTTATTTGCACAGAGTCTAGCTTAACTTCTGTGTTCTTCAAGTGCATTATGAGTTCTTGATGTAGAGGGAGGATCCTCTTCTCGAATTTTGCGAAGAGTGATGTGCGTGGTAGTCATTGTAACCTTTAAGTTTGGGTCCAGGCCCCCTTTTAAGGTGAGTTTCCGTAATCAAGCAAATATCGGCATTATCTTTCCGTAGAAATACTTCTAGTTTGTCTATTTTATTTAATGCCGTTTGCATTCCATGTTAGTATCTTAAAACTAACATTTGAAGACTAAAAACAAAAAGCATTGTTAAAATGTTTTTAATTTTATAATTTGAGTTTTCTCGATACAGAAAAAATTATGAGACCTCAGTAACCACTGAGGAACATTCGCATACGGACAGTGCAATTGCGGTGTCCGCCGATGATTCGACCGCAATTGCATAGATGAAATGCCAATTTTTGATTTTCTGCCCATTAGATTCTACACACATTGGTTTTCTGCACCGTACCCTTTGTATCGGGTAAAGACTACCAAAAATAAATGTTTTTTCAAGATTTTAGTTTTTTTCTTCATTAACACCAAACCCCATTAATAAACATTAATCAATACTTATAGTGGTCTTGATTTTTTTTTTAATACTAGGGTGAACTGAAAATCTTTCAAAGCTACCAGCATGCCTACTATAGCAAGTATATAATACCGAAGGAGCTGATATTGGTTGTTTCCGATTTACACTTCCTAAAATAAGACCACCTTTTTATGAGAGACACTGCTAGAACGCGCGTCATGGTAGTAAATTTGCGCTCTTTCAGAATTCCTCTTGACTACAACTACGTTAACTCATCAAGTAGTTTACGCTTCTGTAAGGTTTATCGCGTTGAGTTGCTATCCAATAAATGCACTTACTAAAACCGTCAGTTCAAGCGATTCAATCCTACATCGCTAGGTCGAAGGGTCCTGTTCTTTGTAGTCGTCGCTCGTTGTTTGTCTTGTTAAGAGTACGGATCATTTCATTGTTGCAATGAACATGAAGACGAGCACATAGCTTTCGAGCCAAGTTTGTTACTTCTTCGCTCACAGTAGCTATTCCTAAATCTCTGTGAATATCACTATTCTTGATACACCATGGAGCATTCACAATTGCTCTAAGTGTCTTGTTTTGGAAAGTCTGCAACAAGGACATGATGCTCGGCTTGGTACAACCCCAAAGTTGTATTCCGTGTGTCCAGGAGGGCTTTAACACCTGCCTGTACAAGAGCAGTTTGTTTTATATGTTTAGTTTTTGAAAATTTTCCTATAAGCCAATCAATTTCTCTGGTGGGGTGCCGTGGCGTAGTGGTTAGTGTGTGTGCTTAAAGTGCTTTCGGATTCAGCAAAAAGCTGTAGGTCACCTTGTTTGTTGAGAAACTAACACACCAGCATACATTGTTGAGAAGTTGGCCCTGGTTCACCTCGAGCTGTTGCGCCACACTATCTATCTATCAATACATTTCTCTAAGTCTTATTTCGAGCTCGTCACGCTTCTTCTTAACGTGTGGCTTCCATCTAAGTTTAGCGTCTAGTCATTCCTAGATATTTTGATTCGTTTGCATAAGGAATTTGTACAGAATGATTATGAATTAGATGTAGATTGTTCACCTTTCTGCACGTAACATGACATGGATTGACTTGTTCTCGTTAAGAACGATTCGCAAAGTCTTCATCCAGACGCTAATTTTCTACAAAGCCGTTTGGATGCTTCTCGTTGATGACTCGATTGATTCAACTGTTGCAAGGATGGCCGTATCGTCCGCAAACGCGGCCATAACTGTCTCGTCATCTAGAGGTATGTCTCTTGTGTAGAGCAGAAACAGGGTCGGACCGAGGGCGCTTCCCTGGGGTACGCCAGCTTGAATTTGCTTGAAACTCGAGTATTCAGTATTACACTAATACGAAAGAGTCTGCTTTCAAGATAGTTTTTCAATATTTTAAACATGTCTTCCGGCTTGTTTTGACGTAGCTTATATTTCAAGCCTTCGTGCCATACCTTGTCGAAGGCTTGCGATACGACGAGGAAAGCACTTGAACTTTTTTTTACCCCCTTCGGGGCATGCCTGCCGTAAAAGGCGACTGAAATCCACCCTCCGTACGCCAAGCGCGTAGCGCATAAAAACTATGCAATGGACAAAACAAAAGATAATATTACCCCAGGTGGCAATCCAGTTTCTCTGGCAAAGGGTGGAGGTAGGCTCTACGGAGGTAGGCTCTACGGATTCTTGGGGTAGCCATTTATTGCTTATAAATCCCTTTTTGAAAAGATCAAGGTTACCTCGATCTCCACCATTTGGATCGAAGGTCTCCGGGAAAGGAAGTCCACCGGTTAATCAGGACACAGCGAAAATTAAATGCTTTGAAGCGGAAAACAGCGAACTCCGTGCTAAGCTTAATGAAATGGAACGCCTCTACCACAAGCTTAAAAGCGAAGTAGATTCGTTACTTAAAAAACGAAGCCCAGCGAACCCCCGTGGTACTATAGAATGCGAGGAAACGCCGAAACGTCAATATGAATACCAGACGGACGAGGAAGAGCTTGCACGCTACGAATCCGGTCTTTAGGAAAAGGCTTACCAAGAAACGAAAGGCCGCTTCTTCACCCGAAGTAGAAACCGTGTACCAAAAAGAAGAAACACCAGTCGTATCAAAAAAAGCGACAGCCATACCCCAAGAAAAAAACCGCCGACCACCTGCAATAAATGTCCTTGGGATCGCGGACTACGGAAAGTTGCGAAACATCCTTAAAAATACTCTTGGGACGAAATATAACTTAACATAACTTCTTAACAACGTATGGAAAGTTAACGTCGATGACTCTGATGTATATCGGTCAGTGTCACAAAAGTTGGATTTAGAGCAAATGCAATGGTTTACTTATGAAAATCACCTCGAAAAGCCGCTGCGGGCTATCGCGAGGGGATTACACCCATCCTGTACCAAGGACAAAATAATACAAGACATTCAAGCCCATGGCTTTAAAATTCTTGACGACGTGAACATAATAAAGAAAGAGAAGCAACGTACGGACGAAGGCAAAGATTCCGCTGTAATGCGACGCGGCCTGCAAATTTTTATGCTTTTTTTTGATAGAACTGAGAATTTTTTTTTTTTTTTCGTGTGTATGAAAAACCTTCATAGGCGCTACGAGGACCGGCCGCCTATGAAGGTTTTTCCGGCTACGACTTAATTACTAGCGAAATTCTAAAGGAGCTACCAAAAAAGGCGTTGGTCAAGCTACTCTATATCAAGGCAATGGAAAGTTGCCAAGGTCATAATGGTTCCGAAACCAGGAAAATGTCCGAACGACAAAAAGTCATACAGACTTATTTCGCTGCTACCGATAATATCTAAGGTATTCAAGAAACTGTTGCTTAAAAGGTTGCAACTGTTCATTGAAGAAAGACGATTGATTCCGGATCACCAGTTCGGATTTAGAAAAAAGCATTCAACAATCGACCAGGTCTATGTAATGAGATATGGGTGGCCACTGGGGCATCTTCGATGGGAGTGTAGAGGGCTATCGGCATGCTCGCGGTTGCTCGCACTAGATCGTCGGACTGGGGAGGGTTCTTGCCTCTCTAACCTCTCTAACGCCATGACAGGGAACTATTCCATCGCAGCTTATGACCCTTTCAGCCGTACAATTAACTAAATGCTAAATTCCATTGTAAACTAAACCACAGAGGGCCATTGATATCCATGGTGTTACTCAATACACAATTCAGCTATTAGTATCGTTACCCAGGATATCTACACACCAACCGCCTTAAACTAACTGAAAGCTTTATCCTGCCCCTAAGCTTACAATCCAGTAATTCAATCCCACTACCAAAGCCTAAATCTAGTGCGTCTTGGCTAAGTCATGACTTCTCCCACAACTGTCCTTAGCCAGAGCACATAACTTATCCTATCTTGTCTAACTATAACCTATGTTATAATGTTGCTATAATATTACCTTATCCTAGACCTATTCTCTCCACTACATTACATACTATCTCCTTCTCCAGCTGGCTCAATACTACTTCAAAAGGGTTCGCCCTACTCCAACCCGGTTAAAGATGTTGAACGTACCTTTCAGTCTGCCCTCTCCCTTCACGTCAGATGACGTGACCTACGCCATTTCCTTCGACTGCTATTATTGCAGGTCATGGCCCCTTTCGCTATCATCACTCACGGGTGGGAGTCTCTGTACTTCGTCTCGTCTTCAGAGAACGCGCGGCCCCAACTCCACCCCACACAACACCACCTTCCACAGGGAACTATTCCATCATATTAATTGAATACTTTTTTTCTTTTTCAGAAGTCAAGGTATACAAAATCATTTATTAGAATTGTCGGCTTAAATTTATAACCACCTTAAATGAACCGAAGTATTCTTATTAAACTTATCTACTCGAAGGGAATTCAAATGGAACCTCACCATCTCATGCTCAAAACCTCTTTGTTTCGTGCCTATCTAAACCTAATAGAAAACCAAGGTAGAAAGAGAAAACTAAACTAAACCCTACCTGACTTCGGACTGACAAAGATTAAAATCTGAAAAGTAATAGAAAATGGAAAATGAAAGAGAGGGATAACTTCGAATACCAGCAGTTTGAGCAGCATATGACCCTTTCAGCCACTTGTTTTTAGACCTTAAATTTTTTTAAAAGCTAGGAAACTTCGTACGTAAGGTCCACTTCATGTGAAGCAGTACAAATTTAAAAATTTTTGAAATCCGCCCAAAGATACGTAAAATGCGATGCGTAAAATGCGCCGGCGAACATCTCTCGACGGATTGCAATGAAAGCAATCAGGGGAAATCACCCAGCGAGCTACCGAGGTTGCGAAATTGCCATTGAGTTACAAAAACGACATTAAGCTCCAAAGAAAAAAATTGGAAATAAGGGCCCAAGCCTAAAACCTCCTAAAGTAGATAAGCCAAGAACCCCTAAGTCGACAAGGGGTACGGGATTGATTAAAGGCAAAATTCAAGGAGTCCAAAAGGAGAATTCACACTTGTTGGTTCAAGATCGTACGCTCAAGTCGCGTCACATGAAAGTAAGCAACAATCGGCCGCATCAGATTCGGTCACTCAAATTCTAGGCACGATTCTAGAAAAGCTTGAGCAACAGACGAAACTAAATCAAGTAATATTCAACAAATTGAGCGAGCTCGAGTATAAAAGTTTAAACCTCGAAAAGCATTTAATAAAAAATCATGAATATGGGAAAGTCAATCAAAATAATTACATGGAATGCAAACGGTCTTTTGCAAAAAAAAAATGACGAACTAGAAGTGTCGGAGACTCGCACATCCCTGGATAAACTATCAAAACCGTCAACAGTTGGCTTCACTAAGCATCATACCGAGAAGTTCGTGACCCTGCTCAGAATTATCATCGTAACTAATTTCGTTTATCTCTTTGACTTCCGATTGTACACGTGAGACATTCAGATCATCTTTTCTAATAAACTGTCTTGAAAACTATTTTTAATTGAACTTTCTTCTTATTCTTTTCTGGTTTTCTTTGCATTTTGGTGCCTCCTGTGAGGATTTGCGGAACTTTCTGGAGAAGAATAGCTGTTGGTTGGTGGTTATCTATTAATTTGTCTACTGCGTTGGAAGAATTCTGTTTGGTTATAATTTGCCACCCGCTCCAACGTAAATTCTTCTGGTTTTCTTTGCATCCCACCGTTGCTTGTCATACCGCTTGTCGTATCTACTCGGAGTTGCTGTTAATATGGCGTCTGCTGTAACCGCCATACGCCGCGCACACGAGCGCGTGGTTGGAGAAAATCTTGAGACAGCCGATGCCGCTCAGCTGGAGCAAGAGTTGAAGTCCATAACAGCACACTTCAATCGTTTGTTTCCACTCATGATTTGTTTGTTGGGGCAGCGGCGCCTTCGGAATTGTCAGTTCACGATGATCTGTGGGAACAGGTGGAGACTGTATACAATGCAGCATGTGTACTTCTCAAATGCCGTTTAGCAAAACTCAGTAGCGAAGCATGGGTTCCTTAACCCCCTATGGCGCCTCCATCGCTATCCGAAGATGTTCCTTTCACTCACAAGTAAGTTGGACATGCGGCTAGATCCCGTCTCAATCCCGTCATTCGACGGCGCCCTATACAATTGGCTCGCCTTTGAGGACACCTTTGAGACCCTCGTCCATACAATGGAATTTCCTGATACATACAAGTTGGGAAAGTTGCGACAGGCGCTGGATCCAGCTAAGGTTCCTCTGGTCGGGGGAATGTATCCCGGTGGTTATGAGGAAGTGTGGCAGGCGTTAAAGAACTAATTCACGTGTCTCGTCTCCTCATTTTGAAGTCATCTGCCGAGGAGACATCAAGCACCTTATTATTGATCGTCGATACGGTGCAGGAATCACTCCGCACCTTACGAGTGATGAAGTTACCGGTTGATACATGGGATGCTCTGGTTGTGCAAATAGTCGTGGCCAAACTTCCTATTTGCACACAACGGGAATGGTGCATGGATTGCTCCTCAACCGAGATTCCTACCTTGACGACGTTGCTACACTTTGTGAAGAAGCGTGCTCAAAGTCTGGCTACTCAGCTTATGCGAACAACGAATCAAAACGAGACTCGTCGTATTCAGACGCAGCAACCGCCGATGAAGTCTATTTTGGCATCGGCAAGCGACAGTCAGTGCTACTACTGTCAGGGACCACATCGCATATCGCGCTGCCAATCATTGTGGGCGAAGAATCCAGAGCAACGTTCTACTAATCTGAAGAGTTCTGGTGTGTGCTTAAATTGCCTGAAAGGTAATTGGGCATACATCCAAACAGTGTCCGGTTGGTGGATGCCGAAAGTGCCAAAAGAAGCATCACACCATGTTCTGCCGTGACTCTCAGAATGCGGCTGCGGACGCATCATGACCATCACAGCTTATAAGTGCAACAACTAAGGAGCAACCATTAGGACCGGCCGACCGCACAGTGCTTCTTGCGACGGCACGAGCTCTTGCTTGTGGAGACATTCAACAGCGCCTGGCTCGTATACTCTGCGATCCTGGGTCGCTTGATGTCCAGTTGATGTAACCCAGTGGAATCATGTAGCAAACCTTCAACTTGCGGATTCATCATTTGCTACACCGGGAACTATTGAAATTTTGATTGGCTCTGATGTCTGGGGCCAGATTGTCGAAGCTGAGGTGGTTCGAGGGGAACCCGGGGAGCCTTGCACACAGCGCACTCAGTTCGGTTGGGTGGTATATTCGTCTTGGACCCGCAATGGACCCGCAAATGCAGCATCGCCTATATTGCATCTGCCGCAGGCACTCAGCGCTCAAGTGAACGATGATTATATTCGCTTGGAGAATTTAGTGAGCAGCTTTTGGAAGTTGGAAGAGTTATCTGACGGCAACGTGGTCCAAGACGAATGCAATCACATCTTCTCAACTACGCATTCACGAGATGAAGAAGGCCGTTACGTCGTACGGATCCCGTTTCGCGACGATGCTCCAAGCTTAGGTGATTCTTACACCAATGCACTCCGCCAACTTTACGGTCTCGAACGGCACCTGGCCGGTAACAAAGAACTGCGTTATACATACATTGGCTTGATGCAGGAGTACCAAGCCCTCAACCACATGGAACTGGTTGGCATAACTAAGGATCACAGCGATTGCTATTATATTCCACACCACGCTGTGCTGGGCAAATTCCGCGTGGTCTTTAATGCCTCACCCTGTAGTAGCAATGGATTCTCCTTAAACGACATTCAATTGGCGGGTACCCCCATTCAAAACTCTTAGGTTGCGTTAACAGCAGACATGGAGAAAATGTTGCGACAGGTCCTGGTAACTCCAGAACATAGAGACTTTCAGCGGATACTCTGGCGAGAATCAATTGACGACGATGTTTGCTGTCTACAAACTAAGGATGGTTACTTATGGCATGGCTTCCAGTCCATTTAATGCGGTCCGTGCTCTTCAGCAATGCGCAGACGACAACTATATGTGCGTGGCCGATCGAGAGAAGGGTATTAACGCTCGAGATACCATCCTGTCGTCGTTCTATGTTGACGATCTCCTAACAAGTTGAATGGAGGTGCCTCCTGTGAGGTATGAACTCACGACCCCTGGACACCTCCTGCTGACAAATCTATTTCTCACAGGAGGCACCAAAATGCAAAGAAAACCAGAAAAGAATAAGAAGAAAATTCAATTAAAAATAGTCTCCAAGAGAGTTTATTAGAAAAGATGATCTGAATGCCTCACGTGTACAATCGGAAGTCAAAGAGATAAACGAAATTAGTTACGATGATAATTCTGAGCAGGGTCACCAACTTCTCGGTATGAAGCTTAGTGCAGCCAACTGTTGACGGTTGTGACAGTCTATCCAGTGATGTGCGAATCTCCGACAAGAATTATTGCATTAAGGACTGCATTAAGCACTCCAAAAACGAAGAAATAGAACTTGACTCTATACAAATAACCTCAGTCTCAATAAAATTAAGTCACATAGATTACAACATCGCGACGAGCTATTTTCCTCCGCAGTATCGACTGGCAGATGAATATCTTGCTCTGCTCTTTGATTCACTTGAGTCAAACTTTATACGAACGTAGAAGAACGCTTTGTTCAGATCCGTTCCCTGTTCAGATCAATGGCAGTTCTTTTAAAAATCGGTGGAAGCCTAGCGAAAATAAGAGCGCTTACATTAACTAACAACAATACCGAATGGGACGGCTTTAGAAAATACTGCAAAGAAAACATAGCTTTAAATGTACCGCTCAAAACGCCACTTGAAATAGAAGACGAATTAGATAAACTCGTGAGAGTTATTCAGAGCGCTGTGTGGAATAGCACTTCTTTTTGGAAATTCGAATTGTCGAGCAGCCGAACAATATATCCGCGAAAAATAGAATACCTAATATGCGAAAAGAAGAGAGGATAAAACCATCTTAAACCAACTCTCTAACAAACTTAAGCACGAACTTCAAGACTTTATAAGCCGCGAGACTACTGCTTACCTCGAAAGCTTGACTGCCGATAAAGGTTCAAACTACTCTCTTTGGAAAGCAGTCAAGTCCGTTAAGACACAAGATAGCACACTCTTCGTCATTTAGAACGGCCAACGGCGAATGGGCAAGAGAAGACAAAGAAAAAGCGGATTTATTTGCAGATTACCTAGAAAAAACATTCAAACCGTTCGACGGGGAACCGTTGGTCGAGGAGCTCAATTCGTATGCGGTACAAGATAATTATAGAATAAAAACCGTGTCATTGGCTGAACTTCGTCAAACGATAAATAATCTGAAAAACAACAAATCCCCTGGCTACGACTTAATTACTAGCGAAATTCTAAAGTAGCTACCGAAAAAGGTGTTGGTCAAGCTACTCTATATCATTAACGCCTCCATGAGAATTTTTTTACGTTCCAAGGCAATGGAAAGTGGCCGAGGTCATAATGGTTCCGATACTAGGAAAATGTCCGAACGACAAAAAGTCAGACCTATTTCGCTTCTGCAGATAATATCTAAGGTATTCAAGAAACTGTTGCTTAAAAGGTTGCAACCAATCATTGAAGAAAGACGATTGATGCCGGATCACCAATTCGGATTTAGAAAAAAGCATTCAACAGTCGACCCAGGAGCTATGGGTGGCCACTGGGGCATCTTCGATGGGAGTGTAGAGGGCTATCGGCACGCTCGCGGTTGCTCGCACTAGCTCGCACCAGCTCGTCGGACTGGGGAGGGTTCTTGCCTCTCTAACCTCTCTAACGCCATGTCCTTCGACTGCTATTATTGCAGGTCATGGCCCCTTTCGCCGTCATTATCACGGGTGGGAGTCTCTGTACTTGGTATGAACTCACGACCCCTGGACACCTCCTGCTGACAAATCTATTTCTCACAGGAGGCACCAAAATGCAAAGAAAACCAGAAAAGAATAAGAAGAAAATTCAATTAAAAATAGTCTCCAAGAGAGTTTATTAGAAAAGATGATCTGAATGCCTCACGTGTACAATCGGAAGTCAAAGAGATAAACGAAATTAGTTACGATGATAATTCTGAGCAGGGTCACCAACTTCTCGGTATGAAGCTTAGTGCAGCCAACTGTTGACGGTTGTGACAGTCTATCCAGTGATGTGCGAATCTCCGACAAGAAGTATTGCATTAAGGACTGCATTAAGCACTCCAAAAACGAAGAAAAAGAACTTGACTCTATACAAATAACCTCAGTCTCAATAAAATTAAGTCACATAGATTACAACATCGCGACGAGCTATTTTCCTCCGCAGTATCGACTGGCAGATGAATATCTTGCTCTGCTCTTTGATTCACTTGAGTCAAACTTTATACGAACGTAGAAGAACGCTTTATTCAGATCCGTTCCCTGTTCAGATCAATTGCAGTTCTTTTAAAAATCGGTGGAAGCCTAGCGAAAATAAGAGCGCTTACATTAACTAACAACAATACCGAATGGGACGGCTTTAGAAAATACTGCAAAGAAAACATAGCTTTAAATGTACCGCTCAAAACGCCACTTGAAATAGAAGACGAATTAGATGCCGAACAATATATTCGCGAAAAATAGAATACCTAATATGCGAAAAGAAGAGAGGATAAAACCATCTTAAACCAACTCTCTAACAAACTTAAGCACGAACTTCAAGACTTTATAAGGGTGGGAGTCTCTGTACTTCGTCTCGTCTCAGAGAACGCGCGGCCCCAACTCCATCCCACACAACACCACCTTCCACAGGGAACTATTCCATCATATTAATTTGAACATTTTTTTTGTTTTTCAGAAGTCAAGGTATACAAAATCATTTATTAAAATTGTCGGCTTAAATTTATAACCACCTTGGATGAACCGAAGTATTCTCATTAAAATAAACTACTCGAAAGGAATTCAAATGGAACCTCACCATCTCATGCTCAAAAAATTAAACTAAACCCTACCTGACATCGGCTGGACAAAGATTAAAATCTGGAAAGTAATAGAAAATGGAAAATGAAAGAGAAGGATAACTCCGAATACATCTGTCCTTAAGCAGCAGTTTGAGCAGCTTATGACCCTTTCAGCCACATGTTTTTAGACCTAAATTTTGAGCTAGGGTGTTGAAACTTCGTACGTAAGGTCCACGTCATGCGAAGCAGTACAAGTGTAAAAATTTTTACACACGACACGCACACAATCGGTCTAAATGTGCAACTTCCTCCAGAGTTTTCAAAACTGTAAGACGTTCTAAAAGGCTGAAATTTGACAAATGCAGTTTACTCAATATTTTTGCTCGAAATTGAAAAATAATTACTTAATATTTTATGTAGAAAGCGTTTAGATCCACATTTTGTTCATACAAGACTTTGGGCCACGACCACATTTGGTTGCAGAATCGAAGAAAAACCTAAAATTTTCAAGAAAAACTTAATTTCGACTGGCCTTGAGCCTAATTTAGGAAAGCATGAAAGAAAAAAAATAGCAGGTTAGGTAAACGAGACTTCAGTCCAGATTTCATTCGCATAAAGTTTTTAGCCACTTTTAGGGGCCGATTTTTCCAAAATATTGAATTTGAACGAAAAAATTGCATTTTTACGTACATTTAAGTGTAACTCGGAAATATCTTATAATTAATAGTTTGTAATTAGCGGCGGTTGGACAACGCCTCTTTTCGAAGTTTGCATTACTTATAAAATGTCAAAAAATAACTATGCCATCAGCATTTTACAATTTGGGATAGGATGGGGTATTCAACGGTCCGTTTTACAGACTGTAACTTCTGCGTACACACTCACTGGTTTTATTTTTGTTGCGCCTTTTCTACGCCCAAAGTTTAAAAACATTTAAAACAACTTTAAACTGATTCTGATTGTTCTGGAACCTCCTCCGTTGCTCTGCTGGCAGCACTCGAAGAATGGTCCACGATGTTATGGCTGAAAACCTTTTTCTCTTTTTTCTCCTTTTCACTAAAAAATATCAAACCACCAAGAAAGTAATCCCGGACTATTTAATGTTCAAACTATACCTTAAATGATCGAAAAAACCGACTTTCAATAGACCTTTTTAAGTTTTCTTTAAAGATACACTTTTTTACTCAATAAACTTCTTAAAAAAAACTAAACCGGCTCTAATTTTTACTTAAAATTCAATTTTATCAAATGTCTTTTCTTTTTCCTCCTTTGTTTTATACCCCATCCCATAGCATAGGAGGTATATTAATTTTGTCACATAGTTTGTAACACGGTGAAATAATAATGGTAGACCCCCAAGACCTTAAGCGTATGATCGAGACCGAATTCTGAATCGAATAAGCCATGTCCCTCGGTCCGTCCGTCTGTATGTCACATGTTTTTAGGCCTTAAATTTCGAGCTAGGGTGCTGAAACTTCGTGCGTAAGGTCCACGTCATACGAAGCAGTACAAGTGCAAACATTTTTGAAATCCGCCCAAAGACACGCTCACAATCGGTCTAAAAGTGCAACTACCTCCAGAGTTTTCAAAACTGAAAGACGTTCTAAAAGGCTAAAATTTGACATTTAGTATCTCCTAGTGAATGTAAGACACAAAAAAGAAAAATTTAATTGGTTAACCTCCTCTAGTGGGCGTGGCATCTATTTTAAAAGTATATTTTCAAATGCAGTTTACTCAATATTTTTGCTCGAAATTGAAAAAAATTTGCTTAATATTTTATGTAGAAAACGCTTAGTTCCACATTTTGCTCTCAGAAGACTTTGGGCCACGCCCACGTTTGCAGGCAGAATTGAAGAAAAACCTAAAATTTTCCAGAAAAGCTTAATTTCGACTGGCCTTGAGCCTAATTTAGGAAAGCATGAAACAAAACATGTAGCAGGCTAGGTAAACGAGACCTCAGTCCAGATTTCATTAGTACAAAGTGTTTAGGCACGCCCCCTTTTAGGGGTCGATTTTTCAAAAATATTGAATTTGAACCAAAAATATTGCATTTTTACGTACATTTAAGTGTAACTTGGAAATATCTGTGGAAATATCTTATAAATAATAGCTAGTAATTAGGGGCGGTTGGACCACGCCCCTTTTCGATGTTTGCAATACTTATAAAATGTCAAAAAATAACTATGCCATCAGCATTTTACAATGTGGGATAGGATGGGGTATCCAACGGTCTGTTTTACGGCTTGTAACTTCTGCGTACACACTGTAGCACTAACTCACTGGTTTATACAGCACTTTCACCGGTACTCTGTAGTAGTGCCAGGTGCCGTCACCTCCTCTAATCTTCGACCAGGGGAGCACCTTTAAACTTCACTAGGGTCCGTTCCTTTGCCTTTGGTCACACCATTATCCCAGACACCAAACGATACCGACTGCAACGTCTCAGGTTCCGTTACGGTGCAGCACAAATTTCTGTCTAAAAGAAAATGATCATTCCCCGTTCAGACAGATATCCCTTTTCCCACCTAATCTTGCCACATACCTTTCTTTTCCTTTTCTTTTTTGCACTAAGCACTAAGCACGGGTTGCCACGTAAGTCCACGTGAGTCTTCTTTTCCCACCGGTCGTGACACCCTTCAAATGGTCGTAACCGTCCTAAGGAATCGCCAGTCACCGCCCTAGCCACTTTTTTTCCTCCTTTCTTCTCTATTATTTTAATTAAAAGCACGCTTGATTTCCGTCCGTTCAGGAAATTCTCAATCGAGTCTGGATCATTTTAAGTTCAACCGCCTCTATGTGAGTTTCCGCCTTTGAAAGTGACATCTTTCTTTTGTTGAAAGTCATCTTTCGCTGTTAAGTTTCGGTAACTGTAGAGAGACAAAAAAAAAACGGTGTGGCTCGTTCCCGTCAAAGTGGGAAAGAGATAAATCTACGGTCCATCTCTAGTCACCCAAGCAATAGTTGGTGAGGGCTCTACTACCTATAGATGGTCAGTGTCAGTTTCGTGTCTCATCTACTGGCTTGGCATTGCCAAACAAAAAAAAATCCAGTACTGCAATCATCGTTGCGCTTAAGGCTCTGCCTCTAAAAGATTAATCGACCCATGAACACAGCCTGCACGGCCTTTCCAGGATCCTTCATATATGCTGAATGAGACGGTCTGGTATGGCGGTGGTGCCGATAATAATTGTTCTGTGCCAATCAGCACCACACCAAGGCAATTGCATCAGCATCTCGCCATGTCTGGATCGGATATGCAGCTCTGAAAGTGTACACCGAGGTGCACTCAGCTCGTTACTTGGCCGTTAAACCAAAAGCAGTGTAGAATACGAGCTAGCGTATCTGTATTCCTGCTACCTGTAACTAGCAGTGGATAGGTTTACCTTATTTGTTTTTTTCTTTTTGTTACAACTATTTATTTCCAGTCGTATTCTGACGTTCGTTTCCCTTTTTAGATCCAGTCTCCAGATTTTACCCAACTAAACACCGTTGCCAGCTAGTCACTTAACCACAACAGGATGCCAGTTCTCGAGTAAGGTCGAAAAAAAATTCATTTGTTTCTTATTTTAAAATAAGTTTTGTCAATACGTGGGCAGTTTGTTGGCCCACGTAACATCTATCGAATAACAAATGAAATCGAAAAAGCTCTGGAAGCGAAAAGGATATATACTAGCGCTTTTCTCGACGTATCGCAAGCCTTCGACAAGTTATGGCACGAAGGCCTGAAGCACAAGTTATATACTCTACTCTTATAGACTCTATAGAATCTTAGAGTCTTACCTTGAAGACAGAATCTTTCGCGTAAGGTACGAAAATGGGTACTCAGAATACAAAGAGATAAAAGCCGGTGTCCCGCAAGGAAGCGTTCTCGGCCCAATGTTATTTTTGCTTTATACAAGAGATATACCCCACGATGAGGGAACAATTTAGCTACGTTTGCTGACGACACTGCTATTCTCGCTATTGATACGACAGTTGAATTATCAACAGGGAAACTTCAGCGCGTTTAAGACAAAATATGCGACTGGACGAAGAGTTGGCGAGTCGTCCTTAACGAGACTAAGTCAACGCATGTTAACTTTACTTATAAAAAGATAAACAACTAACCTTTATTTATTAACTCCCTACAAGTCCTTAACTCAAATGAAGCGAAATATCTAGGAATGACTCTAGACGCAAAACTTAAATGTAAGCCGCTCGTTAAGAAGAAACGCGACGAGCTCGAAATCAGGTTAAGAGAAATGAATTGGCTTATCGCAAGATTTTCGAAACTAAGCGTATATAACAAACTGCTTTTGTATAAGCAAGTGCTAAAACCATCTTGGACGCACGGTATACATCTCTGGGGTTGTAGTAAACCAAGCAATATATCTATTTTAGAAACTTTTCAAAATAAGACACTCAGAGCAATCGGTAATGTTCCATGGTACATAAGAAATAGCGATCTATACCGAGATCTAGGAATCGCAACAGTGACTGACGAGGTGCCAAACTTTGCTCGCAAACTTAGTACTCGACTTCGCGGACATTGCAAGAATGAAATTATCCGAACTTTGGATCAGACAAATCTTACGCGCCGACTACAACGAATGAGACCGTTAGATCTAGATCGGTATTGTAGGTGCTTTCGTTGGAAGGCAGCCTGCCACACGCGATTACTACAGAAGCTTAAACTACTTGTAAAGGAAACTAGGTCGTATTCTGACGGAAAATGGGAGGTTTTTTAGTGAGTAAGAATCTCACACTGCTATGAGCACGCGCGGCCAGTCCTCGTATTGCCTATGAAGGTGTTTTCCTACCCACGAAAAAAAAAATTATTTTTTTCCCTCTCTGAAACCGAATTGATGATCCAGGATCAAAACGTCTTTCTGCAATTATTGGTTGCAATAGTTTCAGCAGAAGTTTCTCGAATACTTTCGATATTATCGGCAGAAGCGATATGAGCCTTAAAGATTTTTTATCATTTGTACATTTCCCGAGTTTTGGAACCATAATGACTTCAGCGACTTTCCATTGCCTTGGAACGTATAGAAGTCTAAGAGAAGCGTTTATCATATAAAGTAGCTTGACTAGTGCCTTTTTCGGTAGTTCTTTCAATATCTCGCCTTTGATCAGGTCGTTACCCGGGGCCTTATTATTTTTAAGTTTACTTATTGTCTGTAGGAGTTCAACTAACGAAACTTTTTCCACTCTAAAGCTATCAGGTGCCACGTTGTTGTTTTGAACGTCAGGATTGAATGTGTCTTCTAAATGTTCAGCAAACAAATTCGCTTTCTCTTTGTCTTCTCTTGCCCATTCGCCGTTAGCTTTTTTTATTGGTGTCGAGTTGATTATAGGTTTCTTGATAGACTTAACTGCTTTCCGCGGCGAGTAGTTTGAGCTCCTATCTGCCGACAAGCCTTCAAAGTATTCAGTGGTCTCACGATTTTTAAAATATTGCGATATTTCTTTTAGTTTGTTAGAAGGGTGGTTCAAGAGGGTTTTGTCTGGGGGAGCCCTCGTGCCTTGCCATCTTCTACGCGCTCTTCTCTTTTCACGAATCAATTGTTCGATTTCGAGCGGATATGTTGTGCATGTACCCGTCGGTGCTAACTGCGTTGTTTTGGGACGAAGTGTTGTTCCAAGCAGCGCTCTGAATTGCTTCAATGAATTCCTCCTAACAGTCCTTTCTAAAGGCGTCCCAGTTCATGTTTTTTGCTAGCTAATCTGGGAGCTCTTTCTATTTTCGCCAGTCTTCCACCCATCATCAAGATTACTCCTGAGTGGTCTGAGCAAAGGTTATAACACTTGTCGACACGCGTAAGTTATTTGGAGTACCCTTTAGCGATGAAGAAGTCGACAAAGTCAGGCATTTTATTCCTGTCTGTTGGCCAATAAGTTGGCTTTCCCGTGGAGAAAAAGTCCACCCCAAGTTTCATACTGTTTTTGTACGTAATCTGCCTCTTGTTGAGTTGCATCTTAAACCCCAAAAAGTTAAGGGGTTTCGCGTTAAAGTCGCCCCCAATGATAAAATTCGACCCAATCACGTCATACATGCAATCAATATCGTCTCCTTTTCGATGTTTGCAATACTTATAAAATGTCAAAAAATAACTATGCCATCAGCATTTTACAATGTGGGATAGGATGGGGTATCCAACGGTCTGTTTTACGGCTTGTAACTTCTGCGTACACACTGTAGCACTAACTCACTGGTTTATACAGCACTTTCACCGGTACTCTGTAGTAGTGCCAGGTGCCGTCACCTCCTCTAATCTTCGACCAGGGGAGCACCTTTAAACTTCACTAGGGTCCGTTCCTTTGCCTTTGGTCACACCATTATCCCAGACACCAAACGATACCGACTGCAACGTCTCAGGTTCCGTTACGGTGCAGCACAAATTTCTGTCTAAAAGAAAATGATCATTCCCCGTTCAGACAGATATCCCTTTTCCCACCTAATCTTGCCACATACCTTTCTTTTCCTTTTCTTTTTTGCACTAAGCACTAAGCACGGGTTGCCACGTAAGTCCACGTGAGTCTTCTTTTCCCACCGGTCGTGACACCCTTCAAATGGTCGTAACCGTCCTAAGGAATCGCCAGTCACCGCCCTAGCCACTTTTTTTCCTCCTTTCTTCTCTATTATTTTAATTAAAAGCACGCTTGATTTCCGTCCGTTCAGGAAATTCTCAATCGAGTCTGGATCATTTTAAGTTCAACCGCCTCTATGTGAGTTTCCGCCTTTGAAAGTGACATCTTTCTTTTGTTGAAAGTCATCTTTCGCTGTTAAGTTTCGGTAACTGTAGAGAGACAAAAAAAAAACGGTGTGGCTCGTTCCCGTCAAAGTGGGAAAGAGATAAATCTACGGTCCATCTCTAGTCACCCAAGCAATAGTTGGTGAGGGCTCTACTACCTATAGATGGTCAGTGTCAGTTTCGTGTCTCATCTACTGGCTTGGCATTGCCAAACAAAAAAAAATCCAGTACTGCAATCATCGTTGCGCTTAAGGCTCTGCCTCTAAAAGATTAATCGACCCATGAACACAGCCTGCACGGCCTTTCCAGGATCCTTCATATATGCTGAATGAGACGGTCTGGTATGGCGGTGGTGCCGATAATAATTGTTCTGTGCCAATCAGCACCACACCAAGGCAATTGCATCAGCATCTCGCCATGTCTGGATCGGATATGCAGCTCTGAAAGTGTACACCGAGGTGCACTCAGCTCGTTACTTGGCCGTTAAACCAAAAGCAGTGTAGAATACGAGCTAGCGTATCTGTATTCCTGCTACCTGTAACTAGCAGTGGATAGGTTTACCTTATTTGTTTTTTTCTTTTTGTTACAACTATTTATTTCCAGTCGTATTCTGACGTTCGTTTCCCTTTTTAGATCCAGTCTCCAGATTTTACCCAACTAAACACCGTTGCCAGCTAGTCACTTAACCACAACAGGATGCCAGTTCTCGAGTAAGGTCGAAAAAAAATTCATTTGTTTCTTATTTTAAAATAAGTTTTGTCAATACGTGGGCAGTTTGTTGGCCCACGTAACATCTATCGAATAACAAATGAAATCGAAAAAGCTCTGGAAGCGAAAAGGATATATACTAGCGCTTTTCTCGACGTATCGCAAGCCTTCGACAAGTTATGGCACGAAGGCCTGAAGCACAAGTTATATACTCTACTCTTATAGACTCTATAGAATCTTAGAGTCTTACCTTGAAGACAGAATCTTTCGCGTAAGGTACGAAAATGGGTACTCAGAATACAAAGAGATAAAAGCCGGTGTCCCGCAAGGAAGCGTTCTCGGCCCAATGTTATTTTTGCTTTATACAAGAGATATACCCCACGATGAGGGAACAATTTAGCTACGTTTGCTGACGACACTGCTATTCTCGCTATTGATACGACAGTTGAATTATCAACAGGGAAACTTCAGCGCGTTTAAGACAAAATATGCGACTGGACGAAGAGTTGGCGAGTCGTCCTTAACGAGACTAAGTCAACGCATGTTAACTTTACTTATAAAAAGATAAACAACTAACCTTTATTTATTAACTCCCTACAAGTCCTTAACTCAAATGAAGCGAAATATCTAGGAATGACTCTAGACGCAAAACTTAAATGTAAGCCGCTCGTTAAGAAGAAACGCGACGAGCTCGAAATCAGGTTAAGAGAAATGAATTGGCTTATCGCAAGATTTTCGAAACTAAGCGTATATAACAAACTGCTTTTGTATAAGCAAGTGCTAAAACCATCTTGGACGCACGGTATACATCTCTGGGGTTGTAGTAAACCAAGCAATATATCTATTTTAGAAACTTTTCAAAATAAGACACTCAGAGCAATCGGTAATGTTCCATGGTACATAAGAAATAGCGATCTATACCGAGATCTAGGAATCGCAACAGTGACTGACGAGGTGCCAAACTTTGCTCGCAAACTTAGTACTCGACTTCGCGGACATTGCAAGAATGAAATTATCCGAACTTTGGATCAGACAAATCTTACGCGCCGACTACAACGAATGAGACCGTTAGATCTAGATCGGTATTGTAGGTGCTTTCGTTGGAAGGCAGCCTGCCACACGCGATTACTACAGAAGCTTAAACTACTTGTAAAGGAAACTAGGTCGTATTCTGACGGAAAATGGGAGGTTTTTTAGTGAGTAAGAATCTCACACTGCTATGAGCACGCGCGGCCAGTCCTCGTATTGCCTATGAAGGTGTTTTCCTACCCACGAAAAAAAAAATTATTTTTTTCCCTCTCTGAAACCGAATTGATGATCCAGGATCAAAACGTCTTTCTGCAATTATTGGTTGCAATAGTTTCAGCAGAAGTTTCTCGAATACTTTCGATATTATCGGCAGAAGCGATATGAGCCTTAAAGATTTTTTATCATTTGTACATTTCCCGAGTTTTGGAACCATAGTGACTTCAGCGACTTTCCATTGCCTTGGAACGTATAGAAGTCTAAGAGAAGCGTTTATCATATAAAGTAGCTTGACTAGTGCCTTTTTCGGTAGTTCTTTCAATATCTCGCCTTTGATCAGGTCGTTACCCGGGGCCTTATTATTTTTAAGTTTACTTATTGTCTGTAGGAGTTCAACTAACGAAACTTTTTCCACTCTAAAGCTATCAGGTGCCACGTTGTTGTTTTGAACGTCAGGATTGAATGTGTCTTCTAAATGTTCAGCAAACAAATTCGCTTTCTCTTTGTCTTCTCTTGCCCATTCGCCGTTAGCTTTTTTTATTGGTGTCGAGTTGATTATAGGTTTCTTGATAGACTTAACTGCTTTCCGCGGCGAGTAGTTTGAGCTCCTATCTGCCGACAAGCCTTCAAAGTATTCAGTGGTCTCACGATTTTTAAAATATTGCGATATTTCTTTTAGTTTGTTAGAAGGGTGGTTCAAGAGGGTTTTGTCTGGGGGAGCCCTCGTGCCTTGCCATCTTCTACGCGCTCTTCTCTTTTCACGAATCAATTGTTCGATTTCGAGCGGATATGTTGTGCATGTACCCGTCGGTGCTAACTGCGTTGTTTTGGGACGAAGTGTTGTTCCAAGCAGCGCTCTGAATTGCTTCAATGAATTCCTCCTAACAGTCCTTTCTAAAGGCGTCCCAGTTCATGTTTTTTGCTAGCTAATCTGGGAGCTCTTTCTATTTTCGCCAGTCTTCCACCCATCATCAAGATTACTCCTGAGTGGTCTGAGCAAAGGTTATAACACTTGTCGACACGCGTAAGTTATTTGGAGTACCCTTTAGCGATGAAGAAGTCGACAAAGTCAGGCATTTTATTCCTGTCTGTTGGCCAATAAGTTGGCTTTCCCGTGGAGAAAAAGTCCACCCCAAGTTTCATACTGTTTTTGTACGTAATCTGCCTCTTGTTGAGTTGCATCTTAAACCCCAAAAAGTTAAGGGGTTTCGCGTTAAAGTCGCCCCCAATGATAAAATTCGACCCAATCACGTCATACATGCAATCAATATCGTCTCCTACCAGTCTATGTCCCGGCGGGAAATAGCAAGGGGCAGTCTATTTTAATAGAAACAGAGCTTATCTGCATGGACTCTAGCTCAACTTCTGTGTACTTGCAGTGGTTAATGTAGTTTTTGATGTAGAGGGAGAATCCTCCAGAGAGAGTGGTCTTAAATGTTTATATTTTTGATTGTAATCATGCTTAGTCCTGAGCAACAACAAAAAGCATTGTTAAAATGCTTTTAATTTTATAATTCCTTGTAGTCGTCGCTCGTTGTTTACGACTACAAAGAACAAGACCCTTCGATCTAGCGACGTAGGGTAAAGCCGCACGAATGAACGACTTTAGTAGGTGCATTCACTGGATAGCAACCTACCCAATGCGATAAACACTACGGCAGCATAAACTACTTGTTAAGTTAACTTAGTTGTAGTGAAGAAGTATTATGAGAGAGCGAAAACTTACTACTATGAAGTGCGTTCTGGCAGTTTCATAATGTCTCTCATAAATGGGTGGTTTTTTAGTACGTGGAAATCGGGCATAACCAATATCGCTACTTCGGTATTACATGCCTGCTATAGTGGGCGTATCTAGTTGGTATCTTTGAAAGATTATGGAGTTTAAGACTCCGTCCACCCTATTATTAATTAAAAAAAAAATTATAATTTGAGTTTTCTCGATAGAGAAAAAATTATAAGACTTCGGTCACCACTGAGGAACATTCGCATACGGACAGTGCAATTGTGGAGCCCGTCGATGATTCGACCAGTTGCATAGATGAAATGCCAATTTTCTATTTTCTTAACGCCCCTTAATGAAATTAACGCCCCCTAATGTTCGCGGAGCTCAAAACTTTGCATGGAACAAACTTAGCAAATAATAATATTTGTAATATTTGTCATATAATTTTTTTTCGATTAGGAGTCAACTTTCCAAGAAATCGGGTTTTGAAAGATCTAACATGTTAAAAGTGGGCATGATCGATATTGTGGGAGGTCCAATTTTTGGCTTGTGAAAGGCCATCATCATTTTCGAATGCCGCTTATCCTTAAAAAGGTCGCGGAGCAAGGGTGGCTAAATAGTCCTTCCATATTTCTAGATCCTCCGCCACCAACTCAAGAGACTCCGGCGCAATCCCCAGGCGGGACTCAGAGAGGTTCTTTACCTGATCCGACCACCTGTTTCTTGGCCTACCAGGGAGGCGACGCGCTCTCATCTCGGCTAGCATGTCCTGTCTAGGAAGTCTGTCAGGGGGCATGCGAACAACGTGTCCAAACCATCGAAGAATCGATCGCTCCACTAGGAGAAGTAGCTGCTCAACATTAAGATCCCCACGAATACTGACATTTCTCACTCTATCCCTTAGAGTAACACCAGCAACGCACCTCAGAAATCTCATTTCGGCAGCTTGTACCCGCGATCTAATTCTTTCGGTCGTTACCTAAATTTCATGACCATAGATGAGGTTCGGAACGAACACTGAATTAACAAGTGGGAAAGTTCAACAGTGGGTATGCAAAAGCTTCAATCCATCTACGACGGCAATCTACGACGGCGACTTCAATCCATCTACGGATTGCAAAATACCTGACCCGATAAAAAGCTTAAAATTTTTGACTACCTCAAAGACAATTATAAGGCAATGTTACGTACCAAAAATGAATGCGCTAGCGCCATTGTAACATAGCTTAAATTTGCAAAATGTATTTTTTTAAATTAGAGATGGTCGCACATACAGGCCTATAGTGGGCGTGTCTGTGGGCGGATTCAGCTTATTTTCAAACTTGATCTGAAGGACTGGACTTCCAACCAACCCACAAAATTTCAGCTCTCTGGCCTAAAATTTAAGGCCTAAAAGTTGTTTACATACGGACGGACGGGCGGATGGACATGGTTTAATCGATTCTCCTGTCGGTCCCATTCATATCTCTAAAAAGTCTTAGGGGTCTACGGTGATTATTTCACTGCGTTACAAACTATACATCAAACTTAATGTACCCTGGGTCGGGTATAAAAACTGAGATCTTTACTTTCACTCCAGGCTCAGCTTTCCTTATGACCGGCCGGCGCAGTTCCTTTACTATTGCTCCGGCTTGGCCAATTCTACAGGGCAACTCAGTATCACTCCACCCATCTCTCGTGAAAAAGACCCCGAGATACTTAAACTTCCCCACCTGTTTTAATGGAACTCCATTTATGTGCAGGGTACGCTGCACAGGAGTTCGGGAAACAACCATCACTTCCGATTTGTTCATGTTTACTTTCATCCCAGCATCACCAAAGACGGCTGCAAACCTTTCCAGTGCTCGTTGAAGTTCCTCTTTGGATGATGCAAGGATGGCCAAATCATCTACGAAAAGCAGATGGCTCATCCTGGTGCCAGCCAATTCGAATTGCATGCCAAGACTGCGCTTCACCATCCAGTCCATATATGCTATGAAAAGGAGCGGCGACAGAACACAGCCCTGGCGAAGTCCAACGCGCACAAAAGGACGGAATTTGACGCCATTTATCCGTACACACTATCTCGCAGTTTCCATACAAAGACTGGATGGCAGATGAGGCCCACTCAGTGCATAGTCCTGCAAAACTCTCCACAGTGTATCCCGAGGATCTCGGTCATACGACTTTTCCAGATCTACAAAACACGCATAGACCGGTTTGGCGCCTTCTCAAGAATAACCTTCAGAGTAAAAAGCTGGTCGGTTGTGCCTCTGCCAGGCCTAAAGCCGCACTGTTCTTCCCGTAAGAAAGGCTCGATTACAGCTCTGGAACGCGTTTCCAACACTTTCGCGAATACTTTGCCCGGAAGACACAAGAGAGATATGCCCCTATAGTTGGAGCAATCTCTCCTGTTCCCTTTTTTGAAAATGGGCACTATAACTCCCGTTTGCCAATCGCTAGGTGCCTTCCCGCTATCCCAGGCCACCTTAATGACACGTGTTAGCCATTTAACACCCTCTTCACCCATTGCCTTGAGCATTTCTAGCCGGATTTCATCAACCCCAGCAGACTTGCCAACTTTTAGCGACTTAATCGCTTTAGTGACTTCGTCTATTGTGGGACTATTCTCCGCCCTTATCTCGTCAGCAGTGGGAATGCCATCTTCAGTGCCCTGTTGGGGGTTGAGCTACTCCGAAAAGTGCTCTCTCCATCTGCGCAAGACATCGCTCTCATTTGAAGGAAGTGTACCGTCCTTGGATTTAACCCCTTGAATGATATTCAACTTCCTTACTCTGAGCCGGCGAATGGTCTGCCAAAATATCTTGTTTACAGATCTGTAGTCGTGCTCCAAGTTCTCGCCGAACTTTTTCCATGACTGTTCCTTAGCGGTTCCGACTGCCAGATTGGAAGTCCTTCGCGCCTCATTGTACCGGGCTCGAGAAGTTGAGTTTCTACATTGGATCCACGCAATGTAGGCTCTCTCCTTCCTTCTGATGGCTTCTTGAGCTCCAGGCGTATTAAACCAAGCAGTTCTTTTCTAACCACCAGCCGCTACCCCAAGCCGCTTCACTCCACATACATTTCCTGCAGTGGCAATGACTGCCGATAAAAACAGCTGCCATTCCTCCTCTACATTCAAAAGGTCAATTGGAATTTGTTCAAACTTCTCCGAAACGTGCTGTGCAAAGCGCTCTCTGAAATCAGAGTCAGCATTCTGCAACCTTTCCCACCGTATGCGGGTCACCAGTCTTGGTTTTCGCCTGGGTGGCAAAGGAATACTGCCACTGAAAAACAATTTACACAGCACTAAGTGGTGATCAGTTGACAACTCAGCTCCCCTGAAAACTCGAACATCACAAATCATACTTTGAACACGCGATGAAACAACAAAGAAATCAATCAGTGACTTATGATTTAAACTGTGCTTGTACCATGTATATTTGTGAATGTCTCTGTGTGGGAAAAAGGTGTTCATGATGGACAAGCTATATGCACAGTAAAAGTCCAACAACTTCCCTCCGTTCCTGCTTTGATCCGGGTCACCGTGCCTCCCGATCACACTCCTCCAAGTTCTGTCGTCCGTACCCACATGTGCATTGAAGTCACCCATCAGAAGAAAGAAGTTCATTTCTGCCACTCTGTCCAGGGCAGCATCAACTTTGTTCAAAAAGGACTCATACTCTGACTCTCGATTTGGTGCATAAACCTGAACCAGAGCCAGAGTCGATCGTTCAAGCTTAAGCTTTAAGATCAGAATCCTTCCCCCTAACGGAATGACATCGAATACATTTTCTGACAACCGGGGGCTTCTGAGTATCCCCACACCCGCCTATGCAGTCATGTTTGGGACGCCAGACCAAAAAAGCTTCCACCCATCATCGACGTCTTTGGTTCTAGAACCCTTTCACTTAGTTGAGGAAATGCCAGTTGCGTCGAGCTGATACTTTTTGGCCTCTTCAACCGGTTCAAGTTCCTTCCTCGTTAGCGTCGAGGCATTCCGCGTGCCAATTTTGAGTTTGTAACGTTGTCGATTTATAGAGTTTCCTCCTAAGCCCTCATTTTGACTTGGCGCTGTCTCTCTTCGCCCCCGTAATGGATAATTATTAAAGGTCTTAGGCCAATATTGCTCAGTACCAAAATGTAAGTTCCTGTGCCTTGTCTTCTTGAAGTGAAGGTTGTCTCACTTTCACTTTCAAAAAGAACATTCAACATAAATGCTTAGCGCTTTAAATATTTGAACCCGTCGAGAATGTTTTTCGTGTATGCTATACCACTGTGGAATGCTTTACCACTGGGTATCAAGTGCCTGTCGAGTACTTTAAGCTTCAAATCTGCTTAATCTGCGTGTACTACTTCTCTTGAATTCTATTTTCCCTGCTTAGCATATTTCTCCTTCCTTTAACTTTTCCCTTTCTTTCCTTTTATTAGGTATTAGGGTATTTGCTCCTTATACCGGCCATCTCCGGTAACCGGCCACTTTTCATTTTATCTATTAAAAACTAGAAAGCTGCTACGAGTTTGAGCATCATGCAAATACATATCGATAGAAAAATATATCCGAAATATACACGGAAGACTACGTATTGATAGTGTTTAAATTACCGCAAAATAATAGTTTAAAATTTTTACATGATTCTAATGCAAAGAAATGGAGTGTCTGACAGAAAAAGAAGATCTCCTTCGATTTCGATTTCGTCGGTACTATAGCCAATAAATTATTTGGTGTACTTGACCAAGAATACGCTAAATACATAGAAGACAATATTCAGATGGCATACAACAATGAAAAACATCTTCTGGATCTAAGTAAAAACCAAACATCTATTATTGATTCATTTGTATTCATACAACCATCCACATCATTTTTGGCCATATCCCCGTACAGAGATCAACACTTCGCGATATCGCAGTCCGAGTACCATAATTGTATACATACCGATGACCGAAAATATCTATGCAAACAGCAACATCCAATTTTTAATCCGCACTCGATCGAGAGTCAATGCGAAGTTTACATGCTCAACCACAAGAAACTACTATCAACATAGTGCGTACTGAAGTCGACCAATACTGGTAAAATATGGATTCAACTTCATAATCCTAATCACTGGATATTTGCATTTCCTGAAGAAGAAATACTTTCTATAATATGTGAATCTAAAATTTTAACCACAAAAACCACAAAACGTGGGACTTCTAAAATTGGCTTCAAACTGTGTCATCAAACAGTCCACTATGACCATCAACGCTCACAGTTATTACACATCCAAGTCAGCAGAAGCCTTTCTATCAACGTTGAACTTAAGTCAGCTCATGGAACAAGTCCATTCAGCATTACCCAAGGAAGCTGCTCTGGACAAAAAACCTATTATCATATGCGGAGACGACGACTTAACATTGCTGAACAAACAAATTACATACCAGAAAACTCAAGAAACATTTCCAAACGATATCTCTCACCCTAATGTTCATCAATATGTCGTTGGATACATCACACTGCTTGCCATCCTGATCGTGATTACGCTGGTACTACTTAAACAAGGGACTCCGAACGCCCGATCCTCTCACAACATAGAATTTGAGCTCACGGATCTCAAAGCCGGGGAGAATGTTTAAATTACCGCAAAATAATAGTTTGTGCACCCTATGCATTTTTCGAACACCCTATACGCAATCCACTATCCATTCCCATTCCAATTCCCATTCCCACGCTTACATAAGACATACATACCGTAAGAGTAGAATATCGAACCATCGTGTATATTCTTTATTGCTATCCCCAATCCGAGGTAAGAAGCTTTAAGAGAACTACACAAGTCGAAATCAAAAGAGGTTTCGACTATAAACACTGGTGACCCCGACGTGATTTCGAAGAAATAGATTCGGAATCTTACTGAGCTACCAGCGGTAAAGCCATCACCGCCACACAGGTCTTTAGCGTGAGCTTACCATCGCAGCATAACCTAATTCTTACTGCGCTGCCAGCGGTTAAGCTATCACCTCAACAATATCCAGCTTAAGTTTGCTACCGCTTCAGTGCCTAAGTCTTATTCTCAAATAAGTCAGAGGTAGTTCGACATTGAATCACTCCCTCAAACTACAACAGACGGGAACATGGACGACATGGAAGTGTTCCGCATCGTGGCCAGACAGAAGGCCATAACAGAAGAACTTCAGAAGCTGAAGATAAACATCGGTAAAGACGGGCCGGACCGCAAAACTGCCGAGTACAAGGAGAAGAAATCGAAAGTACTAGAAGGCCTTTGGATGGAGTTTCACGGCAACCACGAAAGAATAAAACCTTTTGTAAAGGCCGACACTCCCTATATTCAAGGCAACACCTACGAAAAGATCAAGAGATTAACTCTGGAAATCAAACAGACTCTTGAATCAATTTGTCCGGCAGCTGTTGAAAAAGTTCAAGAAGAATCGCTGACAGGCCCAGTAGCAGACATTGTTAAGCTAGTGCGGAGACTAAACACAACCGCGCAGTCACTTAACCGATTACTAGAAGGTCTTAAAAACATTGGACCAGACGATTGGACCATAACTTTTTGCAACATTAAGTTAAACGCCATCAATAAATACTGGACGGAGCTGGAAGGAACTCATACGGCAATCAGCGAGCTAACGGAAGATCCGACAAAATTTGGATAGAACATGGCAGAATATTTCCAGCTAGAAGACGTCGTTCAACGGTATCTTATCAATCTCACGACGAAGTTGGAAGAGATAACACGCCCTATTCTGCCACCGCCCAGCCAGTCTCTTTTGCCACCACCGGTCATCATTCTGAAGAAATCTATAAATCTGCCAAATATTACGCTTCCTAAATTCGATGGAAACTACACCCAGTGGAAGGAGTATAGTGATCTATTCACGGAACTTGTTCATAAGCAAGACCTCGCGAATTGCCAAAAACTGTTCTACCTTAAAACAACTTTAACAGGAGAGGCAGAGAAACTTATTAGGCACTTTACCATCTCAGACGATAACTACAGTGCTGCTTGGCAGGTTGTCACAGACCGGTACAACAATCCTAGACTGCTAGTAACAGGTCAATAAACTGCTCATGCAACCCGCGATTTCAAACGAAGGTCCCATCGCAATCAAAGCTATGCATGACACTACTCAGGAATGTCTTCTTAGTTTAAAAGGTCTTCAAATTGACACCAGCAACTGGGGCCCTCTTCTCCTCAACATTCTGCTCAAAAAACATGACAGAATAACACTGACTCTTTGGGAACAGTCTCTCAAACAGCCAAAGGTACTACCAGCCTTGGCGCAGTTCTTGTCTTTCCTAGAGACCCGTTTCAAGTCCTTAGAAGCCCCAGGAACCAGGGCAATCAAACCAGCAACTGAAGACTCGTATAGGAAACCAAGAGTAGCCCTTGCAACTGTCAAGGGAAATGCCAAATGCCCAACATGTGGACAACAAAACATGGTATTTTTTCTTGTCCTAAATTTTTGCACCTTTCAACACAAGAAAGGCTGCAAAAAGTAAAATCTCTTAGCCGATGTACGAATTGTCTACGCCTCGGACACCAAGCTCAAACTTGTCGATCAACGCATTGCACCAAATGCTCCAAGTTTCATCACACATTACTGTAGGACGATTACAATAAGCAGGCTCCAGCAACAGACAACCGGATAACGCTCTCAGCTACCAATACAACTTCTATAGCGTCGAAGTATGTACTCCTAGGAACAGCACAAGGACTTGGAGCTGTGCAGTATAACTAGTTACGTTCGATTGCAGACAAATGCTGACCGTTTTGCTTAGCTTTAGTGGTTGGTTCCCGATTCCGCATATTTCAAGTGGCTCGTACTTCGTCATAAGTTAGAGTTGTCTGGCTAGCCTCTCGGTGATGAAGCTCATTTGGGAGCCGGAATCAAGCAATGCTCTTGCTTTGACCGGACTGTTGTTTCGATTCAGTACTTGAACCACAGTCCGGTCAAAGCAAGAGCATTGCTTGATTTCGGCTCCCAAATGAGCTTCATCACCGAGAGGCTAGCCAGACAACTCCAACTTATGACGAAGTACGAGCCACTTGAAATATGCGGAATGGGGAACCAACCACTAAAGTTAAGCAAAACGGTCAGCATTTGTCTGCAATCGAACGTAACTAGTTATACTGCACAGCTCCAAGTCTTTGTGCTTGAAACGATAACCAGCCAGCAGCCCAGCCAATTTATCGATACTCGCCTCTGGAAGATGCCTCAAAACATTTAATTGGCAGACACTGCTTTTAATCAACCTGAAGACATCGATCTGCTTATTGGTGCGGAGCTGTATCCAGAACTGCTCTCTGTAGGGCAAATCAAATTAAACAATTCAAGTCCTACACTACAAAACACCCTTCTAGGCTGGGTTGTGCTTGGAAAAACCATCATAGGAGTTCCTTCAACACTGTTCTGCGGTCTAGGAGTGGAAACTTTCGGTCCGGATCTCGAAAGCCTAGACAATCTGGTGGAGCGTTTCTGGACCTTAAAAGAAAACCTGCCTTCCCCGTCACAACAAATTCAAAAACGATTTACTAAGGAAGAAAAACAGTGCGAGAAAATATTTGCAAAATCTACAAGTAGAACCCAGTCTGGACGGTACGTTGTTGCCCTTCCATTCTCCAACAACCCGAAGAGTCCAGGGGATTCAAGAGAAGTAGCAGTTCAAAGATTCCTTACTCTGGAGAGAGGGCTCCTACGGAATCCACAAATCCACAAACAATACATTAAGTTTATGAGAGACTATATCTCGCTTAAACACATGGAAGAGATCGACTACCATTCAGCTTTAAACGATCAACCACAATACTTTCTTCCACATCATTGTGCGTTGCGACCCGAAAGCAGTTCCACCAAACTAAGAGTGGTATTCGATGGATCATCCAAAACATCTAAAAATATATCTCTCAACCAGATTTTGTACAGCGGCCCAGCCTTGCAAACCGATCTGTTCGCAATTTAACTGCGTTTTCGAGCTCACAAATACGTCTTCACAGCCGACATTTCCAAGATATATCGCCAAATTCTTGTACAGAACTCTAGCAGACGATTTCAACGTATTGTGTGGCGGGAATCTAAGGATGAACCTTTGAAGACGTACGAACTAAATACCGTAACTTATGGTATTTAGTTTTGGTATTTATATAATCTGCACCTTATCTTGCCATCAGATGTCTTCACGATCTAGCAGAAGGAGCCGACCTTCAGCATTTAAGAGGAGCCAACATAATGTGAAGATACCTACATAGATGATATTCTAACCGGGAGCAATAATCTGAACGACGCTCTGGAAATGCATTCAGAGCTAAAGAATCTTCTGGCCCAAGGCCAATTTCATTTACGGAAATGGTGCGCCAATAACCCAGCTCTACTTGAAGGGATCCCAAAAGAAGATCGTGAGACGGAAACGATACTCCATGATCAGAACGAAGGATTTATTAAGACCTTAGGGCTAACCTGGCTCCCAACCTCAGACAACTTCCTCATCAAAACAAATTGGAATGAAACGAAATGGGTAACTAAACGCACCATTTTGTCAGATACTGCTCACATCTTTGATCCACTGGGAATAGTAGGCCCAGTAGTAATCTTGGCAAAAATATTTCTGCAATAACTATGGGCTTTGAAACTAAAGTGGGATGCTGCGCTACCTATGGAAATGACGTCAAAATGGATGATATTCAGAAAGGAGATTCTAAACCTAAATAACCTGAAGATCCCTCGACACATGATAATTGAAGGGGCAACCAAGACTGAGCTTCATGGATTCTCGGACGCTTCCCAGCGAGCGTATGGAGCTGTGGTTTATCTGAAATCCACAGATAAGCAGGGTGTAGTCAGCGTTCGATTGGTGTGCTCTTAAACTCGAGTGGCACTGACGAAACAACATACAATTCCTCGCCTGGAACTGTGCGCAGCTAAGTTACTGGTAAAGTTAGTAAAGATAGTTAAGGAAAGCTTATCAATAAACTTTAACCAAATTACTTATTGGATGGACTCGCAAATTGTTCTAGCTTGGATTAATACAAGATCCCCTCTAAAAACTTTTGTTGCTAATCGCGTAACAGCGATTCAAGACGAGACTTCAAGAACCCAGTGGAAATTTATCACCTCAGAACTAAATCCAGCAGATCTTCTATCCCGTGGCGTTTTTCCCGAACATCTGTCGAAGTCCACAGTTTGGTTTCACGGCCTTGCATTCTTACAAAAATCTGCATATGAATGGCCAAAGCAGCCCCCAAATCTGCAAGACGAGATTATGCCAGAGATCAAAATCATGAAGACTGTACTTCCCACTGAAGACTGTACTTCCCACTGCAGTCCCACTGACACAAAATCATTTTATTGCTCAAATCAAGCATAAGAATTCATTTGAGTTTCTACAACACGTTACGGCCTATGTTATACGCTTTGTCAGTAACTTGAAGCGAACGAAGAACTACCGACTTCTGGACCGTGGGCTATCAGTCCAAGAATTGAAAGCAGCAACCATAGAAATTATTAAACATGTTCAGGAAACAGCGTTCTCAGAGGAGGTGGCAGCACTCATTAAATCTGGACATGTTCTCCAAAGCAGTCCGTTGAGCTCATTGACACCATTTTTCGACGACAGACATGTGATCAGAGTGGGAGGCCGACTAGAAGCAGCAGATCTACCATATGAAGCCAAACACCAAATGATTCTCCCGAGGTCACATCCGTTTATGAGATAGCTGCTGACAGATCTGCATAACGAGCACCAGCACACTGGACCCCAAGCCCTGTTGGCAATCGCAAGGTAGAACTACTGGATTTTACGTGGAAGACAATTAGCACAAAAGGTACTTCACAATTGCATGAAGTGTTTTAAGGCCAAGCCTAAAAGTATTGACCAACTAATGGGCAATTTACCATCAGCACGTGCCAAACCCTCAAGACCATTCTCAAATGTTGGTGTGGACTTTCTTGGTCCAGTACACATTCACTACAGAATTCGGGGCAAACAGTCAACAAAGGCCTATGTTTCCGTCTTCATATGCTTTGCCACAAAGGCCGTACATTTGGAACTGGAATCTGACTTAACAACTCAAGCATTTATTGGAGCCCTGAAGCGTTTTGTGGCAAGACGAGTCTGCCCATCGACAATATACTCCGACAATGCTACAAATTTTATGGGAGCTCGGAATGAGCTCACTGATCTATACTCCAAACTATTCACCGATGAAGGAAGAACATCCATCGGAAAATTTTGCGGCAGGAAATCAATAGAATGGAAACCAATTACACCACGTTCTCGTCACTTCGGAGGCTTGTGGGAGGCTGCGGTTAAATCTGCTAAACATCATATGAAGCGGATATTCCTCGCTCTGGCCCAAATTGAAGCCGTACTAAACTCCAGACCTCTGACTCCGATGTCTACTGACCCAAACGATTTGGAGGTGCTCACACCAGGTCACTTTTTTATTGGAGCACCACTGACTGCAATGGCTGATCCTGATGTTAAAACAACTCACATCACCCATACAGCTAGATGAAATTTAGTGACATCAATCCATCGAGAGTTTTGGCGCCGGTGGACCAGTGAATACTTGCAAGAGCTGCAACAGAGGCACAAATGGAAACATCCTCAAAAAGATATTCAACCAGGAACATTAGTCCTCATAAAAGAAGACAATCTTCCTCCCCTAAAATGGCTGATGGGAAAAATTTTAAGAACAATACCTGGAATGGACAAACTTACTCGTGTAGTTGACATCAAAATAGCCACAGGGGAAATTAGACGTTCAATCGCTAAGATCTGTCCACTTCCAGTCGATCAATTCCAGTTCAATCAAACAAAACGACTGCCGCGAACTTGCTTGCGGTACACACCTCAGCCGAAGTTACGACCAGCCCTCGGACTCATCTCAGGAGGACCAGAGTTACTCACCCACTTATAGGACGATTCTTACCAATACAAAAGAAACCTGAGAGCCACCACGAATCTAACCGGAAACGAAGTTATCCGAACCCCACATCAGTGCCAGCCCAGAAGGTCAAAATAAAACCAATAAAAACCATCTTGATGGGCTTATTGCTACTCCTAGGCACTGCAGTTGCACAAGGCACAGAACCAAACGCATTTGACGTTCAACACTTTGACGATAATGCAGGATTATATTTTGAAGACATTGGCGAAGTTAACCTCATCACTGACGAATGGAGACTGTTCATACACTTCAATATGAGCAATTATTGGAATGAGTTTCAAGGACTTCAACGGGCGGTCAGTCAGCTAGACGAGAAATGTAAGAAGCTACAAATTCATTATCCAGACAGCTTTTGTGATGCAGTGATTAACCACCTTAAAAGGCGCCTTGTTGAGTCCCAAAATTTAAACATGATTCTAATGCAAAGAAATGGAATGTCTGACAGAAAAAGAAGATCTCCTTTCGATTTCGTTGGTACTATCGCCAATAAATTATTTGGTGCACTTGACCAAGAATACGCTAAATACATAGAAGACAATATTCAGATGGCATACAGCAATGAAAAACATCTTCTGGATCTAAGTAAAAACCTAACATCTTTTATTGATTCCACATATAATATCCTGAATAAATCGTTATCTTCTATAAAGGAACAATTCAAAGTTGTCAACAAACAACTTACCACAGTTTACGATTCTATAAATAATCTTAATCAAACCTTCCAGAGGGCTCATATTTTTAATGTTGTCACCATATATGTGGCTCAAATACTGGATAATTTTCAACGAACGCAAACAGCAATTCTCGAAGCCATATCAGACATTCATCAAGGAAGAATAAACGCTCTATTTCTTTTACCATCGCAACTAATCAAGGAACTGGAAAATACCTTAGCACTGCCAGGGTATGACGATTATAACCTACCTAAGCTATACGAGCTTCTACGAGTTAAAGCACGAGTAACTCCTACTTCTATTTTATTCCTGGTCAAATTACCATTACTAAACACTCAAATGTTTCAAATATTCAAAATTACACCATTGCCAGTTCAGCGAAATGAATCATTTGTATTCATACAACCATCCACATCATTTTTGGCCATAGCCCCGTACAGAGATCAACACTTCGCAATATCGCAGTCCGAGTACCATAATTGTATACATACCGATGACCGAAAATATCTATGCAAACAGCAACATCCAATTTTTAATCCGTATTCGATCGAGAATCAATGCGAAGTTTACATGCTCAACCACAAGAAACAACTATCAACATATTGCGTACTGAAGTCGACCAATACTGGCAAAATAATCACTGGATATTTGCATTTCCTGAAGAAGAAATACTTTCTATAATATGTGAATCTAAAATTTTAACCACAAAACTACAAGGCGTGGGACTTCTAAAATTGGCTTCAAACTGTGTCATCAAACAGTCCACTATGACCATCATCGCTCACAGTAATTACACATCCAAGTCAGCAGAAGCCTTTCTATCAACGTTGAACTTAAGTCAGCTCATCTAACAAGTCCATTCAGCATTATCCAAGGAAGCTGCGCTGGACCAAAATCCTATTATCATACGCGGAGACGACGACTTAACATTGCTGAACAAACAAATTACATACCAGAAAACTTAAGAAACATTTCCAAACGATATCTCTCACCATGATGTTCGTTAATATGTCGTTGGATACATCGCACTTCTTGCCGTCCTGATCGTGATTACGCTGGTACTACTTAAACAAAGGACTCCGAACGCCCGATCCTCTCACAACATAGAATTTGAGCTCACGGATCTCAAAGCCGGGGAGAATGTTTAAATTACCGCAAAATAATAGTTTGTGCACCCAAGTGTGAAAAGTGCGTAGATTTTGCATCCGTGGCCAGTGCTTTCAAAAACTTAAGTTTATTTGGAAACCTACGCAAATTAACACTCTTTGAATGCTCTGTACACAAGCTAAATATTCTTTTAACAAACTGGCATTTTCAAAATAAAAATATATTTATACGTTATGGTTTTTATTTGGGTGGCCGGTAAATGGAACCAAATATAACGACTTCTCCAGTATCCGGCCGGGGGTGGCCCGTAGCTTGAAATTTAATATTAACGAATAACTTATACTTTTTATACCCGACCCAGGGTATATTAAGTTTGATGTATAGTTTGTAACGCAGTGAAATAATCACCGTAGACTCCTAAGACCTACGATTAAGAAACCGATTAAGCCACGTCCGTCCGTCCGTATGTAAACAACTTTTAGGCCTTAAATTTTAAGGCAGAGAGCTGAAATTTTGTGGGTTGGTTGGAAGTCCAGTCCTTCAGATCAAGTTTGAAAATAAGCTGAATCCGCCCACAGACACGCCCACTACAGGCCTGTATGTGCGACCATCTCTAATTTAAAAAAATACATATTGCAAATTTTAGCTATATTACAATGGCGCTAGCGCATTAATTTTTGGTACGTAACATTGCCTTATGATTGTCTTTAAGGTAGCTAAAAAATTTTAGCTTTTTCATTGACCACGCTCACTTTTTAAGGGAATTTAGCTTAAAATGACTGTTTTTCAATAAATATATATGAAATTTGACAACCACCTTGCATACATTTCGGCCTAAAACTTCGCCTTTTTAACTAAAAAAATCACTTTTTTTTAACACCACGCCCACAAAAGCGGGCGGAGGCAAACACAATGCATACATAAAAGTTAGAAAAAGCTAATATCTACAACTTTTGTCATAGAACTTTGTGTCAAAATTCATATATGTTTATTGAAAAACAGGCATTTTAAGCTAAAATCCCTTAAAAAGTGGGCGTAGTTAACGAAAAGGCTTAAGTTTTTTTGCAACTTCAAACACAATTATAAGGCAATGTTACGTACCACAAATGAATGCGCTAGCGCCATTAAAACATAGTTAAAATAGAAAAAAGTATTCTTAAAAACTGTGGCGTGGCGTGGTGCCGTGGCGTAGTGGTTAGAGTGCGTGCTTACTACACTGGAGGTCTGGGTTCGAATCCTGCCATCGTCACCTGAAAAAAAGACTTGTTCTTTTTCACGGCCCCTACCTCCGCGAGGGTCTGACAAGCCCTCCCAGAGTATCATTTGTCTTGAAAAACTTCTCGAAGGATTTTCGGATCCGGCAAAAAATTGTAGGTCCCCTTGTATGTAAGAAATTAACATACCAGCATTCATTGTTGAGAAGTTGGCCCTGGTTCACCTCGAGCTGTTGCGCTACTCTATTAGTTTATTTATAGTCGCAAAAAGTATAAAGAAAGTTATTTTCACAGTGTTCAATTTAACGTTTAGACTTAAGCTTGGACAAATGCAAACATAATGGTAATTAAAACCGTAGGTTAATCAATATTATCTTGAATAATACCAAAATAGTATAATTACCAACAACAGAATCTTATTAACAGGGTTATTCGTCATTATAAACTATAAAAGCAGCGCATAAGTTGCGATAAAGGTACGAAGATTATAATAGGTTGGTTTTTATACCTGTCCTAAACTACACAAAACGACCCAAACCTAGGAAAAATAGCCAAATTCTGGTCCCGTACACGGTTTTTGTGTAGCTTTGGGCAGGAGAGCAAAAATGACTTTCAAATTTCCCCTCCCTACGAAATTTAGCCCAAGATTTTTTTGGGCAGAATTATGAAGTGTCAAAACGGCGGCAATTGAGTTGGACAACAGCAGATGACATTTTGATGGACACTTAGGTCATTTAGGACATTTAGGGACACTTTTCCTTAATATGTGGACAGTTTTTGGTGCACAAAGCGTTCCCTTATGCGGCCCTTACACCACGCAATATTATTGCGCAATACTAGGTATTTTTTTGTTTTGTAAACTACACAAAACGACCCAAACCTAGGAAAAATAGCCAAATTCTGGTCCCGTACACGGTTTTTGTGTAGCTTTGGGCAGGAGAGCAAAAATGACTTTCAAATTTCCCCTCCCTACGAAATTTAGCCCAAGATTTTTTTGGGCAGAATTATGAAGTGTCAAAACGGCGGCAATTGAGTTGGACAACAGCAGATGACATTTTGATGGACACTTAGGTCATTTAGGACATTTAGGGACACTTTTCCTTAATATGTGGACAGTTTTTGGTGCACAAAGCGTTCCCTTATGCGGCCCTTACACCACGCAATATTATTGCGCAATACTAGGTATTGCGCAATAATATTGATCGTGTAAGGGCTTTATTGCGCAATAAATTCGGTTTGCGCAATATATTGTGCGAAGTTAAAAAATTTTAATATTTTTTGGAACTTACTCAATATATTGCGCAGTATACTGCGTCGTGTAAGGCGAATCTAAGGCAAAGCTCAATATTTACCTCAGTGTTGAATGTGCATTTGACGAAACCATGTCGGAGCAACGCATGAATAAAAAAGATGAAGAAAGAGTTTTTCTATTGAAGTGCATTCAGGTAGTATTTGTTATTTCTTATTTTTATACCTACTAATTGTTTGCATTTTCTGTCAAAGGTTTTTAAATCACTCCCAGCTCTATGGAACATTAAATCAATTGACTATAAAAACAGAGACAAAAAAGTCAAGCATATGACGAACTGCTTAAAATATACCGCGAAAAGTATCCTTCAGCAGGCAGAAGGAGGTAAAAAAAAAAATTCAACGCACTGAGAACAAACTTTCGAAAGGAATTGAAGAAAGTGCGGGGCTCAAAAAAGTCTGGCGCCGGCGAAGATGAAGTATATGAAAGTACGTCTTGATTTTTTAAGGAAATGCAGTTTTTAACAGACCAAGAGGAGCCAGATGATTCTATAAATACGATTTCCAAAGAAGAAGAAACAAATACTACTTGTAAAGTAAGTTAAAATCTTAACAATCTTTAAACATATAAGTAGTTTTATTTAAGAAAGTTATAATTTCATAGCAATTACGAGTTTACAAATCTATTTTGCCATGGCACCGCTCCAGGGCCATTAAAAAATTCACAAAAGTCATCCCTGCATAATTTAGCTTGTTCCGTAGAATTCTTATTAACATTACGCAGGGGCTGTAAATGTACAGTTTCTTGCCTCCAGGGTGCTTCAATTATTGATCCTGTCTCTTCATTTTCATAATCTATTGAGCCATTTGGCATGTAATCGCCAGCTTTTTTCCTGCGCAAGTAATTGTGCAAATAACAACATGTGAGCACGACTTTTTTAACTTTTGTTGGCGAAATAAGAAAAGGTCTGTGAAAAACGCCAAACTTTGAAGCCAGAATTCCAAATGAATTTTCCACTATGCGACGAGATCTGCTTAAGCGATAGATGAAGATTCGTTTTTCTGCTGTTAAATTTCCTCCTGGGTAAGGTTTCAGCAAATTTTCTGACATAGAAAATGCATCATCGGCTACGATGACATAAGGAAGTTCTTTCTCGTAGTTATGTACTGCTTGTTTATCCGGAATACTGAGGCGATTTTCAGCTAACATTTTCCCAAATTGAGAATATCCCAACACACCTCCATCAGAAACTCGACCGTTGATTCCCACATCAGCCATTATAAATTCGTAATTAGAATTCACAAGTCCCAATAAAACCACGCTGAATGTGCCTTTGTAGTTATAGTAAAATGATCCGGATCTCGGGGGTCTTGTAATATGGACGTGCTTGCCATCCAAAGCTCCTAAGCAATGAGGGAAGTTCCAACGATCATCAAATCCTTGAGATGTTCTTGGCATCTGAAAATTAATACATAACAGTTTTATATAATTTGTTTATAATTGTGCATTTTTTTTGTAGGAAGCTCCGAAGACTTCTAGCACTCTTAACAATAATGACGATTATACACCTAGAGCTAAAAAAAGGAATATGCAAGCAAATCAAAGTCAATTTCTTCAACTGGCTTGCGAGCGACTCCGCGCACCTCATGACGACTTTAACCAACTCGGAATAACTTGGGCTAATGAGATGAAGAAAATGGATCCAGGGCAGCAAGTTTTCGCAAAAAAGTTTATAAATGACATACTGTTTGAAGTGCAAATGGGTTCGCTGCATAGGAGCTCAGTACGGATAAATGAACCCACAATATCTCCTTACTACACGGCTTCAGTCATTCCAATATCAGAAAGAACATCTGATGGTGCTTCAATGTCACCATATACATCAGTATCTAGTACTCCAGTTCCTAAAACAATCACCTATACTGAAAGTAGTTGATCACCAAGGCTTGAGACCATAACGTATTTCTTTTCGTCGTTTGAAGACAAAAAAAAAAATACCATTAAACAATCATGTTTTAACTATTTGCATGCTTACTTTATAAGAATTTTTTTTAATAAAATACTCGTTATGATGAAAAAAAATGTTTTTACATACCTGTATATAACTTTTTAAACAGGTGCAAAGAGCTTCACAGGTTTCCATCACTATTTTGCTTATTGTTATTGGTGAAATATATGTTGAAAATTTTAGGTCTTCAAATGTTGAGCCTGTTGCTAAATACCGAAGTGTTGTAGAAAGTCTCTCACGAGGAGAAATTGGGTCTCTCATTAGCGTGGTCTGTTTTTTTATGTATGGCGTAACCATTTCCACTAAACAATTAAATGTTTCTTCATACATTCGCAAAAAGTTTTGAGTCACGAGGTTCGGCTCTTATTTCGTTGAACAAATGTAGATGCCCATGTGTTCTGCGTTTCTTAAACCATTCTTTTGTCCATTTCCGTTTTGACGCTTCGTTTTCGTCGCAAAATAAAACACCGATGCCTATGCACACTAAAAAATCATTCTCACACAGCATGACTGCTTTTAACAACGAATGGATACAGAATAAACTGGAGGAGGGCAATAAAATGTTTCAATAATATTGCGTCGTGTAAGTGCGACGCATTTTCACACAATATTTTTGGTCAATATTTTGCGCAATAATATTGCGTGGTGTAAGGCCCGCATTACTTTTGGTCAGTTTTTCCTCTCACTGAGGAAATAAGGAAATCTGACCTTAATGGTACAGAAAGTAAGGGAACACAACTCAAATTTTAATATCTTTGAGTTTTAAGTATTTAAAAATATTAAAACGGTATTTTTCAAGGATAACTGGGCAATGGTGCATCAAACGATGATAAAAACTAGTGAGTAAGTGCTACAGTGTGTACGCAGAAGTTACAGTCCGTAAAACGGACCGTTGAATACCCCATCCTATCCCACATTGTAAAATGCTGATGGCATAGTTATTTTTTGACATTTTATTAGTAATGTAAGCTTCAAAAAGGGGCGTGGTCCAACCGTATCTTATGACAAACTATTAAATACAAGATATTTCCACAGATAATTCCAAGTTACACTTAAATGTACGTGAAAATGCAATTTTTTGATTCAAATTCAATATTTTTGAAAAATCGACCCCTAAAAGGGGCGTGGCTAAAAACTTTATATAAACGAAATCTGGACTGAAGTCTCGTTTACCTAACCTGCTCCTTTTTTTGTTTGATGCTTTCCCAAATTAGGCTTAAAGCCAGTCGAAATTAAGTTTCTCTGGAAAATTTTAGGTTTTTCTTTAATTCTGCCTTCAAATGAAGGCGTGGCCCAAAAAATTGTATGGACAAGATGTGGAACTAAGCGTTTTCTATATAAAATATTAAGCAAATTTTTTTCAATTTCGAGCAAAAATATTGAGTAAAATGCATTTGAAAATTTACCCTTAAAATAGATGCCACGCCCTCTACAGGAGGTTTACCAATTAAATTTGTCTTTTTTGTGTCTTACATTTATTAGGAGATGCTAAATGTCAAATTTCAGCCTTTTAGAACGTCTTACAGTTTTGAAAACTCTGGAGGTAGTTGGATGTTTAGATCGATTGTGGGCGTGTCTTTGGGCGGATTTTAAAAATGTTTACTGCTTCGCATGACGTGGACCTTACGTACGAAGTTACAGCATCCTAGCTCAAAATTTAAGGCCTAAGAACATGTGAAATACAGACGGACGGACGGACATGGCTCATTCGATTCAGAATTCAGTCTCGATCATATGCCCTTAAGGTCTTGGGGGTCTACCATTATTATTTTACCGTGTTACAAACTATGTGACAAATTTAATATACCTCCTATCCTATGGGATGGGGTATAAAAAATATTTATTCATCCTCGCCTGGCGGATGCTGCTGCTAGTGTAGTTATTTTTCATTATTTTCATGTAACGGGAGTAAGGATTTACCTTTAACATATTCTCCACTGTTTTTAAAATTACTAAAAGACCTTGCTTTAAGTGGCTTAGGGCTTATTTCGCCTTGCTTCGTCAGAAAAAAGCATCTTTGTTCAGGAAGGTCAAAAGGCGTGGTCGATCAGATTTTCTGGTCAGATCAGGTGTCAAATAAATTCGGCGAGGCGTGGATGAATAAATATTTTTTTATCATCGTTTTAAGTTCCCGATTTGCCCAGTAAACCTTGGAAAAAAACCTGTAAATGGTTATATACACTAAAACACAAAGAAGTTAAAATATCATGAGCGTTTTTATAATTGTTTCGCATTTTTGGGCTGCTTTCATAGTTTATACTGACGAAACACCCTATTTCTAAAATTTAATCATAGGTAATGGTATAACTGTAGTTTTATATAAAATAAAATTGCAGATTTCAGATTCAATCTGAAGCGTTTTTGAGTTTTTATTGGAATAGTTTGGGCGGTTAGTTTTGCAGGTGAGTGAGAAGCCACGGCTTCTGTAAAAAGTTCCTAGCAATATTTTACTAATATAATATAAATTAAATTGTGAGATAAGTTTTATTCGCGCCGGGCCTGGTTAAATTTTGTATGGACCGTGACGAGTCTCCTTAACTTTTAGAACAAATGCCGCAGAAAAATTAGTTTGTTCCCTAGTGTTACTGATCAAACATTTTATTAATCTCTTGTGTTACTGGTAAAACATTTTATATACAGTGTTGAAACAAAGCACGATTAAGATCACCCTTTTCTGTTTTAAGCCTACTCTTAGTAAAACTTACTTTTTCAGCAATCGGGAAACAAAATAAAAAATATCCTTTAATTAACTTTATTAAATTTTCATATTACAATAAACCATTTTCTGAAAGTATCTTAATTGCATACTGTTCTACAACGTTGAAGAATCTACTAAACACAAAACATGCTTGCGTTTAATATTTAAAGCACTGATAAATGTTAAATACTTTAGATTCAACTGTGCTATTGTTATTTGAAGGGTATATTCTTTTTCATTATGCTGCATCTATCATTCAAGTAAGATGCGATCAGATGAAAAGTTTTCATTTACTTTATGTATTGTGTTTTCTTAAAGTGCCAATGCAGATAGGAATAATACGTTCAAGCATTTATGCCATTACATCTGCAGCGTTATTTAATATACATACAAACATAACAAAGTTTGAGTAAAATTTGTTGTTATAAATAATTTGAAAATAGTAAATGCTTGCGCCAAAACCATAAATATTGATATTGTTATTCTATTAAAAATTAGAGTTAAATTTAAACCTTAAGTACTAATAGGACTAAAGGCGAAACTGATGTCAAGTAAAACCCGCTTTCTATTCCTCGGAAGCTGCTGGCCCAGATTCTTCATTTGTTTTTTCAATATTTACGTCATCGGTAGGAGCAAGCTCAAGCACCTCATTGTTTTGGTTGGTTTTATTTTCAAAAGTTGGCACCCGTTCGTCATATAAAGGAGTACTTTCTAGATTTACAGGTTCCTCCTTCTTGCCGTCCTGGTCATCTTTTATAGACGGCAGCGGAGAAACAAATTCTTTTTCAAAACTAGAAAAAGGATTATCGCTATTTTCTTTGTTTTTCGGCAACTCTAGCTCTTGTTGTGAACATTTCTGTCCGCTTTCAAAATTGTGCTCCGATAGCTCCTGATCCCAATCCTCCTCGGTGTCTAAAGGAACGTCAGACGACAAAGATTGTTGAGGTGGCACGGTAGATGCATGTGCTTGCTTAGATCCGGTTGGGATCTCATCCCTCTGATCAGAAGACATTTTACGATTTCTAGTCTGTCGTTCATTACCACCCTCGCGTCGCTCACGAGATGATCGATCGCGAGAATTTTTCTCATTTACTGATCTACGGCCACCAGCTATACGATCTCTATCTCTACTCATACGATTGTCGTCAAGGTCTCGTTCTCGACCACTTCCAAAGCGATTTACGCCGGACCGTCTTTTAAAAACAGTGCCTTCATCATCGTCCTCGTTGTCGCGCCAATTATTTAGACCTCCACGTCCACTACCTCCTCGACCATTACCACGTCGCTCATTCATGCCTCGACTTCCACGCATTCTATTACCGCTCTCCATATCACGTTCAAACGGTGGCCGATCATTGTAATGTAAATTGCTCCCTTTAAAACATAGTACTATAAAACCTAACAATTTGACAAAAGTGTACACAATATACCTGGTGGCCCACATTGTGGACGAGGTCCACGCATAAACATTCCTGGTCCAGGTCCCACTCCCCCCATTCTGTTGTTGAATGACGTGGGTGGTTGAATACGCATCTGCATTAAGCTATTCGGTTGATTGAAACGATTGTGCATGGTGGGGAAGAAATCTAAGCCACCTCCTCCACCATTGCGGACATTCCCTCCTCCGCGGCGATCGTTAAATTCTTAAAGAAAAATTTGTGAGCAAACATTTGTAACAGCATTAAGTGAACACTTACCTTCCACACCTGCACCATGACGCACGTCATAGAAATCAGTTCTCTGGGAATGGTTATTTATATCAAACGGTGGAAGGTTAACAGTAGGGCCAACACCTCTCCTGGGCGCTTCATTAAAACTCGTTTGAAGATTACTACTGTTTTCTCGCCATATCTCACGGTCTACCTGGCCCATATTATCGGCTCTGTTCCGACCTTGATCTCTTTCCTCACGGGCACCCCAACGGGAACTGCCACCTCGATTTCGATCACGGCTTCCATAATCTTCACCGCGATTCTCTCCCCCTCCAGGGACTACGGCTTCAGAAAAGCTATTATTTGTCTGAAACAAAGGTGGTGGTTGATTAAAATTAGGTTGCGGTACATGTTGAGGAGCTGTATCAGTTAAAATTTCATCTTCCATCTCGATATCCATTTGATCATCACTAGAAACATTTCCGCCTACATTTGGTAAGGGTTGGAGTGAATGTGACGATGGAATGGGAAGAGGTTGCATTAAATTATGGTTTCCCATGAATGATCCGGCCGCCATACTTCCCATATTTTGACCATCGCCACGCAAATTTGGCGGAGGAATGTTTTTATCCAAATGTGGAATCGGAGGATATCCTGGAGGCGGCATCATTCCGGGCGGCATCATTATGGCATGTGGAGGTGGCATCCCGGGTACTATTGCTGGTGGCATTGGTATTCCCGAAACCATGTTGTTGGGCATTGGAACCCCTATGGGAGGAATTAAACGAGGTGGAGCACTCATTGGGGGTGCCATTGAGAATGGTGCCATAGACATTAAAGTTGTAGTTTGAGGAGGAGGTTGAGTTATGTCTATATTTGGCATCCCATCCACATTGAACATGGTTCCTGAAGATCCAGCAGCAATATTGTCCTTAATATTTTTAAGCTTGTTAATTTTGTCCTTCATCCATTCAGGCATTGAGTCTTCATCAAACATTCCGCCTTCCTCAAGAGCATCAAGGTCAGTGTCTTCTTCCAATTTATCCCATGGTATGTAAGTCACACCCAATTCAAGATCCCAAAAGTCCTTCCATTCCTTACTTTTAATGCCTTTACCAGCAGCCCAAGAAATTGTAATCGCTCGACCTTGCAATTTATGATTTTTAAGAGAACTCATAGCTTTGCTAGCATCTTGTCGACGATTCATAACAATGAATGCACAGCCCCTTGGGACTATTTGATCTATGCTTACGATGTCGCCATACTTGCCAAAAGTGTCAGAAAGTTCCTCTTGGTAAACAAGTTTTGAAAGATGACCAACCCAAAGAGTGGTGCTGCACACTGAAACACAAAAAGTCAATTCAATTTTTTTGTAAACGTAATGTAGTTGTTTTAGCATTTGGCTGACGTGTCGTATGGGAGAGCTGATCTACAGGGTGTTTCCAAATTCGATGCAAATATTTTGACACAAGATTCTTGGGTATATTTGAAGAAAAAAATTGTTCTACAGTATGGGCCTATCTCAAATTTTGATACCACTAATTGGGAATTTAAGAAAACACCTACTTTGAGGTACCTTGACCCATACTAACACAAATATCTCCGCTAACAGGTACAGGTACTTCATTTAGGACTTAAATTTTAGAAGAAATAGTATTCCTTTTAACTGCATTAAAATAAAATTGATGACTTTTTTAACTTTCGAGATATTTGCTTTTAAGTCGGATCCTTTTTCCCTGTCCATGACATTTTTTTGACTTTCAAGACACATTTCTGCGAAAAATGCGTAATAAACATATCGATAATTTTTTTTTCTAGTGCACCTAACAATACTTAATAATAAAATTAATAAAAATTAATTAATTAATAAAAATTGCTAAGACAAGTTACCCGAAAAACCCACAGATTTTATGATACTTGCGAAATTCCATAGCTCACATTTACCATGTTATTTCTTTAAAAACCCGATTTCTCGAAAAATTTACTCCAAATAGAAAAAAAAATGTATAACAAATTTTCAGGATATTACTATATGCTAGGTTTGCTCCATGCAAAGTTTTGAGCTCCGGCCACTTTTAAGGGGCGTGTTTAGAAAAAAAACTGGTTTTTTCGCAACAATTTTCGGGTTCAGGGCATTTTGTCATGATTCTAACGAAATTACAATTGATTGATTTTAATTTTTAGCCCAGACCCACTTTACAAATATGAAGCCTATAATATTTGAAGCCTATACAAATAATATGATTTCGGGACAAAAAAATTTAAGATTTGGTGTGACACCGTATAAAGGGTCAGGTATATAGAAGTTTGCCACAGACGAACTCTTGCACTTACTCACTTGTTATACCCCATCCCATAGGATAGGAGGTATATTAAGTTTGATTCATAGTTTGTAACATAGAGAAATAATCACCGTATACCCCCAAGACCTTAAGGGCCTATGATCGAGACCGAATTGTTAGTCGAATGAGCCATGTCCGTCCGTCCGTGTGTCGGTAGTTTTTAGGCCTTCAATTTTGAGCTAGGAACTTGAAACTTAATATCTGTTCTTTCTAGGTCCCGAAGCAGTACATGTGTAAAAAATTTTAAAATCCGCCCACTGACACGCCTACTTTACTTATTAGCATGAAAATTAAAAATTGTCGTAGGAAGCTGAAATTTGGTACGCGTTATCGCCGCTTAAGTGTATTGTGATTGACGTTTCAAGAAAAGGCAAAAACCGCCCCCTTTTGGGCGTGGTCATATTTCATTTGCATTTTATTAAGCATTTTTAATTTGATATATTTTCTTTGAATCCAAAAAACTTGCGCTATAAAATGTTCAGATATGAGTGAAAGTTATCAACTGAAATGAATAAATTTTTGCTACGCTCAGTTTTCGGGTTCAGGGCATTTTGTCATGATTCTAACGAAATTACAATTGATTGATTTTAATTTTTAGCCCAGACCCACTTTTGGGGGCGTGGCCTATACAAATAATATGATTTCGGGACAAAAAAAAATTAAGATTTGGTGTGACACCGTATAAAGGGTCAGGTATATAGAAGTTTGTCACAGACAAACTCTTGCACTTACTCACTTGTTATACCCCATCCCATAGGATAGGAGGTATATTAAGTTTGATTCATAGTTTGTAACATAGAGAAATAATCACCGTATACCCCCAAGACCTTAAGGGCATATGATTGAGACCGAATTGTTAGTCGAATGAGCCATGTCCGTCCGTCCGTGTGTCGGTAGTTTTTAGGCCTTCAATTTTGAGCTAGGAACTTGAAACTTAATATCTGTTCTTTCTATGTCCCGAAGCAGTACAAATGTAAAAATTTTTAAAATCCGCCCACTGACACGCCCACTTTACTTTTATTAGCATAAAAATTAAAAATTGTCGTAGGAAGCTGAAATTTTGTACGCGTTATCGCCGCTTAAGTGTATTGTGATTGACGTTTCAAAAAAAGGCAAAAACCGCCCCCTGCTGGACGTGGTCATATTTCATTTGCATTTTATTAAGCATTTTTAATTTGATATATTTTCTTTGAATCCAAAAAACTTGCGCTATAAAATGTTCAGATATGAGTGAAAGTTATCAACTGAAATGAATAAATTTTTGCTACGCTCAGTTTTGGGGGTGTATTAAAGTATAAACAAAATATTTATTGTGAAAATGTAACCAACACGTGCTTATCACTTCTGATAACAAATATAAACAAAAAAACGATTTAATTGAAAAGGGATGGATGCCACGCCCCTTTTTAAGGGAGAAGATTCTTTAACTGAGAAATTCTAAATACAGTTGAAGTTAATAGAAACTGAAATTTAACAACCAAGATTAATGACGCAATTCGGAGCTCGAAAGTGGTCAATTGGGATGGGGTATCCAACGATTCGCCTAAGCGGATTGCAACCCTCCCACTAGTTTTTTTTAAAGCTCGAATATAGGCATAAATATTTAAATAAATGAATGCTGCTTTTACGTTCGCAATTTTTTTAAAACACCCATTTTTTTGGATTCACTTGAATTTAAATTTTTTTTAGCCAATAAACAGATCTTCAAAATGACATACAAATTATTTAAAAATGTTGAACGGTTGCGAAATTACATTGATTTGAAACAGTAAAATACTGCATTTCAATGGGATTTTTCATATTTTTTCTTTCATTCAATTATTTTTTTCTAGTGCAATAATGCAAAATAGCAAATTTAGCAGGTTCAGATTTACGGATTGTATTTTTATTTTATTGTTGAGTTAAATACTTTTCGCATTAAGTTAAATCTTATAAGATTTATAAGTTTATAGACTAGTGAAAAGCATCAAAGATGAGTTACAAATTCACACATACATAATTAAATGATTATTAAACCAGTGAGTAGGTCCTACAATGTGTACACAGAAGTTACAGTTACAGTTTAACGGACCCCACATGCTATCCCACATTGTAAGATACTGCTATTATTGTTATTTTTTTTAAGATTTGTGGTTACTGAAAACTTTAAAAAGAGGCGTGGTTCAATCAACCCTGAAAAGTACACAAAAATTCAATTTTTTTGTTTAAACTCAGAAGTTTTGTAATTTCGACCGCTTAAAGGAGACGTAGCTTAAAACTTTGTAAGAACGAAATCTAGAATGGAGTCTGGTTTACCTTACGTGCTACCTGCATTAGCACATTAAGTAAATTTTATTCGATTTTGAATAAAAATATTGCATAAAATGAATTTGAAAATGTACCCATTAAATCGATGCCACGCCCACTGGAGGAGGTTTATCGATCTAATTTTTCTTTTTTTTTTGTCTTAGTCATTAGGAGATGACAAATATAAAATTTCAGCCTTTTACACGTCTAGCAGTTTTAAAAGCTCTGGAGGTAGATGCACATACAGAGTGTTCCGAAACTTAACGTCAAGCGGATACCGGGTGATAGTGGAGGTTTTACCTATACTGGGAAAAATAATAGAAAAAATCTATCTCGTTTGGTTTAGCCATAATAAAAATATTTAGAAAAACAATGAAAATTGATACCCTAGCCCGCATTTTGAGGAACTGTGTTCACAAGTTTCAATATTTTGCAGTTTTTTTTTCTGCATAATCTTTTGCAATCATGCTTTTGATCACAAATTATCAAAAATTAAAAAGTAAATATTGCTGGTTTCATGAAAAAAAAAAAACAAAGTTTAGCTTAGTCATGGTTTATATTTTAAAAATAATGTACCGCTATACCCTCGGCAAGTTATTTAAAAAAATTGCCTATTCTGTAAGATTTCCAAATGGTGCAACACTTGCTACTTTCTGTTGCTTAAATAATGTTATCAATATTAAAACTGTTTTCAAACATTAATAGTTATAACTGAAAAATTCGGAAGGTATGTTTTACGCTGTTGATGCTTGTATTGTAAAACTTAATTGTAATGAAACGAAAGAAAATATTTTTTTTCATAAAATATTATTATTATTAATATTATTATTCTTATCCATAAAACTAGAGATAGTGTTCAAAATTTTTACCCTCGGCACGAATACAGGCTCTGCACCGCCGCTAGGCGTCCGTATCTCCTCGAATTTATATCTTTTCCTGCTGCAAACATTTTTTGGCGCAATTTGCCTCTATCCTGAATTGGCGAGGGTACACGTTTTCCTTGATGCATCCACAGTAAAAGAAGTCAAGTGGACTTAGATCCGGAGAGCGCGGAGGCAACAAAATTGATCCAAGGCGCCCAATGACCAGTACAATGCGCTGGGCAACCATCTTGTTGGAACCACAAGTTGGTTGTCCAGCGCATCCTCTAATAAATTCGGCAAATCATTTTGTAAACAGCGATCTTCCCGCATTAAATGCGGATTTTCTGTGTGCCATTCATGTAAATTGTGAAGATTTAAATAGCCGTCTTTTTCAAAAGTTGCTCGTCTGTCCATAAAATACGGCTAAGGAAATGCGAATCTTCACTATTTTTCGCCAACATTGTTCTGCAAAAATCGACTCTGGGAGCGTAGTCACGAGGTAATAAACTTTGTACTCGTTGCACATGGTACGGGTGGTAGTTGTTTTCTTTTAAAATTCGATGAACAATGCTTTTCGGTATTCTAGTGGTGGCTTCAATCGCACGTACTGAAGCGCTGGAATCGCTTTCCATTGCATTCAAAACCACATCGTCATTGTGTTCTTGAGATCCCCCGCCGGTGGCGGCCGCCAAACGAGCACTAGTCAATCGTCTGCGAGTATGATAGGTGTGCGTAGATGAACACCCGATGGCCTGGGTGGCGCTACATTTGAGAACCTTTCACGATACAATCTGGCGGCGGCAGAGGCATTACGATGGCATTCACCGTAAATAATATGCATGTTCGCATATTCTTGAGCTGTGACAAATATGACATTTCGCGAAGAGTTTTTAGTAGGTTTTACTAGATAACCAGCTTACACAATTTTAGTACACTAATTAAGCCCGGGTAACACAAAAGCAAACGGTTATGGTAACAAAAAAAGCGAACGCAGGAACTTACAGTCTTACTTATTGTCGACTTATAGTTACATTTACCACGGTAAAACCGATGCTTGAGTACAAAAAAATATTATTCTTATAAAAGTGATACGAATTGCTGAAGTCCTTTTGCAATAAAAAATCAATAATATTTTTTTTTATAAATAGATAAGTGGTAAGTGTTGTAGCATTTTGAAATCTTGATAAAATAGGCCATTTTTTTCAATAACTTGCCGAGGGTATAGCGATACATTATTTTTAAAAAATAAAGTGTCGAAGTTGGCTTTCATTTTTCTTTGATCCATCAATCAGTCAAACTTTATTTTTTTTCCATTAAACCAGCAATATTTACTTTTTAATTGTTGATTGTGATCAATAGCATGATTGTTAAGGATTATGCAGAAAAAAAACACTGCAAAATATTAAAACTTGTGAATACAGTTCCTCAAAATGTGGGGATTTTCCTTTTTTTTCTAAATATTCCTATTATTGCTAAACCAAACGAGATAGATTTTTTCTATTATTTTCCCCAGTTTAGGTAAAACCTCCACTATCACTCGGTAACCGCTTAACGTTGAGTTTCAGGACACCCTCTATAGACCGATTGTGAGCGGATTTTAAAAAATTTAGCAGTTGTACTGATTTGCATGACATGGAGCTTATATACGAAATTTCAGCTTCCTAGCTCAAAATTTCAGGCCTAAAAACACGTGACATACAGACGGACGGATGAACATTGCTTGTTCGAATCAGAATTCGGACCCGATCATAATAGTCTTCCGAGTCTCCCATTATTATTCCACCGTTATTTCACCAAAACTCAGAATATAGAAAAAATAAGGCATGTCATGTCATTTTCTGTGACCGCTTATCCTTAGAAAGGTTATGTTATTTAGAAAATCAGGTTGATGGGTATGTATTATGTCGCGTAGTCAAAATAACACAGAGATTGCCAAACGTGCAGCCAACAAGGCGTTTGGACAAGTATGAATCTTCGAAGCCCATTTTCATAACGTGTAATAATGTTTTACACAACATTTAGCTTTTTTTTGCTTTAAAAATCAACCATGCTATGAATTTTACATCCATACAACATAATTGGAAGTGAACGCGTTTTTACGAGCATTTTGCTCGTTGCTGTTGGCGTATAAATTTTTGTTGACCAGAGCATTCGAAGAGCTCCTCAAACTTTTCAAGTAGCAACGTTAACGTGAACAGTTCATGTAATTGTTACATTAAAAACTAATCCGTTGTTTCTGGCACTGTGGACGTGTCCAGGGATTTTCTATTATAGCAAGAATTTTTGACTTTGTTAAAATTTTTTTATTTAAAAACTAGTCTTGCAGCTGTGTTTTGGCGAAGTTCAGACTAACGATAACATAGTAGGTTATTTTCTGCCAATTGTGTTTGTTATTGTGTATTACTATTATTACTTTATTTATATATATAATAAATTAAAAATATCAACAAAAAAAGTAAGCACTAGCTGCCAGGGCTTTCAGCTAATTTGTGTTTGAATTTGCTTTAAAATTATTTTTTCGAATACTTTACTCAAGAAAGGCAGGACTGTAAAAGGTCTGTGGTCGCTGCTACCTTTTAGGGATTGCAATGATTTTAGCTTTTTTTTCCATTCGTGCGGATATTCGGATGTTGTAACGATACCAATAAATATGTGGGTAATGGTCGACAAAATATATGGGAGCGGAAGTTTTGAAAAATTTAGATTAACTTCGTCGATGCCTGTTGCATTTGATTTTCTTGAAAGTATTGCTTCAACGACGTCTGCATCACCAACACATAATATGAAATCGAACGATTTACAGGTACCCACAGTTTCTGACGGCTCGAATGTATTTTGAGTCACCAAACCTTGTGGCGTTAGGATAAAAGCACGATTGAGCTGGTCACAAATTTAATCATCGGGTGCTTTTCGGTTTGTTTTTCCGACCTTAATTTTCTTAACAGCTTTCCTGGTGTTTTTAATGGTGGTTCTTTGGCTAGGTATATTTTTCTTGAATTTTTCTATATTTCCTTCCTTTTACAATTATAAAAAAAAAAAGAAAATATGGAAAAAAATTTAAATTAATCAAAAAAAATAAGATAAAATTTAAAAACAGTAATATTGGGAGTCTTTTTATAAAGCACATTCAGCGGCAACAGTAAGCAGGTCTTCGGAGCTTTTGGCAAGCAAGCTTTTTGAATTTGCCGAGTTTTTACCATATTTTGTACACGCGGCGAATAGTTGATTTTTTCACCAAAGTACGAGTGCATTGCGATTTGTGAAACAAAAACCGCGTCTGCTTGGTCAATCTTTTACTTAAAGCACAGCTTTTCTTTACTTCATCTTTTTAAATAGGAAACCCCTTGGTTTCTCCCGTTCGGTTGTAGTACGCCTCGAACATCCCAGAAAAGCTCTTCTATGTACTTTTTATAGGTTTAGTTTCTCGTTTATATTCACCAGTATTTCGCCAGTTTTACCTTTGAATGCCTTTATTCATACTGTAGTTTATGGAATTTGACGGTAAGTCTTGAAAAGTCTAAGATTATGATATTCAAAAAGACAGCAGGAAGAAATTGCGGAAATGAGAAATGGTACTTTAATGGTCAACCTACTGAAAAAGTTACGAAATATAAATACCTTTGTGTTATAATAACATTTAACCTAAACATGGAACCACACTTAAAAGATAAACTGGTCAAATCTAAGAACGCTATGTGCGGTATGATAAACATCGAAACAGGGCTGCCTCCATTATTTGTCAAATCACTGAAACTTCGCGTTGACTATATTATAAAAATTTTGAATATGTCTGACGAAAGACTTCCTTAAATGATAGCTACTATGGTGATCGAAAGAAATATGCTATGGTTTAATAAGCTTGTTGAACTAGCAAGCTACGGCGGTGTTGACTTAATCTCATCAGGACCGAATACTACGCTTTCAAAAGACGTCCTCAGTCAAAGTGGATGAAAAATATAGAGAAGACTGCATTTATAAGGCCACATCTTCAGTTCATCGATCTGTTTTTTGAATATTGGATCACAATTTAGCTGAAAGAAACTATTTTCACAACAACAACAGTCGAGAGCTGATATCCGCGATTTTTAAAATGAGGGGAGAGCTTATTAAGCTAAACTATATGCCTCATCGGCCTGATTTGTCGATCAACTGTTATCTTTAAAATCTCACGGAGAAGGAGAATGTTATTCATTTTGTTGGGAGGTGTCCAACACTTAAAGAAACACGAAGATTTTTTCTAGCAAGTGATATAAAAACAGAAGCTGAAGTTATAGCGTTACTTAATTGTTATTTGGGCGTCCTGCAATTATTCAACTTCTACAAAGCTGCAATAGCATATCGCAATAATATAATAAATTAATAATTTTGGTATTTATTGCTTTTAACAAACCTTAAAATCAGGCATTAATATAAATTATAATAATTAAAAATGTATTTTTAATTTTCGAAAACTTTTAAATTAATTTTGATTTTTATTAACTAAATGTCAATCAGGCAGACGGCAGCGCCATGTATTTATGATTATGTTAATAATTTTGCAAATCTCTATGAAAGCAATTAATAAAATCAACTTAATCAAAAATGGAAAAAGGACCTCTTATGGTATCACTCCGTCCGCACCTATAACTTTTGAACGGTAAGTCGTAGAAAAATTAAATTTGGTACACTTATAAAGTCCGTGAAAAAAAGAATGCATAGAAGGGCAATTTTTTCTATGTACACATAACGGTATAATTACAGTTTGAATATTTATGACAAAAAAGACAAATGTGTTGTGGCCTTATTTTAATAAGTTTTACAGCCAGAAAGAAGAAAATTGGAGCATGCATTTAAAAAAATATTGGATTTTCATAATAGTTTTGAATTTTTGCAAAATATTGAAAAGTTTTTGAGAAATAAGGAATGGAAAATAGATACCCATTTTTAAATTGTTTAACGTCATAACTTTTCCATCACTTTATTTAAAAAGCCGATACTGGGCTAACATATAAAGCAGCCAAAGGCTTAGCAAAAACAAAGATCAAAATTTGGCTGAACGGTTTTAGAACTCTAGTTTTGGTGTATTTTCTCCGATTTTGCATCGGCCAAATGTCTTGAAAAAAAATCACACACATCAAAAATTATTTGTTATTTTCGGGAAAACTATATAAATTTTCGGATATTTAGCAGATTCTGAGATTCAGTCCGAAAACTTCAAAAACATCCCAAAAATTATTTTTCAAAATATTTTGGAATCTTAACGGCCGTACCGATTATAAAAAATGAAATTTGGTTTGTATATAACACGTATGAAACAATTCTAAAACTTTTAAGATCTTTTAAAAATGGCGTTTCTTACTTAAAATTTCTGAAACTGTTTAATAAAGTTAAACAATTTAAAAATACGGTTTTTTAACCGATAACTGAAAACCCTGCTCTGAGTATTAGAAAAAAGTAACCATTGCTAGCGCGATGTATATTAGAATCAAAAAAAATATAACGGTATTCAACAAAAGGTTCCGAACAGAACAAACGTGTTATGGATTTTAAATCAAAAAAAATAGACATAGACAATTTTTTTAAGGTTCGAAAGAAAAAATTATGAAGATTTAACGTTTATTTATTCAATCTTCCTGTTTTTTCTTTTTAACTAATTGTCAAAATCAATGTTTTATATCAGATCTGCTTGGCTACCTATTTGTCTTTTTGTACACTGACAGTCAGTCTCTTGATGATGCCCCAATAAGGCCAAATGCGTCGACAAAATTTTAAAATAAAAAACAATAATGTTGTGTATCAATAAACAAGTGTTTTCTTTATAAAATGTCAATAAATAGAGATTGAAATTAAGATTTATAGTATTAATTTGGATCATATATAAGCTAAGGCGGTTTAAAAATTTTTTTTTTACTAAACCAGTGATTTAATTTGAATGTGCAGCCACGGGTGAAAATAAGGAAAAGATAGCGCTTGTCGTAAAACCCCTGGCGTTATGTGTCGGATATCGACACATTCAACAGGGGACCACCGATGTCGGAAAAGGGCGTTCAAACAACAATTAGGACAATGCACATGTCGAACAAAACAAGTCGTTAGGCAAGAGCATAATGGAAAGGTACCGAACGAATGGCAATACCCCGCCAGGCATTGCTTATGGCTTACATGGTAGTGATCCTGGGACGAGCAGTTATGTTCGGGTCAGAGCTGTCGGTTTCCGGGGGATAGCAAAATAATGCAAAATAATGCAAATATGACATGATTGTAAGCATGAGATGATTGTTAGATGGCGAGTGGCATCTTGTCCAACTGGAAACTTGTCCAAAACTCAGAATATAGAAAAAATAAGGCATGTCATGTCATTTTCTGTGACCGCTTATCCTTAGAAAGGTTATGTTATTTAGAAAATCAGGTTGATGGGTATGTATTATGTCGCGTAGTCAAAATAACACAGAGATTGCCAAACGTGCAGCCAACAAGGCGTTTGGACAAGTATGAATCTTCGAAGCCCATTTTCAAAACGTGTAATAATGTTTTACACAACATTTAGCTTTTTTTTGCTTTAAAAATCAACCATGCTATGAATTTTACATCCATACAACATAATTGGAAGTGAATGCGTTTTTGTTGACCAGAGCATTCGAAGAGCTCCTCAAACTTTTCAAGTAGCAACGTTAACGTGAACAGTTCATGTAATTGTTACATTAAAAACTAATCCGTTGTTTCTGGCACTGTGGACGTGTCCAGGGATTTTCTATTATAGCAAGGATTTTTGACTTTGTTAAAATTTTTTTATTTAAAAACTAGTCTTGCAGCTGTGTTTTGGCGAAGTTCAGACTAACGACAACATAGTAGGTTATTTTCTGCCAATTGTGTTTGTTATTGTGTATTACTATTATTACTTTATTTATATATATAATAAATTAAAAATATCAACAAAAAAAGTAAGCACTAGCTGCCAGGGCTTTCAGCTAATTTGTGTTTGAATTTGCTTTAAAATTATTTTTTCGAATACTTTACTCAAGAAAGGCAGGACTGTAAAAGGTCTGTGGTCGCTGCTACCTTTTAGGGATTGCAATGATTTTAGCTTTTTTTTCCATTCGTGCGGATATTCGGATGTTGTAACGATACCAATAAATATGTGGGTAATGGTCGACAAAATATATGGGAGCGGAAGTTTTGAAAAATTTAGATTAACTTCGTCGATGCCTGTTGCATTTGATTTTCTTGAAAGTATTGCTTCAACGACGTCTGCATCACCAACACATAATATGAAATCGAACGATTTACAGGTACCCACAGTTTCTGACGGCTCGAATGTATTTTGAGTCACCAAACCTTGTGGCGTTAGGATAAAAGCACGATTGAGGTGGTCACAAATTTAATCATCGGGTGCTTTTCGGTTTGTTTTTCCGACCTTAATTTTCTTAACAGCTTTCCTGGTGTTTTTAATGGTGGTTCTTTGGCTAGGTATATTTTTCTTGAATTTTTCTATATTTCCTTCCTTTTACAATTATAAAAAAAAAGAAAATATAGAAAAAAATTTAAATTAATCAAAAAAAATAAGATAAAATTTAAAAACAGTAATATTGGGAGTCTTTTTATAAAGCACATTCAGCGGCAACAGTAAGCAGGTCTTCGGAGCTTTTGGCAAGCAAGCTTTTTGAATTTGCCGAGTTTTTAACGTGGAGAAACCCATATTTTGTACACGCGGCGAATAGTTGATTTTTTCACCAAAGTACGAGTGCATTGCGATTTGTGAAACAAAAACCGCGTCTGCTTGGTCAATCTTTTACTTAAAGCACAGCTTTTCTTTACTTCATCTTTTTAAATAGGAAACCCCTTGGTTTCTCCCGTTCGGTTGTAGTACGCCTCGAACATCCCAGAAAAGCTCTTCTATGTACTTTTTATAGGTTTAGTTTCTCGTTTATATTCACCAGTATTTCGCCAGTTTTACCTTTGAATGCCTTTATTCATACTGTAGTTTATGGAATTTGACGGTAAGTCTTGAAAAGTCTAAGATTATGATATTCAAAAAGACAGCAGGAAGAAATTGCGGAAATGAGAAATGGTACTTTAATGGTCAACCTACTGAAAAAGTTACGAAATATAAATACCTTTGTGTTATAATAACATTTAACCTAAACATGGAACCACACTTAAAAGATAAACTGGTCAAATCTAAGAACGCTATGTGCGGTATGATAAACATCGAAACAGGGCTGCCTCCATTATTTGTCAAATCACTGAAACTTCGCGTTGACTATATTATAAAAATTTTGAATATGTCTGACGAAAGACTTCCTTAAATGATAGCTACTATGGTGATCGAAAGAAATATGCTATGGTTTAATAAGCTTGTTGAACTAGCAAGCTACGGCGGTGTTGACTTAATCTCATCAGGACCGAATACTACGCTTTCAAAAGACGTCCTCAGTCAAAGTGGATGAAAAATATAGAGAAGACTGCATTTATAAGGCCACATCTTCAGTTCACCGATCTGTTTTTTGAATATTGGATCACAATTTAGCTGAAAGAAACTATTTTCACAACAACAACAGTCGAGAGCTGATATCCGCGATTTTTAAAATGAGGGGAGAGCTTATTAAGCTAAACTATATGCCTCATCGGCCTGATTTGTCGATCAACTGTTATCTTTAAAATCTCACGGAGAAGGAGAATGTTATTCATTTTGTTGGGAGGTGTCCAACACTTAAAGAAACACGAAGATTTTTTCTAGCAAGTGATATAAAAACAGAAGCTGAAGTTATAGCGTTACTTAATTGTTATTTGGGCGTCCTGCAATTATTCAACTTCTACAAAGCTGCAATAGCATATCGCAGTAATATAATAAATTAATAATTTTGTTATTTATTGCTTTTAACAAACCTTAAAATCAGGCATTAATATAAATTATAATAATTAAAAATGTATTTTTAATTTTCGAAAACTTTTAAATTAATTTTGATTTTTATTAACTAAATGTCAATCAGGCAGACGGCAACGCCATGTGTTTATGATTATGTTAATAATTTTGCAAATCTCTATGAAAGCAATTAATAAAATCAACTTAATCAAAAATGGAAAAAGGACCTCTTATGGTATCACTCCGTCCGCACCTATAACTTTTGAACGGTAAGTCGCAGAAAAATGAAATTTGGTGCACTTATAAAGTCCGTGAAAAAAAGAATGCATAGAAGGGCAATTTTTTCTATGTACACATAACGGTATAATTACAGTTTGAATATTTATGATAAAAAAGACAAATGTGTTGTGGCCTTATTTTAATAAGTTTTACAGCCAGAAAGAAGAAAATTGGAGCATGCATTTAAAAAAATATTGGATTTTCATAATAGTTTTGAGTTTTTGCAAAATATTGAAAAGTTTTTGAGAAATAAGGAATGGAAAATAGATACCCATTTTTAAATTGTTTAACGTCATAACTTTTCCATCACTTTATTTAAAAAGCCGATACTGGGCTAACATATAAAGCAGCCAAAGGCATAGCAAAAACAAAGATCAAAATTTGGCTGCACGGTTTTAGAACTGTAGTTTTGGTGTATTTTCTCCGATTTTGCATCGGCCAAATGTCTTGAAAAAAAATCACACACATCAAAAATTATTTGTTATTTTCGGGAAAACTATATAAATTTTCGGATATTTAGCAGATTCTGAGATTCAGTCCGAAAACTTCAAAAACATCCCAAAAATTATTTTTCAAAATATTTTGGAATCTTAACGGCCGTACCGATTATAAAAAATGAAATTTGGTTTGTATATAACACGTATGAAACAATTCTAAAACTTTTAAGATCTTTTAAAAATGGCGTTTCTTACTTAAAATTTCTGAAACTGTTTAATAAAGTTAAACAATTTAAAAATACGGTTTTTTAACCGATAACTAAAAAAAACCCTGCTCTGAGTATTAGAAAAAAGTAACCATTGCTAGCGCGATGTATATGAGAATCAAAAAAAATATAACGGTATTCAACAAAAGGTTCCGAACAGAACAAACGTTTTATGGATTTTAAATCAAAAAAAAAGTAGACATAGACAATTTTTTTAAGATTCGAAAGAAAAAATTATGAAGATTTAACGTTTATTTATTCAATCTTCCTGTTTTTTCTTTTTAACTAATTGTCAAAATCAATGTTTTATATCAGATCTGCTTGGCTACCTATTTTTCTTTTTGTACACTGACAGTCAGTCTCTTGATGATGCCCCAATAAGATGCTTCCGGGGGATAGCAAAATAATGCAAATATGACATGATTGTAAGCATGAGATGATTGTTAGATGGCGAGTGGCATCTTGTCCAACTGGAAATCGGGCCCGTTTCTTGGATATAAAGACAAAAGCTTACACGATGTCCTTCTACGGTACCGAACAAGATAGGAACGGAATCGGTATCATCCTTGCGGAAGAGCTACTTAAGGGCATCTTGAATATTTCAAAGTCAAGTGAGCGGTTGATGTCTCTCAAGCTGGTGACGCAAGGTGAGGTGTGGAACATCGATAGTACAAACGCCCCCCAAGTTGGGTGTGAGCAGAGGGAAAAAGAAGAGCTTTTGTTTGTGGGCGGAGACTTGAACGAACATGGCCGGAAATCTAACAAGGACTATGAAGACTGCCATGGTGGATTGGTGAAATTTGGAACTCTTCTGGTGAAGATATCCAAAACATTTGCAAGTCATACGGTCGTATCGTGCTTAATACCATCTTCGTCAAGGAAAGCAGGCACCTGATCACTTATAGCAGTGGTAGAAATGAGACATAGATTGACTATCATTTGGTTCAAAGTTCCCCTAATCCGCGGGTCAAAGATTGCAAAGTGATTAAAGGTGAGGCGATCACAACACAACACCGCCTTCCTCTGACCGTCATTTTAATGGAACCGTCAAAAAGAAAAGTAAGCAAGCAAAGGTATCTGGAAGAATCAACAGTTTAGATAAGAAAAAAGACGAAGCATTTTTGAACACGATGCAAAACTACTAAGATGTAGAAAGCAGAGCACAATATATGTGGGAGGACCTACAGCGAATGTGCGTAGAGAAGGCCAAATAGGGACTTCAAAAGGCCACAGCAAACAGGTCAAAGAAACATGGTGGTGGTCAGATGAGGTGATACTGGTGATCAGTGAAAAGAAAGCGGCATTCAAGGCACGGAAGAAGTGCTCCTCGAACAAAAGAGATGAAATGTTTCGCCTGGAATTGGAATTTAGACACAGAAGAGCTGCGCCCAGGTTCCAGCAAAGAAAATGGAGGGCCTGTATTAGGAATTGGAGGACGATTTTCAAAGAACTGCCGAGTGATCTGAACAGAGGTCAAAGCGCTCTTCTTCGTTCGTAACGTAACGAGGTACCCCCTTGGCGATAAAGAAGTCGACGAGATCAGGTATTTTATTTCTGTCGGTTGGCCAATACGTTGGCTTTCCCGTCGATAAGAGAAGAAGACCACGCCGCGTTTCGTACATGCTTTGAAGAGGACTCTGCCTCTTGTTGAATTGCACCGTGAGCCCCAAAAAGTTTTTTTCGCGTTAAAGTCCCCGCCGATGATAAAGTTTGGCCCAAGTGAATCAAAGAGCGGAGCAAGATCTTCATCTGCCAGCCGATACTGCGGAGGAAAATAGCTCGTCCTGATGTTGTAATCTATGTGACTTAATTTTACTGAGACTGAGGTTATTTGCATAGAGTCAAGTTCTATTTCTTCGTTTTTGGAGTGCTTAATGCAGTCTTTGATGTAGAGAGAGCATCCGCCTCTCGAATTTTCAGAAGGATGATGCGCGTAATAGCCGTTGTAACCTTTTATTCTGAGTGCCGAACCCTTTTTAAATTGGGTTTCCGAAATCAGGCATATGTCTATATTATTCTTCCGTAGGAATATTTCTAGTTCATAAATTTTTTGCAAAGGGCCGTTAGCATTCCATGTTATTATTTTGATTGACTTTCCCATTGAAATTGTTATTTGGGCGTCCTGCAATTATTCAACTTCTACAAAGCTGCAATAGCATATCGCAGTAATATAATAAATTAATAATTTTGGTATTTATTGCTTTTAACAAACCTTAAAATCAGGCATTAATATAAATTATAATAATTAAAAATGTATTTTTAATTTTCGAAAACTTTTAAATTAATTTTGATTTTTATTAACTAAATGTCAATCAGGCAGATATTTATGATTATGTTAATAATTTTGCAAATCTCTATGAAAGCAATTAATAAAATCAACTTAATCAAAAATGGAAAAAGGACCTCTTATGGTATCACTCCGTCCGCACCTATAACTTTTGAACGGTAAGTCGTAGAAAAATGAAATTTGGTACACTTATAAAGTCCGTGAAAAAAAAGAATGCATAGAAGGGCAATTTTTTCTATGTACACATAACGGTATAATTACAGTTTGAATATTTATGATAAAAAAGACAAATGTGTTGTGGCCTTATTTTAATAAGTTTTACAGCCAAAAAGAAGAAAATTGGAGCATGCATTTAAAAAAATATTGGATTTTCATAATAGTTTTGAATTTTTGCAAAATATTGAAAAGTTTTTGAGAAATAAGGAATGGAAAATAGATACCCATTTTTAAATTGTTTAACGTCATAACTTTTCCATCACTTTATTTAAAAAGCCGATACTGGGCTAACATATAAAGCAGCCAAAGGCTTAGCAAAAACAAAGATCAAAATTTGGCTGAACGGTTTTAGAACTGTAGTTTTGGTGTATTTTCTCCGATTTTGCATCGGCCAAATGTCTTGAAAAAAAATCACACACATCAAAAATTATTTGTTATTTTCGGGAAAACTATATAAATTTTCGGATATTTAGCAGATTCTGAGATTCAGTCCGAAAACTTCAAAAACATCCCAAAAATTATTTTTCAAAATATTTTGGAATCTTAACGGCCGTACCGATTATAAAAAATGAAATTTGGTTTGTATATAACACGTATAAAACAATTCTAAAACTTTTAAGATCTTTTAAAAATGGCGTTTCTTACTTAAAATTTCTGAAACTGTTTAATAAAGTTAAACAATTTAAAAATACGGTTTTTTAACCGATAACTAAAAAAAACCCTGCTCTGAGTATTAGAAAAAAGTAACCATTGCTAGCGCGATGTATATGAGAATCAAAAAAAATATAACGGTATTCAACAAAAGGTTCCGAACAGAACAAACGTTTTATGGATTTTAAATAAAAAAAAATAGACATAGACAATTTTTTTAAGGTTCGAAAGAAAAAATTATGAAGATTTAACGTTTATTTATTCAATCTTCCTGTTTTTTCTTTTTAACTAATTGTCAAAATCAATGTTTTATATCAGATCTGCTTGGCTACCTATTTTTCTTTTTGTACACTGACAGTCAGTCTCTTGATGATGCCCCAATAAGGCCAAATGCGTCGACAAAATTTTAAAATAAAAAACAATAATGTTGTGTATCAATAAACAAGTGTTTTCTTTATAAAATGTCAATAAATAGAGATTGAAATTAAGATTTATAGTATTAATTTGGATCATATATAAGCTAAGGCGGTTTAAATTTTTTTTTTTACCAAACCAGTGATTTAATTTGAATGTGCAGCCACGGGTGAAAATATGGCTGCAGCGCCCCCCGAAAAAAGGAAAAGATAGCGCTTGTCGTAAAACCCCTGGCGTTATGTGTCGAATATCGACACATTCAACAGGGGACCACCGATGTCGGAAAAGGGCGTTCAAACAACAATTAGAACAATGCACATGTCGAACAAAACAAGTCGTTAGGCAAGAGCATAATGGAAAGGTACCGAACGAATGGCAATACCCCGCCAGGCATTGCTTATGGCTTACATGGTAGTGATCCTGGGACGAGCAGTAATGCTCGGGTCAGAGCTGTCGGTTTCCGGGGGATAGCAAAATAATGCAAATATGACATGATTGTAAGCATGAGATGATTGTTAGATGGCGAGTGGCATCTTGTCCAACTGGAAATCGGGCCCGTTTCTTGGATATAAAGACAAAAGCTTACACGATGTCCTTCTACGGTACCGAACAAGATAGGAACGGAATCGGTATCATCCTTGCGGAAGAGCTACTTAAGGGCATCTTGAATATTTCAAAGTCAAGTGAGCGGTTGATGTCTCTCAAGCTGGTGACGCAAGGTGAGGTGTTGAACATCGATAGTACAAACGCCCCCCAAGTTGGGTGTGAGCAGAGGGAAAAAGAAGAGCTTTTGTTTGTGGGCGGAGACTTGAACGAACATGGCCGGAAATCTAACAAGGACTATGAAGACTGCCATGGTGGATTGGTGAAATTTGGAACTCTTCTGGTGAAGATATCCAAAACATTTGCAAGTCATACGGTCGTATCGTGCTTAATACCATCTTCGTCAAGGAAAGCAGGCACCTGATCACTTATAGCAGTGGTAGAAATGAGACATAGATTGACTATCATTTGGTTCAAAGTTCCCCTAATCCGCGGGTCAAAGATTGCAAAGTGATTAAAGGTGAGGCGATCACAACACAACACCGCCTTCCTCTGACCGTCATTTTAATGGAACCGTCAAAAAGAAAAGTAAGCAAGCAAAGGTATCTGGAAGAATCAACAGTTTAGATAAGGAAAAAGACGAAGCATTTTTGAACACGATGCAAAACTACTAAGATGTAGAGTGCAGAGCACAATACATGTGGGAGGACCTACAGCGAATGTGCATAGAGAAGGCCAAATAGGGACTTCAAAAGGCCACAGCAAACAGGTCAAAGAAACATGGTGGTGGTCAGATGAGGTGATACTGGTGATCAGTGAAAAGAAAGCGGCATTCAAGGCACGGAAGAAGTGCTCCTCGAACAAAAGAGATGAAATGTTTCGCCTGGAATTGGAATTTAGACACAGAAGAGCTGCGCCCAGGTTCCAGCAAAGAAAATGGAGGGCCTGTATTAGGAATTGGAGGACGATTTTCAAAGAACTGCCGAGTGATCTGAACAGAGGTCAAAGCGTTCTTCTTCGTTCGTAACGTAACGAGGTACCCCCTTGGCGATAAAGAAGTCGACGAGATCAGGTATTTTATTTCTGTCGGTTGGCCAATACGTTGGCTCTCCCGTCGATAAGAGAAGAAGACCACGCCGCGTTACGTACATGCTTTGAAGAGGACTCTGCCTCTTGTTGAATTGCACCGTGAGCCCCAAAAAGTTTTTTTCGCGTTAAAGTCCCCGCCGATGATAAAGTTTGGCCCAAGTGAATCAAAGAGCGGAGCAAGATCTTCATCTGCCAGCCGATACTGCGGAGGAAAATAGCTCGTCCTGATGTTGTAATCTATGTGACTTAATTTTACTGAGACTGAGGTTATTTGCATAGAGTCAAGTTCTATTTCTTCGTTTTTGGAGTGCTTAATGCAGTCTTTGATGTAGAGAGAGCATCCGCCTCTCGAATTTTCAGAAGGATGATGCGCGTAATAGCCGATGTAACCTTTTATTCTGGGTGCCGAACCCTTTTTAAATTGGGTTTCCGAAATCAGGCATATGTCTATATTATTCTTCCGTAGGAATATTTCTAGTTCATAAATTTTTTGCAAAGGGCCGTTAGCATTCCATGTTATTATTTTGATTGACTTTCCCATTGAAATTGTTATTTGGGCGTCCTGCAATTATTCAACTTCTACAAAGCTGCAATAGCATATCGCAGTAATATAATAAATTAATAATTTTGGTATTTATTGCTTTTAACAAACCTTAAAATCAGGCATTAATATAAATTATAATAATTAAAAATGTATTTTTAATTTTCGAAAACTTTTAAATTAATTTTGATTTTTATTAACTAAATGTCAATCAGGCAGACGGCAACGCCATGTATTTATGATTATGTTAATAATTTTGCAAATCTCTATGAAAGCAATTAATAAAATCAACTTAATCAAAAATGGAAAAAGGACCTCTTATGGTATCACTCCGTCCGCACCTATAACTTTTGAACGGTAAGTCGTAGAAAAATGAAATTTGGTACACTTATAAAGTCCGTGAAAAAAAAGAATGCATAGAAGGGCAATTTTTTCTATGTACACATAACGGTATAATTACAGTTTGAATATTTATGATAAAAAAGACAAATGTGTTGTGGCCTTATTTTAATAAGTTTTACAGCCAGAAAGAAGAAAATTGGAGCATGCATTTAAAAAAATATTGGATTTTCATAATAGTTTTGAATTTTTGCAAAATATTGAAAAGTTTTTGAGAAATAAGGAATGGAAAATAGATACCCATTTTTAAATTGTTTAACGTCATAACTTTTCCATCACTTTATTTAAAAAGCCGATACTGGGCTAACATATAAAGCAGCCAAAGGCTTAGCAAAAACAAAGATCAAAATTTGGCTGAACGGTTTTAGAACTGTAGTTTTGGTGTATTTTCTCCGATTTTGCATCGGCCAAATGTCTTGAAAAAAAATCACACACATCAAAAATTATTTGTTATTTTCGGGAAAACTATATAAATTTTCGGATATTTAGCAGATTCTGAGATTCAGTCCGAAAACTTCAAAAACATCCCAAAAATTATTTTTCAAAATATTTTGGAATCTTAACGGCCGTACCGATTATAAAAAATGAAATTTGGTTTGTATATAACACGTATGAAACAATTTTAAAACTTTTAAGATCTTTTAAAAATGGCGTTTCTTACTTAAAATTTCTGAAACTGTTTAATAAAGTTAAACAATTTAAAAATACGGTTTTTTAACCGATAACTAAAAAAACCCTGCTCTGAGTATTAGAAAAAAGTAACCATTGCTAGCGCGATGTATATGAGAATCAAAAAAAATATAACGGTATTCAACAAAAGGTTCCGAACAGAACAAACGTTTTATGGATTTTAAATAAAAAAAAAATAGACATAGACAATTTTTTTAAGGTTCGAAAGAAAAAATTATGAAGATTTAACGTTTATTTATTCAATCTTCCTGTTTTTTCTTTTTAACTAATTGTCAAAATCAATGTTTTATATCAGATCTGCTTGGCTACCTATTTTTCTTTTTGTACACTGACAGTCAGTCTCTTGATGATGCCCCAATAAGGCCAAATGCGTCGACAAAATTTTAAAATAAAAAACAATAATGTTGTGTATCAATAAACAAGTGTTTTCTTTATAAAATGTCAATAAATAGAGATTGAAATTAAGATTTATAGTATTAATTTGGATCATATATAAGCTAAGGCGGTTTAAAATTTTTTTTTTACCAAACCAGTGATTTAATTTGAATGTGCAGCCACGGGTGAAAATATGGCTGCAGCGCCCCCCGAAAAAAGGAAAAGATAGCGCTTGTCGTAAAACCCCTGGCGTTATGTGTCGGATATCGACACATTCAACAGGGGACCACCGATGTCGGAAAAGGGCGTTCAAACAACAATTAGAACAATGCACATGTCGAACAAAACAAGTCGTTAGGCAAGAGCATAATGGAAAGGTACCGAACGAATGGCAATACCCCGCCAGGCATTGCTTATGGCTTACATGGTAGTGATCCTGGGACGAGCAGTAATGCTCGGGTCAGAGCTGTCGGTTTCCGGGGGATAGCAAAATAATGCAAATATGACATGATTGTAAGCATGAGATGATTGTTAGATGGCGAGTGGCATCTTGTCCAACTGGAAATCGGGCCCGTTTCTTGGATATAAAGACAAAAGCTTACACGATGTCCTTCTACGGTACCGAACAAGATAGGAACGGAATCGGTATCATCCTTGCGGAAGAGCTACTTAAGGGCATCTTGAATATTTCAAAGTCAAGTGAGCGGTTGATGTCTCTCAAGCTGGTGACGCAAGGTGAGGTGTGGAACATCGATAGTACAAACGCCCCCCAAGTTGGGTGTGAGCAGAGGGAAAAAGAAGAGCTTTTGTTTGTGGGCGGAGACTTGAACGAACATGGCCGGAAATCTAACAAGGACTATGAAGACTGCCATGGTGGATTGGTGAAATTTGGAACTCTTCTGGTGAAGATATCCAAAACATTTGCAAGTCATACGGTCGTATCGTGCTTAATACCATCTTCGTCAAGGAAAGCAGGCACCTGATCACTTATAGCAGTGGTAGAAATGAGACATAGATTGACTATCATTTGGTTCAAAGTTCCCCTAATCCGCGGGTCAAAGATTGCAAAGTGATTAAAGGTGAGGCGATCACAACACAACACCGCCTTCCTCTGACCGTCATTTTAATGGAACCGTCAAAAAGAAAAGTAAGCAAGCAAAGGTATCTGGAAGAATCAACAGTTTAGATAAGGAAAAAGACGAAGCATTTTTGAACACGATGCAAAACTACTAAGATGTAGAGTGCAGAGCACAATACATGTGGGAGGACCTACAGCGAATGTGCATAGAGAAGGCCAAATAGGGACTTCAAAAGGCCACAGCAAACAGGTCAAAGAAACATGGTGGTGGTCAGATGAGGTGATACTGGTGATCAGTGAAAAGAAAGCGGCATTCAAGGCACGGAAGAAGTGCTCCTCGAACAAAAGAGATGAAATGTTTCGCCTGGAATTGGAATTTAGACACAGAAGAGCTGCGCCCAGGTTCCAGCAAAGAAAATGGAGGGCCTGTATTAGGAATTGGAGGACGATTTTCAAAGAACTGCCGAGTGATCTGAACAGAGGTCAAAGCGTTCTTCTTCGTTCGTAACGTAACGAGGTACCCCCTTGGCGATAAAGAAGTCGACGAGATCAGGTATTTTATTTCTGTCGGTTGGTCAATACGTTGGCTTTCCCGTCGATAAGAGAAGAAGACCACGCCGCGTTTCGTACATGCTTTGAAGAGGACTCTGCCTCTTGTTGAATTGCACCGTGAGCCCCAAAAAGTTTTTTTTCGCGTTAAAGTCCCCGCCGATGATAAAGTTTGGCCCAAGTGAATCAAAGAGCGGAGCAAGATCTTCATCTGCCAGCCGATACTGCGGAGGAAAATAGCTCGTCCTGATGTTGTTATCTATGTGACTTAATTTTACTGAGACTGAGGTTATTTGCATAGAGTCAAGTTCTATTTCTTCGTTTTTGGAGTGCTTAATGCAGTCTTTGATGTAGAGAGAGCATCCGCCTCTCGAATTTTCTGAAGGATGATGCGCGTAATAGCCGATGTAACCTTTTATTCTGGGTGCCGAACCCTTTTTAAATTGGGTTTCCGAAATCAGGCATATGTCTAAATTATTCTTCCGTAGGAATATTTCTAGTTCATAAATTTATTGCAAAGGGCCGTTAGCATTCCATGTTATTATTTTGATTGACTTTCCCATTGAAATTGTTATTTGGGCGTCCTGCAATTATTCAACTTCTACAAAGCTGCAATAGCATATCGCAGTAATATAATAAATTAATAATTTTGGTATTTATTGCTTTTAACAAACCTTAAAATCAGGCATTAATATAAATTATAATAATTAAAAATGTATTTTTAATTTTCGAAAACTTTTAAATTAATTTTGATTTTTATTAACTAAATGTCAATCAGGCAGATATTTATGATTATGTTAATAATTTTGCAAATCTCTATGAAAGCAATTAATAAAATCAACTTAATCAAAAATGGAAAAAGGACCTCTTATGGTATCACTCCGTCCGCACCTATAACTTTTGAACGGTAAGTCGTAGAAAAATGAAATTTGGTACACTTATAAAGTCCGTGAAAAAAAAGAATGCATAGAAGGGCAATTTTTTCTATGTACACATAACGGTATAATTACAGTTTGAATATTTATGATAAAAAAGACAAATGTGTTGTGGCCTTATTTTAATAAGTTTTACAGCCAGAAAGAAGAAAATTGGAGCATGCATTTAAAAAAATATTGGATTTTCATAATAGTTTTGAATTTTTGCAAAATATTGAAAAGTTTTTGAGAAATAAGGAATGGAAAATAGATACCCATTTTTAAATTGTTTAACGTCATAACTTTTCCATCACTTTATTTAAAAAGCCGATACTGGGCTAACATATAAAGCAGCCAAAGGCTTAGCAAAAACAAAGATCAAAATTTGGCTGAACGGTTTTAGAACTGTAGTTTTGGTATATTTTCTCCGATTTTGCATCGGCCAAATGTCTTGAAAAAAAAAAATCACACACATCAAAAATTATTTGTTATTTTCGGGAAAACTATATAAATTTTCGAATATTTAGCAGATTATGAGATTCAGTCCGAAAACTTCAAAAACATCCCAAAAATTATTTTTCAAAATATTTTGGAATCTTAACGGCCGTACCGATTATAAAAAATGAAATTTGGTTTGTATATAACACGTATGAAACAATTCTAAAACTTTTAAGATCTTTTAAAAATGGCGTTTCTTACTTAAAATTTCTGAAACTGTTTAATAAAGTTAAACAATTTAAAAATACGGTTTTTTAACCGATAACTAAAAAACCCCTGGTCTGAGTATTAGAAAAAAGTAACCATTGCTAGCGCGATGTATATGAGAATCAAAAAAAATATAACGGTATTCAACAAAAGGTTCCGAACAGAACAAACGTTTTATGGATTTTAAATCAAAAAAAAGTAGACATAGACAATTTTTTTAAGGTTCGAAAGAAAAAATTATGAAGATTTAACGTTTATTTATTCAATCTTCCTGTTTTTTCTTTTTAACTAATTGTCAAAATCAATGTATTATATCAGATCTGCTTGGCTACCTATTTTTCTTTTTGCACACTGACAGTCAGTCTCTTGATGATGCCCCAATAAGGCCAAATGCGTCGACAAAATTTTAAAATAAAAAACAATAATATTGTGTATCAATAAACAAGTGTTTTCTTTATAAAATGTCAATAAATAGAGATTGAAATTAAGATTTATAATATTAATTTGGATCATATATAAGCTAAGGCGGTTTAAAAAAATTTTTTTACCAAACCAGTGATTTAATTTGAATGTGCAGCCACGGGTGAAAATATGGCTGCAGCGCCCGTAAAAACCCTTGTCGTAAAACCCCTGGCGTTATGTGTCGGATATCGACACATTCAACAGGGGACAACCGATGTCGGAAAAGGGCGTTCAAACAACAATTAGGACAATGCACATGTCGAACAAAACAAGTCGTTAGGCAAGAGCATAATGGAAAGGTACCGAACGAATGGCAATACCCCGCCAGGCATTGCTTATGGCTTACATGGTAGTGATCCTGGGACGAGCAGTAATGCTCGGGTCAGAGCTGTCGGTTTCCGGGGGATAGCAAAATAATGCAAAATAATGCAAATATGACATGATTGTAAGCATGAGATGATTGTTAGATGGCGAGTGGCATCTTGTCCAACTGGAAATCGGGCCCGTTTCTTGGATATAAAGACAAAAGCTTACACGATGTCCTTCTACGGTACCGAACAAGATAGGAATGGAATCGGTATCATCCTTGCGGAAGAGCTACTTAAGGGCATCTTGAATATTTCAAAGTCAAGTGAGCGGTTGATGTCTCTCAAGCTGGTGACGCATGGTGAGGTGTGGAACATCGATAGTACAAACGCCCCCCAAGTTGGGTGTCAGCAGAGGGAAAAAGAAGAGCTTTTGTTTGTGGGCGGAGACTTGAACGAACATGGCCGGAAATCTAACAAGGACTATGAAGACTGCCATGGTGGATTGGTGAAATTTGGAACTCTTCTGGTGAAGATATCCAAAACATTTGCAAGTCATACGGTCGTATCGTGCTTAACACCATCTTCGTCAAGGAAAGCAGGCACCTGATCACTTATAGCAGGGGTAGAAATGAGACATAGATTGACTATCATTTGGTTCAAAGTTCCCCTAATCCGCGGGTCAAAGATTGCAAAGTGATTAAAGGTGAGGCGATCACAACACAACACCGCCTTCCTCTGACCGTCATTTTAATGGAACCGTCAAAAAGAAAAGTAAGCAAGCAAAGGTATCTGGAAGAATCAACAGTTTAGATAAGGAAAAAGACGAAGCATTTTTGAACACGATGCAAAACTACTAAGATGTAGAGTGCAGAGCACAATATATGTGGGAGGACCTACAGCGAATGTGCATAGAGAAGGCCAAATAGGGACTTCAAAAGGCCACAGCAAACAGGTCAAAGAAACATGGTGGTGGTCAGATGAGGTGATACTGGTGATCAGTGAAAAGAAAGCGGCATTCAAGGCACGGAAGAAGTGCTCCTCGAACAAAAGAGATGAAATGTTTCGCCTGGAATTGGAATTTAGACACAGAAGAGCTGCGCCCAGGTTCCAGCAAAGAAAATGGAGGGCCTGTATTAGGAATTGGAGGACGATTTTCAAAGAACTGCCGAGTGATCTGAACAGAGGTCAAAGCGTTCTTCTTCGTTCGTAACGTAACGAGGTACCCCCTTGGCGATAAAGAAGTCGACGAGATCAGGTATTTTATTTCTGACGGTTGGCCAATACGTTGGCTTTCCCGTCGATAAGAGAAGAAGACCACGCCGCGTTTCGTACATGCTTTGAAGAGGACTCTGCCTCTTGTTGAATTGCACCGTGAGCCCCAAAAAGTTTTTTTCGCGTTAAAATCCCCGCCGATGATAAAGTTTGGCCCAAGTGAATCAAAGAGCGGAGCAAGATCTTCATCTGCCAGCCGATACTGCGGAGGAAAATAGCTCGTCCTGATGTTGTAATCTATGTGACTTAATTTTACTGAGACTGAGGTTATTTGCATAGAGTCAAGTTCTATTTCTTCGTTTTTGGAGTGCTTAATGCAGTCTTTGATGTAGAGAGAGCATCCGCCTCTCGAATTTTTTGAAGGATGATGCGCGTAATAGCCGATGTAACCTTTTATTCTGGGTGCCGAACCCTTTTTAAATTGGGTTTCCGAAATCAGGCATATGTCTATATTATTCTTCCGTAGGAATATTTCTAGTTCATAATTTTTTTGCAAAGGGCCGTTAGCATTCCATGTTATTATTTTGATTGACTTTCCCATTGAAATTGTTATTTTGGCGTCCTGCAATTATTCAACTTCTACAAAGCTGCAATAGCATATCGCAGTAATATAATAAATTAATAATTTTGGTATTTATTGCTTTTAACAAACCTTAAAATCAGGCATTAATATAAATTATAATAATTAAAAATGTATTTTTAATTTTCGAAAACTTTTAAATTAATTTTGATTTTTATTAACTAAATGTCAATCAGGCAGACGGCAACGCCATGTATTTATGATTATGTTAATAATTTTGCAAATCTCTATGAAAGCAATTAATAAAATCAACTTAATCAAAAATGGAAAAAGGACCTCTTATGGTATCACTCCGTCCGCACCTATAACTTTTGAACGGTAAGTCGTAGAAAAATGAAATTTGGTACACTTATAAAGTCCGTGAAAAAAAAGAATGCATAGAAGGGCAATTTTTTCTATGTACACATAACGGTATAATTACAGTTTGAATATTTATGATAAAAAAGACAAATGTGTTGTGGCCTGAATTTAATAAGTTTTACAGCCAGAAAGAAGAAAATTGGAGCATGCATTTAAAAAAATATTGGATTTTCATAATAGTTTTGAATTTTTGCAAAATATTGAAAAGTTTTTGAGAAATAAGGAATGGAAAATAGATACCCATTTTTAAATTGTTTAACGTCATAACTTTTCCATCACTTTATTTAAAAAGCCGATACTGGGCTAACATATAAAGCAGCCAAAGGCTTAGCAAAAACAAAGATCAAAATTTGGCTGAACGGTTTTAGAACTGTAGTTTTGGTGTATTTTCTCCGATTTTGCATCGGCCAAATGTCTTGCAAAAAAATCACACACATCAAAAATTATTTGTTATTTTCGGGAAAACTATATAAATTTTCGAATATTTAGCAGATTCTGAGATTCAGTCCGAAAACTTCAAAAACATCCCAAAAATTATTTTTCAAAATATTTTGGAATCTTAACGGCCGTACCGACTATAAAAAATGAAGATTGGTTTGTATATAACACGTATGAAACAATTCTAAATTTTTTGAGATCTTTTAAAAATGGCGTTTCTTACTTAAAATTTCTGAAACTGTTTAACAAAGTTAAACAATTTAAAAATACGGTTTTTTAACCGATAATTAAAAACCCTGCTCTGAGTATTAGAAAAAAGTAACCATTGCTAGCGCGATGTATATGAGAATCAAAAAAAATATAACGGTATTCAACAAAAGGTTCCGAACAGAACAAACGTTTTATGGATTTTTAATCAAAAAAAAGTAGACATAGACAATTTTTTTAAGGTTCGAAAGAAAAAATTATGAAGATTTAACGTTTATTTATTTAATCTTCCTGTTTTTTCTTTTTAACTAATTGTCAAAATCAATGTATTATATCAGATCTGCTTGGCTACCTATTTTTCTTTTTGTACACTGACAGTCAGTCTCTTGATGATGCCCCAATAAGGCCAAATGCGTCGACAAAATTTTAAAATAAAAAACAATAATATTGTGTATCAATAAACAAGTGTTTTCTTTATAAAATGTCAATAAATAGAGATTGAAATTAAGATTTATAGTATTAATTTGGATCATATATAAGCTAAGGCGGTTTAAAAAAAAATTTTTACCAAACCAGTAATTTAATTTGAATGTGCAGCCACGGGTGAAAATATGGCTGCAGCGCCCCCCGAAAAAAGGAAAAGATAGCGCTTGTCGTAAAACCCCTGGCGTTATGTGTCGGATATCGACACATTCAACAGGGGACCACCGATGTCGGAAAAGGGCGTTCAAACAACAATTAGGACAATGCACATGTCGAACAAAACAAGTCGTTAGGCAAGAGCATAATGGAAAGGTACCAAACGAATGGCAATACCCCGCCAGGCATTGCTTATGGCTTACATGGTAGTGATCCTGGGACGAGCAGTAATGCTCGGGTCAGAGCTGTCGTTTTCCGGGGGATAGCAAAATAATGCAAATATGACATGATTGTAAGCATGAGATGATTGTTAGATGGCGAGTGGCATCTTGTCCAACTGGAAATCGGGCCCGTTTCTTGGATATAAAGACAAAAGCTTACACTATGTCCTTCTACGGTACCGAACAAGATAGGAACGGAATCGGTATCATCCTTGCGGAAGAGCTACTTAAGGGCATCTTGAATATTTCAAAGTCAAGTGAGCGGTTGATGTCTCTCAAGCTGGTGACGCAAGGTGAGGTGTGGAACATCGAAAGTACAAACGCCCCCCAAGTTGGGTGTGAGCAGAGGGAAAAAGAAGAGCTTTTGTTTGTGGGCGGAGACTTGAACGAACATGGCCGGAAATCTAACAAGGACTATGAAGACTGCAATGGTGGATTGGTAAAATTTGGAACTCTTCTGGTGAAGATATCCAAAACATTTGCAAGTCATACGGTCGTATCGTGCTTAATACCATCTTCGTCAAGGAAAGCAGGCACCTGATCACTTATAGCAGTGGTAGAAATGAGACATAGATTGACTATCATTTGGTTCAAAGTTCCCCTAATCCGCGGGTCAAAGATTGCAAAGTGATTAAAGGTGAGGCGATCACAACACAACACCGCCTTCCTCTGACCGTCATTTTAATGGAACCGTCAAAAAGAAAAGTAAGCAAGCAAAGGTATCTGGAAGAATCAACAGTTTAGATAAGGAAAAAGACGAAGCATTTTTGAACACGATGCAAAACTACTAAGATGTAGAAAGCAGAGCACAATATATGTGGGAGGACCTACAGCGAATGTGCATAGAGAAGGCCAAATAGGGACTTCAAAAGGCCACAGCAAACAGGTCAAAGAAGCATGGTGGTGGTCAGATGAGGTGATACTGGTGATCAGTGAAAAGAAAGCGGCATTCAAGGCACGGAAGAAGTGCTCCTCGCACAAAAGAGATGAAATGTTTCGCCTGGAATTGGAATTTAGACACAGAAGAGCTGCGCCCAGGTTCCAGCAAAGAAAATGGAGGGCCTGTATTAGGAATTGGAGGACGATTTTCAAAGAACTGCCGAGTGATCTGAACAGAGGTCAAAGCGTTCTTCTTCGTTCGTAACGTAACGAGGTACCCCCTTGGCGATAAAGAAGTCGACGAGATCAGGTATTTTATTTCTGTCGGTTGGCCAATACGTTGGCTTTCCCGTCGATAAGAGAAGAAGACCACGCCGCGTTTCGTACATGCTTTGAAGAGGACTCTGCCTCTTGTTGAATTGCACCGTGAGCCCCAAAAAGTTTTTTTCGCGTTAAAATCCCCGCCGATGATAAAGTTTGGCCCAAGTGAATCAAAGAGCGGAGCAAGATCTTCATCTGCCAGCCGATACTGCGGAGGAAAATAGCTCGTCCTGATGTTGTAATCTATGTGACTTAATTTTACTGAGACTGAGGTTATTTGCATAGAGTCAAGTTCTATTTCTTCGTTTTTGGAGTGCTTAATGCAGTCTTTGATGTAGAGAGAGCATCCGCCTCTCGAATTTTCAGAAGGATGATGCGCGTAATAGCCGATGTAACCTTTTATTCTGGGTGCCGAACCCTTTTTAAATTGGGTTTCCGAAATCAGGCATATGTCTATATTATTCTTCCTTAGGAATATTTCTAGTTCATAAATTTTTTGCAAAGGGCCGTTAGCATTCCATGTTATTATTTTGATTGACTTTCCCATTGAAATTGTTATTTGGGCGTCCTGCAATTATTCAACTTCTACAAAGCTGCAATAGCATATCGCAGTAATATAATAAATTAATAATTTTGGTATTTATTGCTTTTAAGGCATTAATATAAATTATAATAATTAAAAATGTATTTTTAATTTTCGAAAACTTTTAAATTAATTTTGATTTTTATTAACTAAATGTCAATCAGACAGACGGCAACGCCATGTATTTATGATTATGTTAATAATTTTGCAAATCTCTATGAAAAGAATTAATAAAATCAACTTAATCAAAAATAGAAAAAGGACCTCTTATGGTATCACTCCGTCCGCACCTATAACTTTTGAACGGTAAGTCGTAGAAAAATGAAATTTGGTACACTTATAAAGTCCGTGAAAAAAAAGAATGCATAGAAGGGCAATTTTTTCTATGTACACATAACGGTATAATTACAGTTTGAATATTTATGATAAAAAAGACAAATGTGTTGTGGCCTTATTTTAATAAGTTTTACAGCCAGAAAGAAGAAAATTGGAGCATGCATTTAAAAAAATATTGGATTTTCATAATAGTTTTGAATTTTTGCAAAATATTGAAAAGTTTTTGAGAAATAAGGAATGGAAAATAGATACCCATTTTTAAATTGTTTAACGTCATAACTTTTCCATCACTTTATTTAAAAAGCCGATACTGGGCTAACATATAAAGCAGCCAAAGGCTTAGCAAAAACAAAGATCAAAATTTGGCTGAACGGTTTTAGAACTGTAGTTTTGGTGTATTTTCTCCGATTTTGCATCGGCCAAATGTCTTGCAAAAAAATCACACACATCAAAAATTATTTGTTATTTTCGGGAAAACTATATAAATTTTCGAATATTTAGCAGATTCTGAGATTCAGTCCGAAAACTTCAAAAACATCCCAAAAATTATTTTTCAAAATATTTTGGAATCTTAACGGCTGTACCGACTATAAAAAATGAAGATTGGTTTGTATATAACACGTATGAAACAATTCTAAATTTTTTGAGATCTTTTAAAAATGGCGTTTCTTACTTAAAATTTCTGAAACTGTTTAACAAAGTTAAACAATTTAAAAATACGGTTTTTTAACCGATAATTAAAAACCCTGCTCTGAGTATTAGAAAAAAGTAACCATTGCTAGCGCGATGTATATGAGAATCAAAAAAAATATAACGGTATTCAACAAAAGGTTCCGAACAGAACAAACGTTTTATGGATTTTTAATCAAAAAAAAGTAGACATAGACAATTTTTTTAAGGTTCGAAAGAAAAAATTATGAAGATTTAACGTTTATTTATTTAATCTTCCTGTTTTTTCTTTTTAACTAATTGTCAAAATCAATGTATTATATCAGATCTGCTTGGCTACCTATTTTTCTTTTTGTACACTGACAGTCAGTCTCTTGATGATGCCCCAATAAGGCCAAATGCGTCGACAAAATTTTAAAATAAAAAACAATAATATTGTGTATCAATAAACAAGTGTTTTCTTTATAAAATGTCAATAAATAGAGATTGAAATTAAGATTTATAGTATTAATTTGGATCATATATAAGCTAAGGCGGTTTAAAAAAAAATTTTTACCAAACCAGTAATTTAATTTGAATGTGCAGCCACGGGTGAAAATATGGCTGCAGCGCCCCCCGAAAAAAGGAAAAGATAGCGCTTGTCGTAAAACCCCTGGCGTTATGTGTCGGATATCGACACATTCAACAGGGGACCACCGATGTCGGAAAAGGGCGTTCAAACAACAATTAGGACAATGCACATGTCGAACAAAACAAGTCGTTAGGCAAGAGCATAATGGAAAGGTACCAAACGAATGGCAATACCCCGCCAGGCATTGCTTATGGCTTACATGGTAGTGATCCTGGGACGAGCAGTAATGCTCGGGTCAGAGCTGTCGTTTTCCGGGGGATAGCAAAATAATGCAAATATGACATGATTGTAAGCATGAGATGATTGTTAGATGGCGAGTGGCATCTTGTCCAACTGGAAATCGGGCCCGTTTCTTGGATATAAAGACAAAAGCTTACACGATGTCCTTCTACGGTACCGAACAAGATAGGAATGGAATCGGTATCATCCTTGCGGAAGAGCTACTTAAGGGCATCTTGAATATTTCAAAGTCAAGTGAGCGGTTGATGTCTCTCAAGCTGGTGACGCAAGGTGAGGTGTGGAACATCGAAAGTACAAACGCCCCCCAAGTTGGGTGTGAGCAGAGGGAAAAAGAAGAGCTTTTGTTTGTGGGCGGAGACTTGAACGAACATGGCCGGAAATCTAACAAGGACTATGAAGACTGCAATGGTGGATTGGTAAAATTTGGAACTCTTCTGGTGAAGATATCCAAAACATTTGCAAGTCATACGGTCGTATCGTGCTTAATACCATCTTCGTCAAGGAAAGCAGGCACCTGATCACTTATAGCAGTGGTAGAAATGAGACATAGATTGACTATCATTTGGTTCAAAGTTCCCCTAATCCGCGGGTCAAAGATTGCAAAGTGATTAAAGGTGAGGCGATCACAACACAACACCGCCTTCCTCTGACCGTCATTTTAATGGAACCGTCAAAAAGAAAAGTAAGCAAGCAAAGGTATCTGGAAGAATCAACAGTTTAGATAAGGAAAAAGACGAAGCATTTTTGAACACGATGCAAAACTACTAAGATGTAGAAAGCAGAGCACAATATATGTGGGAGGACCTACAGCGAATGTGCATAGAGAAGGCCAAATAGGGACTTCAAAAGGCCACAGCAAACAGGTCAAAGAAGCATGGTGGTGGTCAGATGAGGTGATACTGGTGATCAGTGAAAAGAAAGCGGCATTCAAGGCACGGAAGAAGTGCTCCTCGCACAAAAGAGATGAAATGTTTCGCCTGGAATTGGAATTTAGACACAGAAGAGCTGCGCCCAGGTTCCAGCAAAGAAAATGGAGGGCCTGTATTAGGAATTGGAGGACGATTTTCAAAGAACTGCCGAGTGATCTGAACAGAGGTCAAAGCGTTCTTCTTCGTTCGTAACGTAACGAGGTACCCCCTTGGCGATAAAGAAGTCGACGAGATCAGGTATTTTATTTCTGTCGGTTGGCCAATACGTTGGCTTTCCCGTCGATAAGAGAAGAAGACCACGCCGCGTTTCGTACATGCTTTGAAGAGGACTCTGCCTCTTGTTGAATTGCACCGTGAGCCCCAAAAAGTTTTTTTCGCGTTAAAATCCCCGCCGATGATAAAGTTTGGCCCAAGTGAATCAAAGAGCGGAGCAAGATCTTCATCTGCCAGCCGATACTGCGGAGGAAAATAGCTCGTCCTGATGTTGTAATCTATGTGACTTAATTTTACTGAGACTGAGGTTATTTGCATAGAGTCAAGTTCTATTTCTTCGTTTTTGGAGTGCTTAATGCAGTCTTTGATGTAGAGAGAGCATCCGCCTCTCGAATTTTCAGAAGGATGATGCGCGTAATAGCCGATGTAACCTTTTATTCTGGGTGCCGAACCCTTTTTAAATTGGGTTTCCGAAATCAGGCATATGTCTATATTATTCTTCCTTAGGAATATTTCTAGTTCATAAATTTTTTGCAAAGGGCCGTTAGCATTCCATGTTATTATTTTGATTGACTTTCCCATTGAAATTGTTATTTGGGCGTCCTGCAATTATTCAACTTCTACAAAGCTGCAATAGCATATCGCAGTAATATAATAAATTAATAATTTTGGTATTTATTGCTTTTAAGGCATTAATATAAATTATAATAATTAAAAATGTATTTTTAATTTTCGAAAACTTTTAAATTAATTTTGATTTTTATTAACTAAATGTCAATCAGACAGACGGCAACGCCATGTATTTATGATTATGTTAATAATTTTGCAAATCTCTATGAAAAGAATTAATAAAATCAACTTAATCAAAAATAGAAAAAGGACCTCTTATGGTATCACTCCGTCCGCACCTATAACTTTTGAACGGTAAGTCGTAGAAAAATGAAATTTGGTACACTTATAAAGTCCGTGAAAAAAAAGAATGCATAGAAGGGCAATTTTTTCTATGTACACATAACGGTATAATTACAGTTTGAATATTTATGATAAAAAAGACAAATGTGTTGTGGCCTTATTTTAATAAGTTTTACAGCCAGAAAGAAGAAAATTGGAGCATGCATTTAAAAAAATATTGGATTTTCATAATAGTTTTGAATTTTTGCAAAATATTGAAAAGTTTTTGAGAAATAAGGAATGGAAAATAGATACCCATTTTTAAATTGTTTAACGTCATAACTTTTCCATCACTTTATTTAAAAAGCCGATACTGGGCTAACATATAAAGCAGCCAAAGGCTTAGCAAAAACAAAGATCAAAATTTGGCTGAACGGTTTTAGAACTGTAGTTTTGGTGTATTTTCTCCGATTTTGCATCGGCCAAATGTCTTGCAAAAAAATCACACACATCAAAAATTATTTGTTATTTTCGGGAAAACTATATAAATTTTCGAATATTTAGCAGATTCTGAGATTCAGTCCGAAAACTTCAAAAACATCCCAAAAATTATTTTTCAAAATATTTTGGAATCTTAACGGCCGTACCGACTATAAAAAATGAAGATTGGTTTGTATATAACACGTATGAAACAATTCTAAATTTTTTGAGATCTTTTAAAAATGGCGTTTCTTACTTAAAATTTCTGAAACTGTTTAACAAAGTTAAACAATTTAAAAATACGGTTTTTTAACCGATAATTAAAAACCCTGCTCTGAGTATTAGAAAAAAGTAACCATTGCTAGCGCGATGTATATGAGAATCAAAAAAAATATAACGGTGTTCAACAAAAGGTTCCGAACAGAACAAACGTTTTATGGATTTTTAATCAAAAAAAAGTAGACATAGACAATTTTTTTAAGGTTCGAAAGAAAAAATTATGAAGATTTAACGTTTATTTATTTAATCTTCCTGTTTTTTCTTTTTAACTAATTGTCAAAATCAATGTATTATATCAGATCTGCTTGGCTACCTATTTTTCTTTTTGTACACTGACAGTCAGTCTCTTGATGATGCCCCAATAAGGCCAAATGCGTCGACAAAATTTTAAAATAAAAAACAATAATATTGTGTATCAATAAACAAGTGTTTTCTTTATAAAATGTCAATAAATAGAGATTGAAATTAAGATTTATAGTATTAATTTGGATCATATATAAGCTAAGGCGGTTTAAAAAAAAATTTTTACCAAACCAGTAATTTAATTTGAATGTGCAGCCACGGGTGAAAATATGGCTGCAGCGCCCCCCGAAAAAAGGAAAAGATAGCGCTTGTCGTAAAACCCCTGGCGTTATGTGTCGGATATCGACACATTCAACAGGGGACCACCGATGTCGGAAAAGGGCGTTCAAACAACAATTAGGACAATGCACATGTCGAACAAAACAAGTCGTTAGGCAAGAGCATAATGGAAAGGTACCAAACGAATGGCAATACCCCGCCAGGCATTGCTTATGGCTTACATGGTAGTGATCCTGGGACGAGCAGTAATGCTCGGGTCAGAGCTGTCGTTTTCCGGGGGATAGCAAAATAATGCAAATATGACATGATTGTAAGCATGAGATGATTGTTAGATGGCGAGTGGCATCTTGTCCAACTGGAAATCGGGCCCGTTTCTTGGATATAAAGACAAAAGCTTACACGATGTCCTTCTACGGTACCGAACAAGATAGGAATGGAATCGGTATCATCCTTGCGGAAGAGCTACTTAAGGGCATCTTGAATATTTCAAAGTCAAGTGAGCGGTTGATGTCTCTCAAGCTGGTGACGCAAGGTGAGGTGTGGAACATCGAAAGTACAAACGCCCCCCAAGTTGGGTGTGAGCAGAGGGAAAAAGAAGAGCTTTTGTTTGTGGGCGGAGACTTGAACGAACATGGCCGGAAATCTAACAAGGACTATGAAGACTGCAATGGTGGATTGGTAAAATTTGGAACTCTTCTGGTGAAGATATCCAAAACATTTGCAAGTCATACGGTCGTATCGTGCTTAATACCATCTTCGTCAAGGAAAGCAGGCACCTGATCACTTATAGCAGTGGTAGAAATGAGACATAGATTGACTATCATTTGGTTCAAAGTTCCCCTAATCCGCGGGTCAAAGATTGCAAAGTGATTAAAGGTGAGGCGATCACAACACAACACCGCCTTCCTCTGACCGTCATTTTAATGGAACCGTCAAAAAGAAAAGTAAGCAAGCAAAGGTATCTGGAAGAATCAACAGTTTAGATAAGGAAAAAGACGAAGCATTTTTGAACACGATGCAAAACTACTAAGATGTAGAAAGCAGAGCACAATATATGTGGGAGGACCTACAGCGAATGTGCATAGAGAAGGCCAAATAGGGACTTCAAAAGGCCACAGCAAACAGGTCAAAGAAGCATGGTGGTGGTCAGATGAGGTGATACTGGTGATCAGTGAAAAGAAAGCGGCATTCAAGGCACGGAAGAAGTGCTCCTCGCACAAAAGAGATGAAATGTTTCGCCTGGAATTGGAATTTAGACACAGAAGAGCTGCGCCCAGGTTCCAGCAAAGAAAATGGAGGGCCTGTATTAGGAATTGGAGGACGATTTTCAAAGAACTGCCGAGTGATCTGAACAGAGGTCAAAGCGTTCTTCTTCGTTCGTAACGTAACGAGGTACCCCCTTGGCGATAAAGAAGTCGACGAGATCAGGTATTTTATTTCTGTCGGTTGGCCAATACGTTGGCTTTCCCGTCGATAAGAGAAGAAGACCACGCCGCGTTTCGTACATGCTTTGAAGAGGACTCTGCCTCTTGTTGAATTGCACCGTGAGCCCCAAAAAGTTTTTTTCGCGTTAAAATCCCCGCCGATGATAAAGTTTGGCCCAAGTGAATCAAAGAGCGGAGCAAGATCTTCATCTGCCAGCCGATACTGCGGAGGAAAATAGCTCGTCCTGATGTTGTAATCTATGTGACTTAATTTTACTGAGACTGAGGTTATTTGCATAGAGTCAAGTTCTATTTCTTCGTTTTTGGAGTGCTTAATGCAGTCTTTGATGTAGAGAGAGCATCCGCCTCTCGAATTTTCAGAAGGATGATGCGCGTAATAGCCGATGTAACCTTTTATTCTGGGTGCCGAACCCTTTTTAAATTGGGTTTCCGAAATCAGGCATATGTCTATATTATTCTTCCTTAGGAATATTTCTAGTTCATAAATTTTTTGCAAAGGGCCGTTAGCATTCCATGTTATTATTTTGATTGACTTTCCCATTGAAATTGTTATTTGGGCGTCCTGCAATTATTCAACTTCTACAAAGCTGCAATAGCATATCGCAGTAATATAATAAATTAATAATTTTGGTATTTATTGCTTTTAAGGCATTAATATAAATTATAATAATTAAAAATGTATTTTTAATTTTCGAAAACTTTTAAATTAATTTTGATTTTTATTAACTAAATGTCAATCAGACAGACGGCAACGCCATGTATTTATGATTATGTTAATAATTTTGCAAATCTCTATGAAAAGAATTAATAAAATCAACTTAATCAAAAATAGAAAAAGGACCTCTTATGGTATCACTCCGTCCGCACCTATAACTTTTGAACGGTAAGTCGTAGAAAAATGAAATTTGGTACACTTATAAAGTCCGTGAAAAAAAAGAATGCATAGAAGGGCAATTTTTTCTATGTACACATAACGGTATAATTACAGTTTGAATATTTATGATAAAAAAGACAAATGTGTTGTGGCCTTATTTTAATAAGTTTTACAGCCAGAAAGAAGAAAATTGGAGCATGCATTTAAAAAAATATTGGATTTTCATAATAGTTTTGAATTTTTGCAAAATATTGAAAAGTTTTTGAGAAATAAGGAATGGAAAATAGATACCCATTTTTAAATTGTTTAACGTCATAACTTTTCCATCACTTTATTTAAAAAGCCGATACTGGGCTAACATATAAAGCAGCCAAAGGCTTAGCAAAAACAAAGATCAAAATTTGGCTGAACGGTTTTAGAACTGTAGTTTTGGTATATTTTCTCCGATTTTGCATCGGCCAAATGTCTTGAAAAAAAAAATCACACACATCAAAAATTATTTGTTATTTTCGGGAAAACTATATAAATTTTCGAATATTTAGCAGATTATGAGATTCAGTCCGAAAACTTCAAAAACATCCCAAAAATTATTTTTCAAAATATTTTGGAATCTTAACGGCCGTACCGATTATAAAAAATGAAATTTGGTTTGTATATAACACGTATGAAACAATTCTAAAACTTTTAAGATCTTTTAAAAATGGCATTTCTTACTTAAAATTTCTGAAACTGTTTAATAAAGTTAAACAATTTAAAAATACGGTTTTTTAACCGATAACTAAAAAACCCCTGGTCTGAGTATTAGAAAAAAGTAACCATTGCTAGCGCGATGTATATAAGAATCAAAAAAAATATAACGGTATTCAACAAAAGGTTCCGAACAAAACAAACGTTTTATGGATTTTAAATCAAAAAAAAGTAGACATAGACAATTTTTTTAAGGTTCGAAAGAAAAAATTATGAAGATTTAACGTTTATTTATTCAATCTTCCTGTTTTTTCTTTTTAACTAATTGTCAAAATCAATGTATTATATCAGATCTGCTTGGCTACCTATTTTTCTTTTTGCACACTGACAGTCAGTCTCTTGATGATGCCCCAATAAGGCCAAATGCGTCGACAAAATTTTAAAATAAAAAACAATAATGTTGTGTATCAATAAACAAGTGTTTTCTTTATAAAATGTCAATAAATAGAGATTGAAATTAAGATTTATAGCATTAATCTGGATCATATATAAGCTAAGGCGGTTTAAAATTTTTTTTTTACCAAACCAGTGATTTAATTTGAATGTGCAGCCACGGGTGAAAATATGGCTGCAGCGCCCCCCGAAAAAAGGAAAAGATAGCGCTTGTCGTAAAACCCCTGGCGTTATGTGTCGGATATCGACACATTCAACAGGGGACCACCGATGTCGGAAAAGGGCGTTCAAACAACAATTAGAACAATGCACATGTCGAACAAAACAAGTCGTTAGGCAAGAGCATAATGGAAAGGTACCGAACAAATGGCAATACCCCGCCAGGCATTGCTTATGGCTTACATGGTAGTGATCCTGGGACGAGCAGTAATGCTCGGGTCAGAGCTGTCGGTTTCCGGGGGATAGCAAAATAATGCAAATATGACATGATTGTAAGCATGAGATGATTGTTAGATGGCGAGTGGCATCTTGTCCAACTGGAAATCGGGCCCGTTTCTTGGATATAAAGACAAAAGCTTACACGATGTCCTTCTACGGTACCGAACAAGATAGGAACGGAATCGGTATCATCCTTGCGGAAGAGCTACTTAAGGGCATCTTGAATATTTCAAAGTCAAGTGAGCGGTTGATGTCTCTCAAGCTGGTGACGCAAGGTGAGGTGTGGAACATCGATAGTACAAACGCCCCCCAAGTTGGGTGTGAGCAGAGGGAAAAAGAAGAGCTTTTGTTTGTGGGCGGAGACTTGAACGAACATGGCCGGAAATCTAACAAGGACTATGAAGACTGCCATGGTGGATTGGTGAAATTTGGAACTCTTCTGGTGAAGATATCCAAAACATTTGCAAGTCATACGGTCGTATCGTGCTTAATACCATCTTCGTCAAGGAAAGCAGGCACCTGATCACTTATAGCAGTGGTAGAAATGAGACATAGATTGACTATCATTTGGTTCAAAGTTCCCCTAATCCGCGGGTCAAAGATTGCAAAGTGATTAAAGGTGAGGCGATCACAACACAACACCGCCTTCCTCTGACCGTCATTTTAATGGAACCGTCAAAAAGAAAAGTAAGCAAGCAAAGGTATCTGGAAGAATCAACAGTTTAGATAAGGAAAAAGACGAAGCATTTTTGAACACAATGCAAAACTACTAAGATGTAGAGTGCAGAGCACAATACATGTGGGAGGACCTACAGCGAATGTGCATAGAGAAGGCCAAATAGGGACTTCAAAAGGCCACAGCAAACAGGTCAAAGAAACATGGTGGTGGTCAGATGAGGTGATACTGGTGATCAGTGAAAAGAAAGCGGCATTCAAGGCACGGAAGAAGTGCTCCTCGAACAAAAGAGATGAAATGTTTCGCCTGGAATTGGAATTTAGACACAGAAGAGCTGCGCCCAGGTTCCAGCAAAGAAAATGGAGGGCCTGTATTAGGAATTGGAGGACGATTTTCAAAGAACTGCCGAGTGATCTGAACAGAGGTCAAAGCGTTCTTCTTCGTTCGTAACGTAACGAGGTACCCCCTTGGCGATAAAGAAGTCGACGAGATCAGGTATTTTATTTCTGTCGGTTGGCCAATACGTTGGCTTTCCCGTCGATAAGAGAAGAAGACCACGCCGCGTTTCGTACATGCTTTGAAGAGGACTCTGCCTCTTGTTGAATTGCACCGTGAGCCCCAAAAAGTTTTTTTCGCGTTAAAGTCCCCGCCGATGATAAAGTTTGGCCCAAGTGAATCAAAGAGCGGAGCAAGATCTTCATCTGCCAGCCGATACTGCGGAGGAAAATAGCTCGTCCTGATGTTGTTATCTATGTGACTTAATTTTACTGAGACTGAGGTTATTTGCATAGAGTCAAGTTCTATTTCTTCGTTTTTGGAGTGCTTAATGCAGTCTTTGATGTAGAGAGAGCATCCGCCTCTCGAATTTTCTGAAGGATGATGCGCGTAATAGCCGATGTAACCTTTTATTCTGGGTGCCGAACCCTTTTTAAATTGGGTTTCCGAAATCAGGCATATGTCTAAATTATTCTTCCGTAGGAATATTTCTAGTTCATAAATTTTTTGCAAAGGGCCGTTAGCATTCCATGTTATTATTTTGATTGACTTTCCCATTGAAATTGTTATTTGGGCGTCCTGCAATTATTCAACTTCTACAAAGCTGCAATAGCATATCGCAGTAATATAATAAATTAATAATTTTGGTATTTATTGCTTTTAACGAACCTTAAAATCAGGCATTAATATAAATTATAATAATTAAAAATGTATTTTTAATTTTCGAAAACTTTTAAATTAATTTTGATTTTTATTAACTAAATGTCAATCAGGCAGACGGCAACGCCATGTATTTATGATTATGTTAATAATTTTGCAAATCTCTATGAAAGCAATTAATAAAATCAACTTAATCAAAAATGGAAAAAGGACCTCTTATGGTATCACTCCGTCCGCACCTATAACTTTTGAACGGTAAGTCGTAGAAAAATGAAATTTGGTACACTTATAAAGTCCGTGAAAAAAAAGAATGCATAGAAGGGCAATTTTTTCTATGTACACATAACGGTATAATTACAGTTTGAATATTTATGATAAAAAAGACAAATGTGTTGTGGCCTTATTTTAATAAGTTTTACAGCCAGAAAGAAGAAAATTGGAGCATGCATTTAAAAAAATATTGGATTTTCATAATAGTTTTGAATTTTTGCAAAATATTGAAGTTTTTGAGAAATAAGGAATGGAAAATAGATACCCATTTTTAAATTGTTTAACGTCATAACTTTTCCATCACTTTATTTAAAAAGCCGATACTGGGCTAACATATAAAGCAGCCAAAGGCTTAGCAAAAACAAAGATCAAAATTTGGCTGAACGGTTTTAGAACTGTAGTTTTGGTATATTTTCTCCGATTTTGCATCGGCCAAATGTCTTGAAAAAAAAAATCACACACATCAAAAATTATTTGTTATTTTCGGGAAAACTATATAAATTTTCGAATATTTAGCAGATTATGAGATTCAGTCCGAAAACTTCAAAAACATCCCAAAAATTATTTTTCAAAATATTTTGGAATCTTAACGGCCGTACCGATTATAAAAAATGAAATTTGGTTTGTATATAACACGTATGAAACAATTCTAAAACTTTTAAGATCTTTTAAAAATGGCGTTTCTTACTTAAAATTTCTGAAACTGTTTAATAAAGTTAAACAATTTAAAAATACGGTTTTTTAACCGATAACTAAAAAACCCATGGTCTGAGTATTAGAAAAAAGTAACCATTGCTAGCGCGATGTATATGAGAATCAAAAAAAATATAACGGTATTCAACAAAAGGTTCCGAACAGAACAAACGTTTTATTGATTTTAAATCAAAAAAAAGTAGACATAGACAATTTTTTTAAGGTTCGAAAGAAAAAATTATGAAGATTTAACGTTTATTTATTCAATCTTCCTGTTTTTTCTTTTTAACTAATTGTCAAAATCAATGTATTATATCAGATCTGCTTGGCTACCTATTTTTCTTTTTGCACACTGACAGTCAGTCTCTTGATGATGCCCCAATAAGGCCAAATGCGTCGACAAAATTTTAAAATAAAAAACAATAATATTGTGTATCAATAAACAAGTGTTTTCTTTATAAAATGTCAATAAATAGAGATTGAAATTAAGATTTATAATATTAATTTGGATCATATATAAGCTAAGGCGGTTTAAAAAAAAATTTTTACCAAACCAGTGATTTAATTTGAATGTGCAGCCACGGGTGAAAATATGGCTGCAGCGCCCGTAAAAACCCTTGGAACTCTTCTGGTGAAGATATCCAAAACATTTGCAAGTCATACGGTCGTATCGTGCTTAACACCATCTTCGTCAAGGAAAGCAGGCACCTGATCACTTATAGCAGGGGTAGAAATGAGACATAGATTGACTATCATTTGGTTCAAAGTTCCCCTAATCCGCGGGTCAAAGATTGCAAAGTGATTAAAGGTGAGGCGATCACAACACAACACCGCCTTCCTCTGACCGTCATTTTAATGGAACCGTCAAAAAGAAAAGTAAGCAAGCAAAGGTATCTGGAAGAATCAACAGTTTAGATAAGGAAAAAGACGAAGCATTTTTGAACACGATGCAAAACTACTAAGATGTAGAGTGCAGAGCACAATATATGTGGGAGGACCTACAGCGAATGTGCATAGAGAAGGCCAAATAGGGACTTCAAAAGGCCACAGCAAACAGGTCAAAGAAACATGGTGGTGGTCAGATGAGGTGATACTGGTGATCAGTGAAAAGAAAGCGGCATTCAAGGCACGGAAGAAGTGCTCCTCGAACAAAAGAGATGAAATGTTTCGCCTGGAATTGGAATTTAGACACAGAAGAGCTGCGCCCAGGTTCCAGCAAAGAAAATGGAGGGCCTGTATTAGGAATTGGAGGACGATTTTCAAAGAACTGCCGAGTGATCTGAACAGAGGTCAAAGCGTTCTTCTTCGTTCGTAACGTAACGAGGTACCCCCTTGGCGATAAAGAAGTCGACGAGATCAGGTATTTTATTTCTGACGGTTGGCCAATACGTTGGCTTTCCCGTCGACAAGAGAAGAAGACCACGCCGCGTTTCGTACATGCTTTGAAGAGGACTCTGCCTCTTGTTGAATTGCACCGTGAGCCCCAAAAAGTTTTTTTCGCGTTAAAATCCCCGCCGATGATAAAGTTTGGCCCAAGTGAATCAAAGAGCGGAGCAAGATCTTCATCTGCCAGCCGATACTGCGGAGGAAAATAGCTCGTCCTGATGTTGTAATCTATGTGACTTAATTTTACTGAGACTGAGGTTATTTGCATAGAGTCAAGTTCTATTTCTTCGTTTTTGGAGTGCTTAATGCAGTCTTTGATGTAGAGAGAGCATCCGCCTCTCGAATTTTCTGAAGGATGATGCGCGTAATAGCCGATGTAACCTTTTATTCTGGGTGCCGAACCCTTTTTAAATTGGGTTTCCGAAATCAGGCATATGTCTATATTATTCTTCCGTAGGAATATTTCTAGTTCATAATTTTTTTGCAAAGGGCCGTTAGCATTCCATGTTATTATTTTGATTGACTTTCCCATTGAAATTGTTATTTTGGCGTCCTGCAATTATTCAACTTCTACAAAGCTGCAATATAATAAATTAATAATTTTGGTATTTATTGCTTTTAACAAACCTTAAAATCAGGCATTAATATAAATTATAATAATTAAAAATGTATTTTTAATTTTCGAAAACTTTTAAATTAATTTTGATTTTTATTAACTAAATGTCAATCAGGCAGACGGCAACGCCATGTATTTATGATTATGTTAATAATTTTGCAAATCTCTATGAAAGCAATTAATAAAATCAACTTAATCAAAAATGGAAAAAGGACCTCTTATGGTATCACTCCGTCCGCACCTATAACTTTTGAACGGTAAGTCGTAGAAAAATGAAATTTGGTACACTTATAAAGTCCGTGAAAAAAAAGAATGCATAGAAGGGCAATTTTTTCTATGTACACATAACGGTATAATTACAGTTTGAATATTTATGATAAAAAAGACAAATGTGTTGTGGCCTTAATTTAATAAGTTTTACAGCCAGAAAGAAGAAAATTGGAGCATGCATTTAAAAAAATATTGGATTTTCATAATAGTTTTGAATTTTTGCAAAATATTGAAAAGTTTTTGAGAAATAAGGAATGGAAAATAGATACCCATTTTTAAATTGTTTAACGTCATAACTTTTCCATCACTTTATTTAAAAAGCCGATACTGGGCTAGCATATAAAGCAGCCAAAGGCTTAGCAAAAACAAAGATCAAAATTTGACTGAACGGTTTTAGAACTGTAGTTTTGGTGTATTTTCTCCGATTTTGCATCGGCCAAATGTCTTGCAAAAAAATCACACACATCAAAAATTATTTGTTATTTTCGGGAAAACTATATAAATTTTCGAATATTTAGCAGATTCTGAGATTCAGTCCGAAAACTTCAAAAACATCCCAAAAATTATTTTTCAAAATATTTTGGAATCTTAACGGCCGTACCGATTATAAAAAATGAAGATTGGTTTGTATATAACACGTATGAAACAATTCTAAAACTTTTGAGATCTTTTAAAAATGGCGTTTCTTACTTAAAATTTCTGAAACTGTTTAACAAAGTTAAACAATTTAAAAATACGGTTTTTTAACCGATAATTAAAAACCCTGCTCTGAGTATTAGAAAAAAGTAACCATTGCTAGCGCGATGTATATGAGAATCAAAAAAAATATAACGGTATTCAACAAAAGGTTCTGAACAGAACAAACGTTTTATGGATTTTAAATCAAAAAAAAGTAGACATAGACAATTTTTTTAAGGTTCGAAAGAAAAAATTATGAAGATTTAACGTTTATTTATTCAATCTTCCTGTTTTTTCTTTTTAACTAATTGTCAAAATCAATGTATTATATCAGATCTGCTTGGCTACCTATTTTTCTTTTTGTACACTGACAGTCAGTCTCTTGATGATGCCCCAATAAGGCCAAATGCGTCGACAAAATTTTAAAATAAAAAACAATAATATTGTGTATCAATAAACAAGTGTTTTCTTTATAAAATGTCAATAAATAGAGATTGAAATTAAGATTTATAGTATTAATTTGGATCATATATAAGCTAAGGCGGTTTAAAAAAAAATTTTTACCAAACCAGTAATTTAATTTGAATGTGCAGCCACGGGTGAAAATATGGCTGCAGCGCCCCCCGAAAAAAGGAAAAGATAGCGCTTGTCGTAAAACCCCTGGCGTTATGTGTCGGATATCGACACATTCAACAGGGGACCACCGATGTCGGAAAAGGGCGTTCAAACAACAATTAGGACAATGCACATGTCGAACAAAACAAGTCGTTAGGCAAGAGCATAATGGAAAGGTACCAAACGAATGGCAATACCCCGCCAGGCATTGCTTATGGCTTACATGGTAGTGATCCTGGGACGAGCAGTAATGCTCGGGTCAGAGCTGTCGTTTTCCGGGGGATAGCAAAATAATGCAAAATAATGCAAATATGACATGATTGTAAGCATGAGATGATTGTTAGATGGCGAGTGGCATCTTGTCCAACTGGAAATCGGGCCCGTTTCTTGGATATAAAGACAAAAGCTTACACTATGTCCTTCTACGGTACCGAACAAGATAGGAACGGAATCGGTATCATCCTTGCGGAAGAGCTACTTAAGGGCATCTTGAATATTTCAAAGTCAAGTGAGCGGTTGATGTCTCTCAAGCTGGTGACGCAAGGTGAGGTGTGGAACATCGAAAGTACAAACGCCCCCCAAGTTGGGTGTGAGCAGAGGGAAAAAGAAGAGCTTTTGTTTGTGGGCGGAGACTTGAACGAACATGGCCGGAAATCTAACAAGGACTATGAAGACTGCAATGGTGGATTGGTAAAATTTGGAACTCTTCTGGTGAAGATATCCAAAACATTTGCAAGTCATACGGTCGTATCGTGCTTAATACCATCTTCGTCAAGGAAAGCAGGCACCTGATCACTTATAGCAGAGGTAGAAATGAGACATAGATTGACTATCATTTGGTTCAAAGTTCCCCTAATCCGCGGGTCAAAGATTGCAAAGTGATTAAAGGTGAGGCGATCACAACACAACACCGCCTTCCTCTGACCGTCATTTTAATGGAACCGTCAAAAAGAAAAGTAAGCAAGCAAAGGTATCTGGAAGAATCAACAGTTTAGATAAGGAAAAAGACGAAGCATTTTTGAACACGATGCAAAACTACTAAGATGTAGAAAGCAGAGCACAATATATGTGGGAGGACCTACAGCGAATGTGCATAGAGAAGGCCAAATAGGGACTTCAAAAGGCCACAGCAAACAGGTCAAAGAAGCATGGTGGTGGTCAGATGAGGTGATACTGGTGATCAGTGAAAAGAAAGCGGCATTCAAGGCACGGAAGAAGTGCTCCTCGCACAAAAGAGATGAAATGTTTCGCCTGGAATTGGAATTTAGACACAGAAGAGCTGCGCCCAGGTTCCAGCAAAGAAAATGGAGGGCCTGTATTAGGAATTGGAGGACGATTTTCAAAGAACTGCCGAGTGATCTGAACAGAGGTCAAAGCGTTCTTCTTCGTTCGTAACGTAACGAGGTACCCCCTTGGCGATAAAGAAGTCGACGAGATCAGGTATTTTATTTCTGTCGGTTGGCCAATACGTTGGCTTTCCCGTCGATAAGAGAAGAAGACCACGCCGCGTTTCGTACATGCTTTGAAGAGGACTCTGCCTCTTGTTGAATTGCACCGTGAGCCCCAAAAAGTTTTTTTCGCGTTAAAATCCCCGCCGATGATAAAGTTTGGCCCAAGTGAATCAAAGAGCGGAGCAAGATCTTCATCTGCCAGCCGATACTGCGGAGGAAAATAGCTCGTCCTGATGTTGTAATCTATGTGACTTAATTTTACTGAGACTGAGGTTATTTGCATAGAGTCAAGTTCTATTTCTTCGTTTTTGGAGTGCTTAATGCAGTCTTTGATGTAGAGAGAGCATCCGCCTCTCGAATTTTCAGAAGGATGATGCGCGTAATAGCCGATGTAACCTTTTATTCTGGGTGCCGAACCCTTTTTAAATTGGGTTTCCGAAATCAGGCATATGTCTATATTATTCTTCCTTAGGAATATTTCTAGTTCATAAATTTTTTGCAAAGGGCCGTTAGCATTCCATGTTATTATTTTGATTGACTTTCCCATTGAAATTGTTATTTGGGCGTCCTGCAATTATTCAACTTCTACAAAGCTGCAATAGCATATCGCAGTAATATAATAAATTAATAATTTTGGTATTTATTGCTTTTAAGGCATTAATATAAATTATAATAATTAAAAATGTATTTTTAATTTTCGAAAACTTTTAAATTAATTTTGATTTTTATTAACTAAATGTCAATCAGGCAGACGGCAACGCCATGTATTTATGATTATGTTAATAATTTTGCAAATCTCTATGAAAGCAATTAATAAAATCAACTTAATCAAAAATAGAAAAAGGACCTCTTATGGTATCACTCCGTCCGCACCTATAACTTTTGAACGGTAAGTCGTAGAAAAATGAAATTTGGTACACTTATAAAGTCCGTGAAAAAAAAGAATGCATAGAAGGGCAATTTTTTCTATGTACACATAACGGTATAATTACAGTTTGAATATTTATGATAAAAAAGACAAATGTGTTGTGGCCTTATTTTAATAAGTTTTACAGCCAGAAAGAAGAAAATTGGAGCATGCATTTAAAAAAATATTGGATTTTCATAATAGTTTTGAATTTTTGCAAAATATTGAAAAGTTTTTGAGAAATAAGGAATGGAAAATAGATACCCATTTTTAAATTGTTTAACGTCATAACTTTTCCATCACTTTATTTAAAAAGCCGATACTGGGCTAACATATAAAGCAGCCAAAGGCTTAGCAAAAACAAAGATCAGAATTTGGCTGAACGGTTTTAGAACTGTAGTTTTGGTGTATTTTCTCCGATTTTGCATCGGCCAAATGTCTTAAAAAAAAAAAATCACACACATCAAAAATTATTTGTTATTTTCGGGAAAACTATATAAATTTTCGGATATTTAGCAGATTCTGAGATTCAGTCCGAAAACTTCAAAAACATCCCAAAAATTATTTTTCAAAATATTTTGGAATCTTAACGGCCGTACCGATTATAAAAAATGAAATTTGGTTTGTATATAACACGTATGAAACAATTCTAAAACTTTTAAGATCTTTTAAAAATGGCGTTTCTTACTTAAAATTTCTGAAACTGTTTAATAAAGTTAAACAATTTAAAAATACGGTTTTTTAACCGATAACTAAAAAACCCCTGCTCTGAGTATTAGAAAAAAGTAACCATTGCTAGCGCGATGTATATGAGAATCAAAAAAAATATAACGGTATTCAACAAAAGGTTCCGAACAGAACAAACGTTTTATGGATTTTAAATCAAAAAAAAAGTAGACAAAGACAATTTTTTTAAGGTTCGAAAGAAAAAATTATGAAGATTTAACGTTTATTTATTCAATCTTCCTGTTTTTTCTTTTTAACTTATTGTCAAAATCAATGTATTATATCAGATCTGCTTGGCTACCTATTTTTCTTTTTGCACACTGACAGTCAGTCTCTTGATGATGCCCCAATAAGGCCAAATGCGTCGACAAAATTTTAAAATAAAAAACAATAATATTGTGTATCAATAAACAAGTGTTTTCTTTATAAAATGTCAATAAATAGAGATTGAAATTAAGATTTATAGTATTAATTTGGATCATATATAAGCTAAGGCGGTTTAAAAAAATTTTTTTACCAAACCAGTGATTTAATTTGAATGTGCAGCCACGGGTGAAAATATGGCTGCAGCGCCCCCCGAAAAAAGGAAAAGATAGCGCTTGTCGTAAAACCCCTGGCGTTATGTGTCGGATATCGACACATTCAACAGGGGACCACCGATGTCGGAAAAGGGCGTTCAAACAACAATTAGAACAATGCACATGTCGAACAAAACAAGTCGTTAGGCAAGAGCATAACGGAAAGGTACCGAACGAATGGCAATACCCCGCCAGGCATTGCTTATGGCTTACATGGTAGTGATCCTGGGACGAGCAGTAATGCTCGGGTCAGAGCTGTCGGTTTCCGGGGGATAGCAAAATGCAAAATAATGCAAATATGACATGATTGTAAGCATGAGATGATTGTTAGATGGCGAGTGGCATCTTGTCCAACTGGAAATCGGGCCCGTTTCTTGGATATAAAGACAAAAGCTTACACGATGTCCTTCTACGGTACCGAACAAGATAGGAACGGAATCGGTATCATCCTTGCGGAAGAGCTACTTAAGGGCATCTTGAATATTTCAAAGTCAAGTGAGCGGTTGATGTCTCTCAAGCTGGTGACGCAAGGTGAGGTGTGGAACATCGATAGTACAAACGCCCCCCAAGTTGGGTGTCAGCAGAGGGAAAAAGAAGAGCTTTTGTTTGTGGGCGGAGACTTGAACGAACATGGCCGGAAATCTAACAAGGACTATGAAGACTGCCATGGTGGATTGGTGAAATTTGGAACTCTTCTGGTGAAGATATCCAAAACATTTGCAAGTCATACGGTCGTATCGTGCTTAATACCATCTTCGTCAAGGAAAGCAGGCACCTGATCACTTAGAGCAGTGGTAGAAATGAGACATAGATTGACTATCATTTGGTTCAAAGTTCCCCTAATCCGCGGGTCAAAGATTGCAAAGTGATTAAAGGTGAGGCGATCACAACACAACACCGCCTTCCTCTGACCGTCATTTTAATGGAACCGTCAAAAAGAAAAGTAAGCAAGCAAAGGTATCTGAAAGAATCAACAGTTTAGATAAGGAAAAAGACGAAGCATTTTTGAACACGATGCAAAACTACTAAGATGTAGAGTGCAGAGCACAATATATGTGGGAGGACCTACAGCGAATGTGCATAGAGAAGGCCAAATAGGGACTTCAAAAGGCCACAGCAAACAGGTCAAAGAAACATGGTGGTGGTCAGATGAGGTGATACTGGTGATCAGTGAAAAGAAAGCGGCATTCAAGGCACGGAAGAAGTGCTCCTCGAACAAAAGAGATGAAATGTTTCGCCTGGAATAGGAATTTAGACACAGAAGAGCTGCGCCCAGGTTCCAGCAAAGAAAATGGAGGGCCTGTATTAGGAATTGGAGGACGATTTTCAAAGAACTGCCGAGTGATCTGAACAGAGGTCAAAGCGTTCTTCTTCGTTCGTAACGTAACGAGGTACCCCCTTGGCGATAAAGAAGTCGACGAGATCAGGTATTTTATTTCTGACGGTTGGCCAATACGTTGGCTTTCCCGTCGATAAGAGAAGAAGACCACGCCGCGTTTCGTACATGCTTTGAAGAGGACTCTGCCTCTTGTTGAATTGCACCGTGAGCCCCAAAAAGTTTTTTTCGCGTTAAAATCCCCGCCGATGATAAAGTTTGGCCCAAGTGAATCAAAGAGCGGAGCAAGATCTTCATCTGCCAGCCGATACTGCGGAGGAAAATAGCTCGTCCTGATGTTGTTATCTATGTGACTTAATTTTACTGAGACTGAGGTTATTTGCATAGAGTCAAGTTCTATTTCTTCGTTTTTGGAGTGCTTAATGCAGTCTTTGATGTAGAGAGAGCATCCGCCTCTCGAATTTTCTGAAGGATGATGCGCGTAATAGCCGATGTAACCTTTTATTCTGGGTGCCGAACCCTTTTTAAATTGGGTTTCCGAAATCAGGCATATGTCTATATTATTCTTCCGTAGGAATATTTCTAGTTCATAAATTTTTTGCAAAGGGCCGTTAGCATTCCATGTTATTATTTTGATTGACTTTCCCATATTCATGATTTTTTACTATACACTTTTCGAGGTTAAAACTCGAGCTCACTCAATTTGTTAAATATTACTTGATTAAGTTTAGTCTGTTTCTCAAGCTTTTCTAGAATTATGCCCAGAATTTGATAGACCGAATTTGATGCGGCCGATTGTGGCTAACTTTCACGTGGCGCGACTTGATCGTCGCGTACGATCTGGGACCAACAAGTCGTCACCTCAATATTGGAGTGACAAATGCATTTTTGCCGTTTTTGAGTTAGGAATGTTTTCTTTGTGAAAAAACCAGATCTTTAGATTGGTGTAGTAAAATCTCTCTTATCTCTATTATTTCAAAAGATATCAGTATTGCAAATGACATATTTTTGCACTTTTGGGAAGAAATGCTCAGTATTGATCTGCCACACAAGCCTTTGTGGGGAAATGTCATATATTTGTATGAACTTTTTTGATTTTTTACCGGTCCGTCCAAAAATGAAAAAAGGACCTCTTATGGTATCACTACGTTGTCCGTCCGTCCGTCCAATCGCTTTATAACTTCTGGGCGGTAAGTCGTAGAAAGACAAAATTGGTGTGCGTATAAACTGCGGAAATAGTCAGAGAATCCAAAGAGGGCATTTTTTTAGGCACCATTATTTGGTTTAATTACAGTTTGAAATTTCATGTGAAAATGGACTTAATGTTTTTCAGTGTTTTTTTTTAAGAAGTTTAGTAGGCAAGAACTAGAAAAACAAAACTAAGGTTTAAGAAATACAAGCTTTAATCAAAAAATAAAGCTTTTCGAAAATATCAAAACGTGTTTGAGAAATGAAGAGTCGAAAATGCATGACGTTTTTCAAAGTGTTGGAGGCCATAACTTTTGAACGGCTTATTGCTCAAAATCAATATTGAACACACGTATAAAGCAACTCAAAGTAAACCAAGTGCTTAGGTCATATTTTTCAAAAACAGTTTGAGTACTGCAAAATGGATTGTCAACTGTCAAACTGTGAGGAAGCGAAATTTATTAGAGTGCGAATTTATTTAATTTATTAAACTAGAATCTTTATCACGAAAAAGTGAAGTTTGTTGAAATGGCCCAGTGCAGCAGGTGTAAATTGTCCATTAAAGGCGATACGGACATAAGCTGCGGCTTGTTTCTGCTTCGTGACTGGTGTTTCTTTACGTGGCCGGGAAGTCACCGCGACGGCACGACCCCCAACCTGGAGGACCAGATCCTTTGCTTAGCTCTAAGGACGGAGAGCCGGATAGCCCGCTCCTTATAGGCCTGAGCTCCGAATACGTCGTAGTAGCCCATATAAGGTGTTCACTAAGTAGTTCGGCCTGACTGGAACTATGGACGCCACCGTTGATTCCATCTGGGGAATTCCTCCCCAGATTGGGAGAAGCCAAGAAACTTGTGAAAAGGGGATTGCAAAAATTGAAAAATTGTGCGCATTAGCTGAAAACTTCGCGAAGAAAAGTAAAAACATTTAGAACGAGGTGCGAAATAATAGTAACAGCGTCTGCGACGAATTTAAGAAAATTATGAGCAATAACAATGGTAGACAAATCATGGTGGGAAGGCAAATGTCATTTTCTGAAGTTGTCAAAAAGACAAATGACAAACAACCTAAGCCAGGACAGGGTTATGCCAAAAATGCGAAAAGAGCTGCCACTTGTCATAAAACCAAAAGGGAAGCAAAACAGTACTATAGTAAACAAGGGAAGACTTAAACATAAATGTAGATCCAGGAGATTTAAAAATAGCAAACATTAAAACAACACATAATGGTATAATTATTATTCAGAGCGAGAATACAAATGAATTAAACCGAATCAAATTTGCGATGATTACGAAATAAAAGTACTAAATAAAATTAAGCGAATAATTATTCTACCAAACATGAAGTTTAAAAATAATGAGGATGAGTTCATAGAAAGACTGAAAAAACAAAACTTTCTTTTCCAAAAGTAATGGAAGCATGTAAACTTAGCGTTGGTTGCGAGCCTAATTCGCTCGCTAGTTTTTGATGGTGTGGAAATCCTTAGGTGCTTCAAATTCAAGGGTTTCAATCACAAATCGACTGAATGTAAGAATAAGGAGGAAACATGCATTAAATGCTAAGGAAACCATAAAACCAGCGAGTGCAACAGTGAAGCAGTAAATAAATGTATAAACTGCAAAAGAGCGAATGAAAAATTAATCTGGGGCTAGACGACAACCCTACGTCTCTATATAGAACATGTCCAGTCTATCTAAATGTCTAAATTGTCCAGTCTATCTAAAAATGTTAAAAACTGTGCCTCATCTTCCATCCCAACACTCATTTACAATGACATTCCAGCTGTCACCTCTATGGCCAAAGCAAATCTACTTGCAGCGCATTTCGCTGCTAGCTCCATGCTCCCAGATTCTGCGATGCCCCCGCCTGTACTTGAGCGCGTCGAATATACCATGGGACAAATTCATTTTCGCACTCGTACAGTCATGGGAGTACTTCGAGATCTCAACATTCACAAATCCGCTGGTCCAGATGGAATATCCCCCATAGTTCTGAAGAGGTGTTCTTCCACGCTGGCAAAACCATTATGTAAGCTTTTCCATCGGTCCTTATCCTCAGGACTCTTTCCGAGCCCGTCCCTAAAAAAGGCGATTCTTCTCCATCTAACTATCATCCAATTGTACTAACCTCCCTTCTTTCTAAGGTCATGGAAACGCTGATTAATTATCAGCTTATTAAATATCTTGAATCACGAAAAATCCTTAAAGACCGGCAATACGGTTTACGGTAAAACACTATTAATGCCGAGTGTCTCGCAAAAGACCATAGACATCAGTGGTAAATCAACGGTAGCGCTTGAAGTTTTGCTAAATAGCAAATAAATTTGCCGGCAAGTTTTTTTTAAGGGTAATTATTTACGGAGGACATAAAAATTTACTTAGTTGGCTCCAATGGTAGACAAAATCGTTTTATGTCGAAGCACAAAGTGGTTCACCCTAACCAATTTGGTTTTCAAAAGTGCAAGAGCACCCAATCATTACTGGGGGAGTTTACCAACATGGTGAATGCTGGACTTAACAAAAACCACAACGTTCTTGTGCTTTTCATAGATTTCAGCAAAGCGTTCGATACGCTTACACCTGAAAAACTTGTGGATAGTGTCAACAGGTTAGGACTTAGAGGAGTGCTGGCAAACTGGCACAAAAGCTATCTGAGTGAAAGAGAAATACAAGTCAAGGTATCTGACACATTAAGCAAAAAAAAGAACGATCAAATACGGTGTGCCACAAGGTTCAAAACTGGGTCCCATTCTATTTATATTGTTCACTAATGAACTATTAAAAACATTTAAAAAGGCTAACGCATATGCCTACGCTGATGACATCGCAATCGTCGTAAAACACAAGGACTTGCACTTAGCTATAAAGATACTGCAAGACGAGTTCAACCTTGTGTCTGAATAGTGTCATGACAACGGCCTGGTGATCAACGCAAATGAAACCAAGTTGATGCATATTCGAACTCCATCGAAGCCAACGGAAGTTATTGAAATCTTTCATCGAAATGATCGTTATCCATTATTGAGGAGCAGCAGAACAATTGAGGTAGTTAAAACCATTAAATACCTCGGAGTTACCATCGACGAGAATTTTCTGTGGCGTGAGCACATTAACGTCCTGCGTCTTCAACTTAAGAGCACTATGTTTGCAATGGTGTACCTTAAGCGTTATTCACATATGGAGGTACTAAAGCAAGTGTACTACTCGTTGGCGGAGTCACGCATTAGATACGGGATTCTGGCCTGGGGAAACGCAGCAAAAACCCACCAGGAGAAGATATCAAACTTACAACATCGTCTTGTTAAAACTATTCGACATACTAATTCAAGTTTTAAAGTTTTAAACGTAAAGGCAATCTTCCAGATGACTACACTGCTAAGCTATATTGACAACAGACGGTTTCTTCAACCTATCAGCCACACACTTAACACCCGAAAACCAGCCCAAGGTATGTTAGAAGTACCGACAGCCTACAACTTGTTCGGAGACAGAGAATTACGATGCACTGTCCCTAAATTGTTGAATTTGCTCCCGCTGTCACTGAAAAATATTGCAAATTAAAAAAAAAAAGAGTTAAAACAAGTGGGAAATTGCAACAGTGGGTATGCAAAAGCTTCAATCCATCTACGACGGATTGCAAAATACCCGACCATACCAAAAAAAAAAAAAAACTGCCACGCCTCCAAAAAGTGGGCGGGATATAAAAATATAACTGTTGAATGCTTTATACTAGGTGGTTGCATACATTTCGGCCTAAAACTTCTCCGTTTTAACTAAAAAAATTACTTTTTTTAACGCCACGCCCACAAAAGTGGGCAGAGGCATATACAATATATACATAAAAGTTAGAAAATGGTAATATCTACAGCTTTGGTCATATAATTTTTTGTCAAATTTCATATATATTTATTGAAAAACAGTCATTTTAAGCTAAAATCCCTTAAAAAGTAGGCGTGGTCAATGAAAAAGCTAAAATTTTTTTGGCTACCTTATAGACAATTATAAGGCAATGTTACGTACCAAAAATAAATGCGCTAGCGCCATTGTAATATAGCTAAAATTTGCAAAATGTATTTTTTTAAATTAGAGATGGTCGCACATACAGGCTTGTAGTGGGCGTGTCTGTGGGCGGATTCAGCTTATTTTCAAACTTGATCTGAAGGACTTGCAACCAACCCACAAAATTTAGCTGCCTTAAAATTTAAGGCCTAAAGGTTGTTTACATACGGACGGACGGACGGACATGGCTTAATCGATTCTCCTGTCGGTCCAATTCATATCTCTAAAAGGTCTTAGGAGTCCACGGGCCAAACTATACATCAAACTTAATATACCCTGGGTCAGGTATAAACAAGCGTCTGGACACAAATCCCTAACACTTTTTTCTTCAAATTGTTGCAAAGCCAATCGCACGAAATGCGATGGACTTTCTTATGACATCCATGAAAGTTGAGCAAGTATGGGTACGCAAAAATGTTTCAAAACAACTTTTACACTAACAACAACGAGGAAAAGTTCGCTCCAGCTAGCAACCAAATGAGCACACAAAAAGTGTGCTCCGTTCGTCAATGCCTTGTATACTTGTTGCAAACGTGTCGAATGCCTTGTTGATAGAGTTATGGATCGTTCAAAATTTTGACTGCAACTTTTGATCGACTAGATTTCTGTATTTAATGTTGATGGGATACATACATACATTTATTCGTTGCCGAAAGAGTACTTTTTTAATAGTATATCTTTTAAGGGTTTCTTTTAAACATCATGCTTCTGTGAGATAGAAACATTACAAAATCGCAAACTATACACCCCTCTCTTGATTACCTAACATAAAAAAATCCAAACGTTTACAATAATAGATTTTATAAAACTTACAGTGGAAAATAATGCAAACAAATTTTCTGTGCTGGTGTTGTAAAAATATATGAAATCAAGCAAAGCGATAGGCCAACTTAAGATAACACTGCACCACGGCACCGCGGCGCCCACTAAGATTACACAGGTACCAAAATCAAATACCTTTAGGGAGCTCCTGTTCTAAAAATGAATAAAAACAGGAATTTCGGCCCATGGATATATGGGAAACTAGAGTAGGTACGTACTTGAAGGGCTTAAAATTCGGGGAGGAGCTTATGTATTGAATAACAAACTGACTGTGCTTTATGCTTCAATTTAAGAAACATGATGAGCAACAATGACGTCATAATTGCGTAGGTACTCAATAGAAAAATATGTTACGTTATCTATAAGGGTAACAAAAAATTAAACAGTATAGATTTACCTGTTTGAATTAAAAATAGAGCAAAAGAACAGATTTTGCTTCGGTTTTGTGCCTAGGTACTACACCTAAAAATTAGTAAAACTGTTTCGTATCTTGTTTTTTATTAATACTCGCATTTACATAGCTATACTTTTCAAAATCGATCTCACTAAGGGGTTTGTTGTTAAAATAGACTTGTCAATAAAGGCAAGTTTTATTCGAGCAAAAATTGTGTGAACCCCTGAAATAAGACCTGACGAGCCGCCACTGGTTAAATGTCATCGCTTAACCGGGACACCAACAACTCAACGAATGGGAGAACTGCCTAGACGTACACCATCAAGACCTTTCACCCACGTAGGAGTTTATTATGCTGGACCAATCCAGATACTCATCAGCAAACGACGAGGAAGCCGATCCACAAAAGGATATATCTCTATATTTGTTTGCTTTGCAACAAAAGCAGTTCACATTGAACTTGTGGGCGATCTCAGCTCAGCAGCTGGCAGCGATGAAACGATTCACGTCAAGAAGAGGACTGCGCACATATCTATGGTGACAATGGTACTACGTTTGTAGGAGCAAACAAAGAGATTCAACAGCAGATATGGGCTGCCATCAAGCAATCAGCTGAACATGCGGCGAAAAACCTTTTGGCGGAAGGAATACAATGGAACTTCATACCACCTGCTTCATTCTTCACTTTGGAGGATTGTGGGAAGCTGGTGTAAAATCAGCAAAGTATCATTTAAAACGGGTTATTGGTGATTCAACACTTACGAAGAAGTGTTGATTCAACACTTGAAGAACTTACAACTCTTCTTACACAAATAGAAGCCTGTCTAAATTCGCGACAACTAACAGCTATAGGAAATGATACTGATGATTTCGACACTCTCACCTTTGGCTACTTTCTTGTGGGCATTGAAGAGAAAAACATTCCGCTCTCGCTGTACAATACTACAAAAGGTGATTCAAGACTTCTGGAAGATTTCGTCATCAGAACACTTAACACAGCTTCAACAAAGACCAAAGTGGAAGCAAAAAGAAGAAAATCTTCAAGTCGGAGACATTGTTCTCATCAAAGACGACAGGACACCGCCAACTACTTGGTTGATGGGGAGAGTATCAGAAGTTCATCGAGGCAATGATAATGGAGTACGAGCTGCAACGGTTTTTAGCATCAAGAAATACGTCAAACGACCAATCTCCAAATTATGTCGTTTGCCAATAGAAACAGAAGAGAAAGGAGAAAGTATTACTCTCAGCAACAACAAGAAACAAAGAAGAAATCATTCGCGAACAAAGTGAATTCACTATTATTGATCATGATATTATTCGGAATGTTAATGCCTACACAGAAAAAGTTGAAATCATGCCGTTCGAAAGTCAACCTGGAATTTATTTGGAAGATGTGGGACGAGCCAGCTTAATATCAAGTTCATGGAAGACTGTCATAATCTTCAATAAGTCGAGTTACTGGGCAGTGTTCGACACCTACAAGGAGTGTGTGCAGCAAATAAGAAAAATTTGCGCATCTAACGAACTAGAAGAAGTTAGAGCAATCATGTGCGATGGGATTCTGGCCCAATTTAAGCGACAATTGCAGCAGATTGAACTAAGCAACGAGGTTTTATTACACGCTAATGATGATTCGATGCGTAAGCAAAAACGCTCTCCATTTGACTTTGTGGGAACAATTACCAATGAGTTGTTTGGTATACTAGACCATTTGCCAAACAATATGAAGAACAATTGAAGCCATAAAAGAAATCGAGAAACACATGGTACAACTCATGAGGAACCAGACGACGATCATTGGTTCAACAATCAACATTTTCAAAAAGGAGCAGAAAGAAACAAGAAAACAAATCGAGCTACTGAATTCCATCGTAACAAAACTCAGCGATGAAAAGGGCAAATACACAAATATGAAGCTGTTCTCTTCAACTTTTATCAATGCGATCCTAATTATGTGGAATTGTCAGGCAACTCACCCGCTGATCCTAACAGTGCAGCAGTTCCAGGAGCCACGAGAACGTCCCACGCTCGTTGATGATACCTTGTGAAAGATACCATGAGTCGATTCTCCAGCTGTATAAAATTTTAAGCCCGAGAGAGGAAGAGTTACTGGCAGAAACATCATCATCGAAATCACTCTTCCACTTCTGTACAACGAGGAGTTCAAGGTGTACAAGGTTCTACCCAGCCCAACCTACAACAATGGAAGCTTCACATCTATTATTCCATCTTCGGACTACTTGCTAGTGAATCTTCAGGGAAATCACTTTTACCCTATCGACAAAGGCGAATTTTCACAAATACACAAATACACAAATATGATACACAAATAATAATAATACACAATATGAACAATTCATACACAAATATGAAGCTGTTCTCTTCAACTTTTATCAATGCGATCCTAATTATGTGGAATTGTCAGGCAACTCACCCGCTGATCCTAACAGTGCAGCAGTTCCAGGAGCCACGAGAACGTCCCACGCTCGTTGATGATACCTTGTGAAAGATACCATGAGTCGATTCTCCAGCTGTATAAAATTTTAAGCCCGAGAGAGGAAGAGTTACTGGCAGAAACATCATCATCGAAATCACTCTTCCACTTCTGTACAACGAGGAGTTCAAGGTGTACAAGGTTCTACCCAGCCCAACCTACAACAATGGAAGCTTCACATCTATTATTCCATCTTCGGACTACTTGCTAGTGAATCTTCAGGGAAATCACTTTTACCCTATCGACAAAGGCGAATTTTCACAATGCCGAAAAATGCCGTCTGATACTTACTGGTGCAACCTTCGGCATCCGATATACACATCCGGCGCTTCTGTAAGCTCGTGCGAAATGAGTATAATTCAGCACAGCGAACAACTAATGGATTCGTGCTTGATTAAGGACATTCCAGCATGGGTTTATTGGATGGAGATCTTTCACCAAAACGCGTGGATATACAACGTTTCGGCGACCTCGATCCGATCCCTACCACTCTAAAAGGGAGCGGAATATTGAAGTTGCTAGCAAGCTGCATGATCCATGACCAATCAATGACAGTAATTGGAAGACAAATGAAAAGCCGACGTACATCTTCGTTCCTGCCATCATTTAAACTTTCTTAGCAGTTAACTTCGTTTAACTACAAAAGAGAGCAACGACCCCTTCTGCAGACGGATATTTCTTTGGAGATTTCGAAAGTAGAGCATGCAATCGAGCTACAAAGAAGTCAAGAACATATCCTGAAGGAGATCAAAAGTGACAAAATTTATCAATACTCGCTTTTCGGGTTAACTGGCTTTTTGATCCTAATTGCTATAACAGTCACCATTATTCTGAAGGTTAAGAAGGTGTGCAATAAACCACCAAAGACAATGAAGAGAAGCATCCAACCGTTAAGGGCTACTATCAAAAGGTGTAACAGTGAGACATCGTTCCAAGATGTCGATTTCTGTGTTTCTGAATCTTGAGGAGGCCCAGCATGTTGTGATGGCAACATAATATGAACTTCCAACAACGACAACGTTGGAGTCAACGCGCACACGCCAGCACACAGGGCATTATATAACAATTATTTTATTTTATTTCCCTTGTGTTCAGTGCAACTCATATGCATCCAATTGATGTATCAAATTATTGTATCCAATTGCATTGTTCCGAATGAAGTTTGTAGAATAATGTAAATAATTTTTGTAGACTAAGCATATTATTTTAATATAAAAGACCTGTAGAAAGATAAATAAAACACTTGTTTATAGCACGTCAATCGACTTGCATCTTTTTCTTACTTCTCCAAAATTAATTAATTAATTCTCCAAATTAATGGATTAATTAATTTATCCAAACACGAACAGGAAAATAATTAACGAACTTGTAACCATTGCCTTCACAAACGCCATCGCGGACGGCAAACTGCAAATGGCCGTTAGAATGGCAGGTAAGAAAACGCTCGCTGAGGCTTTGGCATTCGCCCTGACCATGAAAGCAGCAGCTCAAGCTTCGCAGGGAAGCCATCGCATCAGGGAAATGGCTACAGTAGAGTGTTCATATCAACGCTTAGACATCAAAAGACACAACAAGCAACGTTTGAGGACAAATCAGGTGCTTGAACTGCAACAAGATCGGACGTCTACAGCGACAGGGCAGAGCTCCACCAAGGCAAGCAAGCTGGCCACATTGCGCCAGGAGAAGGCAAAATGACGAAGCGTTTGGCCGGGGCGAAGCATCCGTGGGGCTGAATTTGGTTGACGGAATCGGCGGGCCCCGGGACCATCATCCAAGTTTCATAAACAAAACTCCACAACAAGAGTATGATCGTGGAGGCAGTCATCGCCAACAGAAAATGTGTGGCCACTATCGACACGGGTACCACAGAAGAGAACTTGTCCAGACTACTTGGCTACATAACACCAGCTGTTACAGTCTGAAGACAGCTACAGGAGAAACAGCGGATACAACCAGCGGGGTCGACCTTCTCGCATGCATTCTTGGTAGCCGATATATGCGACGAATCCATCATAGGAGTGGACTTTATGAAGGCACATTAGCTTATTCTGGACTCTCGAATGCAAGTATTAAGGTATCGAACCATCGAGAATCCTATGGCATACGGAAGCGACGACGCTGTGAGTCCTCGGACGAAAATGAGAAGCGATGAAGTTCTGTAGCCGTCTTCAGAGACGTCTTTGAACGCGTTTGGAGGACGATCCTGGGAACCACCGATTCAATCTCGTTGAGCCAGATATTGAAAAAGAATTCCAGAAATATGTAGTGGAAAAGGTTCTGGCGAAACCAAAAAACAACATGATACCGGTCAAGGTTTTGAACCCGAACAAACAAAACGTCGATTAGACAAGGAGAGATGATTAAAAGATGCGTCACCATCGCAGCAGTTTCGACTATAACTGAGAGTGAATCTGTGAGTCAAGTCTATCCAAAGGGCAGACTTATGCAAAACTATTCCCGGATACTCTGAACTAAATCAAGAGCAGAAAACCATAGCGGAGAATTTCATTGGTGAGTCCACTAATATATTTACAAAACAGAGACAATGGTCGAATACGCCTAGTACAGAACCGCATAGACTCCGGAAATGCCAACACGATCCACCGAGGTTGAAGAGATGATATCGACCATGGAAAAAGAAGGTTTCGTGGGCAACACCTGTTGTACTGGTGAAAAAGAAAGGTAGCAGAACTAGATTCTGCGTAGACTACCGGAGGTTAAACAAAAACACGAAAAAGTAGAGCTACCATTTGCCTTGAATTAACGATACCTTGGATACACTCTCTGCAGCAAAATAGTTTTCCACCCTTGACCTGAAAAGTGGCTATTGTCAGGTACAGACCCATCCAGAAATTGTGTAACCCTCCGGCCACTTTTGAGCGTTTTATGGAACGTGTCTTACATGGTCTGACGTGCAAAACCTGCTTGGTGTACTTGGACGATGTCATCGTTGTGAAAGACTTTGGTTGAACATCCAGACAATTTGAAAGATGTGTTCACACGGCTTAGAGGAGCACAATTGAAGCTAAATCGAACGTCTGCACTCTTCAGAGCGGAAGTGAAGTAATTGGGGCATGTGATATCGTCGGATGGAGTGAAGACGGATCCAGAGAAAATTTAAGCTGCGAGAAGTTGGCAAGTTCCAAAAAAGCTTTCTCGGTCTTGACACATATTACAGAAGATTCGTGAAGGACTTCGCCGGAATCGCCAAATGTCTGCACCAGTTGACCGAAAACGGAAGACATTTTAAATGGTCAGGTAGTGCAAGAAACGATGTCGAGACATGGTATTGGAGATGCCCACGTGCGCTGCTAGTAAGGGACTCAAAATCAAAACAAGAGGTAAAATGCACCAGTACAACGCCGGTGCCCATTTTGAGAAGATCGCCATCGACATCGCAGGCCGGCCCATTTCCAGAAACTGAGAACGACAATCGTTACATCCTTGCAGACTACTTCAGCAAGTGGCCTGAGGCTTTCGCAATCCCAAACCAAGAAGCTAAAACCGTTGTCGACTAGATAATGGACCACTGGGTATGCAGGTTCAGTGTGCGAATGGAACTACATTCCGATCCATGACGAAATTACGAGTCAAAGTTATTCCAGGTGGTATGTGCATGAATAGGACTACAGAAGACACGATCTACACCCCTTCACCCGCAATCAGATGGAATGGTAGAACGCTTTAACAAGACCCTGAAGGAACATTTTTCCAAAGTCGTGGACGAGAATCAACGGGATTAGGATTGGCGAATACCTTTGTTCCTAAAGGCCTACCGAAATTCGATTCATAGTACAACTGGTTTTACTCCATCTGATGTTCTTTTAAGACGAACTGCAGGCTACCCGAAATGCGGAGGACTTCGTGATGGATCATAGAGGAAAAATCAACGACATACACCAGAGGATCAAAAGCATACACACACTAACCACTACGCCACGGCATCCCATGAAGGATAATATAGAAGAAATGTTGGTCTGTGACGTTTGCATCAAAACTAATGAGGACAACCTGGCAACACCTGGTCCATCAAAAAGAGTGTAGCCAAGAAAAGGCCTACCGGGGATACCACACGGTTAAAAAACGCGCCGATTACTCTACCTCAAGGTGGTTTGGAAATGAGTGCGGAGTTTCTTCGCCTCAACGCGTGTTGCCAAAACTATTGACTTTACGAAAAAATTGGTAAAAACATACATTGTAGGAAATTTTCTCTAGTTTCATCTATCCTTTATTTATATAAAAATGATGCCAAACTACAGAAAAGAGTTTCATGATGACGAATGCTGTAATTAAATAACTAATAAAAACTAATAATAACTAATAAAACGCTGCCGATATTTATTCTTTTGCAATATTAAGGTCTACGCACTTTCTTCTCGAATCAAATAAAACTTTTACTTCTTTCAGTAACTTTTTTGCTTCTTGCTTAACGAAATTCTGATTACCGTTTACAATGGATATAATACTAGGCACTTTCTATTGAACGTATGTCAGAGTAAACGATGGGAAGCTATTTCATGATCTGCAATCTCATGTTCTGCTGACCCTTTTCTTATATGTTAAACATCTCCTTCTCTTCCTTTCTCTTATCATACAATTAGAATGGACATAATTGAAATGTTTGCCAAAAAATACTCCGATGGTTATAACATTGCTTTGCTCCGTAATTAGAAGGATATTCGCTAGTTTTCCCGACCATTACACCGGTAAAATGGATGTGATATGTCAACATTGTAAAGCTTTTAAGTTTAAAAGTGAAGCCCCTTGTATGTGATTTGCAAGTGGAAAAGTCAAACTGCCTGAATTGACTCCGCCACCAGAGAAATAAAATTTATAAGTGGAATCATATGGAGTCGCACCAAATTCAAAGCATTTTCTTGATCAAATTCAAACTTAAAATTTGTGTTTTCAAATGACTTCATTAAGTGCCAATAAAATCATATATGATAATTTTATGCCCACTTTTAAGTGGGCATAAAATATTCATATGTATATTTTTTTGTAAATATTTCACGAGTTTTCGTAAAACTGATCATAAATAAACCTAAGCAGATATGGTGGCAAATTTATTACTTAGCTCACTTGTAACTTGGCTCACTTATAATTTTCTTTAAATTTATTTTATCGGCAATAATGAAGAGCAAATTAATCAAAGATGCACAATAGCAAGAAATATAAAAAGGCCGATAATTGGCGAGTTACAGAATATGTCCCATGATTACAATGAATTAGTCAATCTTTCTACAACTACTTTCTACGATGCAATCGATTGTTTGCCAAGTGATAACCATAAAATTTATATTCGTGCGGATAAAGTACCAGCAGTTATTAACCCAGCGAAACAGGTAAAAGAGCCAGAAGGGGGATATTGTTAAAGAAGAAAAAAAAACTACTGCAGGGTGCAATTTTTTCAATATAGGGGCTCGATTGGCAAAGATACGCGGTAGCAAAGTTGAAATTCGGAAAGGGCACATCGAAATACATATATATTTAAAACTGTCAATTTTCAAAACTACCGGAAAACTTTCCAGGTAAAACTACCTTTATGACTGTACGTACTGTGACGCCATAACTAAAGCAATAGTTTGAGTATATGAAATTACATATACATAATAATAATGTATACCATATGTATATTTTTTATAAGTTGATGTTCTTTTCCCAAACGATAGGACTCCAAATAAAAAGTTGTTATTTAAGAAAAGTAGAAAAAATTTGCGCGACGCAATGATGAAGATAGCACTGACTCAAACGATTAATAAATTACCAACGCGTGCAAATTTGAACTAATGGAAGTATAAAAATATATGAATCTTCGTTTTTTTAAAGCTCCACCATACGACTGCAATTTCACAAAAAAATTATAGTTATGGTTTAGCAATTTTTAAGTATGTATTTGAAAGAAATTACCACTAAGATGTTCCTTTTTAATGTCCGGCAAACCTTTGCGCCTTCGTTCCCGTTCGTGTTCCCGTTCCTTTTCCTTTTCTTTGTCACGGTTGCGCTCGGCTAAGCGTTCGCGCTCACGTTCTCTTTCACGCGAAGTACGACGGCGATTAGTCCTTGGCGAACGACTTCTAGACCTTGACCTGGAACGACGTCTTCTTTCTCGACCAGGCAATCGTTCTCTGGATCTGGATCTGCTTCGAGTCCGTCTTCTCTTGTAGCGATCACGATCTGGTGTCGGGCTTCTGGAGTCATTCCCATCCAAATTAATGACCTGTTTTTGTTTTAGAAACAGTATAAGATAAAGAAAGAAACACAAAGAGAAAAATGACCAAATAAAATGTGATTTTTATATTTAATGGTGATAGTGTTTATTTCGCTCATTACAGTCGCATGTTGACGTGTGCGTTTGATTTACCGGTTTCATTAAAAGTATCTTCATCTTTGCGGTCGCGTAGTTTTTTTTCTTCTACAATGCGATGCACTTTCTAAGTTCTAGTTTGTATTAGTCAAATTTTAAATAACTTACCAGATTGGTACGCAAACGTTGTTTAACCGTCAGGCGGAATTTCTTTGTAATTTTCCTTACCTTGTCTACAGCTGGAAATTCCGACGAAGATGCATTCACGTCAACAACGGAAAGCCGTATGCTCTGCTACTTTCATAAAACCCAACAAAAAAGCTATTTATAACAATTGCATAGAACTGCAACTACGACTTGCTTCATCGGCGTGATTAGATTTATTAAGTTCAAATTTATCAAAATATTTATACATGTAAAAACTTTAGGCATGTATTATTATGCTGAATATTGGCAGAAATTATCGGTTTACTCAAGACTTAAATTTAACTAAAAGCATCGTATTTGAAGCATCATATTTACTCGAATGTACAGAGCCGTACAACAGCATATTAAATTATGTAATTTATAAATTCATAAGGAATTTAATATTACACAATGCTCATAAGGACAATACAAGTTTTTTTCACGTTGCAGCTTGCGCAAGGATCTGGCAAACCCCCCGAACTCCTTTGCCATTAAAGCCATCAAAATTCACCGTTTGGAATCGGCAAAAAAAAAAAACGATATAAAAATGAGGGGGCATATGGTCAAGACCGAATGGTAAGTCGAATGAGCCATTTCCGTCCGTCCGTCCATGTGTCGGTAGTTTTTAGGCCTTAAATTTAGAGCTAGGAACTTTAAACTTGATGTCTAGATCCCGAAGCTTGTGTAAAAAGCTTGTTACAAGTGTAAAAATTTTTGAAATCCGCCCACATTTTACGCATTAGCATGAAAAATCAAAGTTGTCGTAGGAAGCTGAAATTTGGTATGCGATATCCTCCCTTAAGTGTATTGTGATGGGCAATTTAAAAAAAAAAACGAAATTGCCCCCATGAGGGCGTGGTCTTATTTAATTTGCAATATAAACAGTTTTTATTCGATACAAGGAAACACAACGCCTTTACGAACAATCATTGGAATATTCTCGAGAAATACAACAACTCGAACCACTCTTGCAATTCATCGAAAAAATGTTCCAATCCAAGGAAACCATCCAATCAAAGGATCTCATCCTTGGCATATATTTATGTATATAAAAATGAATTCTTGTATATTTGTTTGTCTTACACAATTGTCTATACCATTCATCAGATTGCAATGAAATTTTGGTGAGCGGCTGTTTGCATACTTGCCGGAATAATTGTTTAAAAAATTAAAAAAAATTGCAAACGGTAATGCATCAAATGAATGGTAAACGCTTTGCGGATTGTTCGTTTTTGACGATTTTGGGCTTAATCGATTCGTATTGGCCCAAGGAAGGACATTGGCCCATAGATAAGACTCTCAGACAATTTCCAATGCAACTTGCACACATTCACTGTGTTTAAGATATTTTAATTTAATCAAATCAAAATATCAAAAATTAAATAAAATCTGTAAAAAAATATTGAATCTGTAAAAAAAATTGCCTTTGGAGGCCAAAGTGTTTGAGGGCATTCATAGAGGATTCCATCCCTCTTTATCGCGGGTTAAAAGGTTATTATTAAAACTACTTATTTAAAGTAATTTTCATTCCAATTCGAATTGAAAATTCAAAGCTTCAACAGGATAATGTCTGCCGGGTCAGATAGGGCGGGTGTCAGCTCTCTGGCAGGCGCCTGTGGCCATATACGGATATGTGAAAGTTTCACTCTTTTTTACCTTTTTTCTCTATAAATTATAAGCTAATTGAGACCGACAATTTTAATGGCATATTCGGAATCGGGACACCCAAATCCATATATTAAAATAAAAAATCCAACATATTCCACTCCGACCTAACCTTGCCATAATAAATTTACTACTATAACGATAAATTAAAAAAAAAATTGTACAAAATTATTATGCTACAAAAAAAAAACAGTTCTCAAATTTATTTTTTTTAAATAGTCGCTAGGTTCTAAAAGTTAAGTTTTCTTAAAATTCATACATTTACATTTACAAATACATTTTTGGTCAATTTTCTTAATTTTCTTTCCGTAAGAACCTTCCACAAAGTATAAGAAAATTTTTTGATAAAAGATTAATGAAATCGGTAGGTAACGCCATTCTCAAGTTATAGCGGAACCAAGTGAAATATGGATTGATTTGTTGTTGACCACCGCAGCGGAAGGCAAGATCAGTTTTTCAATTTTGTTTGGATATCAAAAAGCATTTGTAATAATGAAAAATTACGTATTTGAAGTAGTTTCATTCCATTTCGAATAGAAAATTCAAGGCTTGGACAGGACAACGTCTGTCGGGTCAGCTAGTGTACCTATATGCAAAAGTTTCTTGGAGAAAAAAATACAGAAGCGGAATGAGTTTGTCACGAAAAAAAACTCTGCATAAACTGTTTAAGACCAGGGCACTTTATGGCTAACTGCTTATCACATGGGCGTTGTCAAATTTGTCAGAAAAAACACCACAACGGATAATAAAGTACTTTTGGCAACGGCATTAGTCAACCTGATTGGGCAGAATAACAATGTACAACGAGTCAGGGCGTTGATAGATCAAGGCTCGCAAACATCTTTCGTAACAGAAGGAATGGACCCGACCCTATATACGGTGTTACACCAAATCTAAAAGTTTTTTGGCCCGAATTCATATATTTTTTGTATAGGCCACGCACCGTTGTACCCCACAAGCGGACCATTTGGAATGCAGTAGAGTGGGAGGGTTATCCATCACTTCAGATCATAACCTCGCGCCTAAATGGTAAAGAAGAAGGCCACGCCCCCAAAATTGGGCCTGGGCTAAAAATTAAAATCAATTAATTGTAATTCCGTTAGAATCATAAGAAAATACAGTAAAAGCGATTAATATTTCAGAAAAATAAACAGTTTTTTCTAAAATCGCCCCTCAAAGGTGGGCGGAGCTCAAAACTTTGTATGAAGCAAACAGTAATATTTTTGATATAGCTTAAATGCACCCGCTTTGCCGGGTAAAAACAATTTTATACAAAATATTTGGTCTCATGTATTGTATTAATTGTTTGGTCAAAATTAGTAAGACAGATTGTTTGCCATGAAATTTAAAGGGTCCGCCAAATAACTTTTTTTTTGAAAATGCAATAAAAAAAAACTACTGAATATTTTCTCAAACTCCTTTTTTTATTTGAAAGTACAATCCTTCCGGATAATAATGGAAAACAATTTCATTCAAATGGCTGCCTCGGCTGGCCATGCAGTAGCCTACACGATCGCTCTAATTTTTCAGCACATTATCGATTGTGTGCAGCTGTATTTCACCAATGGCTTCACGAATTTTGTCCTGTAAAGCGTCAATCGTCTCTGGCTTGTCGGCAAACAATAGTCCAACGGTGTCAAATCGCAGCTCCAACGTCGCAAAACGACATCAGCTCTGCGATTGATAATGCGATCTTCAAAAACAGGGCGCAAAATATCGAGTGTAGCTTTGCCTGTGTGGCACGTAGCGCCGTCCTGTTGAAACAAATGTTACCAATATCCTTCTCTTCAATTTTCGTGAACAAAATTTCGTTCAACGTATCCCAATAACGATCACCATCGACTGTAACGGCCACTCCTTGCTCATTTTCGAAGAATGGCCCAATTGTGCCTCTGGACCAAAATCCGCACCAAACAGTGACTCGTTTTGGGTGCATCGGTTTTTCAATGTATGCGTGGGGGTTTTCTGCTCCCAAATGCGACCAATTTTGCTTGTTTACATACCCGCCAACATCAAAATAAGCTTCATCTGAAAAGATGATTTTTTACGTACGCAATTTTCGCACACATTCTGCAACATTACCATGATTTTTAAAGTAATGTCGCAATATTTCCCAGCGTTGTTCAAGCGTATACACAACCATGAAATTTGAAAAATTTGAAAAAAGTATTTTGTAAAATTAGAAGTGGAAATACTAATTTTCGAACCTGATCTGAAGAACTGGACTTCCAGCCCCACCAACTTTCACCTCTCTTGCTTAAAATTTAAGGCCTAAGAGTTATTTACATACGGACGGATGGGCATGGCTTAATCGATTCTCCTGTCGGTCCCATTCATATCTCTAAAAGGTCTTAGGGGTATACGGTGATTATTTCACTGCGTTACAAACTATACAACAAACTTTATATACCCTGGGAAAACTCAAGGGAATGTTCCGATTGTCGTTATGCAATTTATGTGATGAAATAATTTTATTATTTTATAAAGTTATTATTTGTTACTCAATTTTTTTAATAATATTGGAGAATCGGGAAAAATGATTGAATTATGTTTATGAAAAAAAATATTTTATGTTTACAAAAAAATATTATGTTATGCTGTTGAAGATTGATAAATGAAAAATCCAAAAATGTATTGAATACAGCTAGAAATGTGTTAGAAATGCTTTTTAGGCTACGAAATGAATTTTAATAAAAACTAGTGGGAGGGTTACAATCCGCTTCCAATTACCAATCCAATTGACCACTGTCACGCTCCAAATTGCGTAAAAATTCTCAGTTGGTAAATTTCAGTTTCTGTTAACTTTAATTGTGTTCAGAATTTGTCAGTTAAGAATCTTCTTTCTAAAAACAGGGGCTTCTTAAAAGGGTGTTTTATATGTGAACATGCAATATACACTTGTCCATGCGCAAACATTGCAACCTCTAAATTAATATCGCATATTCTTGGCCGCATATTCTATGCCTTATTGGTTGTGATAGCAAAAGCAAGTTGTATCGGAACTTATTTTGGCCGATATTTTTTTTAGAACTTCTAAAGAAAATGAAATGACTATCAATATATCCATATTCTCCAACATTATTATTGTTTCAAAAATATCAAAAACTTAGATGCATCATGAATTCCGGACACTTCAACGCCATTTAACTTTATAGAGCTTAAGTTTTAATTCCTCAACGCATGTACCCCTTCATACTAGCGGGAAAAGCCATTGCAAGATCTGGTATTCGTGATTGAGTGAGTGAGACTACACAGGGGAAAAACATCCCAATGGCTGGACCACGAATGCATGCAATTGGAGCCAAATTGAAGCCAAAACAGCCAGACCATACACGTTCTCCAGATATGAGAGACTAAATTCCCCGCATTTCAAGGAGAAAGAAAGAAATTAAAAGTTATTTAATTGCAACATTCGTTATCATCGAACTCTTTTGTGTGGTTTGGCTTGTCAAATAAATGCATATAGCCGTCCACTTTGGGTGCATCTAGCAAGCATTTTGCCATAGTGCACAGCAGGGACGAAGCGTCCATATAATGAGTTGAATGAGTGCTTCCGTAGCCCTTGGAAAAGCATTCTTTGTTTAAGAAGGATAAATAACGACACAACCCATACAACTCTTTCTAATAGCTGACAACACTGAATATCTCTCTACGACGGCACACTCTCCAACTACTGCACCCACCAGAGAATGCCCCTAACATCACTCCATTATTTGCTTATACGCAAAGCATTGCCTTCTGGAATGAGCGCCATCCATGCATTTTCCAAATTCGCATTCTTACCGAAATCAACTCATAAAGTCATATTAGAATCCATTCAATATTTTCCCGTTCGACCCATTATTAGTGAGGAATGAGTTGAGTGGATTCATTATTGAAATTTGAAGATACACTATTTGAGTTATTGTCAGCTGTCTGTATCTGCCAAAAGGCCAATGAGTCCAATTTCACTAAACGAAGGAGTAAAATGAAAAGATAACTGTGATCTTCACGTGTGTGTAATTATAGCTTTGATGGTTAAAAAGACAGTGCGTTTGGGTCTACTGGAGTCATTTTAATTTTAATAAAAAAAGCTAAATATTATAAATTTTGGCTTTTATTTTTTTGTTTTACAACTGAGTGCTTACGCTTCCCGAAAATTTACGCCTCGTGCCTGGTGCACAGCGTTTTGGATCTGTAATCTCCTCGTTCTTCACTGATTTATTTTGGTATATAAAAAATGCAATAGACAAAGAAAATGCTTTTCTAATGCTTCATGACTCGAATTCTTGCAGAACTGAACCTTTCGAATAAAAACCGTGTCATTGGCTGAACTTCGTCAAACGATAAATAATCTGAAGAACAACAAAGCACCTGGCTACGACTTAATTACTAGCGAAATTCTAAACGAGCTACTGAAAAAAGCTTTGGTCAAGCTACTCTATATCATTAACGCCTCCATAAGAATTTTATACGTTCCAAGGGAATGTAAAGTGGACGAGGTCATAAGGGTTCCGAAACCAGGAAAATGTTCGAACAAAAAAAAAAGTCTTACAGACCTATTTGGCTACTGCCGATAGTATCTAAGGTATTCGAGAAACTGTTGCTTAAAAGGTTGCAACCAATCATTGAAGAAAGACGATTGATTCCGGATCACCAATTCGGATTTAGGAAAAAGCATTCAAGAATCGACCAGGTCTATCGAATAACAAACGAAATCGAGAAAGCTCTGGAAGCGAAAAAGATATGTACTAGCGCTTTTCTCAACGTATCGCAAGCCTTCGACAAGGTCTGGCACGAAGGCCTGAAGTACAAGTTAAGGCTTAGCTTACCAGAAAAAGTTTATAGAATCTTAGAGTCTTACCTTGAAGACAGAATCTTTCGCGTAAGGTACGAAAATTAGTACTCGGAATACAAAGAGATTAATGCCGGTGTCCCGCAAGGAAGCGTTCTTGGCCCAATGTTATCTTTGCTTTATACAAGAGACATGCCCCACGATGAGGGAACAGTTTTAGCTACGTTCGCTTACGACACTGCTATTCTCGCTATTGATACGACAGTTGAATTATCAACAGGGAAACTTCAGCGCGCTTTAGACAAAATATGCGATTGGACGAAGAGCTGGCGAGTCGTCCTTAACGAGACTAAGTCAACGCATGTTAACTTTACTTATAAAAAGATAAACAACAAACCTTTATTCATTAACCCGGTACAAGTCCCATACTCAATTGAAGCGAAATATCTAGGAATGACTCTAGACGCAAAACTTAAATGGACGCACGTTAAAAAGAAAAGCGACGAGCTCAAAATCAAGTTAAGAGAAATGAATTGGCTTATCGGAAGATTTTCGAAACTTAGCATATATAACAAACTGCTTTTGTATAAGCAAGTGCTAAAACCATCTTGGACGTACGGTATACAACAATGGGGTTGTACTGAACCAAACAATATATCTATTTTAGAAACTTTTCAAAATAAGACACTCAGAGCAATCGTTAATGCTCCATGGTACATAAGAAATAGCGATCTACACCGAGATCTAGGAATCGCAACCGTGACTTACGAGGTAACAAACTTTGCTCGCGAAATTGAAGTACTCGTCTTCGCGGACATTGCAAAAATAAAATTATCCGAAATTTGGATCAGACAAATCTTACGCGCCGATTACAACGAATGAGACCGTTGGATCTAGCAGTATATGATGAAACCGCATAAATTGACGGTATAGTAGGTGCTTTCATTGGAAGGCAGCCTGCCACACGCGATTACTACAGAAGCTTGAACTAATTGTTAAGAAAACTTAGTTGTAGTCTAACGGAAAATGGGTGGTTTTTTAGTGAGTAAGAATCTCACACCACTATGAGCACGCGCGGCCGGTCCTCGTAGGGCCTATGAAGGCTTTTCCTACCCACGGAAAAAAAAAGTTGACAACTCAGCTCCCCTGAAAACTCGAACATCACAAATCCTTCTTTGAACACACGATGGTACAACAAAGAAATCAATCAGTGGCCTCTGAATTAAACTGTGCTTGTACCATGTGTATTTGTGAATGTCGTTGTGTGGGAAAAAGGTGTTCGTGATGGGCAAGCCATATGCACAGCAAAGATCTAACAACTTCCCTCCGTTCCTGTTTCGATCCGGGTCACCGTACGATCAGAGTCGATCGTTCAAGCTTAAGCTTTAAGATCAGAATCCTTCCCCCTAACGGAATGACATCGAATACATTTTCTTACAACCGGGGGCTTGTGAGTATCCCCACACCCGCCTGTGCAGTCATGTGATTTGGGACGCCAGACTAGAAGAGTTTCCACCCATCATCAAAGTCTTTTATTCCAGAACCCTTCCACTTAGTTGAGGAGATGCCAATTGCATCGAGCTGATACTTTTTGGCCTCCTCAACCTGTTCAAGTTCCTTCCTCGTTAGCGACGAGACATTCCACGTGCCAATTTTGAGTTGGTGCCGTTGTCGATTTGTAGAGTTTCCACCTAACCCCTCATTTTGACTTGGCGCTGTCCCCCCTCCGCTTCCCGTAATGGATAGAAGCACCATTGACTCAGTTCATGATTTTTATATCCCATCCCGTCGGATACGAGGTATATTAAGTTTGATTCATAGTAGATAGCTATAACATAATTGACACTCTAAAAGTGAATCCTATCCTAATTAACATACTCTAAAAGTGAATCCTAACCTCTAAATTTCTAAATTTCTTATTGCTAAAGGGAAATTACTAAAGTCGAATAGATTGAAGAAATATATTCCGATTTTCACTCAAATCGAAGAAAGGTTGTATATTGATGCCAAAAAAACCTGGGTTCAAAGAAGAAAAAACAATTTTGCCGCCAAAATCGGGATTGACAAAAATCAAAATGTCTAACAATTCCTCCCAAGTCATAGTAGGTCAAATTTTATTTTTCAAGTGTGTTTGCATTTTTATATACTTATGAAAAAAAAAAATATTATATAGAAAACACTTCTTTTAAATTCTAAGCATGAAAAATGTAATTTTTTAGTTAAGCAGTAATAAACCCCTTGCATTTTGTTTTTTTTTCTTTTAGTCAAAGAAAAAGTGTTTTGAGCTAATAGTCCCCGCAGCTATGCTGATTAAATTAAGCATTGTAATTTAAATTACTTGTTATTAAAACAAAATAATAATAGTAATAAAAGTGTTTTCTAAAAAAATATCGCAAAAACGAGAAAATTTTCTTTTTTTTTATTTTGCTCCCCTAAAATGGGCACTTAAAGTTAAGTGGAATTTTTTTTCATAAATTCACCAGAGTATACTCTATAAAATTCAAACTTACTTACTTAAGGTGGCGCTACAGTCCGGGCGGAACTGGACCTCCGCCAACATGCTTCGCCAGCCAGCTATGTAACCAGCTAGCCGTGTCCAGTTTCGTACGCGAAGCTGGCTGAGGACCCTTCCACTTGGTGCTCCTCTACTTCCTTCTTAGCCCTACTTAAAAATGCACACACTTGAAAAATGAAATTTGACCTACCATGATTTGGAAGTAATTGGCGGCCATTTTGATTTCTTTTCGAAAAATCCCGATTTTTGCAGCAAAATTAAATTTTTTTTTTTTTTCCTAGACACCACGTTTTTCTGGTATCAATATACAACTTTTCTCCAATTTTGAAATTCGGATAATATTTTCTCGATTTATCACGATTTCAGTGCAAAAATTCTTAGCAAAAAGAAATTTAGAAATTTAGAGGATAGGATTCCCTTTTAGAGTATATCTATCAACAAATCTTGAAGTACGCCCACTTTAATTGTTATCATGAAAAATCAAAATTGCCCCCATTTTGGGCGTGGACGCATTTAAATTGCAGTTTTTTCAACCCTTATTTGTGTGCAATATGTTTGCTTATATTCGAGAAATCATATATCATCAGAAATCATATAACGGGTGATTTTTTAAGAGGTTGAGAACTTTTTTTAAAAAAAAACACAAAAAATTCGAAAAAATTAATGAAATATTTATTTGAATTGATAGTTTGAACCTTGCAATTTAATGTTTAAAGATAATTTCATGCAAATGTTGACCGCGGCTGCGTCTCAGGTAGCTAGACATTAGCCTTGACATACCCCCACAAAAAATAATCTAATGGTGTCAAATCGCACGATCTAGGCGGCCAATTGACCGGCCCGAAACGTGAAATTAACTGTTCACCAAACTCGCCTCGCAATTGCGCCATTGTTTCACGATGAACATTTCGAACCGAGCACGAATTTTGATAGTAAAATTCAATAATTTGCAAGCGTTGTTCATTTGTAAGACGATCCATGGTTAAATTGCAAACCAAACTGAAGCTGCTTGACAGTGACACAAGGTACTAAACACACGTCAGCTGTCAAAACCAGTGTTGCCAAAACCAAACCAGCTAAAAAATCACCCGTTACAATCAATTTACTGGAAAAATTTTAACCACGTCCACTTTTGAGGGCGTACTTGAATAAAAGCCTAGTTTTTTGTTATTTGTTATTAAGTCATTTTTATAATATATAAAAACTTAAGCCTTTTTATTCTTCGTTAATAGATGTCTCCGGAATGTATTAAGGATTTTCTGACCAAATTTTGTATCGAACTTTATCTGAGAACAGGTCAGCAGCCTACAGGCATTATGATCCAACGACGAACAAGGCAGTGTGCCGGCCACATTTGGAATGTGACAGTTGTTCTGCCATAAACCAAATGTGGCAAAAGAGCCGGTCGACCGCGAAACACATGACGTAGAACTGTCGAGGAGGAATGCAAGCAGCTGGGAAAGAGTTGGAGCGATCTTAAGCCCATAGCTCTTGTTTCTGTGGGTTTAACACGTGCTTAAGAGTTTATTTAAAGTACATAATGTCTTTGAACTGAACTTTAGGTTTAAGCTATAGAAAATAAAGATTGTTTTCGTTTAAAAAAAAAAATTTCCGTTTCCCGTCTTGAGCTACAGTCCAAATATTTTGGTAATCCGAATGCCCTTGCAATAATTACTGATTCGGAATAGCAAGACATCACTGCGATATGTGTATGATTTTAGTAATGCAAACCAACAAAATTTACAAACACCACTACTAATTGCGTCTAAAGTAGAAAATAAATCAGGGATTCGGACCTCCAGATCTTTCAAAACTGTCAGGGAACAATCAGGGACCTCCAGAACTTTCAAAACTGATAGACGTCTTAAAAGGCTGAAGTTTTATATTTTAGCATCTCCTAATGACTGTAAGACAGAAAAAAGAACAATTAAATCGATAAACCTCCTTCCGTGGACGTCGCGTCGATTTAAAGGGTAAATTTTCAAATGAATGCTATTCAAAATTTTTATTCAAAATCGAAAAATGTTTACTCAATATACTACGTAGAGTACACTTAGTTCTACCTTTGTATATAAACATTTAAATAGTAATCTCACTTTGACGATTCGACACGAGCGCCCCTAGTGAGCCTGCCCAGCGCTAACATTTCCTGGGATGGTTTTTGGATTTGCTAGTCTCTCTTTTGGTTGCACGGTGAAGGTGGTTTCTTGCCAGTGGGGAAATGTGTCGGAATGAACAGATCTTAAATTATCGGTGATTTGCTTGCTCACTCCATGTTAAAACATAAGCGAAGCGAAAATTTTTTATTTAGTCTTTTTTTTTGTGCTTTTGAAATTTGAAAGTATTGGGTGAAGAAGTAAATGTATTGATAATATTATTTTTGTTTCATCTTCTTCCTTTTGATGTGTTTACCTATCACATTGGAAAAGAAAAGGCGAAGGATTTGCGTTTTGCTTATTTTTCTGCCCGTGATTGAATAAATCTGGGTTGGGTGGGTAGGTAACTATGTATATTATCGTGTGGGGCTTGGTAGTTGGGTATTTTTTTATAATGTCATAAATGCATACATGGTTTATTATGGCTTAGGAGGATAAAACCGTAATAGGTAGTGATGGGTTTAAGAGTGATTTTTAAGTAGCAGCGATCGCTGAGAGCAGTTAAAGGCAATAGCAGCCTAAACTAGCAGTGATTTGATCACTCTCAAGATCACAGTTAAGGAAGCAAAGAGAGATATATTTTTGCTGTTTTAGCTACATTATTTACACGATTAAATGTTTTTGTTCCTTTCATTGAGAAAAAATACAAATAGCTGAAAGAAATGGTAATTTGAACATATTTAAACATACTAAAAATATACCAGTTGAACAAAATATATTTATTTATTATTAAAAAAAACCGCATAACTGACATAAAGTTGGAGATACTCCTAGCAAAACATTAACATAACCAGCAATCGCACAATAATGTGCATAAATAAACAATAAACTAGCTATTCATTGAGTCTTAAAATATAAAAAATAGGATAATTAACGCTAATGACACAAATAGGATAATTAACGCTAATGACACAAAGTTTTTATTTCAGTTTATTGCAATTCAGTTCGTTTATATAAAAAATAAAATAAAAATTAAAGGACTTTTTTTATTTAATTTAATTTTATTGTTTAACAATAATATGGACGATGAAAATAATTAAAATTTCATCTTAAAACTAATCGAATTGTGAAACACAAAATTAATACAAAAAAAAATCACATCATAATAAAATAAAAGTTATTGCAATTCATTTCTCTTTCAAAAACAAATAAATCATAATAATGATTTTTAATGATTGTTATTGCTATTTCAGCTCATTTCGCAGTGGAAAAATAAAAATAAGAACTTAAACTAAAATAAAAGTGTAGTGGAAAAATGAAAAAAAGAATTTAAACTAAAATAAAAAAAAGTCATTTATGTATCTTTCACAGTTTCGAGTTGGACATTTTTAAATTGGGTTACTGACATAGCAAAAAAAGGGGTTTATTAATTATATTTTAAAAAAGAGTATTTTATTCACTTTTTTACTTGTTAATCTGTTCCGTCGTTCGGTAACAAGTTGGCCTGCTTTTGAGAAAAGTCTTTCGCATGGTACTGTTGTTGCAACCATGCAATATCTCAATTGCACAAGTTTACTGAGATTCGGATAAATGTGTTCGTTTTTTTACCACCAAAGTAAAGGGTCGTCGCTTCTGTTTATAATTGGGTTGAACTTCAGATATCTTGTTGTCAAAATCTGGCCAAAAGGAGAAGGAGTCGGTCTCACTTTGTTGAACTGCACTAGTTTCAGGAACAGCGGGAACAGCAATATTTTCTGTAACCCATCTTGTTGCTTCTTCTTTAACCCAGCTTAATGCGTGTTCATCTTCGAAAACATATTGCTTAAATCTTGGATCCAAAAAAGAACACAAGCCAATTGTCAAATTCTTTTCCACGTTTGCGAATTGTGTTTTTAATTCTTTACGCAGTTTTTCTGCAAAGCTTCTTACATGCTCGCCTTTCTTCTGATCAATAATTTTTTTGGTGACTCGAATAAGACCAGTTGAGACAGGGATGATTTTACTTGCGGTAAGAAACTCTTCATCGCTCATTTCTCGCGTAGCCTTTTCAAATGGACGTAATATAAGAACAACCTCTTCGGCTATGGATCATTCTTGATCGGTCAACATTTGCAGATGCGGGGCATTTACGTTGATAAGAGTTACCCTGATTGCTTCTTTTAATAAAATGAAACGTTCAATCATGAAAAACGTTGAGTTCCACTTTATTTTTACGTCATTTAAAAGCAGCTAGAGGTTGCTCTTTACCCAACATTACCTGACTGCGGAAGTTTTTCATTGGCCTGAGGACTTCATTTGAAGTAGTTCACTACACTTTTTATTTTTTTAGAGTTTTTTTTATGGAACTGTTCGAATTTTCATCAAGATAATCGGTATCAAATTGTTCATCCTGATCATTCAGGTCCAAAGACGTCTGAACACAGAGATTTAATTTGTGGACGAAGCAACCAAAGTTATTTTTATTCATATCAAGTACGGCTAATCATATTAGCAGCATTGTTTGTTAAAATTACAAGAATCTTGTCGTAAGTTTGCCATGATCTAATGACCCGACTTAATTCATCTTTTATAGCCGCTGAAGTATGAGGGCTTTCGAACGCAATGCACTCCAAAACTAAATGTTGCATTTCAAAAGAGTCATTACACCCATGACCTGTAACACCCATAAAGCTTTCATTTTTACATGACGTCCAGTGGTCTGCAGTTATGCACACCTTTTTTAAATTTTTCAGTTTTTCGATGGTTGTTTCATTACACTTTTCATATTTGTTCAATAGAGTATTCGAGAAATATTTCCTGCTAGGGAGATCATAGTTCGAGACCAAATTTTTCATTAAATCCCTAAATCCTTCATCTTCAACAATCGAAAATATAATAAAATATAATAATAATATAGAAAAATAATTACGTTCAATATTAGTTTGTCGATACGGTCTTTTTGAATGCGCGATATTTTTTTTTTTTTTGGGATATAAGCTTGAATACTTTGTTGTCTGGTATTATCTTGTAAGCGTAAGGCAGAATTTTGACTTGGTGCCGGCTGTTGCTGGGCAACGTTGGAGGAATGTGCTGCTTGTGGATCGGCCTGGCCACCTGCAGATCAGGATCACAGTCAATTTGAATAGTTCGCAAGGTCTGCTGCTGGGTTGAGTGCGGAGCAGATATTTCCTCAGAGGATCTTATTGTAAGGGTTGGGTCACTTACATTTAAGTGGCGCTTTAAGTTTGTTATTGAGGATTTGTATGAAAAACATTCTTTGCAGATGGTTGAAAATGTAGCCAAATATCACTTGTTTTTTGCGATCCATTTTGTCACACACCCTTCAATCAGTTACCAACTATAGGCAGAAACAAACAAGTCCACCCACACAAAACAAAACAAATTTCATATAAGAATCAATATGAAATTAAGCAAGTAGCAAACACAGAATGTACATACATATATCTACAAATTATATACACAATCAGAACTTCAATTTCTTAATCACGAGTCGAACGAAAAATATAGATAAACAACCAGAACGATTTTCTAAAAAAATCCACTAACGCAAGCCGAAAAAAATTCCTTCACACTCATTCTCATTGAAAACTTCGAACGATTGCGATTAATTGTATGCAAAAAAGAGTGCATACAATTAATCGCACAATCAAACAAAAACCCACACAGAGAAATCTATCAACCCTAATCTAACTCAAATCCAATCCATATCCAACTCGAATCCAACCACCCTCTGCTCTGTGTCTGTAGACACAAAAACAAAAGACAAGTGCCAAGCCAACTTGTTCTCATGCTTCCACGTGCTATTGTTATTCAAGAATAAGATACAGAATCTGTTATCAATCTGTAAATGTTATTCGACAACAGAAACAGATTAATAGAACTATGTTCTTAGGTGTTCTCTACTGTTGTTGGTCTCGAATGCTATGTAGTGATCTTAACTGTTGTTGATGTCGGATCACAGTATCACAGTTTAGAATAACATACCATACCGCAATTGGTTGTTGTTGAAAGCATGGGTTGCGATTGCGATGCCTGTGGTTGGCTCGCGATCGCGATCGAGTTAGCAAACTTGCTGCTGTTGATGTTGGATACATACAAAGCCAAAATCACCACTTTTTCCTGTGCATGTGTGACTTTGTTAGGACTTTAGGAGGTATCCATTTTACGACGTCATATGAGTTATGTGTTGCGTATTTCGTTATGTATGTGGGCCGGCCGGGAGTTTGGCACTGTGAGACGTGCACGTGAGCATACATACTTCACACATTTTGTTTGAAGGTTTGGCTTTGGCTGAGAAAAGAAAAATATGATTTTTTCTGCTGAAAAGTGTGTAGCTGTAGATGTGGTAGTGGATGCGTAATGGATGAATTTATTGCGTGCGCCTTAAGAGAGTATGGAACGTTGAAAGTAAGAGCGTAATGTAAAATAGTTGAGATATAGATTCAGTACATTTTATGATTTTGTACTGAATAATTTGGAGAGCAATATAACAGTCATTTTAGATAGCAGTAATTGCTGTCGCTGCTCTATTCAAATAACAGTGTTATCAGTAGCAGTGATAGCAATCACAGTCTCAACTCTAGTAATAGGTATCTCCCACATTTTGTGCATCGTGATCATTGCATCATTGCTATGACACACAAAACTTCGTATCGATGGTGTGTACCTCGTATCCGGTAGAATTAAAACTGTGACCCAATCGTTGAAGTGTGAAAAGTGCGTAGATTTTTTTCATCCCAGTGCTTTCAAAAAGTTGAGTCGTCTTCTTACAGTTTTGGAAGACATTGAAACATTTCTCACTTCCAGAAGTCTACTCCTCATCTCAGTCGATGTTGCGGCCCGGTTTCTGAGGGCGTAACTCACCAAAAATCGGTCATCTCTTTGCGTCGTGGCCTTTTTTCTACCTTGTCCCTGATTTCTTTTCAAACAACCGGTTTTTCTATAACGCACATGGGCACATTTAACATTGTGGCCACTTGTTGGTACGAATGTCCATTTTCTATCCAGGATATAGCACGAGCTACCTGCACTTTAGTCAACTCTGGCATTTTCTCTTAAATCTATTTACTTTTAATATACAACAGTTTGATACAGTATTTTGAAAAAAAAAACGAAAAAACACGCGAAACACTCAACCTTGGTCATACGCAATTAATGACTAAATGTCTACTAGCTGCAATTAAAGTTCTTTAAGTGCATTTCCGTTATCTAGTGAGTTTTAAAGACTAATAGCTACATACCATAAAAGTACCGTCAAATATAAAGCATGTAAAAAAATACCCCGTTAGTTAGTATATTGACACGTCAAACAAAAAACTACCATCGTTCCTCTAATTTTGTCCATCTGCAGTATATGCATATGGATGCACACTTTATTTTCCGTTTTTGTCAAAATCGATGACTGCACTTAAGGCTAGGTGTTGCTTGGAAAAAGGGTTAGTTCTTTAGTAAAAAAGCTTTGTAGCGTCCACAATGTTAAGAATATTTTTACAAAACAAACAGAGTTCGATTAAGAAAATACTAGTTTATTATATTTTTAGCGTTATTTTTTTTTTTAGAAGAAACCCTTTACTCTAAAAAGTGTTAGTAAAAATTAAAAATCATGAAATTTAGTTAGGTAATTTTTGTAAATGATGGGGAATGTTTTAAATTTTTTTTTTTATTTTTTTACATTATCAAAAAAATAACTACAACTAGTGTGGATGCGCTCTTTTAAATATTTTTTTTTATTATTTCGGAAAAAAATATTTAAAACAACATCATAACCCTCCCACTCTACTGCTTTCGTAATGGTACGCTTGTGGCATACGCCGAACTTCTCTGACAGAACTTCTAAGATTAAAAAGGTAATTAGCTCAAATTACATTTTTCCCTTGTCAATATGTGTACTTTTGATTTTTTTTAATTTAAAATTTGTTTTACTTTCAATTTTTAGAGCTGAAAACAAAACAACTCTTTTTTTCACATTTTTTTATTTATTTTCTCGGGGCTGTCACGGTCTAAATTGAAAATTTTTTAAATTATTTTATAATGAATGAAAATGGATTCTTTATTACAACTGGTGGGGATCCCAAAAACGCTATTGTGAATGAATGGAAGGCACAGATATTTCAAGCATTTTTTTTATTTTTTGTTCGTATTTAGTAAATTAGATTGCATTCAAATGAACACATTTTAAATTGTTGTATCTTAGATATTTATTTTTCCGAAAGTGTCTCTTCGGCTATTTTGCCCCAAAATTCTTTGAACACGCACAAAAGGAAACTTGAAGTTCGAATAAATGCCACGTTGTCGTGGCGCCTCCGTTTCATCATTCTCTTTCTTGTACAGATTTGGCACTTGGTTCTTGATAGGGTAGGTATAGATACAGATCGCTGAAGAAAATGTTATCGATCTTGTGTTGGCTGGCCCTGGCTCTGTCTCTAATATATGAAGTTGTACACATTATCTATGTATGAATGTATATTTTTTGATGATTATTTGCGACCATTTCATGATCTCGCAGAGAGCATTGTAATAAATATTATTTGACATCTATTTGAAGGTAGGTAAGGCACCTTATCCTTTTTCCCTGTGATGGGTAGGTATACGTAAACAATACCTTTTTGCTGCAAGGTCATGAATGAAATGTTTGGTGTCATTGTTGAAAGATTTTATAAATGAATCTGGATGGGTAGGTAGGTATGTTGTGTGTGTAAGGCAATTTACATTTCAATGGAGGTCAAAACAATTAACGTTTTTTGCGTTATTAGTCCAGAAAAATTAGTAAATTGATATGAAAAAATGTTGAACAGGGCAGACCTTGGCCTAAATTTTGCATTTCGGTTTGTTTGACGAAAAAAAATTGGAGTAACCAAATCTTAGATAAGCAAAATATTTTATGGCCAATAAACTGTTAAAAATTGGTTTTTATTGAGTTTTTCAATTATAACTAAGAAGATTAAGTGTTATTCGTTCGATGCATTGGAGGCTTTTCCAGCTTTAGTAAGTCGCACAGTTTAAAACTGTCTGTCAGAGGCAATAGATAGCGTAAGGAGTCAATATTAATTCAGTACATTAAATCGCAAGGTCAGAAGTTTTTTCAAAATTGTTTTTACCATGTTTTGAACAATAATCTAAAATCTGAGATATACGTTTTTAGTGTGGATATTGAGGAAACAAAAACTTTTTTTTTTATGTTTCTAGAATGTTCCAAAGCTGTAATAAATTGATTAATTACCGAAAATGGTCCAGTCTTATTAATTTTAGAAATTTCTTCACACATATCATACACAAACTAAATTTCATTACAATCGGTGGGTATAATCAAATAAAGCCCAAAAGATAACAGAATACTTTGAAAAATAATTTAAAAATGTTTTTGTAGTTTTCAAGCTAAGTCCTCCTAGGATCTGCTGATCATTCAAAGTTCGCTATAGTTTTCTTTAGCTTGTTTTTTTTAATCGTTTGCCCTTATAGCATCGGAAATAGTGGTGGGGAAACGTTTTTTTTTCACGATTTTTTTTCGGAGTTGCCTTTCGAAGGCGAGGAGTTAATTGATGGATTGTCAACTTTAATTTTTTAAGGCTTTCATTATAAAAAACGGTGGCTAAGAACTAATAAATTTTCCAACAGAAAAGCAATGCATGAGCAAGAGACCGATTAACGAAAAAAGCGGATATCTTAAGATTTCTACTTTATGTGCCTGAAGAATAGCAAAAATTTTATGAGGACATTTAAAACTGGTCCACATGTACTGGCTGAGGGAGTGCAATGATGAAACTTCTGCTTTTGACTGATTTAGTTTGAGTTGTTATAATGAGATAAGATTTTATATTTGTCGTTTTATATATTGAATTTTAATGAATTTATGGGTCTAGCTTTTTTTATCCTTGCCAAGCAAGTCCATCCGACCGTGCATCCGGATGTAGGTTTTAAAATTATCTTAATCCATCCATGAACAGACCTAGAGGCGTTTATGCAACCACCTCTATTTCTAAAAATAAGAGAACACATATTTGGAAAAAAAACAAATAAAATAAAATAAACAGGATCAAAACACACTAGTGTGGCTTCCAATACTGCTAACTATCGACTGCAAACTTAAGAAACAAAGAAGACAATGCCAAAAGCATTTAAGGAAAAATTTTAATACTGCTGCAGTTTTTCTGTCTTTGATCCATTTCTTTCTCTTCGAAACTCTGAGAAGAAGGAAAATACTGTGATATGGCGACGAAAATGTTTTACATTCAATTTCCTATGAGGCGCCCGCTGTTACTTAAATACCTCATTTTCCCCCCTAGTGGAGACTTAAGCGAATACAATGAATTACAATAGTCAAACTCTGCCCTTCATCCAGTGTGATGTAGAAATTTCACGACCGCCTTATCATATTTGTAAAAATAGCCGATACCCGTTGCCTAGTTTTTCAGTTTTGAATCGGAATACTTGAAAAGCGAACGTCGAGCGTGGAAGTAATATAAACGGTTACGGTGAAATAGATTGCACTAAGTTTTTGATAAATAAAGATATTCGTTGTGTTTATTAAAAGTGAAATTGAGTTTTATTCGAACCCCAGGAAAAATATTGCAATACTAAAGAAGATCGAATAGCCCATATGATGGTATTTTCAAGTACATTAATTAAAAAGCTAACCGAACGTATCGTTGCTTATATTCGGGGGCAGCCCCATGGCAAACACTTTTCAATATTTAATACTCTTTTTGTAATTTTTACCATTGAAATTCAACTGTAATCGCACCGTTGTGTGAATTTAAAAAAAAATTATGCGTTCTTATTTTTCATTGACTTCATAAGTGTACCAATTTTTTTTTTTGGTTGTTGTTTGATCGTTACATGTCCGGACGGATGGACGGACAAATAAGTGATACCACAAAAGGCTGTTTTTTTACTTTTAGACGGACCCGCGTAAAACGATCATATCTGCATAGAGTTGGGCTGAAGTTTTCCAGGCCATCTTTTTCAGGAGAATTTCTTAACATACTTAGTGTTCGTTAAAATCAAACGCAGTCATCTGAATTCAAAATCGTCATACCAATGCAATTTTACCTGAATGCATACTGGACTACGATTCAAATATCCAACTTGATGAAATTTAGCTGTCGAGGACCGAGAAATAGAAAAGAAATCGGCAGAGAAAAAAGATCCTTAGCAAGCACACAACCAACGACCGGTTTTCGGTCTGCAGATGTAGATAGGAATAGATGAATAGAATGTGATAGTTTCTATGCGTATGGTAAGTGCATGCATACACTCGTGGGCGTGCCACCCTAAAAATGATGAAGAAATTACGCATTACGACAGACTTCCGACTTAATTTTTATTTTTTATACCCCATCCCATAACTCCGCCTGTGCACCATCAGGGATCCACCCAACGCTGAAACTTCGATGGTGTTCAGCCGGTCCCAAGCCCGGTCCAAGGAGGAGAGGACCCAAGGTAAGGTGTGCATGCCGAGACCTGCGGGCTGAGGGGAGCTCAGTCGTAAGTGCACAACTCTAGATACCTGGGGACCTCTAGTTTTAATTCAAATTCCCCTTATCTTTATACAGGTGGTGAGTACAGATGGACATCATCTTCCCCCTTACTCGTGGGAACAAAATTAATTCTTTTAAAAACCAAAAAATCTTCAGCGAAGGGTGTGAGTGAGTCGGGCACTCCTAGCTTTAAATAAACCGCCTCTAACTCTTTTGAAATTCTGACGGAGCCTCTTCTGGCAGCCTCTTAAAAAAAGGTTCGGACGAAGTAAGTGTGGGGACAGTTGATTTCAACATTGGGAAGCTATATCTCAGTGACGATGACAACTGCTCGATAGCTAGCTCGTCCTCGTCGACCAAGTCAACTCGCAGCAGAGTACAGAACTGCAAATTGATGGTCAAGAGACTAGGGAACAAGCAGCAGCAACTAAAAACGCTCTGGACTTCCTTGCAAGCATATCAAAGGGAGATGACATGCCTATTGCCCGTCTCTCACCGGAGTCTAGCCGAAAGGAAGAGGAGAGCATGGGATTTCTGTCGGGACTTTTATTTTCCACCTACCACTATGCAATGTAAAATGTATGTCAAAAGACGCTTATTTCACCCCTATCGAAAGTCTCCTCAATAGTCAGTGGGGAATAAACAAACACAATGAACTGTTTATGATGTTTTCCGGTAGGCTGTTTCCGCCCAAAGTCTGGAAAAATGTTTTGTTTGGAAATTTCTAGTATAGCTTACAACTAAACATAAAGCGGAAGTTAGTGGCGCTGAAGTTTAGTTTGAGTCGGAATATTTTAAAAGCGAACATCGAATGTGAAACCAATAAATAAATACGGTTACGGTGAACTTGAACTATATTGTTTGATTGAAACAAAGAATTGTGTTTGATAAATAAAGTAATTTAGTATGTGTTTATTAAAAAGGGAAATTGAGTTTTAATCGACGAATCCCAGGAAAAACATTACATATATATGATATATATCTATATATCTGTATATATTTATATATATAATATGCATTCATATATTTCCTTCTGTATATTACATATACTAGAATATATAATATAAATTTACATATTTTAGTCCAGTATTTTTTTTATTTGTACATGATAGAACGGAGCTGAAGACTTTTCCCGGTAATCTTAAGCTTAAAACGTCAGCACGTCATCAGCGCAACAACACCATATTTTAAAACATACATGTATGTGTAAAGAATTATGACACTTTTATTTACCTCTATTTTCGATTCTTCGGATACAAATTCTACTTCTTTGCCAGTCATGTCAGCAGCATCATTAATCGTAGCTCCCTTCGATTGAAAAGAAGTAAGCAATGCCAAAAAAAAAATTTTTTTGTAAAGAAAACCATGCCAAGATTTTTATCTTCAATATACCTTAAGAACGTTTTGTATATGTTTCTCAAATGCTTCTTCTTGCATTCGTAGCTCGTTGAGTTTATGTTGTTTTTCTTCCTGTTGCTTAAATTTTTGAAAATTTTGCAAAGTCTGCAGTTGTCGCAACACATTGGGATCCTTCAGTAGTTGCTTTAAGTTATTATTCTGTGAAAACAAGAATATACAAATATGTAAAATACTTTGATTTGTTTTCTTAATTAAGGTTAAAGTTGCAACTATTTCCACTCCCTAGGAATAAAACCTGGTTAAAATAAAATATAGTAAAAACATCAGAAAAAAACTTTCCACACTCCCAAAACGTCAATTTCGAAACCAGCCACTTCTGACACCAATACAGTTACCGTAACTCATCTCACTTCAAATCATAATTTTAAGTTAGACTCTAGCTCAATCGACCAAAGCCTTAGGCTACCTAATCGACCAAAGACTTAGGCTGCATGCATACAGTTTTCACATCGGCAAAATTTTTTTATGGAGTTGCATGCCTCCCTCGATGTCCGATGGGAGTGTGAGTACGCTGACATGCGACTCAGTCGCTGTCAATTGTTGTATTATACCCTATCCAGGCTATATTATATTAAGGTTAATGTACTATAGTTTCAAACGCAGTGAAATAATCACCGTAGAGCCCTAAGACCTTTAAGAGTTATGAATGAGATCAACAGGAGAATCGATTAAGCCATGTCCTTACGTATGTAAACAAATTTTAGGCCAGAAATTTTAAGTTAGAGAACTGAAAGTTGGTGAGTGATCTGAAGTCTTTTTTCTTCAGATCAAGTTTAAAAATTAGTTGAATCTGCCCACAGGCACGCCCACACTAAATCTCTATTTTTGTAACTGTAACTTTTTTGTTTATATAATAAATACCTTCTTCCATTTTTGTGGCGTTGCCTTAAAGCAAGCGATTTTTTAGTTAAAAAGTCGGAGTTTCTAGCTTGATTTATTATGCAAGCTCAAAAGTTTACTATCGATTTTAGTCGATAGTATGCGCACTTCAATATAAGACGCTGCAAAAATGTATGAAGCCAATGTGGAATTAAAATAATATGAAACAAAAAAATGCAGAAACACTCTCTTCCACCTAACCTCCAAACTGACTGCAAAACTCAAACACTAATACCAAAACACAAAATCAATGCACTACTGCTACACACTCCTCTGGTAAAACAGGCTCCTGGAGGCAGGACAATACTCACATGATGAGCTATGGACCTTGGTGAGCTAAGTATAATATTAAAACTACACAACTCCACGATCGTTTCCATTTGAGAAATACGCTTGTCATGGTGGCGATGATGCGGGAAGAGGATACAAGGATGAGGCAAGAGTTTTAGGGTATTAGGGATCGAAAATACCAGGTATTTAGATTTTTTTTTTGCAAAAAAGGCCAGTAGTAGTTAAGGTCTTAAATTAACCAGTGAGTAAGTGCTACAGTGTGTACGCAGAAGTTACAGTCCGTAAAACGGACCGTTGAATACCCCATCCTATCCAACATTGTAAAATGCTGATGGCATAGTTATTTTTATTTATTTTTTTTGACATTTTATAAGAAATGCAAACTTCGAAAAGGGGCGTGGTGCAACCGCCCCTAATTACAAACTATTAATTAAAAGATATTTCCAAGTTACACTTTAAAGTACGTAAAAATGTAATTTTTTGGTTCAAATTCTATATTTTTGAAAAATCGACCCCTAAAAAGGGGCGAGTCTAAAAACTTTATATCAACGAAATCTGGACTGAAGTCTAGTTTACAGAACCTGCTACTTTTTTTGTTTCATACTTTCCTAAATTAGGCTCAAGGCCAGGCGAAATTAAGTTTTTCTGGAAAATTTAAGGTTTTTCTTTAATTCTGGCGCCAAATGTGGGCGTGGCCCAAAGTCTTGTATGAACAAAATGTGAAACTAAGTATTTTCTACATAAAATATTAAGCACATTTTTTTCAATTTCGAGCAAAAATATTGAGTAAACTGCATTTGAAAATTTACCCTTAAAATAGATGCCACGCCCAATAGAGGAGGTTTGCCAATTAATTTTGTATTTTCCGTATCTTACATTCATCAGGAGATGCTAAATGTCAGCCTTTTAGAACGTCTTACAGTTTTGAAAACTCTTGAGGTAGTTGCACATTTAGACCGATTGTGGGCGTGCCTTTGGGCGGATTTTAAAAATGTTTACACTTGTACTGCTTCGCATGACGTGGACCTTAAGTACGAGGTTTCAGCACCCTAGCTCAAAATTTAAGACCTAAAAACATGTGACATACATATGCCCTTAAGTTCTTGGGGGTCTACCATTATTATTTCACCGTGTTACAAACTATGTGACAAACTTAATATACCTCCTATCTTATGAGATGGGTATAAAAAGAAGTATATCTGGTTGATGCTGATGAAGCTGCCTGTCGATTCCTGTTTTGCCTTTAAGAACTTAAGAATGGGGCAAGTAAAATGGGTATTTTTGGCCACATAACATAAGTGGCCAATTGAACTAGTTAATTCAACCTTTTATATTTATTGAGTAGATGAAACTGGTTGAGTTAAAAATTTATTTTTCTGGTCAACATAAAACAGTTAAAATGGCCCAAAACTATTTCTGGTGAAAATAAATGGATTTATTAGACCCAGTATTTTTCTGGGTTATCGAAAATGGGTAAAATAGACTCTTAATTTATTTTGGGTGAAATATTAGGTCTCTTATTCTTCATAACATTTAAAAAATAAAAAATAAATAAATAGAGTGGCGCAACAGCTCGAGGTGAACCAGGGCCAACTTCTCAACAATGTATGCTGGTGTGTTAATTTCTTTTACATACAAAGGGACCTACAATTTTTTGCCGAATCCGAACGGCACTTTGAGAAGTTTTCAAGACAAATGATACTCTCGGAGGGCTTGTCAGACCCTCGCGGAGGTGGGGACCGTGAAAAAGAACAAGTCTTTTTTTTTCAGGTGACGATGGCAGGATTCGAACCCAGACCTCCGGCGTAGTAAGCACACATACTAACCACTACGCCACGGCACCCCACCATTCATAACATTTAAGCTATGATAAATTGTTTATGAAATTTTCAAGTTTAAAACTAAAAATGATTATATAGGTAATATGCACATAATGTAGGTACATATCGAGCTATGAACACATAAGATTGATGAACGATGATGTACAAATTTTCATTTGCTAAGTTATTAAAGAAATGCCATATGCACCCCATATTGCTCTTCAGGTGTGGTGCTGATCCCTCGTGGGGCACCTCCCTAGGTTGCGCATAGGGAACGCTCACCGATTATAGTAGGTTCCAACTACCGAGACCGAAATAACTCGGACGGACCAGAACCAGTAATAAGAAAATTTTAACGATCGTCTACCTCAAAGTGACCGACTTTGGAGTCGGCGTCTGTAGATAATTCAACAACCTGGTAACTATTCTATAACAGGGTGTGCGTGATAAGTCACCTGATGGAACCACGCTCATCAAATTCGGAGAAAAATGAGAACAGGAACGATTTCTTGTGTCGGTACGCGCGTGAAAGGATTATGCTCTTTTGCTTTGTGTTTGTGACTATAACAAATTTACGTGCAATCCTAGCTCACTGAGAAAGCAGGTTTTACAAAATTGTCTTGTTTTTAAAAAGTCTGCAACATGGACATGTTGCTCGGCTTGGTACAACCCCAAAGTTGTATACCGTATGTCCAGGACGGCTTTAACACCTGCCTGTACAAGAGCATTTTGTTATATGTGCTTAATTTCGAAAATCTTCCAATAAGCCAATACATTTCCCTGAGCCTAATCTCGAGCTCGTCACGCTTCTTCTTTACGTGTGGTTTCCACCTTAGTTTAGCGTCCAGTGTCATCCCTAGATACTTCGCTTCATTTGCATAAGGTATTTGTGCAGAATTTATGAACGAACGCAAATTGTTAACCCTTCTGTAAGTGAAATTCACATGCGTAGACTTGTTCTCGTTAAGAGCGATTCGCCAAGTCTTCGTCCAGACACAAATTCTGTCCAATGCTCGTTGGAGGTTTCTCGTTGATGAGTCGAGTGATTCACCTGTTGCCAGGATGACCGTATCGTCCGCAAACGTGGCCACGACTGTCTCGTCATCTAGAGGTATGTCTCTTGTGTAGAGCAGGAACAGGGTCGGACCGAGGACGCTTCCCTGGGGTACGCCAGCCCGAATTTGCTTGAAACTCGAGTATTCACTACTACACCTAACACGAAAGAGTCTGCTTTCAAGATAATTTTCCAATATTTTAAACATGTCTTCCGGCAAGTTTTGCCGTAGCTTATATTTCAAGCCTTCGTGCCATACCTTGTCGAAGGCTTGCGATACGTCGAGGAAAGCACTTGAAAATATTTTTTTCCCTTCTAAGGCTTTTTCAATTTCATGCGTTATTCTGTAGACTTGATCTATTGTGGAATGGTTAGGTCTGAAACCGAATTGATGATCCGGGATCAAGCGTCTTTCTGCAATTATTGGTTGTAATCGCTTCAGCAGAAGTTTCTCGAATACTTTCGATATTATCGGCATATCGCTTCGATATGGGCCTATAAGATTTTTTATCATTTGCGCATTTTCCCGGTTTTGGAACCATAATGACTTCAGCAACTTTTCATTGTCTTGTAACGTATAGAAGTCTAAGAGAAGCGTTTATCATATAAAGTAGCTTGACTAATGCCTTTTTTGGTAGCTCTTTTAATATTTCGCCAGTGATCAGGTCGTAACCCGGGGCCTTATTATTTTTAAGTTTACTTATTGTCTGTAGGAGTTCAACTAACGAAACTTTTTCCACTCTAAAGCTATCAGGTGCCACGTTGTTGTTTTGAACGTCTGGATTGAATGTGTCTTCTAAATGTTCAGCAAACAAATTCGCTTTCTCTTTGTCTTCTCTTGCCCATTCGCCGTTAGCTTTTTTTATTGGTGCCGAGTGGATTATAGGTTTCTTGATAGACTTAACTGCTTTCCACAGCGAGTAGTTTGAGCTCCTATCCGCCGACAAGCCTTCAAAGTATTCAGTGGTCTCACGATTTTTAAGATCTTGCAACATTCCTTTCAGTTTGTTAGAGAGGTGGTTCAATAGGGTTTTGTCTGGGGGGGCCCTCGTGCCTTGCCATCTCCTACGCGCTCTTCTCTTTTCACGAATCAATTCTTCGATTTCGAGCGGATATGTTTTACGTACATGCCCGTCGGTGCTAACTGCGTTCTTTTGGGACGAATTGTTGTTCCAAGCAGCGCTCTGAATTGCTTCAATGAATTTGTCAACTGCGGTTTCTAACTCGAAAGGAGTTTTCAATGGCACATTCAAGCCAACTCCCTCCTTACAGTCCTTTCTGAAAGCGTCCCAGTTCATGTTTTTGCTAGCTAATCTAGGAGCTCTTTCTATTTTCGCCAGTCTTCCACCCATCTTCAAGATAACTCCTGAGTGGTCTGAGCAAAGATCATAACACTCTTCAATTCGCGTAAGGTATTTGGGGTACCCTTTAGCGATGAAAAAATCGACAAGGTCAGGCTTTTTATTCCTATCGGTTGGCCAATATGTTGGCTTACCCGTGGAGAAAAAGTCCACCCCACGCTTCATACTATTTTTGTACAGTAATCTGCCTCTTGTTGAATTGCATCGTGAGCCCCAAAAAGTATGCTTCGCGTTAAAGTCACCCCCAATGATAAAATTGGACCCAATGAAGTCATACATACGATCAAGATCGTCTTCCACCAGTCTATATCCTGGCGGGAAATAACAAGATGCAATGTTATAATCTAACCAGTCAATTTTTACAGAAACTGAACTGATCTGCATAGAGTCTAGCTCAACTTCTGTGTTCTTGAAGTGCTTTATGCAGTTTTTAATGTAGAGGGAGGATCCTCATCTCGAATTTTGCGAAGGGTGATGTGCGAGGTAGTCATTGTAACCTTTAAGTTTGGGTGTAGACCCGTTTTTAAGGTGAGTTTCCGTAATCATGCAAATATCAATATTGTTTTTCCGTAGAAATACTTCTAGTTCGTCTATTTTATTCAGAAGGCCGTTTGCATTCCATGTTAGTATCTTAAATAACTGTTTTATATTCATGTTCTCTTGTAATTTTTTCGAGGCTTAAACTCGAGCTTGCTCAGTTTGTCGAATATAACTTTGTTGATTTTAGTCTGATCCTCAAGTTTCTCCAAGATTACAGCGAGGATCTGAGACACTGCATCTGTTGTGGGCGATCTTGCCTTGTTTTCGTTTGCCGCAACCTGTGCGTATGATTTCGATCCGACCAGTGGTGGTTTCTCCGCTGCACTTGAACTGGCGCCGCTCTTTTGTGGAGCTTTTACGCCTTTTGTCGACGCCTCCTTTGCCAATCTTCCACTTTTGATCGGCTTTGGCGTCTTTGGAGTCTTTGGCTTAGGAGTTTCAGCAGGTTTTGGGCGTCCTAGGCTTTGATTCTGACCTCTAGTATTTTCCTTAAGAGGTTCTCGTGCCTTTTGCAGCTCTATTGCTACTTCGCATCCTCGATAGTTCGCGGGGTGGTTTCCGTGGCGATTGGCGCAAACTGCTGGAGCCTTTATGTCAACTTTGCACTCTGTTGACAGGTGTTTTCCGGCACATTTCACGCAACGTGGTTCCTTTTGGCAGTAGGCACTTGTGTGCCTGAATTCTTGGCATCGCTTACACTGTGGTATCAGTCTATTGCCCTTTCGCATGGGTTCGATTTTAACCCTGATGTTAAGTATCATTTTTTCATTAAACGAGTATTTTTAATATCCTCGTTTTCTTTTCGCAGAGAGTCAACTTCCATTTTTAGATCTTGGAAGAGTCGCTCCATTTCAGTAAGCTTAGCTCGGAGTTCATTATTCTCCTTTTCTAAGCTCTTAATTTTCACAGAGTCCTGGTTTACCGGTGGACTGCTTTTTCCGGATATGTTCGATCTAGGTGGTGGTGATCGATTTAGTTTTGTCCTTTTCTCAAAAGGATTTATAAGCAATAAAAGGCTCTCCCCAGAATCCGTAGAGCTTGCCTCCGAAGAGGGTGGATTTGCTGGGCTGCCACCTGGGGTAATCAAATCTTTCGTTTTGTTCATTGCCATTTTTTTTTAACTTGTCGTTTTTATGAGAAATAGGTAAGTCACTTCTATTTTCATTTTTAAATACAGCCGCCCCTTTGGAGACAGACGCCGACCAGTGAGCCGCACAATGTGTGACAGACGCTTCTGGATTTTAATTTAACCTTCAGATTCATCTATAAGTTAAAACCTTACTGCCAAAAGTTGCCCCAAATGGAGCAGCATCGATAGCATCCGTTGAAACATTAAAGAATATTTCTTCCGGTGGATTTTAGTCGGCTCTTACGACAGACATACCTTACCTCAAGGCTGTTCTAACCCCGACCTTGCAGAGGTAAAAAAAAAAAAAATAAAAAAATGCAACTTTAACATACCCATGGCAACAGGCACCTGCTAGACAATTGACTCCTGCCCTGAGCGACAAGTCATGCAAGCGACTAGACTCTGCGAAAAAGAGAGTTGAAATCATTTGAAGGGTGTCGACGATCACCAGTTTATTTCCAATACCACGCAGTCATTAATTCATAATAATAAGCCTCAAATAATGCAAAACATTCGGATCATAAAAAACGTAAACAACGCCACACGACATAGTGCCAGCGCATGTATCGTCCACTCAGATTACACCAGAAAACATGTGTAACCTAAACGCGCAACAGTCAGCCCTCGTTCAAAGAACCTTTGAATGCAGTTTGATTGCGATTCGAAGCATGAGGCAAATGACTCTGCGAGACCCACTTAGAATAAAACTGCTGTCTTAGCAGTTTTGGGTTCTCTGAAGCAATAACCTAATGTAAACAAAGTGTGTATTACGTAAGTAGGTTAGGTATGCATAGTAGGCTATAGCAGACTTAAGAAATATACTAATTAAATAGGTTAAGAGCCATAATTTTAAAAAAGTATTTTTGTCAGATAGGGTAAAACTGAAAAATAAAGTATTCTTTTGTTCACGGACATTGATTTTGTCTTTTGTCTATACCTTGAAGGTCTACTCTTCCATTAGCCACAACCCGCTTTTCCTCTTTCGCTTTTTCCTCATATCGAATAAGGGAACAGCATTTTAGCTGACCTTAAGAGGGAAAGACTGGTAAACTTTCAAAAAAGAACCTGAAGGTTCTCAAAAAGTAAAAGACGTAAATATAAGAGCATTAAATTTGAAAAAAAAATTGATAACAAATTTACTTCAAATTTTTTTTCTTTTTTTTTTGTCAACATTTTGAGTTTAAAAATTAATTTTTCAAAAACTGTACACTAAAACAGCTTTATTTAAAAGCAAAATAAAAGAAGAGATTTGTGGCTTTACAAAAAAGGGTATATCTTGAAAATGTCAGTGTTACCATTCTTTTTTGCCAATTGCCACGGAAACCACCCCGCAAACTATCGAGGATGCGAATCGAGGGACGAGAACCTCTTAAAGAAAATACTAGAGGTCAGAATCAAAGCCTAGGACGTCCAAAAACTGCTGAGAAAACTCCTAAGCCAAAGACTCCAAAGACGCAAAAGCCGATCAAAAGTGCGAGATTGGCAAAGGAGGCGTCGACAAAAGGCGTAAAAGCTCCACAAAAGAGCGGCGCCAGTTCAAGTGCAGCGGAGAAACCACCAAACGCTGCGGCAAACGAAAACAAGGCAAGATCGCCCACAACAGATGCAGTGTCTCAGATCCTCGCTGTAATCTTGGAGAAACTTGAGGATCAGACTAAAATCAACAAAGTTATAATTGACAAACTGAGCAAGCTCGAGTTTAAGCCTCGAAAAAATAACAAGATAACGTGAATATGAAACAGTTGTTTAAAATACTTACATGGAATGCAAACGGCCTTCTGAATAAAATAGACGAACTAGAAGTATTTCTACGGAAAAATAATATTGATATTTGCATGATTACGGAAACTCACCTTAAAAACGGGTCTACTTACTTACTTACTTAAGGTGGCGCTACAGTCCGGGGTGGACCTGGGCCTCAGCCAACAAGCTTCGCCAGCCAGCTCCTGTCTCTAGCTAGCCGTCTCCAGTTTCGCACGCGAAGTTGGCTGAGGTCCCCTTCCACTTGCGTGCGCCACCTGAGTCTCGGTGCTCCTCTACCGCGTCGTCCCTGCGGTGTGGATTCGAAGATTTTCCGGGCCGGGGCGTTGGTGTCTATCCGCTCTAGATGACCCAGCCATCGTAGACGTTGTGTTTTGACTCTTTTGGCTAGGTCGGTATCGCTGTACAGCCCGTACAGTTCGATGTTATATCTCCTCCTCCACGTAAATCGTCCGAAGAATTTTCCTCTCGAAGCAGCCTAAAGTGTTTTCATCCGCCTTTGACAGGGTCCATGCTTCTGCATCGTAAAGCAGGACTGGGATGATGAGGGTCTTATACATGGACACTTTAGTTGCTCGAGAGAGGGCTTTGCTACTCAATTGCCTTCTTAGCCCAAGGAAACAGCGATTGGCAAGAGTTATCCTTCTTTTGATTTCAGCGCTGGTGTCATTGTCTGAATTGACAACTAACTACCTCAAAGTTATAGCTGTCGATGGTGATGTTTTGCCCAAGACGTCGGTGTTGGGTGTCTTTTCTTGATGACAGCATATACTTGGTTTTGCCCTCATTGACTGCTAAACCCATATTCGCCGCTTCCGTCCCAATACTCACGAAGGCTTCACTGACATCACGCTTTGTTCTACCGATTATGTCAATGTCGTCTGCGTATGCAAGTAGTTGAACGGACTTTTGAAAGATTGTACCTCTGGTGTTGGCGCGAGAGTTCTGCACAATTCTCTCAAGTATGATGTTAAAGAAGTCGCATGACAGCGCGTCGCCTTGTCTAAATCCTTTTTTGACATCAAAGGGGTCGGTGAGGTCTTTGCCGACCTTGACGGAGCAGCGTGAGTTTTCCATCGTCATCCTGCACAGACTGACGAGTTTGGCAGGGATGCCAAAACTAGACATTGCGCTATATAGCTCGTCTCTATAGATGCTGTCATACGCGGCCTTGAAATCGATGAAGAGGTGGTGTGTATCGATTTGGATTCCTGGGTTTTCTCCAAGATCTGCCGCAGTGTGAATATTTGATCGATGGTGGACTTTCCTGGCCTAAAGCCACATTGATATGTGCCTATCAGATTGTTGACAAACGGCTTCAGGCGTTCACACAGTACAGCAGAAAAACGGGTCTACACCCAAACTTAATGGTTACAATGGCTATCACGCACATCACCCTTCGCAAAATTCGAGAGGAGGATCCTCCCTCTACATTAAGAACTGCATAAAGCACTTCAAGAACACAGAAGTAGAGCTAGATTCTATGCAGATCAGTTCAGTTTCTGTAAAAATTGACTTGTTATTTCCCGCCAGGATGTAGACTGGTGGAAGACGATCTTGATCGTATGTATGACTTCATTGGGTCCAATTTTATTATTGGGGGTGACTTTAACGCGAAGCATATTTTCTGGGGTTCACGATGCAATTCAACAAGAGGCAGATTACTGTACAAAAATAGTATGAAGCGTGGGGTGGACTTTTTCTCCACGGGTAAGCCAACATATTGGCCAACCGATAGGAATAAAAAGCCTGACCTTGTCGATTTTTTCATCGCTAAAGCGTACCCCAAATACCTTACGCGAATTGAAGAGTGTTATGATCTTTGCTCAGACCACTCAGGAGTAATCTTGAAGATGGGTGGAAGACTGGCGAAAATAGAAAGAGCTCCTAGATTAGCTAGCAAAAACATGAACTGGGACGCCTTCAGAAAGGACTGTAAGGAGGGTGTTGGCTTGAATGTGCCATTGAAAACTCCTTTCGAGTTAGAAACCGTAGTTGACAAATTCATTGAAGCAATTCAGAGCGCTGCTTGGAACAACAATTCGTCCCAAAAGAACACAGTTTGCACCGACGGGCATGTACGTAAAACATATCCGCTCGAAATCGAAGAATTGATTCGTGAAAAGAGAAGAGCGCGTAGGAGATGGCAAGGCACGAGGGCTCCCCCAAACAAAACCCTCTTGAACCACCTCTCTAACAAACTGAAAGGAATGTTGCAAGATCTTAAAAATCGGGAGACCACTGAACACCTTGAAGGCTTGTCGGCGGATAGGAGCTCAAACAACTCGCTATGGAAAGCAGATAAGTCTATCAAGAAATATATAATCCACTCGGCAATAAAAAAATTTAAAAAAAACTAACGGCGAATGGGCAAGAGAAGACAAAGAGAAAGTGAATTTGTTTGCTGAACATTTAGAAGAAACATTCAAGCCTTTCGACGGTCCGCCGTTGGCTGACGTTCTAAACAACAACGCGGAACCTGATAGCTTTAGAAAGAAAAAAGTTTCGTTAGTTGAACTCCGACAGACAATAAGCAAACTTAAAAATAATAAGGCCCCGGGTTACGACCTGATCTCTGGCGAAATATTGAAAGAGCTACCAAGTCAAGCTACTTTATATGGTAAACGCTTCTCTTAGACTTCTAAACGTTCCAAGACAATGAAAAGTTGCTGAAGTCATTATGGTTCCAAAACCGGGGAAATGCGCAAATGATAAAAAATCTTATAGGCCCATATCGCTTCTGCCGATAATATCGGAAGTATTCGAGAAACTTCTGCTGAAGCGATTACAACCAATAATAGCAGAAAGACGCTTGATCCCGGATCATCAATTCGGTTTCAGACCTAACCATTCCACAATAGATCAAGTCCACATAATAACGCATGAAATTAAAAAAGCCTTAGAAGGGAAAAAATATGTTCAAGTGCTTTCCTCGACGTATCGCAAGCCTTCGACAAGGTATCGCACGAAGGCTTGAAATATAAGCTACGGCAAAACTTGCCGGAAGACATGTTTAAAATATTGGAAAATTATCTTGAAAGCAGACTCTTTCGTGTTAGGTGTAGTACTGAATACTCGAGTTTCAAGCAAATTCGGGCTGGCGTACCCCAGGGAAGCGTCCTCGGTCCGACTCTGTTCCTGCCCTACACAAGAGACATACCTCTAGATGACGAGACTGTCGTGGCCACGTTTTCGGACGATACGGCCATCCTGGCAACAGGTGAATCAGTCGAGTCATCAACGAGAAACCTCCAACGAGCATTGGACAGAATTTGTGTCTGGACGAAGACTTGGCGAATCGCTCTTAACGAGAACAAGTCTACGCATGTGAATTTCACTTACAGAAGGGTTAACAATTTACCTCTGTTCATAAATTCTGCACAAATACCTTATGCAAATGAAGCGAAGTATCTAGGGATGACACTGGACGCTAAACTAAGGTGGAAACCACACATAAAGAAGAAGCGTGACGAGCTCGAGATTAGGCTCAGGGAAATGTATTGGCTTATCGGAAGATTTTCGAAATTAAGCATATATAACAAACTGCTCTTGTGCAGGCAGGTGTTAAAGCCGTCCTGGACGTACGGTATACAACTTTGGGGTTGTACCAAGCCGAGCAACGTGTCCATGTTGCAGTCTTTCCAAAACATGACACTAAGAGCAATTGTGAATGCTCCATGGTATATTAGGAATAGTGATATTCACAGAGATTTAGGAATAGCTACCGTAAGCGAAGAAGTAACAAACTTTGCTGGAAAGCTAAATGCTCGCCTACATGTTCATTGCAACAATGAAATGATCCGTACTCTACACGAGACTCTTAACGATGTAAACAACGAGTGACGACCACAAAGAATAAGACCCTTCGATCTAGCGATGTAGGGTGAAGCCGCATGAATGAACGGCTTAGTAGGTGCATTCACTGGAAAGCAACCTATCCAATGCGATTAACACTACGGAAGCGTAAACTACTTGTTAAGTTAACTTAGTTGTAGTCAAGAAGTATTATGAGAGAGCGAAAATTTACTACTATTAAGTGCGTTCTGGCAGTTTCATAGTGTCTCTCATAAATGGGTGGTTTTTTAGCACGTGGAAATCGGGCATAACCAATATCGGCTACTTCGGTATTATATACCTGCTATAGTGGACGTATTGGTATCTTTGAAAGATTTTGGAGTTTAAGCCTGCGTCCACCCTAGTATTCAAAAAAAAAAAAACATTATTTTTTAATATTCTTTTTTTTGTTTTAAGTCATATTTTTAGAAAATTGCCCCTGCCGACTAAACGGTGGGAAACGCCGTTTTATAATTCTTTGCTGGAATGGAAGGAGACCATCAGTAGATGGTTTAGAAAACGAAATCTGTCTAGAGGTATACCGCAAAAACCCACATTTTTGTGTAATGTTCTCACACAATCTGTGTACTGGATTTTTTTTTAAGTGAATATGTACTTTATTACAAATTTTTCAAAAAACAAATTTTTCATCCAAAAAATCATGTTTTGAGTTGAGTGAAACATTTTAAATAATCAACTCAATTTTTGAATATTTCCACCTTCGAAAGGTTAAGTTCTGCAAGTATTATTGCAGTACAAGAGTCATGGAAAATTACAGAGGGTTTTTTGCCAGTTAAAGTAACCTAAAAACAGTGAAGGACGATGAGATTATAAGTCTAAAACAATGTACATTATGGCAAAGTGCTTGCTCCAAAAGCGGACGGCTGACGGGTATATGTGCTTGCACCAAAAGTGGACGGCTGACGGTTATATGCATTAATTTCAGAAAGCAAACAACATAAAATAGTTTCTAGATTACGAATGTTGCAATTCAATGACTTTTTATGTATCCAAAATTTTACTAAAGTATAAACTGCCTGTATTCATACGCACATTCTTCTCGAATCAATTAAAACTTCTACTTCTTCCTGTTATATTTTTACTTCCGGCTTTCAGGGTATTCTGATTAGCGTTAGCACACTGTTCGAAGAGTACAAGGGGCATTTTACTATTCGAAGAGTACAATGAATGAAATAATGGGCAATTCATATTGAATGAATGATAGAGTTAACGATCAACACAATGGGCAGCTATTTCATTACCCACAGCTTGATGTTCTACTGACCACTTTCATATATCATATTCAATAGACGTTATGATATATTAAACATTTTCTTCTCTCCCTTTCTGTCAACATACAAGGACGTTGACATTATTTAAATGTATGCCAAAAGTTGTAATTAAAGCACAGTATTTATTGGTATTAAAACCAATAATGATGGCCTTTTAAAACTATGCCAAGAATGACGCTTTCAGAACAACTGTAAAAACAAATTATGGTGATAGTGTATTGCCTTCAATTGGTACACCATCGCCATCTAAAGTTAAGTTAATGAAGGTAAATTGAAAAGAAAGAAAAGAATAAAAAGACTCATTGGAACGGCTGGTTGGTGGGAAAGGGCGATAACTTCTTCAAATTTAGAGGTTAATAAGGTTTAGCACTTCTAATAGCTTACTCTATCTATACTAATGAAAACTAATGCAATTTTCATTCAAATGTAAGGTAAGTACGAAACTTTGTACGGTGAAGCAATGTATCACCAAAGCAAAGCGAAATATCAATAAATTATAGTACACAGACGTTGTAAATAATTGTAAATTGTAAATAAACAACATACAAGGACAATGTAATGTGACTCTTAAATTGCATTGGTCTTTTAAGCGTATGCCAATATAGTGCAGAATTGCGTTTCTTGCCGTTAATAGCCTATGGGCGTTTTTCTTTTTTCGTTCAGAGCAGAACTCGAACTGTCAAACAAAAATTTGTGTTTCTTTTTGTGCTCAGAATAATCAGTAATCGGTGAAATAATATTTATTTTCGGCTCGTAACAATATTTTGCCAATTTTTTTAAGTTTTCTTTTCTTTCATATTGCATTCTGACAGATAACCAAAAAATGTGCCCAAGTGCACGCTCAGAGTGTTCGAGCTCTGTTCAGTGCACCACTCTGAACTAAAAAAAGAAAAACGCCCTATATTGGCATGTGTGTCAGTACTTTACGTATAGCGCGATGCTGCAATAATTTCTGAGTTCAATGCTTGACAATTATTTATGTGTCAATGCACCAAGAGAAATACAATGCTGCATTTATGTTGAATTGTTCTTTTTTTATTGTTACTATCATAACGTTAGCAATTTGTATAAATAGATGAAATTAATCAATAAAGAAGGAGTCGAACTCAATTAACACTAAAGGAAAGACTTTTTCTTTACAAGTACTTTTTCGATTTATCATTGGTTTACCGATACACGAATCAGCTAAATAACGGGTGATTTTTTAAGAGGTTGAGAACTTTTTTTAAAAAAAAAACACAAAAAATTCGAAAAAATTAATGAAATATTTATTTGAATCGATAGTTTGAACCTTGCAATTTAATGTTTAAAGATAATTTCATGCAAATGTTGACCGCGGCTGCGTCTCAGGTAGCCCATCCGCTGAGTCCAATTTTGGCATACTCTTTCACACATATCGGCCGGTATCTCACGAATGAATGCATGGATGTTGGCTTCCAGTGCGTCAATCGAAGCGGGCTTGTCCCTATAGACATTAGCCTTGACATACCCCCACAAAAAATAATCTAATGGTGTCACATCGCACGATCTAGGCGGCCAATTGACCGGCCCGAAACGTGAAATTAACTGTTCACCAAACTCGCCTCGCAATTGCGCCATTGTTTCGCGTGTTGTGTGGCGATGAACATTTCGAACCGAGCACGAAATTTGATAGTAAAATTCAATAATTTGCAAGCGTTGTTCATTTGTAAGACGATCCATGGTTAAATTGCAAACCAAACTGAAGCTGTTTGACAGTGACACAAGGTACTAAACACACGTCAGCTGTCAAAACCAGTGTTGCCAAAACCAAACCAGCTAAAAAATCACCCGTTATATTCATCTCAGAATCAAGGTTTATGCACCTAAGATTCAAAATAAACGTTGGCGACCGTGACTCTTGAAATTTGGTGTTCAAGGAATTTCAAAAAGCGTGTACTGGGCTTAAACACAGTACAACTAGTTAAATTAGCTTCGTATTAGTGCGTACACTGGGCCATACACAATGGCTATTCGAAACGAGATCGCGTACATTTTTATAACATTTTTTTTCGTCATTCGTATTTGGGCGTAAACTGGGCCATAACACAGTTCATCGTAAATTCGGGCACTAATATCATTCACCTACTATACACGGAAGTACAACGTCGGATTGCTTTTGGAACGTCTTTACAAGGTGTACGTCATAAGAAGAGAGAAAATTAATAAAATGGACTTGGATACAATGACCAAGGTGCAGAATTAGGTTGGGCAGAAAATTTGTAAGCCCTGGAGGAACTACAAGAAGGATTCGCCCGACCGCAAAACTATCAGTTATTTGAAGGATCGACTCCAGCAATTGAACTCCCTGTGGACAGAGTTTGATGAAACTGACTCCCAGATCAGGGAAGCAGTAGAGATCGATCTAAACCATCCTTACTTCAGTAATGACTATTATAAGGACATCAAAGGGGTTCAGGAAACATTTCTTGCAGATATTCAAGAAAAGCTAGATGCGTCCACAGGCAGAGCAGCAAGCGAGCTGGATAAAAAGGATGATTTGGAGACATTATCAAAGGGAACGGTACAAAAATCAAGGCAGGAGCAACCAATGACTCCATGGAACGCGACGGATTTCATGTCTGCTCAAGATGACTCGCCCATTGTCTTACCTTAAGACGACGATACGAACTGGTCATGGGAATAATTAAAATTGTATGGTATAAGGCGGCATTGCAGCCAAATAAAGGTAAATCGTTTTGCCAAATCCAGATTAGTACTTTGAAGTAAAACTGGGATGAGTTAACTGCCATATACCGGAAGGGTGAGAACCAGCTAACTCAAGAAGACATGCAAGAATATTTTGAGATGCAAGAGAAACTTGCAGAGCTACTGCAACAAATTTACGGAATTATGGAATCGACAGCAGTTGTTCAGAGATTGGTGACAGCTCCAACATCAATGAGATTGCCAAAGGTAGATCTACCGAAATTCGACGGTAATTACCTTAAATGACAACAATTCTCTGATCTTTAAAATGAGATGATTCATCGACAAAATATATCTGAAGGACAAAAAATTTGGTAGGAGAAGACGCAAAACTGATACAACACCTTTCGGTATCGGGTGCTAACTATGCCGCAGCCTGGAAGATAGTGACCGAGCGCTATAACACGAGATTACTGATCTCCTCTTGGCTTGCAAAACTGTTCAGCCACCCCAACGCTAAGGCTATTCAAGGCTTACGAAGGCTCAAGAATGTCTGATAGGACTCAAGTGATTAAACGTAGACACGAGTTCATGGGATCCTATGCTGCTCTATTTTTTCCTTAAAAAACCCAACAAGGAGACACATACCCTTTTTGAACAATCTCTAAGTCAACCACGGAAGCTTCCCAAATTTAATAAGTTTCTAACCTTCTTGGATGAAAGAAACTTTCATCCTAAAACGGATGAAATAAGGAAAAAAACGGATAATCAAAGGCTACAAAATCCTGGGACGAAAACATTAGCAGTAGTAACGATGTCTCCAATCTGTGTATTGTGCAAGGGAAATCACGCACTATTCAAATGTTCCAAATTTTTAAACTTAGCACCGTCCAAAAGATTGAGCTTGGTCAAACAAGAGAAACTGTGTATTAACTGCCTGAGGTCCGGCATTTCGCAAGCAACTGCACTTCAGGAAACTGTGGAAAATGCCAGAAACAACATAATACGTTACTGCTCCTCGAAGTTGATACCAATCGCGGATCACAAAATATACGAACCAAGGAAGTGGCTGCTTCGATCTACAACCATTAGCAACAGCTATTGACAGCGACACCAACACAGTAGGCAGCGCATTGTCAACACTAAGCCAACAGCGTGCCGTTGTTATACTAAGGACGGCAAGAGTGACACTAATTGGACCTAACGGAAAAACCTTGGATTGCCGTGCATTATTGGATTCAGGTTCTCAAATTAATATCATAAGTCAACGCATAGTGGACAAACTTGGCCTGCGTAGTGTGACAGATATATTGTCCATAGAAGGAATCGGCCAAGGTAGGCATCAATCTAATTCAAGAGTAAACATTGAAGTACGGTCTCGAGTGAACGCGTATTCATCCAGGATCGAAGCTTTCGTGTTACAAAACATAGTGTCGTGCCAGCCAACTCAAGCATTGGACACATCTAAATGGAGGATTCCAAACAATATTCCACTCGCTGACCCGAATTTCAATCGCCCAGACAAAATCAATATCTTGCTGGGGGCAGAATTCTATCATGAACTGTTGATGGTCGGTGAAATTCGATTAGCAGAGGATCTACCAATACTGCAGAATTCAGTTTTTGGTTGGATCGTAGCAGCCAAGGTAGCCAGGGTAACTGCTACCTCAGTGACATGTGCTATGGAGCCACAGAAAAATCTCTTAACAAAATCATCGAAAAATTTTGGCGCCAGGAAGAGAATCAATAAATTCAAGGAGATATGACGGTGGCAGATAAACATTGTGAAGAATATTATGAATATTATGAAGAAATATAAAGAATATTATGAAAAAATTATGAATCTTCCGCGTCTGGAAGATTTTTTTGTAACCTTACCGTTTTATTCCGAGCCGTCAAAATTAGGAAAATCAGGAGATATCGTCCTGCGGCGATTCATCTCAATTGAGCGAAGCCTTAGTCAGAATTCGGAGCTAAAGAAGGCGTACGTCGCATTTATGGAAGAATATCTCCGATTAGGTCATATGGAAGAGGTTGACTACAAAAACTTATCATTTCCTCATTATTTCCTACCAAATCATGGCGTGTGCAAGCCTGATAGTACTACCACTAAACTAAGGGTAGTGTTCGACGCATCTGCAAAATCGTCTAATAACATCTCTCTAAATGAAGTACTATGGTCGGGTTGCACCATACAAGATGACCTTTTCTGGATTCTCTTGAGGTTTCGAATTCCCCGTTTTGTGTTCACGGCGGATATTGAAAAAATGTATCGGCAGATATTTGTGCGTGATGACGATCAGAACTTTCAACTTAACTTCTGGAGAAACCACCCAAATCTGGATATAAGGTGTTATCGACTTTGTACAGTCACCTATGGAACCACATCCGCACCATATCTAGCAACAAAATGCCTGCTAAAAAGCGTTAGCACAAGATTTCTACATGGATGATGTACTTACAGGGTCCAACAGTCTACAAGAAGCCATGGATATACAACAACAACTTACCCGAATTTTAGAGCCCGCTGGATTTCATCTTAGGAAATGGTGCAGCAATTCCCCACAACTGCTTAAACAAATTCCAGTGGAAGATCAAGCTATACAAGCAGATATATCGGGAAAGGAGGCTGATCAAGTTAAGACACTAGGACTCATATGGTCACCAAAGACGGATATATTCACTACAAACTCATCAATAACCAACGAGACGAGGATAATAAAAAAACAGAACTATTAGATATCGCCCATATTTTCAATCCGTTGGGACTTTTAAGTCCAATCACTATTATGGCAAAACACTTTATGCAAGAGTTAGGGAAACTTAAATTAGACTGGGATGCTTCTCTTCCAATGGAACTACACACCACCTGGAGCAATTTTCGAAGGGATCTTAAGTCAATCTAGGACATAGAATTTCCCCGATGTGTCTTCTCGGGCAAAACACCGCAGAACATGCAACTAAATGCATTCGCAGTCGCATATGGAAGAGCATTTGGAGCGGCAATATACATGCGATCAACCTCCGCTTATAGAACTATCAACGTTCAACTATTATGTGCTAAATCAAAAGTAGCACCAATAAAACAAGATGCATCAAATTCAAAACCAACAACCATACCGCGTCACCAATTGTGTGCAGCTAAGCTAGCTACCGAATTGGCGCGCAGGGTAGAAGGAGCTCTAAAAATGGGATCACTATCTTGCACTTTCTGGACTGATTCAGAAATTGTTTTATAAATAAATAAATAAATAGAGTGGCGCAACAGCTCGAGGTGAACCAGGGCCAACTTCTCAACAATGTATGCTGGTGTTAATTTCCTTACATACAAGGGAACCTACAATTTTTTGCCGAGTCCGAACGACACTTTGAGAAGTTTTTTAAGGCAAATGATACTCTCGGAGGGCTTGTCAGACCCTCGCGGAGGTGGGGACCGTGAAAAAGAACAAGTCTTTTTTTTCAGGTGACTATGGCAGGATTCGAGCCCAGACCTCCGGCGTAGTAAGCACACCACTACGCCACGGCACCCCACAGAAATTGTTTTAGCATGGATTAATTCTCAAGCCTCGTCATATCATAGCTATATTGCCAATCGAATAGCTTTTATCCAGAAACTTACCATGACGAGTCAATAGCGTCATTTACCATCGAAACAAAACCCAGCAGATATAGTGTCCCGAGGGCTAGCACCAGATAAATTGAAACAAAATACCATGTGGTTTTATGGTCTGCTATATCTGTATAGTCCAGAAAACACATGGCCTGCAAGGCAGTCGAAGGGAGGAACAGATTTGGAAAGGAGAAGATTTGCATTTTCGCTGGTAGCCATGGAGCGGTGCAACTCAATAATAGAGTCCATTGATCACCATAATTCCTTTCCTAGACTACAGCGCATAACAGCATATGGAATGCGATTCGTATCGAACATACGTAAGAATAGACCTAAAGGAACGGATGAGCGTCAACATTCAAATATTGAAGTAATTCGAATTGTAATCAATGTAAAGTAGTGATCCTCAGAAGCGTTCAACAACAAGCTTTCAAACAGGAGTGGAAGGATTTGAGTAGATTCAGAACTGTTAATAACCACAGTCCTTTGAGCACTTTGACGCCTTTTATGGATGAAACCAAGATTCGTCTGCAATCGTCCCAGTTAAACTTTGATGCCACACACCCTATGCTGCTACCTTGTGCGAATATAATTACTAAGCTTTTGCTTACTGATCTCCATGTCAAGAATTTGCATGTCGGACCACAGGGTTTATTGGCGATTGCGCGCCAGAAATATTGGCCTATAAATGGAAAAACCGTAGCACGCTCAGTTGTTGAAAATTGTGTTCGATGTTTTAGAGCCTAACTAAGATTAATGAATCAGCACATGCGGAACCTGCCGGCTCATAGCGTTCAACCAGCTAGACCGTTTTTTAACGCAGGAGTCGATTATTTTGGGCCAATATGGATTAATTTTCGGACAAGAGGAAAACAACCAAGAAAGGCTTATGTAGCAGTGTTTTGCTGTTTCTCGACGAAGGCTACCCACTTTGAAATCATTAGCGATCTAACAACGGAGGCTTTCATCGGTGCTCTCAAAAGATTTATTGGACGAAGAGGCTGCTGTCAGAACTTGTATTGCGATATGCTACAAATTTTGTAGGAGCACGAAACCAACTACAGGAAAACAAGCAAGCTATCTACAACGAGACTTCAGCTGGAAAGATCACTCCTTACTGCCACACCATTAATATCGCCAAGGCTGAGGTACAACCAACAGAACTCACGCTACAAAAGAGATGGAAGACCATTTTATCATTAAAAAGAATAAAAGAAAAGAAGGTCACAAGAATATTTTAATGAATTACAGCACCGATACAAATGGAAACAGGACAACTTCCAAATCCGGGAAGGATTATTGGTTACTATAAAAGAAGACAATGTACCACTGTTGCAATGGCCTCTCGGTAGGATAATCAAGATTATCAAAGGTAAAGATGATCTAGTGCGAGTCGTCGAAGTCAAGACCACTTTGGGTATATTCAAGCGAGCAGTACACAGATTAGCACTTTTACCAATGGAAGAAGAAACTTTAAATGAAGACGATGTTCAATCTCACCCAAAGGACAGAAGGACAGAGGCCGGCAAAAAAAAAAAAATCTGATTGAAAGTGTCCCTGGTCAATCCGAAACTCAGCAGCGAAAAGATGAAATACCTCAGCTACTTATTTCTTAAGTTTATTTTCTTAAGCAACAGTTATACAATTTCATATTCTTTTTAGAAATTTTTTGAAAATAATAGGATACATTCTTTAGTCGCAGAGGGCGACTAGAGGCGAATGAACCGAAAAAAAATTCATTTAAAGTATACATATGTAATTACAAGAGTTGTGGGGCTTATAAACAAAAAGCAAAAAAAAACAGTGAGTAAGTGCTACAGTGTGTACGCAGAAGTTACAGCCCGTAAAACGGACCGTTGAATACCCCATCCTATCCCACATTGTAAAATGCTGATGGCATAGTTATTTTTTGACATTTTATAAGTAACGCAAATTTCGAAAAGGGGCGTGGTTGAACCGCCCCTAATTACAAACTATTAATTATAAGATATTTCCACAGATATTTCCAAGTTACACCTAATTGTACATAAAAATGCAATTTTTTGGTTCAAATTCAATATTTTTGAAAAATCGACCCCTAAAAGGGGGCGTGGCTAAAAACTTTATATGAACGAAGTCTGGGCGAAAGTATTGTTTACCTAACCTGCTATTTTTTTTGTTTCATGTTTTCCTAAATTAGGCTCAAGGACACTCGAAATTAAGTTTTTCTGGAAAATTTTAGGTTTTTCTTCAATTCTGCCTCCAAATGTGGGCGGGGCCCAAAGTCTTGTATGAACAAAATGTGGAACTAAGCGTTTTCTACATAAAATATTAAGCAAATTTTTTTCAATTTCGAGCAAAAATACTGAGTAAACTGCATTTGAAAACTTACCCTTAAAATAGATGCCACGCCCACTAGAGGAGGTTTACCAATTAAATTTGTCTTTTTTGTGTCTTCTATTCACTAAGAGATGCTAAATGTCAAATTTCAGCCTTTTAGAACGTCTTACCGTTTTGAAAAATCTGGAGGTAGTTGCATATTTAGACCGATTGTGGGCGTGTATTTGGGCGGATTTCAAAAATTTTTACACTTGTACTGCTTCGCATGACGTGCACCTGACGTAGTTTCAGCACCCTAGCTCAAAATTTAAGGCCTAAAAACATGTGACATACAGACGGACGGACGGACATGGCTCATTCGATTCAGAATTCGGTCTCGATCATATGCCCTTAAGGTCTTGGGGGTCTGCCATTATTATTTCACCATGTTACAAACTATGTGACAAACTTAATATACCTCCTATCCTATGGGATGGGGTATAAAAATGAATAAATGAAAGCATTTATAAAAAGCAGATTTATATGCATTGGTATGAAAAAGCAAAATAAACCAATTGAATAACTCCTAGGTTAAGCATGACTATACTAGCTTCGTACTATACTAGCTACGTACTTCGTCCCGCCCAAATTCGTAAATGTGATGGAAATTTATGGTTGGGGTACAAACCCACTATAAATAGGCAACCCAATCGCTTGGCGTTTTTTATAATCCTTTATGTTTGTAAAATACCGATAAAGTAAATCGGTACTAAAAGTACCGATTTTGTGACATCTTATACACATAATTTCGGGAATATAGACCCTTGAAATTTAGATTTTTCGCTATTTTAGATTTTCCACATTTTACATTTGTTGGCTCTCGGCTTTAGGAATTATGTTTTTTGAGATTCTTCCGAATTCTAAAAAAGTGATTCCAAACATATCTACACATCCTGCCGTATCCTTCGTATCGAAATCACGCTTCTTTAAATAAAATTTTTTAAGGAATTATGGTGATGAGAGGTTTGAACCGATTCATGTCATGCTGTTGCACCTTTGATTTGATACTAAAAAGTGGAATATCGTATTCAACTAAAAATAAATACTTATATGCTTTTAAACTTCCATTCAACACGCCAATTCAGATTTTTTTTGATTTAATTTTTTTTTTTCGCTTCTTTCCAATTTCTTTCTCTTCCCTAACTCAATTTGGACAAAACAAAATAAGGAACATCAAAAGCACCTGGTGCTGCCGTTATCGAGTCTTGGCGAGACTAATCTACGGCTTTGGCTGTATACCCTCCTTATAAGGGTATTTTTGGGTGCATTTAGGGTAAAGCCCCGATTTTTCGAGAAAAATAACCCCAAAATTCGTGATCAGCGACTCAAAGACCCTATAGTAGCGCAAATCTGGTGGTGGCCGGAAGTTTAACAAAGCCTCCCCCCGCGCAAATTAACTATTAATAATTATAACATGTTCCGTGCTATTATTATTATAACAACACGGATAAACATCTAAATGTTCTTTAAATAGAGTTGGTCGAAGACTGGGTTTTAGTGGGCGTGTCTGTGGACAGATTTAAATAATCTTCTAACTTTCTAACTTATCTTTACGCTCAGCACAAAAACCAAATTTAAACTCAACTAATCTAAACCCTTAAGACCCAACAATAAAAGACTTTGATAAACTTCAGTCGGCATTTTTAAAAATCGCATTACACACAATACGTATCCCATGTTCATAATAGACATTTTCTCATTTTGTTAGGTTTTCGTTAATTTTTTTTGGCTTAAGCTAGTCCCAACCCAATCAAGTGAGAGGTTCAACGCGGAAATTTGACAAACAAATCTTAAACAATTTCCAATTCGTTTACTTACATGTAAACGAACTCTCTATTGACTTAATATGCATATTGTGGGGAATCACTACCTTTTGGCGAAATTGAAGCGGAATTTTCGATGTATTTTAACATTAGATTAATTCAACTTAAGTCTATTTTGGTTGGGCCTTAAGAGTTGTTTACGTAATAAAGCCTCTTATCGTTCTCGATTATATGCTGTACAAATGTAACCTAAAAGACACTAAAAATACACAAAGAATGGTACCTTTATTATCGTAGGTCCAACCACTTTAATTGACTTAAAGACGACACGGTGTCTTAATTGCAAATAAATATGTATGTAGATAGGTTTTAACCATTCCTAATGCAGGTTTCCATCACCAGACGCCAAAAGAACTAACTTGCAGTGGTACTACCAGAGGGAAGGTTGAACTAAAAGGGTCTGAAGCCCAAGCCCATGATGTAATGTATGTATGTATGTTCATACATATTTGCTTTTAAGGCAATACGTTGTTTATTTAAAATCTTATTTCAAGTATTTACACCCTCGATTGCAAAAGTACCATTCTAATGTTAAACTATTTGTTTTTATTTAAAAATGAAATCATTCGACTTTTTACACCCTTCTCAAAAAGTTTGCCAATGGTAGGTAATAAAGAAATAGGGCGATATTGATCCAATTATCTTCTATCGCCTTTTCTAACTAATGGAATAACCTCAGCAACTTTCAAAAACATGAGAAAACACCCACTGTTTATACTTAATGTTTTACTTATAATGATTGTTATACGTAATACACAATTTGTTTTAAGAGGAAATTTAACGAAATAAAACGAAACTATTGCTATGAAAAATCATCTACAGACAGATTTGAGTAGGCATCACAATTACAGTTTACCGGTGGCTTAAGAGGCTTCGTAGCTGAACCTATCGAGGAAAAATATTTGTTGAAAAGGTCGCTGACTAGTGACTCGCCTACTTTTATTTCGGAAATACTGTCTTTGATAGAAACCCTTTTTAAGATAATATTAGCTATTTTCCATTATTGTTTAACGTTTCCTTTACAATTCCGAATTTTCTCGGTGTAGTAGTTGTTTCGACTGAATTAAAATAAAAAGAATTAAAATTACTCCTCATGCTTCGTATATTTTGATGAACGAAAGATATTCCAAATATTGTTTGTTAGAAATTGGGGGGGGGGGGGGGGGGGGGGTGTCGTGGCGTAGTGGTTAGTGTGTGTGCTTACTACGCCGGAGGTCTGGGTTCGAATCCTACCATGGTCACCTGAAAAAAAAGACTTGTTCTTTTTCACGGTCCCCACCTCCGCGAGGGTCTGACAAGCCCTCCGAAAGTATCATTTCTCTTGAAAAACTTCTCAAAGTGCCGTTCGGATTCGGCAAAAAATTGTAGGTCCCTTTGTATGTTAAAGAAATTAACACACCAGCATACATTGTTGAGAAGTTGGCCCTGGTTCACCTCGAGCTGTTGCGCCACTCTATTTATTTATTTATTTATTTTTATTAGAAATTTTGTAATTTTTTTGAGATTGAAGGAGTGTATGCGTATTTTATTCTAAGAAAATTTAGCATAATTTAGTTTAAATTAGCCAGGTCAGGAAGACACCTGACTTTTATTTTTTCATTGCCTTCCTTCTTACGCAAAAAAATTATGCCATTCCTCATCCATAAGTATTTATAATTTTTAGTTTTTAGTTACTTTAATTTTTTTGGCTGCATTAAAAACCTGACGAAACTGATAAGTTAAGCTGTTATTGAGGAAAATCCGCATACAATCATGTTGATCGCCGAATATTTTTGTTGTCAATTAAGGATTTTTTTGGGACTTCGTCGTCATGATTTTCTCTTTCAGCAGACGACGTGTCAACTTTACAACAAGAATGTTTGTCATCACCGCCGAATTTTTTTTTGAACCACTAACACTGTTATGGTTTACCCTTTTTACTTTCTTTACATAGCAAGCGTCAATATCATTCTCATTTATCTTAGCACCCACGACGTAAGTGTAGTGCAAGGCTGTCCAAAATTCGCAGTTCACTGAAAAACCAAGATCTATGTTCGAAAATCATAATCCAAGTACGCCACTTAACTGATGATTTAATTAAAAGCAGTGTCTTACTGGCATCAACCGACAGCGTTCAGAGAAAGAAGAGAGGTGCAATAAATATCGTAGGAAGTTTAGCCAATACACTATTTGGGGTATTGGATTCAGAGTACGCGGAGATGTCTAAGGCAATCGATGGTTATTAAAATAAACGAAGATCAACTGCTCCATATGATCAAAAATCAAACTTCATAGCTGAAAGCTACAACGAACATTATGAAACGACACCAGGAAACAATCTCGGCTGAGTTTGAGCATTTTACATCTCACATCAACAACACAATAACCCGGTTTAATGGAATATACGAAGAAAGAGTTTTCCAATTGTTTATATCTCTTGCAATTCAAACTATAACGGCTATTGCAAACGTTCAAAGGATTCAGGGATCAATCCTCGATGTCTTGACTAGCTCTCACCATGGAAAAATATCACCTCTTCTTATCTCTGTACCACAGTTAAAGAAGGAACTAATTACTATAAAGGAGCATTTACCGCACTCATTGAGACTTCCACCGCTGACTAATGATTTATTAAGTCTATATAGTTTAATGACCATTAAAAGAGGACTAACAATTAACCACATCATCTTCAGGAAAACGATTCCACTAGTAACATCGGAAGACTTTGAAATTTTCAAGTCGATATCAGTACCAGTTTATTTCAACAACACCTGTTCTACCATAAAGCCAACCGCACCGTTCATAATAATAAACCTGCATCGAGATCAATATTTAAATCCATAATTGTATTCCAAATCGTGAAGGAAAACATTTGTGTAAACAGCACAGTCCAGTGTATCACAGAGGACATGATAAGCGCATGCGAGGTCTCTCTTCTCAATCTTCTACCACCCTCAAGTCATTGCCAAATAATACCATGCAATGATGGCCTTAACTGGATTCAGTTGAATAATCTGAACAACATAGTATGTGACAAAACTACGACACAGTTGACCATTAAGTTCTCATTGATCGCGAAAATCCAAAAGGACTGCGTATTCAAACAAAGAACTCTAACCATTTGAACACATATTCTATGCTCAACTACTTCGCGAGTGTCTTACTTTCCAATTGGTAATACCACCGACATCAGAGTCCCTCAACAGCTACAACTACCTATACAAGGCTTATCAGAGGGCGGTCCACACCTGCACAAAGCTGAACTGGAGGCGTTACGAAATGAAATCAACTTGGCAAAAAATTCTTTACCAAATAAGTTTCATCATCTGAAAATTCACCACGCCATGGGATATATTAGTTTGCTTATATCCCTCATCGCCATACTTTTCTTGTTAATCCACTGTTACATTAAATAAAAACCAAGAGAAACCAACTTCAGCCTACACCTGCTCCAAGAACTCAGCCAATAGTCAGCAGATTCGTGAGAACAACAACCCATCAGCCAGAAGATCAGGAAGCCCGATTTAGTGTTAAAGTTGACTAATAATCAATTTAATTTCTTCTTAAATTCTTATAGGGTATAAGCATGCATTTTTTAGTTTGTTTTCTTCCAATATCGCATATGTATTTTCTAAATTAAATATAATACATTTCACATAACGTGATACGCTACAAGGAAAACCTATGATAGGTTAAATTCATAATCTAATCTAATTGTCTAATTTGCTGAAAAAAAAAATTCATTAAAAGTATCGATATTAAATTCTATTAATATATATAATAGAATATAATATAATAGAATGTAATAATATACAAAGTTTGTCTTATCATAATTTTATTGAACCTTCTGTTCAACGCGGGCAGAATGTTTAAACCTTGAACCGAATTGAACCAAAAATTGTAAATAAACAACGTATAAGGTCAATGCAATGTGACTCTTAAATTACATGGGTCTTTTAAGCCTATTCCAATATATTGTAGAGTTGCGTTTCTTGCGCCCATAGTAAATAATCTTCAGTAATGAATTGGAGCAGTAGGGTTGGAGCATGTACATTTGACGTGTTGCAGCCACCATCTACTTTTTTAGTTCAGATGCGTGTGCTTTCCAATTCAGATTTTTATCAATTAGAATCCCTAAATATCTAAAGCTGTCAACATTTTCAATCTTGAAGCAATTTGCACTGCATGAAACCTTTTCAATGTAGTTACAGCTTCCACATGCATGGTTGAAGGAGCACAATCTTGTGCATTCAGCAGAGTGGAAGTAAATGTTAAAATCAACTCGATCTTTGCTGCTAGATTGAACATCATAAGCTTAGTTTTGTCACTCTGTCACTCTGAGCACCTGTATATCTTCCTCTATTTGTAAGATAAGGCTAAGAAGTGACCCAGTAGTAATGGTGAGTGCCATGTCATCAGCAAAGGCTATGACAAAACTATTTAATTAGCGGTCCATCCAAAAATGGAAAAAGGACCTCTAATGGTATCGCTACGTTGTCCGTCCGTCCGTCCAATCGCTTTATAACTTCTGAACAGTAAGTCGGAGACAGACAAAATTTGGTGTGCGTTTAAACTGCGGCAATAGTCAGAGAATCCAAAGAGGGCAATTTTTTCTATGCACAAATAACGGTTTAATTACAGTTTGAAATTTTATGTAAAAATTGACTTAATGTTTTTTAGTGTTTTTTTGCCTACAAGAAGTTTAGTAGGCAAGAACTAGAAAAACGAAACTTAGGCTTAAGAAATACTAAGCTTTAATTAAAAAATAAAACTTTTCGAAAATATCAAAACTTTTTTGAGAAATGCAGAGTCGAAAATGCATGACGTTTTTCAAAGTGCTGGAGGCCAAAACTTTTGAACGGCTTATCGCTCAAAATCAATATTGAACACACGTATAAGGCAACTCAAAGTAAACCAAGTGCTCAGGTCATATTTTTCAAAAACAGTTTGAGTACTGCAGTTTTGACGCATTTTCGAAAAAAAAATCGCAAAAATGCATGAAAAAACGTGTGCATGAAAAAACGAAATAAAAAAGGAGCTTGTTTCATAAACCGGTGGCCATAGAATTAAAAAAAAACATCCATGGCTAGTGCTTGTGGTTGTGCTATTGGAAAAGTCTAACAAGAACTGGAAAAAACTTCAAAATAGTTGTTTTATGGGTTTTGAAATTTAGAAAATTTTAAAAAACGTCAAAAGAACGCATGTCTCCCCCTCTATCTCCCAAACGGTATAAAGTATAATTTTTAAATTAACACCGGGCATAGCCCATCTTGTTAGATTTTATACAAAACTATAGCAGACTTGGAATATTCAAAAACTTCGAAGATTTAGCTGAATAACGTGAAAACATTTTCGAAAACTATTTTTTAAGGATTTCTAGTTCCTTAACGGTTATGACCACCTTGTTTAAATTTGGCTAAAAGGCAAGCGAACTGGATCAAAAACGTTTCAAAATTGCCGTTTTCGACCTTAAGTTTTTAAGCCCTTTCAAACAAGCGAAATAAAAAACAGCATATTTTTACCGTTTTCTCAGAATTTTTCTCAGAAAATTGTACGCAGAATTTGAGAAAAGTAACATTGCATTTGAAAAATGCTAGCACAGGTGATTGTAAAATTGATCAAAAAGTCTAACGGTAAATAAAAATAATCGAAATTGCTGTTTTATGGGTTTTAAATTATAAAAATCCTAAAAAAGGCCAAGAAAGAGTATGTCCATCCCTCTATTTTGGAAACGGTAAAGCTTTTTTGGTTTCGTTACTCTGAAAATAGGATGACATATTTTTAGAGTAACGAAACCCGATATAAAATCACCCAATATAATATATAGATTATTATGTTGTGATTATTATGTATGTGATGATTATATAGAATCACCCAATATAAGAACAGTAGACAGCACTCAAAAAAAAGTATATTACAGACTGTAAAATATATCCAGAAATAATTTTAATAAATAAATAGAATGTTACACAAACTGCGCAATATAGATGACTATAACCTTCAAAAAAACCACGGCTCCCACGGATCCCTCTATTTTGGAAACGGTAAAGCTTTTTTGGTTTCGTTACTCTGAAAATAGGATGACATATTTTTAGAGTAACGAAACCCGATATAAAATCACCCAATATAATATATAGATTATTATGTTGTGATTATTATGTATGTGATGATTATATAGAATCACCCAATATAAGAACAGTAGACAGCACTCAAAAAAAAGTATATTACAGACTGTAAAATATATCCAGAAATAATTTTAATAAATAAATAGAATGTTACACAAACTGCGCAATATAGATGACTATAACCTTCAAAAAAACCACGGCTCCGCGTATGTCTTCATACTCGACGGTCTTTTTTTTTTGATTGAAAATGGAGTTCACATAAATCAAAAAAAGTGTGGGACCTAAGACCGAGCCTTGTGGTACTCCAATATCTATTTTAACTTCATCACTTAGAGCACCATTTAATTTAACTTTTTGACGCCTCGCCACGACGCTTGACGTTGCCTTTCTTGCCGTTAATAGCCTAATTTGGCATGTGTGTCAGTTTTTTACGTAAAGCGCGATGTTGCAATAATTTCTGAGTTCAATGCTTGACAATGATTTATGTGTCAATGCACCAAAAGAAATGCAATGCTGCATTTATGTTGAATTGCTCTTTTTTTATTGTTATTATTATAGCGTAAGCAATTTGTTTTTAAGTACAAATAGATGAAATTAATAAATAAAGAATGGGTCGAACTCAATTAACATTAAAGGAAAGACTTTTTTTACAATTACTTCTTCAATTTATCATTGGTTTACCGATAGAAGAATCGGCTAAACATATTCATCAGAATCAAGGTTTATGCACCTTAGATTCAAAATAAACATTCGAAATAAAAGAATTTCGTATTAACACCATACTTCTTTTTGATTAAAGTTTGAAATAAAAACCAAAATTTTGTCTGAGTTTATTTTAATTTAATGGAAAAATAATAATGTTTAATATTATTATTGTTCGACTTCAAGTTCTGATACGACTTGCTTTTTCTATTACAATCAATAAGACACAGGACCAATCTTTATATATAACTTATATTTTTTGTATAAGTTAATTTATAGAAAACTAGAATTTAAGCTAGTATAAAATATAAATATATATGTATATAAAAAAAGTATTGTAATTATTTATTTAAATTTATTACACAATATAGATTTTAATTTAAGTTATGTAAAATAAATAAAATAAATAGAGTTGCGCAACAGCTCGAGGTGGACCAGGGCCAACTTCTCAACAATGTATGCTGTGCATGTTAATTTCTTCACACACAAGGTCAGTAATTTTAAGTTATGTACAAAATTATAATTTTCATATTATAAAATTAAATTCACTTATTCAAGGAATTCGAAAAAAAAATTATAATTATTTGTCACAGGTGTCACATATTATGTCAAAGTTTAACTACACTTTACCGCTGTAAAAGTATATCTTTCACAAACAGTAGTCATGCTAACGCTCTTTAAATGCTAAACGCTTTTTCAATTTATTGAATTTTTCGTTTCAACCAAACCAAGTCTGCGTCTCACAAGCTTAAATTGAATAATATAGTCTAATTCGTGCTCCTATCTGTTCCTATGAAAATGTCAGATTCTTTCGATTTCAATACCAGGCTTTTTTCAATATTCAGGCTTTCGGCCTGGCAGAGGCACAACCGACCAGCTTTTTACTTTGAAAGTTATTTTTGAGAAGGCCTGGGAACATGGCAAACCGGTCACGCGTGTTTTGTAGATTTGGAAAAGGCCTGTGAGTGGGCCTCTTCTGAGAGCCTGCAGAAGCTTTTCTTGGATAAATGGCGTCAGATCTCAACCTTTTGATGTGTGCGTTGGACTTTGCCAGGCCTGTGTTCTACCGCCTCCCCTTTTCATAGCATATATGGACTTTCGATACATGCTATGAAAAGGGGAGGCGATGTCAGGATAAGCCATCTGGTGTCAGGATAAGCCATCTGCTTTTCGCGGATGATTAAGCTCATCAAAGATGCTGAATGTTCTAAACCGATTATACACAAACACGGAATCAGCGGTGTGGAATGGCGAGCACCTTTCTGAATGGTTTGCAACAAAAATGGGAGTTAAGCAGGGCTGTTCATTGAGTACGTTGTTGTTTATCCTATACATTGATGATCTAAACGAAGTGCTGTGCGGAGGGATCTTATGGAACGGCAGGAGGATAAGAATGCTTATGTACGCAGATGACATTGTCATGATATCTGACTCTTCTGAAGGACTCAGGTAGATGATCTTAACTCTCGAGGAATACAGTAAAAAATTGAACCAGTCTATGAACTTGAGTAAATCGAAGATAATGATTTTTAGGAAGGGGGGTGAACGCTATGCGCGTACTGAGCACTGGACCTTTGCTGGAGAAGAAATTGAGATCGTCAAAGAGTACGATTATCTCGTCATGAAAATAACTTCCAATCTTAGCGTAAAAAACCATCTCACCAGTAAACTACAAGTAGCTAAGACAGCATTAATATCAGCCTGGAAGACGTGTATGAGTGCGAAAGCCCTTAGTTTAAGTGCAAAATTTAGGTTGTTTGAGGCGACATCGAAGTCAGTAAAGTTATACGCAGCGCAGATTTGGGGGTTCGAACCACGTGAGGAAGTTGAAAAATTACTAAGATTGCCAGGTAACTCTCCGAACTATATGTTGTTGTAAGAGACTGGATTGGCTCCACTGTTTACAGCATCCCTAAAACTTCATTTCGAATATGTAATCAGAGCGATGTCTCACCCATCTAACCGTCTAACAAAACTCGTTGTGATGCATGTTGCTTCCTACAAGACTTTGTTCTTTAAGAAGTGGTATCTTAGCAAAGTACAATATTGAGCTCAACGTATCGGTAAATAGCACACAGTCCTGGAGAAAAAACTTGTACACTTTCCTGGAGATGCTCGACAGCAAGCTGAGAGATGAGTTCAAGGTACAAGCCAGATCGTCCCCCTACAGGCAATACTACAGCAAACAACATTACGACTTAGCGGACATGAATTATTTCCGTAATGAAATGGACAGACACAATGCGTATTAAAACTATTTTTAAAGCCAGGGGAGAGCTCTTCGATCTAAATTTCAAACCGCACAGGGATTATCTTCCAATTATATGCTCCTTATGTTATCTTGGAATTCGGGAGGATGTTTTCCATTTCTTGTCAGTGTATCCCATACTGAAGGACATAAGAAAGGTGTCTGTAAAGACTTTTTACAGAATTTATCTTTTTTAAAATAATCTTCTCAATCCTTTTAATTAACCGTAAACTTCACATACTTTTTTTGCTAATTAATCAAATATTGTAAATAAATTTGTTGCCATCTGAGGTGACGGCCATGACCATACCTTGTATGATTGTAATACATGAGTTCTGAAAAACTTTGTAATTAATTATTTACCATGAAATAAACAATCTATCTATCTATCTACAATCTAACTGCACCAGCCGGTCATCAGGAAGGCTGAACTTGGAGTAAAAGTAAAGATCTCAGTTTTTAATTCAGTGTTCTTTCCAACCCTCATCTATGGTCATGAAATTTGGGTTATGACCGAAAGAATTAGATCGCGGGTACAAGCTGCCGAAATTAAATTTTGGGGTGCATTGCTGGTGTTACTCCGAGTCGAACGATCAATTCTTCGATGGTTTGAACACGTTGTTCAGGTTATGTTAGCCCAGATACGAGCGCGTCGCCCGCGTGGTATGCCAAGAAACAGTTGGTGGTAACAGGTAAAGAAAATCTCCGAGACCCGTCTGGGGAACGCGCCTGTGTCTCTTGAGTTGGTGACGGAGGATCGGGAACGATGGAATGACCATTTAGCCACCCTCGCTCCGCGACCCTTCTAAGGGTAAGCGGTCAAATGAAAATCATGATGATGATTTTCTCTGTACGAATTATATTTTTCATATTGCTTCTTATTTTTTTAACACTTGAATACGTATAATGAACTGAATATGGTTAAACTTTTTCTTTTCTTTTTTAAAATGACAGACGCGCACTAAGTCATGTTATATCTTACTTATATTTTGAATAATCTTTGTAAACATTGAACGAAAAAAGGAATACATTTTGAATTGATTTGAAATTGAAAACAATGCCATTTGCTTTAGAGACAATCATAACTACCTTCTAAATTCGTGGATTACGAAGGCTAATACTAGTCAAACGTATCTGCCTGCCTTAGTCATATTGGATTATACCACTGAAAACCGGTTTGCTATCTTGGCAAACCTTGATGAAGAGCTAACTCAACGAGATATCCTGTGAACAATGATCCTCTGGGTACCAGGAGCGAACGGTCAAGAAAACAATAATTCCTAAAAGGCAAGTTCCACGTATGACTAAGCCAAGCCCTTCGCACAGGTTTCAAAAGAGAAAAACCGCGAATTGAATAGACACGCAGTCATTAAGCGCATAAATTGTCTTCACATTCCATCTACCAGACTCGGTACATTTATAATCTTCCGCATATGCCTGTAAAAGTAATAAATTAGATAGCAACTTGGGGTTGAGGTTGGTCAGGTAATGAATTCATGGATTCAATTCAGGATTTATGCTCACTTAAATCGAATCCGTCTACCAGAGACTGCGGCTACAGTTGTTTCTGCAGTATACGCTTAGGAAGCCAAACCACCCCCTGATAACATATCAAAAGTATGTATAATACCGGCTATGCCGAGGCATGTGCAAACCACCACAAAAAAAAGGTTCACGCACTTGACGTTAATATTTTGTATGAAGTAAATTGCGAAACTGTGTTTAAAAATGGTTTTAGTAATTTGGTATCTAATTATGTAGTTACAAACAAGAAAATATTAAAACCAAAAAGAAAATAAATGGGGGAACAGACCAGGGTGTTTCAGTTAAGGTGTGACAAAAAGCTAGGGCGTATAGGTTGGATCGAGACAAGAAAAACGATTGTATGGGAGGGGGGTCTATTCCCCCTGTTTAGCCGGAAGGGCGATTTTCTAAAAATATGACTTAAAACAGAAAAAAAAATGTTAAAGATACTTATGTGCCAAGTCAGATTCAGTGAAGAGAAACTCAACATCGTTTATGGTAAGTACAAAAATCAAAAATTTAAGTGGCTACCTTGTGGCACACCTGAAGTTGCAATGAATGGGTAAGAAGCTACGGTCCTAAAAAAGAATGCTGTAGGATCTATCTTCAAAATAAGATTTAACCCATGCTACGAATATGGGAGGAAAGCCTAGCGCCTTAAGTTTGAAAAGTATAATATTGAAATAAATTTTATCAAAAGCTTTGCTGAAATCAGTTGTTACAACATTAACATCAAGTTCTAGAGACGAACTCCACAAGATTCATCGTTTTGGATCTGACTTTCAAAAAACCGTGTTGCTAGGTGGAGAAAATTGATTTACAGTGAAAAAACACAATGTCATAGATAATGCTCTCATGAGTTTAGGTATGCACGAAAGCTTGCCAATCGGTCTGTAGTTAGAGATTTCAATTCTGCATCCCTTTTTGTACAAAGGAGTGATGAAAGAGCTCCTCCAAGCTTTGGGAGTGGAAAAACTCCACACTAAGAATTGCTGGAAAAGCTCAGTTAAGGGCTGAGCTAGTACATTGACGCATTTTTTTAAGACTACGACCGATGGGTGATTGATATTTATATTGATATCAATATAATATATATATATTGATAAATATAAATATTGATGTATGATATTTATGTTTGTTAAGTTAATGTTTGATATTAATGTTTGTTTCCAAGTAAATAAAAAATGAACGATCATGCTCGAATTTATCGACTGAATATGCTTGGCTTAAGAATTCGGCGAAAAGAGTATTAATTGTATTGGGGTCTTCAGAGGATCAGTCAGCCAATAAGAAGTTTGAAGAGGAAGCATACCCGTCGGATTTGCGCTTAGAGTTTATAAATTTGAGGAACCGTTTTGGGGTCAAAGGTTCTGAAGGGGTTCGTTAAAGGTTCTGGATTAATGTTAATGCTGTCATAGACAAAGGTTAACGATAAGGGAGGGTGGAGTATGTGAAGTTTAGAAACAAGATGCATACTTTCAGTAACAGTGCCGTTGTCGACATCAATAGTAAAAATTAAGTCTTTCCATATTATTTTTGACAGAGCTCATTTGAAAAAGACCAGCAGACAGAAGTCGGTCAGTGAAAAAAGTTTATTTCTGAGAATTAGCGTTGGCTGGAACAAAGTAGGTTTCGTCATCTGACAAAGCCCAATGCAAACGAGGATGGTTGAAGTCACCGACAATAATTACGTCATGCCTAGGCCCAGCTACTTCCAACACGAAATCAATAACTGAGACAATATTAGAATTTTTTTTTTTTTTTTTTTTTCCGTGGGTAGGTAAAAAACCTTCATAGGCACTATGAGAATCGAGCGAGCGTGCTCATAGTAGTGTGAGATTCTTACTCACTAAAAAACCTCCCAATCTTTGTAAGACTACGACTAAGTTTCCTTAACAAGTAGTTCATGCTTCTGTATAGTAATCGCGTTTGGCAGGCTACCTTCCAACGAAAGCACCTGCAATACCGTCATTATGTGCGGTTTCCTCTTACGACGCTAGATCCAACGGTCTTGTTCGTTGTAGTCGGCGTGCAAGATTTGTCTGATCCAGAGTTCGGATTATTTCGTGGTTGCAATGGCCGTGAAGGCGAGTGTGAAGTTTGCGAGCAAAGTTTCTTACTTCGTCGGTCACGGTTGCGATGCCTAGATCTCGATGTAAATCGCTATTTCTTATATACCATGGAGCATTTACGATTGCTCTTAGTGTCTTATTCTGAAAAGTTTCTAAAATAGATATGTTGCTTGGTTTGGTACAACCCCAAAGTTGTATACCGTACGTCCAAGATGGTTTTAGCACTTGCTTATACAATAGCAGTTTGTTATATACGCTTAGTTTCGAATAACGTCCGATAAGCCAATTCAGTTCTCGTAGCTTGATTTCAAGTTCATCGCGTTTCTTTTTAACGTGTGGCTTCCACTTAAGTTTTGCGTCTAGGGTCATGCCTAAATATTTCGCCTCGTTTGCGTACGGAATTTGTACCGAGTTTATAAATAGAGGTAAGTTGATTACCCTCTTGTAAGTAAAATTTACATGCGTTGATTTTGTCTCATTTAGGAGGATTCGCCAGGCCTTTGTCCATTCGCATATTTTATTCAAAGCGCGTTGGAGTTTTCCCGTTGATAGTTCGACTGTCTTATCCGTAGCGAGGATAGCCGTGTCGTCAGCGAACGTGGCTATAGTCGTTGTCTCTACTTGAGGTACATCTCTTGTAAAAAGTAAAAACAGTGTTGGACCGAGGACGCTACCTTGTGGAACGCCGGCTTGTATTTCTTTGAATTCTGAGTATTCGCTCCCGTATTTCACTCGAAATAGTCTGTTGTCAAGATAAGACTCTAAGAGTTCATACATTTTTTCCGGCAAAACTTTCCGTAGCTTATATTTTAGGCCTTCGTGCCAAACTTTATCAAAGGCTTGGGATACGTCAAGAAAAGCGGTAGAACATATCATTTTCGCTTCTAAGGCTTTCTCAATTTCATTAGTTATTCGATAGACCTGGTCAAGTGTTGAATGTTTGACCCTAAAGCCGAATTGGTGATCCGGAATCAATCGTCTTTCTTCAATTATTGGTTGCAGTCGTTTGAGCACAAGTTTCTCGAAGACTTTAGATATAATCGGCAGAAGCGAAATCGGTCTATTTGATTTTTTGTCGTTCGGGCATTTCCCTGGTTTCGGAACCATTATTACCTCTGCGATTTTCCATTGCCGTGGAACGTATGAAATTCTCATTGATGCGTTTATGATGTAGAGAAGCTTGACTAACGCTCTTATCGGTAGCTCCTTCAAAATTTCCCCAGTAATTAGGTCATAGCCTGGAGCTTTGTTATTCTTCAAATTTCGGATTGTTTGACGAAGTTCAGACAGTGTCACGGTTTTCATTCGATAATTGTCTAGTTCCGCATTGCGATACAGATCGTCAACCAACGGCTCCCCGTCAAACGGTTTGAATGTTTCTTCTAGATGTTCTGCAAATACATCTGCTTTCTCTTTGTCGCCTTTTACCCATTCACCGTTATCTTTTCTTATTGGCGCCGAATGTACTATGGGCTTTTTAATGGACTTCACGGCTTTCCAAAGTGAATAGTTTGACCCTCTATCGGCAGTCAAGTTTTCGAGGTAGTTGGTAGTCTCGCGACTTTTAAAATCTTGAAGTAAGTGCTTTAATTTGTTAGATAGCCCATTCAGAATGGTTTTATCAGGAGGAGCTCGAGACAAATGCCACCTCTTTCGAGCCTTTCTCTTTTCGCGTATGAGCTCTTCAATTTCGCGCGGGTAAATTGATCCGCTTTTCCTTACTCCAGTCTTCCGGAAAGAAGTATTGTTCCAAGCAGCGTCTTGGATAGTTCTAACGAGTTTATCGACTTCGTCTTCTATTTCTAAAGGGGTTGTAAGTGGTACATGTAGAGATACATTTTCTTTACAGTATTTCCTAAAGCCATCCCAGTCGGTGTTGTTATTCGTTAGCCTAGGCGCTCTCTCATTTTTTGCTAGACTTCCGCCGATTTTCAAAACGACTGCCGAGTGATCCGAACAGAGATCATAGCCTTCTTCTACATTTGTGAGGTGGCGGGGAACCCCTTTTGCGATAAAGAAGTCGACAAGGTCAGGAACTTTGTTTCTGTCGGTTGGCCAATACGTTGGCTTTCCCGTCGAAAGGAAAACCACGCCACGTTTCATGCTAGCTTTGAAGAGTACTCTACCTCTTGTTGAATTGCACCGTGATCCACAAAAGGTGTTTTTCGCATTAAAGTCCCCGCCGATGATAAAATTCGACCCAAGTAAGTCAAAGAGGGGAGTAAGATCGTCGTCCGCTAGCCTATACTGTGGAGGAAAATAACTCGAGGCAATATTATAATCTAGGTGACCTATTTTTACCGATACTGAAGTTATTTGCATAGAGTCAAGCTCAATTTTTTCGTTTTTGTAATGCTTAATGCAGTCTTTGATGTAGAGAGAGGATCCGCCTCTCGAATTTTCTGATGGATGATGCGCGTGGTAGTCGATGTAACCTCTAATTTTGGGTCCGGATCCCTTCTTAAAGTGTGTTTCTGAAATCAGGCATAGGTCAATATTTTTTTCCCGTAGAAATACTTCTAGTTCGTCGATTTTCTTTAAAAGACCATTTGCATTCCATGTTAGTATGTTAATGAGCTTCATATTCATGATTTGTTATTGGTTTTGCGAGGTTTAAACTCTAGCTCGCTCAGTTTGTCAAATATTACTTGATTAACTTTAGTTTGTTGCTCAAGCTTTTCCAATATCATAAATAATATTTGAGATACCGAATCTGTTGTGGTAGGTTCTGGAGGTTTGCTTTTGTGTGACGCGACTTCAGCGTACGATCTTGGGCCGATGAGAATATTAGAATATTCAAAGATTGCTGGGAAGAATATAGCAGCAAACAATAAAAAGTGAGCGCTTTTCAACAGTTATGCTAGCACAAATTATTTCCAGACCAGAAGTGTTGAGAATGTTAAAAATGTTAAAAAAGATGATTTGTAACAGGTATGGATAGCCAAAAGTGCACCACGTCCGGGAGGACCGTGTCGTTGGGTGAATTTACAGTTGAGATAAGATCGATTGTTGGGGTTAAAACATTCTTCCGATAAAGCCTAAAGTCCGAGGTAAAAAGTTCAGAATCCTTAATGCCGGGGATGAGGTTAGTCTCTGATAACGCAAATACGCCGTAATGGAGCTTTTGTTTAAGAAAAGTTTAAGAAAATACCGGAGATCTTAGGGTGGAGTCCTCTAACGTTTTGGTAATAAATATACATAAACTTGCAAGTAGGAAGTACAGAACACTGATGTTATTGGGAGCTGTTAAGAACAAAGTTTGTGCCAAGAACGTTAGGAGCGAAAGTAACTATTGTGAGAAGATTTTGAATTATGCAGCTGAGAAATACGTTGAGAACTAACGTAAGATCCATAAGTCGATAGGTCATTTGTCACCTGAAGTGGGGTTAGATTAAAGCTCTCATGATAACGAATATAAATTCTGTTTAGGGCAATCAGCTCAGTGGGTAAACCGACCTCGGAGATTAATGTTTCCATACAAATTTAAGTTTTACCATTGATGCAGACAGATTCAGTTTTATCGTGCAAGTACGCAATGATAATGATATGAAATGAAATTTCATAATGATAATGCATGAAATTAACAAAATTAGAAGGTGGGATCTGGTATGAAGTTGGCAGGACAGGGCCAACCTTTAGGTTCGTTGGTAGATAAAACCGATCTTTACCTCATTAGGTCAGCTAAAAGCTGTTCCCTTATTCGATGCGGAGCGTATGGCACCTTTGCGATAGAGGAAAAGGCGGTTTGTTTTTGGTTGACCGAACAGTGAATAAAATGATCAACACTAATGTCCGAGAACGAATGCACGCTTTATTTTTCCTTTTAACCCTATTCATACGAAAAGTATTAAAACTATAAAAAAAGTAAAGTATTAAACCTTAAAACTATGGATAACTCTATGTCTCTATTTTAACTCTAACTCTATTTATCTACTTATTAATAAATTTTTTTTGTCTTTGACCATAAATTATTGCTTATAACCCCGAATCTGCTTAGACAGCAGACCAGCCATTATTTGGGCACCCTTCACACTGGCGGGGGGATGAATCAGATAAATTGAATGATACTCTGTGTTTTTATTAGATTCGATTGAAGAATGATTGAATTTGAGGGCGGCAGAGGAAGTGTGAGATGCGGTGGGAAAATTAGGGCTATGAGGAAGAGAACGAGCAGTCAAGCAGACAAGTGCTGATATCAAAATATCTGCCTAATTTAAGATGCCAGTTTTAAGAAAATGTGGTTTGGTTAGAGGTACTACGGGCCGGTTTAGCGAAAGGATTTGCCTTAGAGGGTGTGGGAACCGTTTTGCAATTGATTTAGCCATAACGATTATGACGAATTGATTATTATCAAAAAAATGTTAGAAAATACCCACGAATGCCAAGGCAGGCAGAATTTGAAGTTCTTCTGCTTGGATCTCGATGGGCCCAGTTCTTTAGACTCAGAAATGTAAATGGAGAATGTTCGTTGAAAAAATCACGTAGCCAAGAAATGTCAGCGAATTGAGAAGCATTTTTCAGCAGAAACGAGTCTACACTCAGAGGAAAAATAGTTAATTTTATAACTATTGCCGTAGTCATTAGATAAGTTTCTAGCAACTTCACTAGGTGACTTTTTCGCACGAAAAAGGCTTAAGGTAGTAAGAAAATAGTTAGAAATAGTAACATAATAGTCTGACAGCATTCCCAACAATTAAATATAACTAATCAGGTAACTGGTTATGATTTTTGAATAGTTGTTAGAATAATTTTGTTTTTTTTTTCGTCGTTTTCAAACTTTATGTATAATGATTTCTAACGTTCCACTAGTCAAAATTTATGTGTTTTGGTTGTGAATTGTCAAAAACTGTAAATAAAACAGTAAAAAAAAGACTATAACACATAGTTATTTTAAAAGAAATATAGACGCCAAGTTCTGACCTGGCTATCAGTATTTCTTTATTCGTTTTGATAAGTGGTCTGAAGTAATTGAACCGTCCAACGACAGGTACATCTTCGAAAAACAGCAGCGGCTCTTCTATCTTTTATTGTGGAAGCTCGAGTCAGTAAGTCAGTTGTTTCAGTTATGAAAACGTTTGTTTTATTAATGCGTGTGTTTTAGTTGGTGAAATTTAATTGAAAGAAACATTAAGCTTCTTAGCAACGCTCGCTGCCAAATTAATCAACCTTAAGCCTTTTTGGACAAAAACCAAATGAACTAAAAGATTATCAGGTAATTTACTAATGCATATTTATTTTTTTTCTCCTCATTATGTTTATTATAATTTACTATATGGCAGAAATTTTGAGCACATTTCCCAGTGGCATTCACTTTGTTATTCCTCATGAAATACTTTCATCAAAATACTTCAGCTTATTTTTAAAAATATGAACTTATGGTCGTTAATTTGTCAGAAATAAATAACGTTCAGTTCTTTTTTCTTTCCTGAAAATATTAGCTCAAGGTAAAGCATCTATAAGCACAAGAATATGTTTTTGTAGATTTGCAGGACCTTTATAATTTAGGGCACCTATACACCTCAACTGAACTTATTCGTTTTACATTGTCAGCTAATTTTTACGCGACAAAATCGAGAGAAATACGATGACCCAACAAGATGTTATTGTTTGTATCAAGGTCGCTTGCAATTGACACTAACTGTGGGGAACACTTCTTATCTACGATTCCGATACGTCATTAATTGAGGCTGCAATTTTCGTTAACGCGGCATTTAAAGGTGAAACGAGAACGTTGGTGTGTCACATTTCAAAGTTGTGTTCACTGTTGATTCATACACTTTTTTTTAATTCGGCATTTAAACAAATAAACATCGTGTGAATTTCGTCGTGAAGTTCAGAGTCAGTGATGAGAGTGCAATTTTCAATCGTAGCTTCATTTGAACGGCGCAGGGAAATGCGTTGCTCCAATTTCAGTTCCGAAGCGACTTATCAAAAGATTTCAATGGAGGTTGTTACATTGGATGGTAAGCATAATGTGGTGGTTTGAAACGGACACTCGTCACAGAGATACACAAATATTTTAGCATACTCTTGCAGGTTAACTTTAGCACTACGACTTAGGCCAACACAGATAGGATGAAAAGATTTCGAGCAGATCCCACTGCAAGATAACAAATCGGAAGGGATATCAATAATAGAGCAATCGGGTTTAGCGCAAGAAGACATTTTTTTAAGTTATTGTTTTTTGATTTGGAATAAAACAATACGCTGAAGAAAGGGCACGATAAAAGAAACGACGAAACACGTCCGAATGGTGCGAATACTGAGTCGAGAAAAGACGGAAACTTCTATACGAATGCCGACAGCCGACTCAATAGGGGCTAAGACCCTTGTTATTTTTTTTTATAAGTTTTTCATAACACCAGCATAATTTTTTTTATAGTACATTTAGCAAAAAAAAAATATATATATTTTTTTTTAAGCATGTAATAGATTAAGTTGACATTAATATGTTTTGTAAAAAAACACTGTAAAATTGACAAAAGAAATACGTTCATATATTAGCTTTAAGTCTAGTTTTAAGCCAAATTGTACATAAAACGACTAAATAAGAAAAAAATCTTAATCTAAAAATAAAGTGTTCTTTCGATCACGGAAATTGGTGTTGTCTTTTTTCTTTTTTTTATGCCTACTCTTCGATTAACCATAACCCGCTTTTCCTCTATCGGAAAGGTGCTATAACCCATACGCTCCATATCGAAACGTATTTTTATCTGACCTTAAGAAGGAAAGACTGGTAAACTTTTACCTGGTTTATGTACATTGTGAGATTTTCGTGCTTTGAACTCTCAGCGGAAAGCGCCAGTGAATATTCTGCAGTGAATGTTACCCGATCCGGCGGAAATGCTGCGATCGATATTCAACCACTGGCAGAGGGTTACGCTGAGTAGTTCAAACGTGAGAACGATTTCCTTGACTAAACCTAACTCGAATGAGATTAGTGAAAAGTTGAATGTCAGAATTCTGGGAGTCTGATTCTAATAAACGAAACGTACGGTCGTTTATTTCGAACTTGCCCGAAATAACCTGAATAAGGCAAATTAAATTTCAAAGCAGCAGTATGACCTCCAGACAAACCCTCATTTATCCAAAGCTGGAGAAAAAGTTATGTTGAAAAACCCGGTTAGGAAAAATATGTTTTCGCCTATTTGGTTGGGTCCCTACGAGGTTAAATCTGTTAACGGGCCAGTAAACACACACATTCAAGTATGAAAAAAGTCTATAAGAGTGCACAACATAAGTGTGCAAAAATTTTAGTAAAAACAATATGGTCATTAACTTTGATTTGAATTTAAAATACCAATACTAAAGGGTCCGCCAAATAACTTTTTTTTTGCAAATGCTATGAAAACCAGTGAGTAAGTGCAAGATTGCGTATGTATTAGGTTCGGTCCGTCTGTAACGAACCGCGGTATACCCTATTCCTATTCTTATTCTCCTTACCATTCCTATTCTGCTTTCCATTCCTATTCTTCTTTCCATTCTTATATTTTTTTGTTTTCCATTCCATTCCCGTTTCAATTCGTGAATCATAAATTAACTAAAAAAAAATTTTTTATAAGGTTTTTTAACTAATTTTTAAAAGGGGCGTGTCATGTCCAGCTCGTAGAGCCAAAAATCAATATTAGCATAGAAATATCCAAGTTTGCGCCTAAAATGTACGCAAAAATTTAATTTTTTGGTTCAAATTCAATATTTATGTAAAATGGGCTCTAAAGATGGACGTGGCCAAAAACTTTGTATGAGCGAAATCTAAACTAGTGTACGGTGTATCTTATGTGCTGAAATTTATTTCTTACTCTGCCCTAAGGAAGCCTAATAAAGCAGTCGAAATCCATGTTTTTTGGAAAATTAAAGGTTTTTCTTATATTTTGCCTCTATATGTGGGCGTGGCCCAAAACTTTGTATGAACCAAATATAGAAAATAGTATTTTCTGCACAATATGTATAAAGTAAAATTTTTTCTTTATAAATATTGAAATTAAATATTGAATAAATTGCATTTGAAAGACTACTCTTTCAATCGATGCCACGCCCACAAGGGGCGGTCTGCTGACTTTATTTTTATTTTTTATGACTTACCCCTGCAAGGTCGGGGTTAGAATAGCCTTGAGGTAAGGTATGCCTGTCGTAAGAGCCGACTAAAATCCACCGGAAGAAATATTCTTTAATGTTTCAACGGATGCTGTCGATGCTGCTCCATTTGGGGCAACTTTTGGCAGTATGGTTTTAACTTATAGATGAATCTGAAGGTTAAATTAAAATCCAGAAGCGTCTGTCACACATTGTGCGGCTCACTGGTCGGCGTCTGTCTCCAAAGGAGCGGCTGTATTTAAAAATGAAAATAGAATTGACTTACCTATTTCTCATAAAAACGACAAGTTAAAAAAAAATGGCAATGAACAAAACGAAAGATTTGATTACCCCAGGTGGCAGCCCAGCTATGCTGGAAAATCCATCCTCTTCGGAGGCAGGCTCTACGGATTCTGGGGAGAGCCTTTTATTGCTTATAAATCCTTTTGAGAAAAGGACAAAACTAAATCGATCACCACCACCTAGATCGAACATATCCGGAAAAAGCAGTCCACCGGTAAACCAGGACTCTGTGAAAATTAAGAGCTTAGAAAAGGAGAATAATGAACTCCGAGCTAAGCTTATTGAAATGGAGCGACTCTTCCAAGATCTAAAAATGGAAGTTGACTCTCTGCGAAAAGAAAACGAGGATATTAAAAATACTCGTTTAACGAAAGACTGTGAGGTAACGCAAGAGTGTGTAACACCGAACCGACCAGCAGTCGAATACTTCACGGACGAGGACGAACTTGCACTTGAGACCGATTCAGTCTTAAGGAAAAGGTCTAGCAAGAAGCGAAAGGCGAATTCCTCTCCCGAAGTAATACAAAAAGAAGATAAGCCCTCTGGCTCAAACAAGGCTAAACCAGAAGCGAAAATTCGTCCACCTCCCGCAATAAACATCGTCGGGATAGCAGACTTTGGGAGATTGCGCAACCTTCTTGCAAACACGGTGAGAACAGAAAACTATAAGCTTACCTCGCACCGAAATAACGTGTGGAAAGTAAATGTTGACAACGCCGATTCCTATCGCGCACTGTCTCTTAGACTGAATGCAGAAAGAATCGAGTGGTATACTTATCAAAATAAGTACGAGAAACCACTGCGAGTCATTGTAAGGGGGCTCCACCCATCATGCACAAAAGAAGACGTTTTAAAAGACGTAAAAAATAAAGGTCTTAAAATTATTGATGCCGTCAATATCATTAAAAAGGAAAAGCAACGCACGGAAGGAGAAAGAGACACTGTGATCAGACGCGGCCTTCCAATTTTTATGCTCTCCTTTGAAAGAACTGAGAGCATAAACGATATTTATAAAATAAAAATGATACTTAACATCAGGGTTAAAATCGAACCCATGCGAAAGGGCAATAGACTGATACCACAGTGTAAGCGATGCCAAGAATTCAGGCACACAAGTGCCTACTGCCAAAAAGAACCACGTTGCGTGAAATGTGCCGGAAAACACCTGTCAACAGAGTGCAAAGTTGACATAAAGGCTCCAGCAGTTTGCGCCAATTGCCACGGAAACCACCCCGCGAACTATCGAGGATGCGAAGTAGCCATAGAGCTGCAAAAGGGACGAGAACCTCTTAAGGAAAATACTAGAGGTCAGAATCAAAGCCTAGGACGCCCAAAACCTGCTGAAACTCCTAAGCCAAAGACTCCAAAGACGCCAAAGCCGATCAAAAGAGCGAGATTGGCAAATAAGGCGTCGACAAAAGGCGTAAAAGCTCCACAAAAGAGCGGCGCCAGTTCAAGTGCAGCGGAGAAACTGCCACTGGTCGGACCGAAATCATACGCACAGGTTGCGGCAAACGAAAACAAGGCAAGACCGCCCACAACAGATGCAGTGTCTCAGATCCTCGCTGTAATCTTGTAAAAACTTGAGGATCAGAGTAAAATCAACAAACTTATATTTGAAAAACTGAGCAAGCTCGAGTTTAAGCCTCGAAAAAATTACAAGAGCACATGAATATGAAACAGTTCTTTATAATACTAACATGGAATGCAAACAGCCTTCTGAATAAGATAGACAAACTAGAAGAATTTTTACGGAAAAATAATATTGATATTTGCACGATTACGGAAACTCAACTTAAAAACGGGTCTACACCCAAACTTAAAGGTTACAATGACTATCACGCACATCACCCTTCGCAAAATTCGAGAGGAGGATCCTTTCTCTACATTAAGAACTGCCCAAAGCACTTCAAGAACACAGAAGTTGAGCTAGACTCTATGCAGATCAGTTCAGTTTCTGTAAAAATTGACTGCTTACTTTACAACATTGCATCTTGTTATTTCCCGCCAGGATATAGACTGGTGGAAGGCGATCTTGATCGTATGTATGACTTCATTGGGTCCAATTTTATCATTGGGGGTGACTTTAACGCGAAGCGTACTTTTTGGGGTTCAAGATGTAATTCAACAAGAGGCAGATTACTGTATAAAAGCAGTATGAATCGTGGGGTGGACTTTTTCTACACGGGAAAGTCAACATATTGGCCAACCAACAGGAATAAAAAGCCTGACCTTGTCGACTTCTTCATCGCTAAGGGGTACCCCAAATACATTACGCTATGATCTTTGCTCAGACCACTCAGGAGTTATCTTGAAGATGGGTGGAAGACTGGCGAAAATAGAAAGAGCTCCTAGATTAGCTAGCAAAAACATGAACTGGGACGCTTTCAGAAAGGACTGTAAGGAGGGTGTTGGCTTGAATGTGCCATTGAAAACTCCTTTCGAGTTAGAAACCGCAGTTGACAAATTCATTGAAGCAATTCAGAGCGCTGCTTGGAACAACAATTCGTCCCAAAAGAACGCAGTTAGCACCGACGGGCATGTACGTAAAACATATCCGCTCGAAATCGAAGAATTGATTCGTGAAAAGAGAAGAGCACGTAGGAGATGGCAAGGCACGAGGGCCCCCCCAGACAAAACCCTATTGAACCACCTCTCTAACAAACTGAAAGGAATGTTGCAAGATCTTAAAAATCGTGAGACCACTGAATACCTTGAAGGCTTGTCGGCGGATAGGAGCTCAAACTACTCGCTGTGGAAAGCAGTTAAGTATATCAAGAAACCTATAATCCACTCGGCACCAATAAAAAAAGCTAACGGCGAATGGGCAAGAGAAGACAAAGAGAAAGCGAATTTGTTTGCTGAACATTTAGAAGAAACATTCAAGCCTTTCGACGGTCCGCCGTTGGCTGACGTTCTAAACAACAACGCGGAACCTGATAGCTTTAGAATGAAAAAAGTTTCGCTAATTGAACTCCGACAGACAATTAGCAAACTTAAAAATAACAAGGCCTCGGGTTACGACCTGATCACTGGCGGAATATTGAAAGAGCTACCAAAAAAGGCATTAGTCAAGCTACTTTATATGATAAACGCTTCTCTTAGACTTCTATACGTTCCAAGACAATGGAAAGTTGCTGAAGTCATTATGGTTCCAAAACCGGGGAAATGCGCAAATGATAAAATATCTTATAGGCCCATATCGCTTCTGCCGATAATATCGAAAGTATTCGAGAAACTTCTGCTGAAGCGATTACAACCAATAATTGCAGAAAGACGCTTGATCCCGGATCATCAACTCGGTTTCAGACCTAACCATTCCACAATAGATCAAGTCTACAGAATAACGCATGAAATTGAAAAAGCCTTAGAAGGGAAAAATATATGTTCAAGGGCTTTCCTCGACGTATCGCAAGCCTTCGACAAGGTATGGCACGAGGGCTTGAAATATAAGCTACGGCAAAACTTGCCGGAAGACATGTTTAAAATATTGGAAAATTATCTTGAAAGCAGACTCTTTCGTGTTAGGTGTAGTAGTGAATACTCGAGTTTCAAGCAAATTCGGGCTGGCGTACCCCAGGGAAGCGTCCTCGGTCCGACCCTGTTCCTGCTCTACACAAGAGACATACCTCTAGATGACGAGACTGTCGTGGCCACGTTTGCGGACGATACGGCCATCCTGGCAACAGGTGAATCAGTCGGGTCATCAACGAGAAACCTCCAACGAGCATTGGACAGAATTTGTGTCTGGACGAAGACTTGGCGAATCGCTCTTAACGAGAACAAGTCTACGCATGTGAATTTCACTTACAGAAGGGTTAACAATTTGCCTCTGTTCATAAATTCTGTACAAATACCTTATGCAAATGAAGCGAAGTATCTAGGGATGACACTGGACGCTAAACTAAGGTGGAAACCACACGTAAAGAAGAAGCGTGACGAGCTCGAGATTAGGCTCAGGGAAATGTATTGGCTTATCGGAAAATTTTCGAAATTAAGCACATATAACAAACTGCTCTTGTACAGGCAGGTGTTAAAGCCATCCTGGACATAAGGTATACAACTTTGGGGTTGTACCAAGCCGAGCAACATGTCCATGTTGCAGACTTTCCAAAACAAAACACTAAGAGCAATTGTGAATGCTCCATGGTATATTAGGAATAGCGATATTCACAGAGATTTAGGAATAGCTACCGTGGGCGAAGAAGTAACAAACTTCGCTCGAAAGCTTAATGCTCGCCTTCATGTTCATTGCAACAATGAAATGATCCGTACTCTAAACGAGACTCTTAACGATGTTAACAACGAGCGACGACTACAAAGAACAAGACCCTTCGATCTAGCGACGTAGGGTGAAGCCGCATGAATGAACGGCTTAGTAGGTGCATTCACTGGAAAGCAACCTATCCAATGCGATCAACACTATGGAAGCGTAAACTATTACTAAACTACTAAACGGTATTATGTACCTGCTATAGTGGGCGTATTGGTATCTTTGAAAGATTTTGGAGTTTTAGTCTCCGTCCATCCTAGTATTCAAAAAAAAAAAAAAAAATTTTTTATGACTTATAATCATTAGAAGATGCTAATTGGTAAATTTCAGCTCTTCACGGCGTCTTACAGTTTTCAAAGCACTGGAGGTTGTTGCACATTTAGACCTATTGTGGGCGTGTCTGAACGGATTTGAAAAATTTTAACACTTGTATTGCTTAGGATGACAGGGAACCGGCCATCAAGCTTTTCCTAGACACTTGAATGTGTTAGGCTTAAGCGAAAAGACCACCTGTCCTGCCTGTGGAGAGGACGTCGATACAGCGGAACACTTCCTTTGTAGTTGCCCTGCCTTTGCTCGCATTAGGTGGCGGATCTTTGGGGCTGACGCGGTGAGTGCCGAACACTTAAGCTCTTCATCACTGAAGCTCCTCATCTTTCTTCGAAAGACGGGTAAACTAAATACATTAATGTTAGGTGTCTGCATGGTAGTACAATGGACCAGTAGTTGTGTCTGAGTGCTCCATCGGATAGTAGCAACCTCCAACAAAAACGTAGTTAGAGGAGGTTGTTATATTGGATGGTAAGCATTATGTGGTGGTTCGAAACGGACACTCGTCACAGAGATACACAAATATTTTAGCATAGTCCTGCAGGTAAACTTTAGCACTACGACTTAGGCCAACACAGATAGGATGAAAAGATTTCGAGCAGATCCCACTGCAAGATAACAAATCGGAAGGGATATCAATAATAGAGCATCGGGTTTAGCGCAAGAAGACATTTTTTTTTAGTTATTATTTTTTGATTTGGAATAAAACAATACGCTGAAGAAAGGGCACGATAAAAGAAACGACGAAACACGTCCAAATGGTGCGAATACTGAGTCGAGAAAAGACGGAAACTTCTATACGAATGCCGACAGCCGATTCAATAGGGGCTAAGACCCTTGTTATTTTTTTTTTATAAGTTTTTCATAACACTTCAGCATAATTTTTTTTATAGTACATTCAGCAAAAAATATATATATATATATTTATAAGCATGTAATAGATTAAGCATGTAATAGATTAATCGATGACCAAGACTACAGCATAATTGAATCGTTATATCGAAACCAAAAAGCATGCATTAATGTAGATGGCGTAGAGTCGGAGGAAATAGATATTCTGAGAGGTGTACGTCAAGGCTGCATTCTATCTCCAGTTCTATTTAATATGTACTCTGAAAGAATATTTGAAGAGGCACTTGGAGATAACGTAGGGGGAATCAAAGTAAATGGAATTAGGATAAACAACTTGAGATACGCGGACGATTCGATTATCATTGCGACAAACGAAAAGGAACTCAATGCAATGATGAATAAAGTTGACGATATAAGCTTAAAATATGGACTGAGAATTAATACAGTCAGCTTTTCCTCTATCGTTAAAGGTGCTATCGTTTTCCTATATAGGTTAAAGGTGCTAAAACCCCTACGCTCCATATCAAAGCGTATTTTTATCTGACCTTAAGAAGGAAAGACTGGTAAACTTTTACCTGGTTTATGCACATTGTGAGATCTTCGTGCTTTGAACTCTCAGCGGAAACCGCCAGTGAATATTCTGCAGTGAATGTTACCCGATCCGGCGGAAATGTTGCGATCGATATTCCACCACTGGCAGAGGGTTACGCTGAGTAGTTCAAACGTGAGAACGATTTCCGTTGGCCTTGACTAAACCTAACTCGAATGAGATTCGTGAAAAGTAGAATGTCAGAATTCTGGGAGTCTGATTCTAACAAACGAAACGTACGGTCGTTTATTTCGAACTTGGCCGAAATAACCTGAATAAGGCAAATTAAATTTCAAAGCAGCAGTATGACCTCCACACAAACCCTCATTTATCCAAAGCTGGAGAAAAAGTTATGTTGAAAAACCCGGTTAGGAAAAATAAGTTTTCGCCTATTTGGTTGGGTCCCTACGAGGTTAAATCTGTTAACGGGCCAGTAAACACACACATTCAAGTATGAAAAAAGTCTATAAGAGGGCACAACATAAGAGTGCAAAAATTTTAGTAAAAACAATATGGTCATTAACTTTGATTTGAATTTAAAATACCAATACTAAAGGGTCCGCCAAATAACTTTTTTTTTGCAAATGCTATGAAAACCAGTGAGTAAGTGCAAGATTGCGTATGTATTAGGTTCGGTCCGTCTGTAACGAACCGCGGTATACCCTATTCCTATTCTTATTCTCCTTACCATTCCTATTCTGCTTTCCATTCCTATTCTTCTTTCCATTCTTATATTTTTTTGTTTTCCATTCCATTCCCGTTTCAATTCGTGAATCATAAATTAACTAAAAAAAAAATTTTTATAAGGTTTTTTAACTAATTTTTAAAAGGGGCGTGTCATGTCCAGCTCGTAGAGCCAAAAATCAATATTAGCATAGAAATATCCAAGTTTGCGCCTAAAATGTACGCAAAAATTTAATTTTTTGGTTCAAATTCAATATTTATGTAAAATCGGCTCTAAAGATGGACGTGGCCAAAAACTTTGTATGAGCGAAATCTAAACTAGTGTACGGTGTATCTTATGTGCTGAAATTTATTTCTTACTCTGCCCTAAGGAAGCCTAATAAGCAGCCGAAATCCATGTTTTTTGGAAAATTGGGCGGTCTGCGGACTTTATTTTTATTTTTCATGACTTATAATCATTAGAAGATGCTAATTGGTAAATTTCAGCTCTTCACGACGTCTTACAGTTTTCAAAGCACTGGAGGTTGTTGTACATTTAGACCTATTGTGGGCGTGTCTGTGAACGGATCTGAAAAATTTTAACACTTGTATTGCTTCGGATGACAGGGAACCGGCCACCAAGCTTTTGGTAGACACTTGAATGTGTTAGGCTTAAGCGAAAAGACCACCTGTCCTGCCTGTGGAGAGGACGACGATACAGCGGAACACTTCCTTCGTAGTTGCCCTGCCTTTGCTCGCATCAGGTGGCGGATCTTTGGGGCTGACGCGGTGAGTGCCGAACACTTAAGCTCTTCATCACTGAAGCTCCTTCTCATCTTTCTTCGAAAGACGGGTAAACTAAATACATTAATGTTAGGTGTCTGCATGGTAGTACAATGGACCAGTAGTTGTGTCTGAGTGCTCCATCGGATAGTAGCAACCTCCAACAAAAACGTAAAAACGTAAGCGTATTTCATCAATATATCGCTGCAAGTCAAGTGATAATAATAACCGGGTATAGGATTTTATTGACCTAAAAAATTTAAAAAAGGCAAAATAAAAGAACTAAATAGGCAGAAAAAGACATTCACTTAAACAAACTTGTTTATTTTATTTTTTTACACTAAACTGTAGTAACACTGAACTACGATGAGTCTTTCTCACCAAACAACCGCCTGCGATTGGAAGGACTACATCTAACGAAACGAGTAAAGCCCAATGAAAACTTGAAGCCTACTTCAATATTTTCAGTGAGCTCTCGGATTGCGTAAACTTCAAGTTTCAAACACAAGTTATTTGATTTATTATCGCCAGTTTGCAGAGAAAATGCTTTTAAATTTAACCAAAACATCTTGTGCAATTTGCTGTTGCCAGATCGCTTTTGTTTTATCCAATATCAGCAGGACTTCAACGATCGTGCTTTCTTAATGTCAACAACCATATACAGCGGTTAGGTTCAGCAACGCATTCTACTGAGCGTGAAAGTCACTGACTTAGAATTTTTTTTTAGCTTCAGAGCACATGCATAAATTTCACAGAACTTATTCTTTTGTTGGCACACAAATAAGTAACATACATCGATCTATTTCCATTAATTCGAAACTTTTGTGTTGAGCGTGTTGAGTCAATGCGTGCAAAATAAAGGTTGTTGATACAAAGTACTTTGTGTGCCTTTATATTTATAGACGTTGAACCTTTTGTTTCTACTCTAATTGATTAGAGTATTCTACTCTAATTGAATCATTAAACATCTGCAATGAATGTCTTGAAATCAGCTACAAGGCATTAATTTTTATCCAGGTATCTTACGCACTGCACACAAATTTTGAAACCTCAAGTGAATTTATCACTTACTTTTTATTTTTTTTATGAGTATTGAACTCATTGATAATAAAACAATTAGTTCAGTGCACCTGAATACAGTGCGTGCCCTGAACTGAGGTCACTGAATGAAATGAATTATATTCCAATGAAATTGGTTTGAATGGGTGCACTAACTGAAATGAGTGCACTCATTTAAACAGAGCACTCAGTGTCTTTTAAGAGTTAAAGTTGTGCATGTTCTGTTTAAAGCAAGCAACCAAGTGAACAAATAAAACCAAACAGAACAAATAAAACCAACAGAGCACTCATTTAAACAGAGCACTCAGTGTCTTTTAAGAGTTAAAGTTGTGCATGTTCTGTTTAAAGCAAGCAACCAAGTGAACAAATAAAACCAAACAGTGTTCTTATTTTGGCGTAAGCTAACAGAGTAGTGTACAGCAACTGTCTCTTTTGACAAAGACCTCATTCAAACACAAATCTTGAACTTATAATTTTACTGAATAGAGTGCAATGAAGTACTGCACACGTTTGAAGCGATGAAATGAGTACATTCATGCAGACCTTTATTGAACATCGACCGGGAAAGTTGAACGCTAACGAACTGTTGGAAAAAGGGAAATGAAATAGTGGTACGAGCCAAAGCTGTAGCGTTCGAAACTGCTCGAGATCCTGAGCTCACGAAACTGACTCGCTGTATACTTCATGGATGGCCAGAGCAGATGGGGGAGAGTTCACCTATTTCTTTAAAATAAAAACAGAGTTGTCTATGCATAAAGGATGTATTTTATGGGGAACTCGCATTGTCATACTAACCGCGCTGCAAGATCAGATTCTACAAATATTGCATGCCATGAAATATCAGGCCTGAAGCTACGTATGGTGGCCACAAATGAATCAGCAGATTGAGGACATCGTGCGCGGTTGGAGCAATGTCAGCTCAATCGACCAAATCCTTCCAGAGCTCTACGACAATTTATACCACGCGACATGAACCTCTGGTCTACTTTGCATCTGGATTTCGCCCATCCAGTAATGGTCAAGCGGAAAGAATGGTTGGATATACAAAATCAACTCTGAAGGGGATATACATCTAAAAGTTCAAAGATTTCTTTTTAAACAACATACAATGCCTCACTCGATAACAGAAAGAACCCCCGCCAAGCTGCCAATGGGAAGAAAATTAAGAACTGTGCTCGATCTGCTGCACCCCGACAACATAAATTCGCGAAACGAAATGTTGCCAGATTCAGAAATTCATAGCGCCAGGAAGTTCGATATTGGAAATTTTGTATTATTTCAAAATTATTCGCCTGGACCAAAGTGGATTAAGGGAACTATTGTTGAGATAACTGGACCTGTGTCATATGTTATAAAAACGATAGACGATCGGATGGTAAGACGACATGTGGACCAGATACTCCACAAGATCAGCAAAAGCATGGAGGGGCCATGCGAACCCGAGGAATCCGGAAAAGATTGAGCCAGCCAGAGTACCCCTGTTTTACAGGACAACGATCTCTCCCAATCATCGACGACTGTTTCATCTACGCTTCAAAACAACTCGACTCAGTCAGACCTTCTACTGAATTCCCCTCCAAAGCACGATTGCACTCCTATACCCACAAGTTCCACCAAGTATAACCGACAGCCCAACAAGAACACAGATCGATTCCGCGATTCTGATGCGTTATCAGCTCCGGTTCAGAGGCATCTGCAAACTTCTCGATACGGCAGATTAGTAAGACCTCTAAACAACTGGCAACGCTGATCAAGACTGATAACATTCATTCAGCTGCTGACAACCACCTCCAACTTTAGTGATCGGCCGCAACCACCTCCAACCAGTGTTGCCGAATCTCATGATTTATCATGATTATCGTGATATCTTGTCTCGAATCATGAAATCATGAATTTTTAGAACAAATGATGGTTTTTTTTTAATTTTCCGTAAAGCACTGGATCTCTTCTATCCACGTCCGAAAATTCCAAAACAAACATAACTTTTTGCCATTCTGTTTGTCTTGAAATTTAAACTCTTCAATTAGAAATGAGAAATTTTAAAAAATTTTTGGGACTCGGACTGACCGAGTGCAGACTACAAGCTCCTTTTACAAATTAGCATTCCAGAGAGGTAGGGCATTCGGTAGAGGTATGTACGGATGATTTATTTTTTCAAAATAAAATACCAAGACGTGAGCAGGTCTACAAAAAAAGTGGAAGGATCGAGAAGCGTTTGGTTCGGAAACCAATAAAGTTGTAAACAAATTTCTTATTTAAATTATTAATGTATATTTTTGTTTCTTTTTTTATCAGACCAAAAATATATTTTTCGGGTATGGAAAAACTTTATAGAAATACTACATATATTATAGTATGTATAGAAATATTTGCATAAAAAAGGTAGGCTTATTTTAAATACTAACTGAATTACAATGAAACAAAGATGTTCCTGTCATCCTGTGAATTTTAAGTAAGCGCATACGCTTGCTGAAAGTTAGAAAAGTGGCGCTACACTACACTCCGGGGTGACTAGGCCAGGCTGGGCCTAGTCGAATTTGCAATTTTTAATTTGAAAATCTCAAATCAAAATTTTTTTTTCTGAAAATCATGATAAAAATCATGATATTTTTAATTTTTAATCGGCAACACTTGCGATTTGAACAGAACGTGTTTTCACGAAATAAAGTAAAAAAAATGAATCTAGGTTTGTTTTTTTTTTTTCAAAAAACATAATAATATCCAAATACCTATTTTATATTTTTTTTTAATTTTTTGTTTATAAATAATAACAAATTCAAATGCACAAACAACTAATTAGCAAACGTTTTTTTATGTATCATAAGCTAATCATTCCGGTTTAAATTATTAAAATCCATTCACTCTAACAGAAATCCGAGGTTTCCATATTTTTAATGCCCCATGCACTCCATTAAAAGGCTATACGACCGAGAACTCGCAGCAGGTTTTGACGATTTTAAGCCAAAAAATATGATATCAATGGAAAGGCCTATTTTGAGGCTATCAAATTAAATAGTATGGCTATTATTTTCTTTAGCGGTGGCTAGTAGTGTTATCCTCTAGTAAGATGGTAGTTTTGTTTTTTAGTACCAGTCTTATAAACGTCAGTTTTGTTATCGTGGTTACACCCCTTTTTGCATTATCATTTTAGGGGATTCTGTAAAGCATAAGCACAATGTTTGAAGAAGGTTTCACATGCTTACAACTAAGCCCTACAAGCATAATACTATACTGGGTATCTTATGAGGGACTGTTGGTCACAGAGTTAGCCATCAATGCAATGAGCAGGGATAAGCTAGAGGTGATACAGCTTATGGTAAAACACATCGATCCGCAGATTTTTGGAACCTAACGCGCCTTCACCTTATTCTACAATTGGGATGGACATTTCTCGAGTCCAAGAAATACATTAAATATACCCAGATACGTCACAAACTATAAGAATTTCAATAAATCAAAACTCGCAATAACTTATAGCCGACGTTATTTTGATTTATTTTTGGGTTTGCTCTATTTTGTAGGTAGCCGACAATTGTTTATACCTAGCCGACAAATGTGTAACTATGAATAGCAAAGTCTACATTTTCTTATGTTGTATATAGGTGAATAATATATTATAAGTCGGTTTTTTCTGACTATGAATCTGCTCCAGAATTTAAAGGAGAAAAAAGTGTTTTAAAAAGCATAGGTGCGACTGATTCTTTTCTTCAATATATATTTTTCTACATGTTAAGCATGCAACACAATTTAATTTTTGTAGCATTCTTTGTGCGAAAACATTCGTTTTAAATACTTTTATGATGTGTTAGCCCTAAATCTGTTCCAACGTGTTGTATCAATATAAGTACATAGTACTTACTCAAGCCGGTACGATGTTTATATAGTGTATTCTTTGATTTTCATCATTGCAAAGCATATTATATAATGTTTTATGTAAATTATTTTTGTATTGATTTCGAAAAGGCATAAAATAATATAAAGCTCAAATGTTAATAAATAAATATATAAATAATTGAAATGCGTTAAGTATAAACGTTTCATGGCAAAATATTTGTTATATGGCAGGCGGATTAATACCTGGGCCACAATGAGTCTCCGTGTCTGTGTCTCGCACTTAAGCCAGCATATAGGAGCACTTATATAGCAATACAAAGCGTATCTTGCTGTGTCTCTGGTTTTAGGTGAAAACTGAGTCAAGACACAGACAAAGATCGCTACTCATTTGGCCAGCTTTTAAAACTTTTCAGCTACTATATCACTTTAAAAATAGATAACTCTTAACCTTTTTCTAGAATGCGATCAAATTTTGACAGCTGGGTTTTTCTATTTCATATAAAAACATAAATGAAATCCAAGATTTTCAGTCCACTTGATAGCTTACCGACAAATCCGGCAACGCCAATTTCTCATCGGTTCCCGACTGCATCGCTGGGATTCCACCACTTACACTGCTACCTCCCAAAATATCCATTTCACCCCCCGGCACATTTAATCCGTTTGAGCTAGTTGACAAATCCGCTGCAAGGGAACTTCCGCTTTGTTGGATTTGCATTTGATAAATTGGATGGCTAGGATCAGCTAGGTCAAAAATTGGCTGAATCACTTCCGGAGCAAAAACAGTATTTTTTTGCCATAAATTCAGCACACGAATAATACGACTTTTATCTTCAGGAGCACACCGAAAAAGATTAGCGAATGTATCCTTCATATTACGAGCGAAACGTGGTGCGAAAACGTCTTTTTCCATTCCGAATTGATGTCGAGACTGTCGAACAATCGAGTCTATCACATACAATCCAGGAACCTTATACTCTGGTTTACACTTCAGTATAAACTTTTCGACACTCTGCACAACATGCTTGTAGAACTTTATTGCTCGCATAGCAGCTTTTGTGATCGCTGCCATCTTCGCCTTCGATATTGGCGGCTTTGTTTCATACAGGCCAGAGAGCTGAAATGAAATTTATGGAAACTAAGTGTACGTAGATTTTATTATTGCATAAAATATGTTATGGTAAAAAGTGACAGAAATTAACAATATGCATGTAAATATGAATGTAGGGATATTCAGACATTCAGATATTTCCAAAATACATTGTTAGAAAATACACTGTTGCGAAAATATTACAGATTTTTATATAACCGAATACAAAGCGGGTCACGACAGGGTTACAGCAAATTAAATTTACTATTTAATTTATACCTCAGCATTGAAAGCGACTACGTTTTCCATTTTTATAAAATTTGATGCATAATATTAAAGCGCTCAAGAGGATAGCAATCGGCGGAAAATGCGATTGTATTTATGAAAACTTCTTTGATATACTTTGGACAACTGTATTGACAAAACCAAACAGGAACAAAATGGTAGCTGCTAAAATTTCGATTCGAAATCAACTCCGAAATTTTGCTTGCATCCACGAACCACGAGCCTGCGTGTTTTTCCTTCCAGTGTTCCAACCATTGATCAGGTATAATGAGATAGTCATCTTCGCTGGGGTGCATCTTTTTGCCCCCAAACTCGTTTTCGGCTCTCTAGGGAAAATGCTGCCAGCTATCATGATTGTGTTAGTGGGTTGCAATGCTACTTTATGGGGTGCAAAAAAAAAAATCACTAATCCAGTCAACCAAGCTGGAAGCAAGATTTGTGCCTCCAAGGCCAAAATGAGTGCGCTTGGTGCAACTAATTTTGGGTTTTGAGTGCGTTTCAGGCTACACATTTTAGATATCGACTGCGTTTCAGGTTATCATATCGAGGATCGATTCGTGGCAATCGTTCGGAGTTTTTATTCAGATTTCCGAGCAGACAAGTTCACTTTTCCGAATCTCGTGCAAGAAAGTTTGATTTTCCCTTTCAAATAAGAGTTTATTTATTATTTTTTAATGCTGCATTGTTCGCTTTCATGGAAAAGAAAGAAATGAATAAATTGATTGCGAAAAACGATGAAATCTTTGTTTGTGGAGGCAATATAAAATATTAGAGTGATACACAAATTACGCTCATTCAAGATTTAAAATAGAAAAACTACTTTAATTATTTGCAACGGCATTACCTTGCATTACCTTGCAACATGCATTACCTTGTCGATTCCTTGTCGGTTCTCAAAAATACTTAATATATTTTATTATTATATTTTTGTTGAAAATTCATGTATTTTTTTTGTGTTTGATTTTGCTTTGATGTTAAGAAGTGATTAAACTTATAAGAAAAGTTTGAGTCTATTTTGAAAAGTCTGCGTAAGATAAACTTGTCTTTAATCAACTCCTGTACACTGTAACTGTAAATGCTCACAGCATTTGTACATTCTTTCAAACGATGTGAAATACTTCGCCGGGTTCGTCCAATGAATGCCGATGACAGCTAAAAGGCACAGCATATACAATACTGGTGTCTAGAATTGGAACCGATCTTTGGGTGAATGTTAGTCTTGCTTAAAAGATCACCTTTCTGGTGGTAAGATCTGTTTCACTCTGTATTGCTCTTAAATTCTAGTGACTTTGTCAGTGACGCCTTAAATATACTGGTTAAAAATGTACAGTCTTTTAAGTTCGTGTAAAAGATATATTTAAATAAAGACCTAGGGCCATCTGAGAGAAATACAGAAGAACGGATAGCTCGTCTGTTGATAAGCTTGAATACACTTTGAACCAAGGAGATAAAATTAAACGCTTCGTAAATCCGTGTTGTCACAAGGAACAGAACGGAAAAAAAAAAGATTTTCAGATGATGTCAAAGAAATCGAATATAAAGGATTAGATGTCAAAATTTCAAACTATTGGAAGAAGCTTATAGCGGGTGATTTTTTAAGAGGTTGAGAACTTTTTTTAAAAAAAAAAACACAAAAAATTCGAAAAAATTAATGAAATATTTATTTGAATCGATAGTTTGAACCTTGCAATTTAATGTTTAAAGATAATTTCATGCAAATGTTGACCGCGGCTGCGTCTCAGGTAGCCCATCCGCTGAGTCCAATTTTGGCATACTCTTTCACACATATCGGCCGGTATCTCACGAATGAATGCATGGATGTTGGCTTCCAGTGCGTCAATCGAAGCGGGCTTGTCCCTGTAGACATTAGCCTTGACATACCCCACAAAAAATAATCTAATGGTGAAATGCTCAGAAGGTCGAGAATGCCGACCATAAAATGGAAGCAGCGCGCGATGAACATTTCGAACCGAGCACGAATTTTGATAGTAAAATTCAATAATTTGCAAGCGTTGTTCATTTGTAAGACGATCCATGGTTAAATTGCAAACCAAACTGAAGCTGTTTGACAGTGACACAAGGTACTAAACACACGTCAGCTGTCAAAACCAGTGTTGCCAAAACCAAACCAGCTAAAAAATCACCCTTTAATATACAAATCTCTTGCTTTAAAATTTTCTTTTGTAAAGTTTAAGAACTTTTTTAAATTTGTACCTTCCGAAGTTATTTGAATTTCCATAATGAAATATAAATACATTTTCAAATAAATCTTTTGACTTGATTTCAATCACGCCATCAATTTTATTTGCAATAATTCGCAAATAGCTAAATAAAATCTTTATTTGAATAACATTTTATTAACAAACAATTCCTGCTATTCAAAGAAAAATTATTCATGTGTGATTGAAACTTTTTTTAAAAATCAAACTGAAATACATTTTTCTCAATTTTGTGTGCAATCGCGAAAAATTTCTTTTTTGGTGATTTGATCTGTAATTTGTTTCATGTGAATAAAAACGTTATCCGTGCCTAGACCCTACGTTTGTTCCTTTTATTTCTTGTCGACTTGAGACGTCAGTTTATTCATTTGGATTACTATTTATAATTGGACAAATGAACTAGTAATAATTAAAACGAACTATTGAAACTATTCATGAATTCATTCGAAAACAAATAAAAAATTGAGGGCAAAAACTCCTTATTCAAAACATTGATCTAAAAGCTAACAGAGTATTGTTTAAATGTGCCTATTTATTTATAAAAAAACAAACTGTTTTAAACTGGAAAATTTATCAAATTCTTTTTGCAACTAATTTTTATAAGAAGTTTAGACCAGAAAGTCCCACGTAATTTTTTTATAAGAAAACGCATTAATTAATAAAATTTATGCACACAATCAATTAGCTTGATTGTTTATTTTAAAGAAAAAATTAGCAAAAAGGAAAAAACTCCCAATAGCAAAGATTTCCACCTTCTATTTCCACCTCAATTGTGCTGAACTCTACCTATGGACTGAACTCAGCAAACCAGAATCAGATGTCTTTTGACATTTTTGGAATCAAAACAAATTCGATTTTCAGTTGACCCGATGTGCATGGCAAAAATTTATTCCTAATGGGCACTTGCTTGGGCGGCAGATTTTTCCTTTACTAAGAAGATAATAATTATTTGTAAAACAAAATAAACCAAAAAATAATGGAGGCTGTTTACTTTGTTTATATTTTTTGAGTGACTGAGACAGCAGATTATCTCAGCTTCCGCCATTTTAAAATGGATTCGCTGAACACTTTCATTGCTCACTTCACATGCATTCACAGACGGGTCAAGAGAGAGATCCCGTTACTTTTTTTTTGTGGGTGTTTCAGGCAAGGGGGTTGCAAGTTGCCTATGATCAGATATAATGAGATAGGCGACTTGCAATCCCCTTGCCTGAAACACCCGCAAAAAAAAGTAACGGGATCTCTCTCTTGACCCTGTCTGTGAATTAATGCGTTTTCTTATAAAAAATTACGTGAGACTTTCTGGTCTAAACTTCTTATAAAAATTAGTTGCAAAAAGAATTTGATAAATTTTCCAGTAGTCCGAAACACATTTTGAAAACAGTTTTTTTTTATAAATGAATATGCACATTTAAACAATACTCTGTTAACTTTTAGATCAATGTTTAGAATAAGTAGTTTTTTCCCTCAATTTTTAATTGTTTTCGAATGATTTCATGAACAAACGTAGGGTCTAGATATGGATAACGTTATTATTCACATGGAACAAATTACAGATCCCATCACGAAAAAAGAAATTTTTCGCGATTGCACACAAAATTGAGAAAAATGTATTTCAGTTTGATTTTTAAAAAAAGTTTCAATCACACATGAATAATTTTTATTTGAATAGCAGGAATTGTTTGTTAATAAAATGTTATTCAAATAAAATTTTTATTTAGCTATTTGCGAATTATTGCAAATAAAATTGATGGCATGATTGAAATCAAGTCAAAGGATTTATTTGAAAATGTATTTTTATTTCATTATGGAAATTCAAATAACTTCGGAAGGTACAAATTTAAAAAAGGTCTTAAACAAGAGATTTTGCAAGATAAAGCAAGAGATTTTGTATATTATAATCTCTTCCAATAGTTTGAAATTTCGACATATAATCCATTATATTTGATTTCTTTGACATCATCTGAAAATCTGTTTTTTTTTTTCGTTCTGTTCCTTGTGACAACACGGACTTACGAAGCGTTAAATTTTATCTCATTGGTTCAAAGTGTATTCAAACAGACGAGCTATCCGTTCTTCTGTATTTCTCTCAGATGGTCCTAGGTGTTTATTTAAATATATCTTTTACACGAATTTAAAAGACTGTACATTTTTTACCAGTATATTTAAGGCGTCACTGACAAAGTCAAAAATTTGTTTGTTTTGATTACACTACACAAATGTCAAAAGACATCTAATTCTGGTTTGCTGAGCTCAGTCCATATGTAGAGTTCAGCACAATTGAGGTGGAAATCTTCGCTATAGGGAGTTTTTTTCCGTTTTGCTTATTTTTTCTTAAAAATAAACAATCAAGCTATTTGATTGTGTGCATAAATTTTATTAATTAATGCGTTTTCTTATAAAAAAAACATTACGTGCAACTTTCTGGTCTAAACTTGGATGGATTGTCAACTGTCAAACTGTGAGGAAGCGAGTTTTATTGGAGTGCGAATTTATTTAATTTTTTGAATATAAATTTGAGAAAAAAATTTCAAAAGTGTGTGAAGCGCTACATCTTTGGTTTCTTCTTAACGAAAAAGTGGAGTTTTTGGAAATGTCCCAGTGCAGTAGGTGCAAATTGTACATCAAAGGTGAGACGGGCATAAGCTGTGAAGGAGTGTGCAAAAAGGTCTTTCACTGCACAATGAAGTGCTCAGGACTGGACCAATATTCGAGCAGAGTAATTGAAGGAGACAACATGGTGAGATTTATTTGTGATGAATGTATACTTTACATACAAAACGTAGATTTGGTTGTAAAGGAGATGCAGGAGAGTGAAGCAGAAAACACACGGCATTTAAAGCAGTACAAAGAGGAGTTCGGCTTGTCACTCAAGCAAAATGAAATGGAGCTGAAAAAACTACTGGAGGTGATCGAGGCAAGGTATGTCATGCGATTAGGAGATATGAAGAAGAGTCAAGAAACTTGTGAAAAGGGCATCGCAAAAATGGAAAAATTGTGCACATTAGCTGAAAACTTCGCGAAAGAAAGTAAAAACATTTACAACGAGGTGAGAAACAACAGTAACAGCGTGTGTGATGAATTCAAGAAAATTATGAGCAACAACAATAGTAAACAAACGATGGCGGAAAATCAAATGTCATTTGCTGAAGTTGTCAAAAAGACAAGTGACAATAGCCGAGACAGGGTGATGCCAAAAATGCAAAAAGGACTGCCACTTGTTATAAAACCAAAAGGGAGGCAAAATACTAGTAAAACAAGGGAAGATCTTAATAAAAATGTGGATCCAGGAGATCTTAAAATTGCAAACATTGAAACAGCACATAACGGAATAATTATTATTGAGAGCGAAGATTCATCTGAAAGAAATAGAATTAACTGTGCAATTGAAGAAAATATGGGCGATGACTATGAAGTCAAGGTGCCAAATAAAATCAAGCCGAGAGTCATAATACTGTTATATGGCGACAAGAAATAAAACCACTCGCAGGAGTCCCTGAATGCACCCATCGATTTACTCTACAAACGCACCCGCTTGTCTAACTGAATGAACATACCCAACTGTCATTCCAGTCATCTGACAGCAGCTGTCATATCCGAAGTTCGAATTTCGATTTCCCCTTCTTGGAATTCAGCGGAGGAGTACCAATGGAAAATTACCAAAGGGGGTATGGAACGTACTAGAAGGTGCTTAACTTTGTATAAATACACGGTTGACAGGCTCGTACGGGACAGTTATAATTTAAACGTGGACTTGTGAAAATCGGTAATAAAGTAAAAAGTGATTGAGTTGAAATAAAGTGTTGAATTCTAAATAGTAAAGTTGAATAACAGTGTGATCTGAGTTTAAATAAGTTTGTTTGATAAATAAAGTGTTTCATTGTGTGATTATAAAAGTGAAATTGAGTTTTATTCAACGAACCCCAGGCCAAAAATATTACATTGGTGTCAGAAATTGGGGATAAAATTCGTAATTGTGCGGGTTTATTCTACAGTGGAAGTTTCCGGAACAGTGTTAGTGTGTCAAACAATTTTAAGTGGAGATTTCTAGAAAAAGTGCGCGTAAATAGCGTCGGTGACTAAAACAATTTATTTTTGCAGTGGAATTTTCCAGAGATATCGTGTGTGTAAACAGTGTCGGTGACTCATACAAATTTGATTGTGGAATATTCCGGATACATTGAAACTGATTGTGCGATAAAGCTTTAATTTACTAAGTTATAAAAACGGCTTCAGTGATTTGTTTATTCGCGAGTGAATTTTCTGGAACAGATATAAGACATAAACTGATTGTGTTGTGAAAATTGTGTGAAGACAATTCAAAATGGGTCGAAAAATTGAACAATTGACAACAGCTGAGTTAAAAGCAGAATTGGGTAAAAGAAACCTCCAGACTTCGGGGCTCAAAAGGGAATTGTTGCTCCGACTCCAGGACGCTATTACCGAGGAAGGTGGACATCCAGAGACGATGCTGTTCGAAGTTCAAGAAGAACAGCAACAAAGCACAGTAAGTACTGCCGATGAAATGCCCGCTTTCATGAAGTTGCTTCTGGAGAAATTCGAAAAGATGGAGAGTAGCCAAAAGAATGCTCTCGAAGAACAAAAGAACGCTCTCGAAGAACAAAAGAACGCTCTCGAAGACAAATTCGAGAAGCTGGAGAGCGGCCAAAAAGAACAAAAGAATGCTTTCGAAGAACAAAAGAACGCTCTCGAAGAACAAAAGAACGTTCTCGATGAAAAGCTAGATACTAAGTTCGATGAGCAGAAGAAAGCTCTAGAAAGCAAACTTGATTCCCAGAATGCGTTCTTTGAGGAAAAGTTCCAGGCAGTAGATCAAAGAATTGAAAGCGTGGAGGAAAAATTCACTGAAGTCAAATCGGAAGTTGAACAACTGGCTAAGGAGCTGGAGCTAGTTAAGAAACAGAAAGTGAGAGAATATTTGCCCGACGGTCCACGACGCAAAGAAATGCAGCCGCCTGTCTTCGATGGCCAAACATCGTGGCCGATTTATAGGAGACAATTCGAAGCTGCAGCGTTGACAAACAACTGGGACAACGAAGATAAATCAATTGCTCTCACGCTTGCGCTCAGAGGAACAGCTGCCGAACTGCTGCAGGCCATCCCTGAAGAAAAACAAAAAGATTATGATGCCATGGTGAAGGCCATCGAGATGAGGTTTGGCGACGACCACTTGCAACAAGTTTACCGGGTCCAGTTGCGCCGAAGAGTTCAGACAAGGGGTGAGACGCTTCAACAGTTGCAAGCCGACATCGAGCGATTAGCGAATTTGTCTTATCCCAACACCAGCAGGGAGATAATAAACGAGTTGGCAACCGATGCGTTTACCAATGCCATTGCGGATGGAAAGCTACAAATGGCTGTAAGAATGGCAGGTAAGAAGACTCTCGCTGAAGCACTAGCATTCGCCCTGACAATGGAAGCTGCAGACCAAGCTTCGCAAGGTTGCCATCGCATAAGGGAAATGGCTGGTCTAGAGTGCTCATGTCAACGCATCGACATCGAAAGGCAAAACACGAACACCACTCGGGGACAAATGAGATGCTGGAACTGTAACAAACTGGGACACCTGCAGCGACAGTGCCGAGCCTCAGTTAGACAAGCGGGTTGCCCACATTGCGCTAGAAGGAGACAGAATGAAGAAGCATCTGGCAGGATGTCGGAGCAGAAGTTGGTTGATGGAATCGACGCCCCCAGGACCATCATCCAAGTCTCGCAAACAAAACGCTGCAACAAGAGTCTGACAGTAGAGGCAATCATCGCCAACAGAAGATGCGTGGCCACTATTGACACAGGTGCCACGGCCTCCATCATCCGAAGAGACCTTGTTCAGACGTCATGGCTACATAACACCAGCTGCTACAGTCTGAAGACAGCTACAGGAGAAGCGGCGAAAGTATACGGGGAGGTGCAGCTACAGATACAACTAGAGGGATTGACCTTCTCACATGCATTCTTGGTAGCCGACATATGCGACGAATGCATCATTGGAGTGGACTTCATGAAGGCACACGAGGTAATTCTCGACCTTCGAATGCAGGTGCTAAGGTATCGAACCATCGAGATCCCTATGGTATACGGAAACGACAACGCTGTGAATCTTCGAGCAATACTGGGAGGCGATGAAGTTCTGCGGCCCTCTTCAGAGACAGTTCTTTGGACACGTTTGGAGGGTGATCCTAGGAACCACCGATTCTATCTCATCGAGCCAGACAACAAAAGTGAATTTAAAAGTTACGTCGTGGGAAAAATTCTTGCAGAGCCCAGGGATAACATGGTGCCGGTAAGACTGATGAACCCAAATAAGCGCACCGTTAAGCTCAGAAAAGGAGAGGTGATCGGAAGATGTGTGCCCGTTGCAGCCATTTCGACAATAGCTGAGAGTGAGCCTGCAAGTCCTGTCTCTCCATCTAAATTGGCCGAGGTATGTAAGACTATACTCGGAGACTGTGAGCTAAATCAGGAGCAGCAAACCATAGCGGAAAATCTAATTGGCGAGTTTGCTGATATATTTGCCTCACAGGATGGAGACTATGGTCGAACACACTTAGTACAACACCGCATAGACACCGGAGATGCTAGACCAATCCGCCAACCTGCCAGACGACTTCCGTTGGCTAAACAGGACGAGGCCGCCGAGATGATATCGACCATGGAAAGAGAAGGTTTGATCGAAAGCTCGAAAAGTCCGTGGGCGTCGCCTGTTGTACTGGTGAAAAAGAAGGACGGCAGTACTCGATTCTGCGTGGATTACCGGAGGCTTAATGATGTCACAAAGAAGGACAGCTACCCTTTACCTCGAATAGATGACACATTGGACACACTCTCTGGAGCAAAATGGTTTTCCACTCTCGACCTGAAAAGTGGCTACTGGCAGGTACAGATCCATCCAGAAGACAAAGAGAAGACCGCTTTCACAACTGGCAATGGGCTTTGGCAGTTTACAGTAATGCCATTTGGTCTGTGTAACGCTCCGGCCACCTTTGAGCGTCTTATGGAACGTGTCTTACATGGTCTGACGTGGAAAACCTGTCTCGTATATTTGGATGACGTCATCGTTTTGGGAAAGACGTTTGCAGAACATCGCGACAACTTGAGGGAGGTCTTCTCACGACTTCGAGCAGCACACTTAAAGCTCAATCCAAAGAAGTGTGCGCTCTTCAGAGCAGAAGTAAAGTATCTGGGGCATGTGATATCGACGGATGGCGTGAAGACGGATCCAGAGAAAATCGAAGCTGTGAGAAGTTGGCCAGTTCCCAAGGACAAACACCAGCTAAGGAGCTTTCTCGGTCTTGCTACGTACTACAGGAGGTTCGTCAAAGATTTCGCCGGGATTGCAAAGTGTCTGCACCAGCTCACTGAGAAAGGAAGACAATTTAAATGGTCAGGTGAGTGCGAAAGAAGCTTTCAGCATCTGAAGCAGCGACTTTGCGAAGCACCGGTACTAGCTTACCCCATCCCCGGCAAGACATTTATTGTGGACGCAGACGCTAGCAATGTGGGTGTTGGCGCAGTATTGTCGCAGTTACACGATGGGCAGGAGAAAGTCGTAGCATACTTCAGCAAAGTGCTTACCCGACCAGAGAGAAATTATTGTGTTACCAGGCGAGAACTCCTTGCTTTAATACTGGCGACGAAACATTTCCAGAAGTACCTGAGCGGCCAGAAGTTCATCTTGCGTACCGACCACGCCGCGCTCAAATGGTTACTGCAGTTTAAAAATCCTGAGGGCCAAGTCGCAAGGTGGATCGAGCGATTGCAGGCTTATGACTTCGAGATACAACATCGCAAAGGAAGACTGCACTGCAACGCGGACGCATTATCCCGGAGACCATGTGAGCCCAATTGTAAGCATTGCGTGCGACAGGAGGAAAAAAACGAATGTACTGTCCAGCGAGTAAGAGCCGAACCTGCAGAAGGCTGGAGTACTGAGGAACTTCGCAACGCACAACAAGAAGACCCTGACATTGAGCCAATCCTTGCATGGAAGGAATCTATGGAGAAACCGAGCGCAAGGGATATATCCGACAGAAGTCCCACATTAAAGGCATATTGGGCGCAGTGGGACTCTCTCCATGTACAAGATGGCGTTCTGCGAAGAAAATGGGAAATGCCGGATGGAAAATCCTTTAAGATGCAGCTAGTGGTTCCACGGTCGAAAGTCCAGGAGATTCTACGGGAAATGCACGATGGAGTGTCTGGTGGGCACTTGGGCATCAACAGAACCCTGGAAAAAGTACGGGAACGTTTTTATTGGCTGAGTGCAAGAAGGGACGTTGAGAGTTGGTGTCGGAAGTGTTCTACTTGTGCTGCTAGTAAGGGACCTAAAGTCAAAACCAGGGGTAAAATGAACCAGTACAATGTGGGTGCTCCCTTTGAAAGGATCGCCGTCGACATCGCAGGACCGTTTCCGGAAACTGAAAGCGGTAATCGTTACATCCTGGTTATTGCCGATTACTTCAGCAAGTGGTCCGAGGCATTTGCGATCCCAAATCAAGAAGCGAAAACCGTTGTCGACCAGATAGTGGACCACTGGGTGTGCAGGTTCGGAGTGCCAATGGAATTACATTCCGACCAGGGAAGAAACTTCGAGTCGAAGATATTCCAGGAAGTATGCGCAGCAATCGGACTACAGAAGACACGGACCACACCTCTTCACCCACAATCAGATGGAATGGTGGAACGCTTCAACAAGACGCTGAAGGAACATCTCTCTAAAGTCGTGGACGAGAATCAACGGGATTGGGATCGGCGAATACCTTAATTCCTTATGGCCTACCGGAATGCTATTCACAGTACAACTGGATATACTCCATCTGAAGTTTTATTTGGCCGAACTGCCAGGCTACCCAGTGAGCTTAAATTCGGATTTCCCACTGAAGAACCCACATGCGAGGAGGACTACGTGGTTGACCTTAGAGAAAGGATTAATGACATCCACCAGAGAACCAGAAGCAATATAAAAGTTGCAAGCGACCGCATGAAGACGAGATACAATGCGCGAGCAACGGCACCCGAGTTCAACGAGGGAGATCTGGTATGGCTCTACAACCCACATCGTAAAAAGGGAAGATCGCCAAAGCTTCAGAAAGACTGGGAAGGTCCCTACCAAGTTGTAACGCGAATTAATGATGTCGTATTCCGAATCCAAAGAGGACCAAGAGCGAAGATGAAAGTTGTCCATGTTGATCGCCTACATCGCTACCACGGAAGCAATGATGACGTACTTGTTCGGGACGAACAAAACTAAGAGGGGGGCAATGTTATGTGGCGACAAGAAATAAAACCACTCGCAGGAGTCCCTGAATGCACCCATCGATTTACTCTACAAACGCACCCGCTTGTCTAACTGAATGAACATACCCAACTGTCATTCCAGTCATCTGACAGCAGCTGTCATATCCGAAGTTCGAATTTCGATTTCCCCTTCTTGGAATTCAGCGGAGGAGTACCAACGGAAAATTACCAAAGGGGGTATGGAACGTACTAGAAGGTGCTTAATTTTGTATAAATACACGGTTGACAGGCTCGTACGGGACAGTTATAATTTAAACGTGGACTTGTGAAAATCGGTAATAAAGTAAAAAGTGATTGAGTTGAAATAAAGTGTTGAATTCTAAATAGTAAAGTTGAATAACAGTGTGATCTGAGTTTAAATAAGTTTGTTTGATAAATAAAGTGTTTCATTGTGTGATTATAAAAGTGAAATTGAGTTTTATTCAACGAACCCCAGGCCGAAAATATTACAATACCCAACATGAAGTTCAAAAATAATGAGAATAAATTCATTGAAAGGCTTAAGAAGCAAAATAATGTTATTGCCAACAGCGAACTCAGACTTATTAAATACTTTGAGAATAAGAAAAACAACTACACAAATTACAACGCCATTATTGGAATCGATGCTGAATCTTTTCCAAAGGTTATTGAAGCAGTAGTACTTAGTATCGGTTGGGAGCGGAGTAGAGTTTTCGATGGAGTGGAAGTAATGAGGTGCCTTAAATGTAAAGGATTCAATCATAAATCCAACGAATGTAAGAAGACCGAAGAAACATGCCTTAAATGCTTGGGATACCATAAAACTAATGAATGCAGCAGTGAAGCAGTAAATAAATGCATAAATTGTATTAGGGCAAACGAAAAATATAATCTGGGATTGGATGACAACCACACAACACTCAACAGAGCCTGTCCAGTCTACCTTAATAAGCTCGAAGCCAGAAAGAAGAAAATTGGATACTAGCAACTAAGCACAATCAAGGGCATCTATATAAACATTCAAGGCTTGACTAATAATTTTAATGAGCTGGAAATACTTGCTGATAGTATGGACTACGAGCTTATGATTCTGTCCGAAACACACTTAATCAAGCAAAGGGTAACAGACAAATTGATGAAAATAAAAATTGAAGGATATAATGATACATCTTATTATTCAAATTCAACCCATACTGGAGGTTTCACAATCTATGTAAAAGACAATTGGAAGGTAACTAAAGTGCTCGAGAAATCAGTGGATTACAAACGATGGCTACTAGCTTGCAAGTGTGAATACAACGATTTGGAAATAGTCATTGTTGCTGTGTATAAAGCACCAAATAGTTCCGAAAAAGAATTTTGCGACTTCTTGGAAGAAAACATTGAAAGGCTGACAGAAACACAGACAAACATATTGATTGCTGGAGATTTTAATAGAGATTGGAGCGGAGACCACCTTTACAAGCGAGAAATCGAAAGAATCCTCCACGACAATTGCTTGTATCAAAAAATTATGCAGTATTCAAGAGTGACGGCAACATCGAAAAGTTTAATTGATTACGTTATCTCTAACATGAACAATCTTACGGCTTGCTCCAATGCTATTTATAAGATTTCAGATCATGAAAGTATTGACATATTCATAAACACTGCGAAAAATCCAAAAGTTGTACAGAAGAAAAAAGAAGTTTACAGATATAGGAAGGATCTATTTACACATAAGCTAAGGGAATGCGATACAGCATATAGCATGGCAGCCAGCATACATGAAAACGCAAAAAAATTGACACGATTCTTAAAAATACCACAAAAAAGTTCATATGCAAAAAAAGTATTAAAATGGAAAACAGAACAAGTAGATGGTACAACAACGAACTGAGAGTATTGAAAGCGAAACTAACTGAAAAATATGAAATCGCTAAGCACTTCAGCAGCAGTCAAAATTGGTGTGAATACAGAAGAATAAGGAACTGCTATAAAGTAAAAATAGTAAATGCGAAAAACAGATACATAAGGAACACGATAAGACGCGCAAATGGACAAAAAGAAATGTGGAGAGCTATCAAAAGCATGGTGACTGGACACCAGAAGAATGGGATTCAGCATGTATGCTTCGATGATAAGGTATGCACAGATGAGTCAGAAATCGCAAACAAATTTAACGATTATTTTGTTTCAAGCGTAAAGCAAATCGCTAACTCAATAGAAGATGTTGAATACGTTGATAATATAAATGAAGTTTCGAGTAGATTCAAATTTCGAGAACTAAGTATGAATGAACTTAAAAATATATGTAAAAAACTAAAAAACAAAATGGACTTCGACAAGGTTAGCCCACAAATAATATTGGACAACTGGAATATTTAAGGACGGACCGTCCTTATGATAGTAAACAACTCGCTATCAACGGGCGATTTTCCAAGTTCTTGGAAGGATTCGATGGTAACACCGGTGGAAAAGGTTCTGAATACAAACAAAAGTGAGGAGTTCCGATCAATCAACACACTTAAAACAATAGAAAAGGTGATCGAAACTGTTGTAAAACAACAAATTATGGATTACCTCGAGAGCAATGATATTCTATCGATATATCAGTCCGGGTACAGAAAAAACTATTCCTGTGAGACAGCGGTTAACCATTTAGTTAACGAATGGAAGGACGGCGCAAAGAAAAAGAAAATAATAGCTCTTTTCTTAGATTTTAAACGTGCCTTTGAAACTATTGATCAAAAAATACTTTTAAGGAAACTACATAAATATGGGATACAGGGTACTGAGCTTGAATGGTTTAGATCATTTCTGACTAAGCTATTCCAACGGACTAAAGTAAATAGTACTGTGTCCGAATTCATCGAGGTTGAGCAAGGAGTACCACAAGGTTCAATTTTGGGCGCACTTATTCTCTACATAAACGATATGCCCACTATAATAAAGTTTTGTAAGATAATTTTGTATGCCGACGACACCTTGATCTACGCTGATGGAAAGGACGCTGATGAGTGTAGAAGCAAAATCGACTACGATAAAAGACGGCTAATACAATGGCTAAAAATGAATAAATTAAAACTTAATGAGCAAAAAACTAAATTAATGGAAATAAATCTACCGACCGAAACGAGCATCGATATAAACGGGAAACGAATTGAAAGTGTTGACAGTGTTAAATACTTGGGAATGATTATTGACAAGGAGTTAAATATGCATGAACATGTCGACTACATATGCAAAAAAATAGGTAAAAAATTGGCTTCTTCAAGAGGATCAGAAAGCAAATGGATGACATGACTGCCATAATAGTCAATAACAGCATCGTGAAGCCGCACTTTGAGTTTTGCGCTTCAATTCTATACTCATATTGTAACCAAAACCATCTTCAAAGGCTTCAAAAGCTGCAAAATAAGGGTATGAGGAGTATCTTGAGGTGCAACCGTTTTACCCCAATAAATTTTATGTTAGACGCGCTAAGGTGGTTGAACGTCAGACAGAAATTGGAGTACAATACATTGATAGCTGTGTTCAAAATTAAATATGGAGCTGCACCGATGTATTTAACCAACGAGGCCACACGAGTGGGAGATGCGGAGCCGTACAATTTACGAAACGTGAATGATCTTAGATTGCGGAGTCAGTTCTCATCTGCTGGTCGAAATACAATTGTATACAAAGGTTTTAGTTTATTCAATAGCCTACCTACTGGTATAAAAAATAAAGAAAATTTTAGAATATTCAAACGTAAATTCCTGGATTTTGTGAAAAGAAATACATGAGAGAAATAAGACTGAATTAAATAAATTTGTAAATCTTATATTAGGTATAATTTTAAAAGAAATGTGGACTTATAAAGTATCAAATTAATACTAATAAAGTAAACTAAACTAAACTAAACTTCTTATAAAAATTAGTTGCAAAAAGAATTTGATAAATTTCCAGTAGTCCTAAACACATTTTGAAAACAGTTTTTTTTTATAAATGAATAGGCACATTTATACAATACTCTGTTAACTTTTAGATCAATGTTTAGAATAAGGAGCTTTTCCCCTCAATTTTTTATTTGTTTTCGAATGATTTCATCAATAGTTTCAATAGTTCGTTTTAATTATTTCTAGTTCATTTATCCAATTATAAATAGTAATCCAAATAAATAAATTGACGTCTCAAGTCGACAAGAAATAAAAGGAACAAACGTAAGGTCTAGACACGGATAACGTTTTTATTCACATGAAACAAATTACAGATCCCATCACCAAAAAAGAAATTTTTCGCAATTGCACACTAAATTGAGAAAAATGTATTTCAGTTTGATTTTAAATAAAAATTTCAATCATACATGAATAATTTTTATTTGAATAGCAGAAATTGTCTGTTAATAAAATGTTATTCAAATAAAAATTTTATTTAGCTATTTGCGAACTATTGCAAATAAAATTGGTGGCATGATTGAAATCAAGTCAAATGATTTATTTGAAAATGTATTTTTATTTCATTATGGAAATTCAAATGACTTCGGAAGGTACAAATTTAAAAAAGTTCTTAAACTTTACAAAAGAAAATTTAAAAGCAAGAGATTTTGTATATTATAAGCTCTTCCAATAGTTTGAAATTTTGACATATAATCCATTATATTTGATTTCTTTGACATCATCTGGAAATTGAAGAAGCCGATTTACTGGACTTACTGGTCTACGGTCCACTGTAGATTACTATACAGTGGATATGATTGCAGTGCTGGTGTAAAGTAAAAGTAGCATAGTAAAGCCGCGTTGTCACAAGGAACAGAAATAGAAACAGAATCTCATACATTAGCAACTGAAACCTAAATTCGCTGAATGCTTTCTGCGTTGCTAATGTATGAAAATCTGTTTCTTTTCCACCGTTCTGTTCCTTGTGACAACACGGATTTACGAAGCGTTTAATTTTATCTCATTGGTTCAAAGTGTATTCAAGCTTATCAACAGACGAGCTATCTGTTCTTCTGTATTTCTCTCAGATGATCCTAGGTCTTTGTTCAAATATATCTTTTACACGAATTTTAAAGACTGTACATTTTTTACCAGTATATTTAAGGCGTCACTGAAAAAGTCACTAGAATTTATGTAGAGCAATACAGAGTGAAACAGATCTTACCACCAGAAAAGGTGATCTTTTAAACAAGAGTAATATTCACCCAAAGACCAGTTCCCATTCTAGACAGCAGTATTTTATATGGTGTGCCCTTTAGTTGTCATCGGCATTCATTGCACAAGCCCGGCGGAGTATTTCATTTCGTTTGAAAGAATGTACAAATGCTGTTAGCATTTACAGTTAGTTATGGGTTTAATAAAGGCCAATTTATCTTGTGCAAACTATTTATCAATTTACCAATTTATCTTAGGCAAATAATAAACGTGCATTTCTGTTTTAAATGCTGAACGAGCGTGATTTGTGTATCATTCTAATATATAATATTGCTTGCACAAACAAAGATTTCATCGTTTTTCGCAATCAATTTATTCGTTTATTTCTGTTCCATAAAAGCGAATAATGCAGCATTAAAAAAATAATAAATAAATTCTTATTTGAAATGAAAAGTCAAACTTTCTTGCACGGGTCTCGGAAAAGTCAACTTGTCTGCAAGGAAATCTGAACCAAAACTCCGAACGATTGCCACGAATTCACCTCATGCGATCCTGACCTGAAACGCAGTCGATATCTAAAATGTATAGCCTGAAGCGTCACTTCAAACCCAAAATGACCTGCACCAAGCGCACTCATTTTGGCCTTGGACGCACAAATCTTGCTCCCAGCTTGGTTGACTGTGTTAGTGAATTTTTTTTTTGCACCCCATAAAGCTGCATTGCAACGCACTAACAACCCACTAGCAACCCACTGGGGGGCAAAAAGAGGCACCCCAGCGAAGATGACTATCTCATTATACCTGATCAATGGTTCCAACGAGAATACCAGACATTGATCAGGTATAATGAGATAGTCATCTTCGCTGGGGTGCCTCTTTTTGCCCACAAGCTCGATTTTCGGCTCTCTAGGGAAAATGCTGCCAGCTATCATGATTGTGTTAGTGGGTTGCAATGCTACTTTATGGGGTGCAAAAAAAATTCACTAACACAGGCAACCAAGCTGGGAGCAAGATTTGTGCGTCCAAGGCCAAAATGAGTGCGCTTGGTGCAGCTCATTTTGGGTTTTGAGTGCGTTTCAGGCTACACATTTTAGATACCGACTGCGTTTCAGGTCATCATGTCGAGGATCGCATGAGGTCGCAATCGTTCGGAGTTTTGATACAGATTTCCTTGCAGACAAATTGACTTTTCCGAATCCCGTGCAAGAAAGTTTGACTTCTCATTTCAAATAAGAATTTATTTATTATATTTTTAATGGTGCATTGTTCGCTTTCATGGAAAAGGTAGAAACGAATAAATTGATTGCGAAAAACGATGAAATCTTTGATTGTGCAAGCAATATAAAATATTAGAATGATACACAAATCACGCTCGTTCAGCATTTAAACCAGAAATGCTACGTTTATTTAGCCTAAGATAAATTGGTAAATTGATAAAAAGTTTGCACAAGATAAATTGGCCTTTATTTAACCTACAACTAACTGTAAACGCTAACAGCATTTGTTCATTCCTTCAAACGAAATGAAATACTTCGCCGGGTTTGTCCAATGAATGCCGATGACAACTAAAGGGCACAGCATATAAAATACTGGTGTCTAGAATGAGAACTGGTCTTTGGGTGAATGTTACTCTTGTTTAAAAGATCACCTTTTCTGTTGGTTAGATCTGTTTCACTCTGTATTGCTCTAAAATTCTAGTGACTTTGTCAGTGACGCCTTAAATATACTGGTAAAAAATTTACATACCTTTAATTTCTTGTAAAAGATATATTTGAACAAAGACCTAGGATCATCTGAGAGAAATACAGAAGAACAGATAGCTCGTCTGTTGATAAGCTTGAATACACTTTGAACCAATGAGATAAAATTAAACGCTTCGTAAAGCCGTGTTGTCACAAGGAACAGAACGGGGAAAAAACAGATTTTCATACATTAGCAACGCAAAAAGCATTCAACGAATTTAGGTTTCAGTTGCTGATGTATGAGATTCTGTTTCTGTTTCTGTTCCTTGTGACAACGCAGCTTTACTGTGCTACTTTTACTTTACACCAGCACTTCAATCATATCCACTGTATAGTAATATAATTGCGTCAAAGGATAGACATGTGCACTCAAGAGGATACAAGCATCCACAGGTTTTCTAAACCCACCTCTGTCTATCAACTCCTACTCTCACCTCCCCGTGGTGAACACCGGGTGCCTAGTACCTCAACTGGAGATTGGGTTCCAACCCCTTTGGAAGGTTGTTGGGGTTAGCAGACGAGAGAGGGGGGGAGGAGTGTTCCCACTAAGGCACTTTTCCTTGCATCCGGACGGCAGCGGAGGAATTCCCCAGATGGAATCAACGGTGGCGTCCATAGTTCCAGTCAGGCCGAACTACTTAGTGAACACCTTATATGGGCTACTACGACGTATTCGGAGCTCAGGCCTATAAGGAGCGGGCTATCCGGCTCTCCGTCCTTAGAGCTAAGCAAACAACGAGCTACGGATCTGCACGTGGAATGTTAGGTCCCTTAACAGACCACGTGCAGCCGAGCAACTAGCGGAGGCCCTTAACGACTGCAAGGCAAACATTACTGCCATCCAAGAAATGCGGTGGGACGGGCCGGGCAAAAGAAGGATGAAAAACTGCGACATCTACTACGGCGACTGCTACCGGCATCAAAGACAGCGCCTATTTGGATGTGGTTTCGTTGTTGGAGGCAGACTTAGGCAAAAAGTCTTGAGCTTCAACCCTGTAAGCGAGCGCTTAGCGACGATCCGCATCAAGGCTAAATTCGCCAACATTAGCCTGATATGCGCACATGCCCCCACAGAGGAGAAAGATGACGAGACCAAAGATATGTTCTACGAGCTCCTGGACAAAACTTATGGGCAGTGCCCTAGCTACGACATTAAGATTGTCCTAGGCGATTTTAATGCCAAGCTAGGAAGGGAAGGCATCTTTGGTCGTACTGTCGGAAAGCATAGCCTGCACGACACGACCTCCGATAACGGATTCAGGCTGATCGACTTTGCTGCGGGGCGACACGTTGTGGTAGCTAGTACACAGTTCCCGCATCTCAATATCCACAAAGGGACATGGAGATCTCCCGATCAATCAACCGTCAACCAGATTGACCATATTGCGATCGACGCAAGGCACTCCTCCAGTATCATGGATGTCCGAACTTTCCGAGGGGCCAACATTGACTCGGATCACTACCTTGTTGTAGCCAAGGTACGGCTGCGGATATCCCGACCAGCGCCAAGTAATGGAAATACTGTGAGGAAGTTTGACGTCGGCCGACTACAATCGCAAGAGATCGCCAGGTCCTTCTCCAACCGAGTCTCTCAAAACCTTCTACGAAGTCCTATGCAACCAGCATCAAGTATTGATAGCCAGTGGCAACACTGCCAAAATGCCATCAGAGACGCCGCCTCTGAAGTGCTGGGTTTCACACGGCGACCACAACGAAACCCCTGGTTTGACGATGAATGCCGGCAAGCACATGCAGCTAAACAGGAAGCATACAAAGCGGCGCTGCACAGAAGGACTAGAGCTGCTCGCGAGCTCTACGAGCAGAGGAGGAGAGAGGAGCACCGGCTTCTCCGAAGGAAAAAGAGAGAGCACGAGAAGCGCGCGTTTGAAGAGATAGAGAGATGTTACAACAGGAATGAGGTTAGAAAGTTTAACCAAAGGATCAAAAGGTCCCAAGGGTATAAACTTCGAACTGAAGCCTGTAAGGACCATCAAGGGAACATCGTTGTAGAATCGCAGTCGGTGCTGAGGATTTGGAAAGACCACTTCTGCAGACTGTATAACGGCGAGGACGAACCAAATACCGCTGTCAGGCAGAACGAACCATTCAACCCGGGCGAAGACGTTACCGACGAAGCATACGAACGATACCGCCCACCCGACCTGGAGGAGGTGAAAGTAGCTGTGTCTAAGCTCAAGTGCAACAAAGCAGCCGGAGCAGACGGCCTAGCTGCCGAACTTTTTAAATCCGCTGGCGATGAGCTGGTTAGGAGCATGCACCAGCTCATCTGCAAGATATGGTCGGAAAAAAGCATGCCCGACGAATGGAACCTCAGCATTGTTTGCCCGATCCTGAAGAAAGGAGACCCTCTGAGTTGTGCTAACTACAGAGGCATAAGTCTTCTTAACATCGCATACAAGATCTTTTCTGCTGTACTGTGTGAACGCCTGAAGCCGTTTGTCAACAATCTGATAGGCACATATCAGTGTGGCTTTAGGCCAGGAAAGTCCACCATCGATCAAATATTCACACTGCGGCAGATCTTGGAGAAAACCCAGGAATTCCAAATCGATTTCAAGGCCGCGTATGACAGCATCTATAGAGACGAGCTATATAGCGCAATGTCTAGTTTTGGCATCCCTGCCAAACTCGTCAGTCTGTGCAGGATGACGATGGAAAACTCACGCTGTTCCGTCAAGGTCGGCAAAGACCTCACCGACCCCTTTGATGTCAAAAAAGGATTTAGACAAGGCGACGCGCTGTCATGCGACTTCTTTAACATCATACTTGAGAGAATTGTGCAGAACTCTCGCGCCAACACCAGAGGTACAATCTTTCAAAAGTCCGTTCAACTACTTGCATACGCAGACGACATTGACATAATCGGTAGAACAAAGCGTGATGTCAGTGAAGCCTTCGTGAGTATTGGGACGGAAGCGGCGAATATGGGTTTAGCAGTCAATGAGGGCAAAACCAAGTATATGCTGTCATCAAGAAAAAACACCCAACACCGACGTCTTGGACAAAACATCACCATCGACAGCTATAACTTTGAGGTAGTTAGGGACTTTGTCTACCTGGGTTCCGCTATCAATTCAGACAATGACACCAGCGCTGAAATCAAACGAAGGATAACTCTTGCCAATCGCTGTTTCTTTGGGCTAAGAAGGCAATTGAGTAGCAAAGCCCTCTCTCGAGCAACTAAAGTGTCCATGTATAAGACCCTCATCATCCCAGTCCTGCTTTACGGTGCAGAAGCATGGACCCTGTCAAAGGCGGATGAAAACACTTTAGGCTGCTTCGAGAGGAAAATTCTTCGGACGATTTACGGTCCCGTCTGCATAGACGGAGAGTGGAGGAGGAGATATAACATCGAACTGTACGGGCTGTACAGCGATACTGACCTAGCCAAAAGAGTCAAAACACAACGTCTACGATGGCTGGGTCATCTAGAGCGGATGGACACCAACGCCCCGGCCCGGAAAATCTTCGAATCCACACCGCAGGGACGACGCGGTAGAGGAGCACCGAGACTCAGGTGGCGCACGCAAGTGGAAGGGGACCTCAGCCAACTTCGCGTGCGAAACTGGAGACGGCTAGCTAGAGACAGAGCTGGCTGGCGAAGCTTGTTGGCTGAGGCCCAGGTCCACCCCGGACTGTAGCGCCACCTTAAGTAAGTAAGTAAGTAATATAATTGCATTCATCGAAACAAAAATAGCTAGTAACCGCAGTCCAGTAAACCGGCTTCTTCAATTTCCAGATGATGTCAAAGAAATCAAATATAATTAAATAGATGTCAAAATTTCAAACTATTGGAAGAGCTTATAATATACAAAATCTCTTGCTTTTAAATTTTCTTTTGTAAAGTTTAAGAACTTTTTTAAATTTGTACCTTCTGAAGTTATTTGAATTTCCATAATGAAATAAAAATACATTTGCAAATAAATCATTTGACTTGATTTCAATCATGCGACCAATTTTATTTGCAATAATTCGCAAATAGCTAAATAATTTTTTTTATTTAAATAACATTTTATTAACAAACAATCCCTGCTATTCAAATCAAAATTATTCATGTGTCATGGAAATTTTTATTAAAAATCAAACTGAAGTAAATTTTTCTCAATTTTGTGTGCAATCGCGAAAAATTTCTTTTTTTGTGATGGGATCTGTAATTTGTTTCATGTGAATAAAAACGTTATCCGTGTCTAGACCCTACGTTTGTTCCTTTTATTTCTTGTCGACTTGAGACGTCAATTTATTTATTTGGATTACTATTTATAATTGGATAAATGAACTAGTAATAATTAAAGCGAACTATTGAAACTATTCATGAAATCATTCGAAAACAAAAAAAAATTGAGGGAAAAAGCTCCTTATTCTAAACATTGATCTAAAAGTCAACAGAGTATTGTTAAAATGTGCCTATTCATTTATAAAAAAACTGTTTTCAAAATGTGTTTTGGACTACTGGAAAATTTATCAAATTGTTTTTGCAACTAACTTTTATAAGAAGTTTAGACCAGAAAGTCTCACGTAATTTTTTCTTATAAGAAAACGCATTAATTAACAAAATTTATGCACACAATCAAATAGCTTGATTGTTTATTTTTAAGAAAAAATAAGCAAAAAGGAAAAAAACTCCCTATAGCAAAGATTTCCACCTCCTATTTCCACCTCAATTGTGCTGAACTCTACCTAAGGACTGAACTCAGCAAACCAGAATCAGATGTCTTTTGACATTTGTGTAGTGTAATCAAAACAAATTCGATTTTCAGTTGACCCGTTGTGCATGGCAAAAATTCATTCCTAATGGGCACTCGCTTAGGCGGCAGATTTTTCCTTTACTAAGAAGATAATAATTATTTGTAAAACAAAATAAACCAAAAAAGAATGGAGTCTGATTACTTTGTTTATATTTTTTGAATGACTGTGACGGCAAATTATCTCAGCTTCCGCCATTTTAAAATGGATTCACTGAACACTTCCATTGCTCACTTCACATGCATTCACAGACAGGGTCAAGAGAGATATCCCGTTACTTTTTTTTTGCGGGTGTTTCAGGCAAGGGGATTGCAAGTTGCCTATCTGATTATATCTGATCAGTGATACCAGATTGCCAATTTTTTTTGCCAACAGCATCGTTTATATGTTTAGTTGAGCGTATGGGTTGCGTTAAGTTGAAATTTCGACTAAGGCGGTATGCATATACCACATATTACTGAATAACTAGATATTCAACTTGCGTCCCTCTTACCCTCCAACACCCATTTGCTTACGTTTTTTATACAGCCTTTAAAGCTTTTTAAAGCTTTAAATTTCCGTGTCGGTGAATACGTGTAAGTAGACACAGCAACAATTTACATTACGCGATCAGCTGATGAAAAAGCTGCAAAACGAAATTGCATGGAAATGACGAATTCATGAATTTACTCACATTTGTAAACAAATGTCGGAGAATGGGTAAATTCATCAATTTCAGCTTGTGGGCAAAGCTTTTACATGTCCAAAGTTGTATATCTAGTTATTCAGTAATTTATGGCATATACACACATCAATGGCATCAAGCATGCGAGAGTGTATGAGCGGAAACAAAACACCTACGTTGTGTGCATGCTTGAAGTGAAGTCAAATTGTTTTGATTTTTGTTCCATCAAGTATCTATGCTTGATAAGTGTATATTCTTGATTGACTGCTTGATAAAGCATTCGTTCAGTTTGGAGGATATTTTATGAACCGGGCGGGGCTTATTAGTGGAAAATTTGAGAAAAAAATTTACATTATATGAATGCCTGAAGCCTCATGCTTGATGTGTTGAGTATATAGAGCGTAAAAACAAATTCACAAACCACTCTCGAATGCTTGATGGGACCACAAATTACTCAATAACTAGATATTCAGCGTGCGTCCCTCTTACCCTCCAACTGCCATTTGTTTACGTTTTTTATAAAGCCTTTAAAGCTTTTTTATAGCTTTAAATTTCCGTGTCGGTGAATACGTGTAAGAATATACAACAACAATTTACCTTACGCGATCAGCTGATGTAAAAGCTGCAAAACGAAATTGCAGAGAAATGACGAATTCATGAACTTACTCACATTTGTAAAAAAATGTCGGAGAATGGGTAAATTCATTAGTTTCAGCTTGTTGGCAAAGCTTTTAAAGGTCCGAATTTGAATATCTAGTTATTCAGTAATTTATGGATGGGACTTTGACGAGACCAAAAACAAATTCACAGACGCACTCTCGAATGCTTGATGGGATTTTGATCAGTGTATATAGCGCTTAAAGTATCACTCATTGAAAATAGAGAGAGCAAACCTTGAGCATAAATTACTGAATAACTAGATATTCAACTTTGGACATGCAAAAGCTTTGCCCACAAGCTGAAATTGATGAATTTACCCATTTTCCGACATTTCATTACAAATGTGAGTAAATTCATGAATTCGTCATTTCCATGCAATTTCGTTTTGCAGCTTTTACATCAGCTGATCGCGTAAGGAAAATTGTTGTTGTATCTTCTAACACGTATTCACCGACACGGAAATTTAAAGCTTTAAAAAAGCTTTTTTTCCTTTGGAATCTCCTTCGCTGTTCTGCCAGCAGCACGTTAAAGACTTACTTACTTACTTACTTAAGGTGGTGCTACAGTCCGGGGTCGACCTGGGCCTCAGCCAACAAGCTTCGCCAGCCAGCTCTGTCTCTAGCTAGCCGTCTCCAGTTTCGCACGCGAAGTTGGCTGAGGTCCCCTTCCACTTGCGTGCGCCACCTGAGTCTCGGTGTTCCTCTACCGCGTCGTCCCTGCGGTGTGGATTCGAAGATTTTCCGGGCCAGGGCGTTGGTGTCCATCCGCTCTAGGTGACCCAGCCATCGTAGACGTTGTGTTTTGACTCTTTTGGCTAGGTAAGTATCGCTGTACAGCCCGTACAGTTCGATGTTATATCTCCTCCTCCACTCTCCGTCTATGCAGACGGGACCGTATATCGTTCGAAGAATTTTCCTGTCGAAGCAGCCTAAAGTGTTTTCATCCGCCTTTGACAGGGTCCATGCTTCTGCACCGTAAAGCAGGACTGGGATGATAAGGGTCTTATACATGGACACTTTAGTTGCTCGAGAGAGGGCTTTGCTACTCAATTGCCTTCTTAGCCCAAAGAAACAGCGATTGGCAAGAGTTATCCTTCGTTTACGTAGCACGTTAAAGACGGTTTACTGTTTTTTGGCTGAAACGCTTTTTTCATTAGTTACGATGAGGCGAAAGTTCTTTGTTTAAACCTATTTTTACTTTAGTTAAAACACTGCCACTATCTTTTACGGTACTTTGAAAGAAGCTTTTCTTGTATAAAAGTAGCAAGAAAATAAACAAGATAACAAGAAATCTACGTATAAGCCATAGACTGCCAAAACAATATTGTTCTTAAATCTTCACTTATTTCGCTTATTGCTCTTATTTTAATTTGGAGCACGATTACAGATCTGCAAACAAGACACTTTGGCAGATTATTCGCCGGCTCAGAGGAAGGAAGTTGAATATTGTTCAAGGGGTTAAATCCAAGGTACACTTTTTTCAAATGAAAGCGATGTCTTGCTCAGATGGAGAGAGCACTTTTCGGAGTTGTTCAACCCCCACACAAGGCACTGAAGATGGCATTCCGCTGGCAGAGCTTTTTACTCTTAAGCTCAAAACAAATGAGCAGCGGTTCTGCACGTATCACTGCTAGCACCCTTTAATTTTTTTTTGTTTTTATTCTGGCTGCAATGAAACTAGGCACCAAATTTAGAAATAGAGACATCAAGCAGTAACTGCAACCCCTGCAGAGCCTGTGTAATATATTTTTGCTGCACGAAAATTTCTGCACATCTGTTTTGAGCTTAAGGTTATCCTTGAGAAGGCCTGGGAATATGCCAAACCGGTCCGTTAATAACATAATATAAATGTATTACCATAAAACACAGTTTCACTGTATGTCTTCTAAAGAGCGACGGGAAGCTTCACTATACGTCTTTTTCCTTGTACCTTAATTTTTGACAACCTTAGCACAGTAAACATAAATTTGTATTCCCACACTGCACATAAAATTGTTTTCCCACATTGCTCACAATATTGTTTCTCACGCTACATATTGTCAGAGTCAAATGACAATATGGGCCCCTACCACGTAAGTTGCACTATAATCAAAATCGTATACGTATACTTGTCTCTGGTCAGTTATCTATTTCAGTTTAATCATTCTAGCAATGTTAGCATTTTTTATGTATAAATAGGACTATAAGAAAATAAAGCAATTACTTCACAATCAAAATCTTGTGTGGTTACTCGTTGTTCTGACTAACGCTTCCCCCCATAAGAGGTAAGGAGCCTTAGCATCACCTCAAAGGAAATACGCGGTACATAGAACCGTAGTATTTACTCAAGAGCTGGTCAAGGTTTTTAGCCCAGTTTTTAGTAAAGGTTTTTAGCAAAGCCCAGACAAAAGAGTATAGGCCTAACATTGGTAGCCCTCACGTGATCGCAAATAGACGATAATCACTTAATAAAAGCGTTTACTAGGGCTATACACTAGTACCACCGCCACACGCGAAAATAAGAGCGTGTACTAGGGCTATGCACTAGTACCACCGCGAGACCTACCGGATCAGTAGAGCTGTTGAGCTAGTAGAGCTAATCGTGCCTTTCGAATAAATTGGACAAACCCTGTATACCATGGTTCCACACACAAAATTCACAGTCCACGTTTGGAACCCATTCGCCAGATGTTCATCGAATGGGGTACACAGAGCTGGGGGGATGACGACATTTTATCACAGCGAATGTAAACACGGTCACGACTACATAGAGGAAACTTTTTTCTGTTTAATTTATAATCGTTTAATTTATAATCGTTATAATTATTTTAGTAAATAAAACTATTTCTAAGTCATGCTCACTGTATTTCATTTAATTAAATGTAGTACGACAGGATACAAACTGGTGACCCTGACGTGATCGTCAAATACAGCAGAAAAAAATACAGTCGTTGCAATGCCATTACGCATTGCAACGACACGACTGCAATGTTGTTGCACAAGCAATATTACTACGTCGCAGTAGTATGCGGAGTATTTTTTTGGTCACATAGTCTACCACGGCTTCGACAATTTCTTTGCGTGCAGCGGATGAGTGACTTAAAACGGTCGACGCGAAATCCTTATCCGGCATACATCGAAGGAAATTCCCACTATTCGTGTGAGTCAGGGGACGAATCCGCACAGCAAGAAATGGCCGGCGACGAAGAAAATTTTGCAAAAAATTCTGAAAATTGACGAACTGCGTCATCAGTTTGCAGAGGCACTCGAAGCCTTTCATCAGCTCAAAGCCACACATGCACAGAAACCGAAGCTGGACATTTCTCCACCACCATCGTCTGTGCCAAGCGTAGTCAACGAAGTACACAATCCACCTGCCCAACGCATCCAGCTGGCGAAGTTTGATGCACTTTGTCCGCAGCTATGGTTAACGCAGGTGGAAATGGCATTCCAGCTCAGTATCATCACCAGCGATACGCAGAAAAACAACCATATGCTGGTAAGTCTGGAAGGCAAACCATTGAGTTGTGTAGAAGATCTTGCCACCAATCCTCCAGCAACTGATAAGTTCAGCGGACTGAAAGAACGGCTGCTGAATAATTTCGCTCGAACACCAGAGTCGCAGCTACGTCGAATGCTTCGTGGCGAGGACATTGAAGGCAAGAAACCATCTGCCATCCTTGCCCACATGAAGCAGCTTGCCGCTGGCCGTTGCGACGCAGCCATCATGCGAACGTTGTTCTTCGACCGCCTTCCAGAGAACATGCGTGTGGTTCTGATTGCCACGGGACAGAAGGACTTGGAGAAGTTAGAAAGGGATCGAAAGGGATCATCGTCAACTCTGACCTGCCTTCTCTCCACTCTATCGACGTGACAAACCCGTTCGCTGACGTTCTGAAGGACCTAATCGACATCACCAGGGAGAGAAATCCCAACGTCTCAGAGCATTCCGTGTAATACCATATCATCATTCGAGGTCATCCTGAGGCAGAAAGAGCCCACCGAGAGGCTGTTACAACTAATATAACCAGACTCAGTTATATCCGGCATAGTGGGTCAGCAACACAGTATCGCTACTGGCAGAGGCTGTTACAACGAATATAACCAGACTCAGTTATACCCGCCACAGTGGGTCAGCAACACAGTATCACTACTGGCAGAGGCTGTTACAACGAATATAACCAGACTCAGTCATACCCGGGAGAGTGGATCAGCAAGACAGTATCGCTACTGGCAGAGGCTGTTACAACGAATATAACCATACTCAGTTATATCCGGCATAGTGGGTCAGCAACACAGTATCGCTACTGGCAGAGGCTGTTACAACGAATATAACCAGACTCAGTTATACCCGGCACAGTGGGTCAGCAACACAGTATCACTACTGGCAGAGGCTGTTACAACGAATATAACCAGACTTAGTTATACCCGGCAGAGTGGGTCAGCAACACAGTATCGCTACTGGCAGAGGCTGTTACAAACGAATATAACCAGACTCAGTTATACCCGGCAGAGTGGGTCAGCAACACAGTATCGCTACTGGCAGAGGCTGTTACAACGAATATAGCCAGACTCAGTTATACCCGGCAGAGTGGGTCAGCAACACAGTATCGCTACTGGCAGAGGCTGTTACAACGAATATAACCAGACTCAGTTATACCCGGCACAGTGGGTCAGCAACACAGTATCACTACTGGCAGAGGCTGTTACAACGAATATAACCAGACTTAGTTATACCCGGCAGAGTGGGTCAGCAACACAGTATCGCTACTGGCAGAGGCTGTTACAAACGAATATAACCAGACTCAGTTATACCCGGCAGAGTGGGTCAGCAACGCAGTATCGCTACTGGCAGGCTGTGACAACGAATATAACCAGACTCGGTTATACCCGGCAGAGTGGATCAGATGAGAGCCTCGTGTCACGAGGGGTTTGTCTTCTCTCTAGGGTCACCGCAGTGACAACGGTCACCCCTTCTGGGGTTGCTGGTCCCCAATTGGGCGCCTCCCCAGGTGGCGGATAGGGGGATGCCTACCAGATATGGTGGGTACCGGTATTGAACATATCCGGGGCGGACCAAAATCAGCAACAAACAAGAAATCCAGGAGCGTCTGTCTCAAAATGAGCGGCTTTCTGGTCGGCGTCTGTTATCCAGGTTAGGGTCGGCCGAATATTAAACGCCTCTTTCTCTTCCAGTATGCAAATAAAATGGACAACAATTAGGTGCATGCCAGATATTTTGAAGAAATACTCTCCTAGTTATATCATTGCTTTTCTCCGTAAAGGCATAACACTTGCGGGGGTAATCTTTGGTGTTTCTTTGCAGAGTTTTCATGTTTAATACTGGCTCATCATTGCGTGCTAGATTGCGAATTACTTTTCTCTACTATCTTTCTATCTTTCCTCAAAATCTTTTCTCCACTCGCGATGTTCTACGCATCTTAAGGGTAGTTTGTAACCCCTTGATCGCGAGTCAATTATAAAAAAAAGAAAAAAAAAAACGGTCGGTCGGTCGGTAGAGAAGATTTCCACTGTTCGTCAACATCCTATGTTAGGGGGTCAGGAGGCCTCCCAAAAAGTATTTAGCCCGTGGGTTAGCCGAGGCGCTCCCGTGGCAAAAAAAATTGTTTTCTGGACCTGATTTAAGTCCGAGGCGACACAGATACACAACATTGGTACCAAACAACCGGTGTAGCCTGAGTTGCTTGTACTCCCGCACTCCTACTCAATAACTTTCGTACAATCACAAAATGTGAATTCTATGAATGAATGGAAATGATCCAGTAGAAATATTTGTTGTGGTCGTGGCACAATGGTACAGGGTTGGTAAAATCGACTATGGCTTCGTGCATTGTCGTTTTACAATCTTATGGCGCACAAATTCCTTTTGATGTCACTCTATTGTGATGCATACACACTGTTGTTGCTGTTCGACCAGATACACTGTACAATGTGCACAGGCAGACCATGGGTACTAACACTTTTGTTGTTGTTACACAGCCACGCATGCCTACAGTGCGTGAGCTACTAGTTTATCATGGGCGATATGAGTGTACGTTTTAATTGTTGTTTATGTAACACTGCAATGGGAAAAAAACAAAATTAGCAGTTGCATGGGTTGCATGGGAATCGGTATACATTTCTTATAGGTACCTTAACTATCATAAGTTCTATTTTATTGCATTACGTCTATCTTATGTCCGAATTTACTACTATAACATTTGTTTCCCTTAGATCTATCTTACGTTCCAACTTAAATTACGGTCTGCTGTCTCGGGCGGTTTAAGACTCCTTGTCTACGGATGGTGACGGATGGCGATGGCTATGTTTCTCGGTCGGTACGGTTTTGACACTCGGTTAGCATCGGTTAGCATCCGTTTCCAGTCACGCCGCTTAACCTTTTTGAAACGAAATATAAAGATCATAAAATATTATTTTTTTCTTGATATCTATGTATATTTTCCAGTTTTTTATATTTTTCTGGTAATTCATCTTTCATTATTTTTTTCCATCTTTTTTATTATTTTTTCTTTTAAAAATTTTTTTTCTTAATTCTTCTTTTTTTTGTAATTTTTTCTTAAAATTTTTTTCTTTTCTCTTTTTTCCTAATCTTTAAAAAGTATACAAACATCTTTCTTATTTTAGGCTTAGTTCTAAACGGAAACAACTTATTATCTAAAAGCTCTAATGTTTTTCTCCTGCGGATTGGATCATTGCTTTTCCCTACATATCGCGGACTGGATAGTTCGTTCGATTGTCTCCGGTACGGTTTTCTTTTAGGCACCTCCCGTGCCAATTTTCGGTATGCACTAGTCCACTTCGGTACTGCACAAGCTGTAGTGATCGGTTCGTCCAAGGTACGGTTTTTAACTGGTTCATTTATCTCGGCATCGATCACTTTCTCGCTGCTTTCCTTCTCGTTAAGTGGCTCTGATGTGCTTACACACAGCACCTGCTCATCAAAAACTTTAGATGGCATTTCATGCGGTGATTTTTGATCTGTAACGGCCTGTTCATGACCATTATATTCTAACTTGCTTCCACACAGTTGCTGCTGTTCAAAAACGTTAGGCGACTCGTTTCGCACCGGTTCCTGATTTGCTGCGGTCTGATCTTCTTCGGTTTTAGTCTCTACCGCTGCTGTACTGAACATGAGATTCGGAGCTTTATGTAGTACGGGGCAGGATGGTTAGTTCTAAGCGGCACAGTTCTACTACTATTACGGTCTTCGCTCTTTATGAATTCGGCTTCCTGAGAACTAAAGCGGACATTACCAGCTTGGGAGTTGACGATTCGCGGTAAGTTATTGCGTTCTTGATCGAGAAGGTTAAAATTCCGAATCGGTTCTGCAACACTCTGTTCTTTTTCCCTACCTGTAAACCTATTCTGCAGATTATCACCTGGAACCACTTTTGGAATGGTACCTAAGGAGCTTAAGCTGCTGAAAGAGGGAGGTGGAATCGATTCGCTAGAGGCAGAGAGACTTAATAACTTTTTGTTTTATCTTTGTAATGGAAATAACGAATTTTCACAAACCTAACATTAAACAACTACGAAAATGTATCCAACAAAAACTAACTATATAAATTGTAAATACAAGTAATGCACAAAACTTGTGAACAATTTCCTAAAAAAAACTATTCTAGTTCTATAACTAAAAAGCTCTTATTCAAGAAACTAACAACTACAAACCTTCTAACTAAATTTAGGATTTATTCTGAAAAAAAACTAATTGGTAAAGTCAGTTAGAAAACAAGTTTTGGCTCTAAGCTTTCAAAAACTAACACTTCACCTAACACTACATATACAAATAGATTTTAAAGCTAATTGATTTTCGTTTAAATGATTGTTTTGTTTATTTTGTTTTTTTTTTTCATTATTGATCGGGGTAGAGCGGATGGCTGTCGCGGTGATTTGTTGTTGGCGTAGCTAATGACCTGTTTTAGTGACGATTTTGGCAAATGGTGTTACTCTCCCAGATGTGGTGATGTGAGCAAATTGCAAAACATATAGCACAAGGACATACTACGTTGTTACTTCTCAAGAGCAAGCTATTTGCAATATGTAAGCTCTTATGAAAGTCTCGACCGTGAAAAACAACTACACAATAAGGGATGACACGGGTGTTAAGTATCTTTGTTGTCGAAACCGAGAGTTCTCGTCGCAATTGAGAAGCACGTTAAAGAACTTTCTTCTCAAGACTAACGAGCTCTCGATTTTGACAACAACTATACTATGGACTAGCACTACAGGGGTGGAATTATTGTTCCTGCCAACACTGAAGATACCCGTCACAATTAGGCTGGCTTTTCCTGTGGACAATCCGCACTAAGGCTAACGAGTCTTCAGTTTTGGCAGAAAAAACATTTCCGGACAATACGATTAAAGGTGAGTTGTTGTTGTTGTCAGCGTCAATGTTAGAGTCTAGTTGCAATCGACGCTGACACCAACACCCAATCTGAACAAACACTGTACGGGACCAACGTAGCGGGCGTAATTTTTTGTAGGCAGGTAGGGACTTAAGGGGTTTTGGAAAGATGCTGGGTAGGATATGAAGGATGAGGACGGGACTTTAGGATGTGAACGCAAGTTGACAGGTGAAGCAGTGTTGAATGTGAGGCGCTGGCATGCTTGCTTTTTTGCACAGCTCAGCTCGTCGGACGGGGCGTGGCTCTTGCTCCTCACACTCCACGAATACTACCTACAAACAAATTACTTATCATGCCATTAAAAAATGACCACCAATTTTCACCACCACATCTGGGATGCGCTGTTGATGTTAATAGCGCGGCCGATTCCCCCCCTAAGCCATGAAGTTTCGTGGCCCTGGTTTGAAACTTCCCCTATGCCGGCATCGTCACACCATCAGGTCACTGCATCATCACCGAACGTTATTTGAGCTCACCTTTTCATACCCCTAGAAATTTAAACTTTAGGCCATGGTGACGGTCATTAGCGAACCGAAAAGAAAAGATTTGGATTTTTCCTTAACCGGCAAATCATAACAAATCGTTTATTAAATAGTAAGTTTTAATCGTGACCTTAATGTACATGTGTAGGCAAAATTAAAAAAGAAAAATTAATTGAATTTGGTTACCCGCGGTAGTGAACAAGATATTATTAAACAAGTATTTTGTTTTTGTACTAACAGACTGTTGTGTCCAACATTTGATGACGCCGAACAATTCGCAGTTCCCAGCAATGCATGAGAATTATTTCAAAACGCAAAGTTATTTCTATCATTCCCATGCGTTCAATTACAATTATTGTAATTGAACCTCATGAAAACAAAATGTGTAGCGAGTGTAAATAAACCTTAGAATAAGAAATTGTACAGTAAGCATTATTTTAGTATATATAAGGCATTAGAATAGAATAAAGTTTTTATGTTCACATTGGACACCCAGCAATACGGTCATTTTATTTAGTTTCCCCCTCCAGCGGTTAGAACTACAATAAATCTTTATTGCTGCTTAAACACTGGTCCTTCGAGCCTTTTTTGAATAACTAGCGTTACCATAGCTACAATACTGGTAGTGAATAAACGTAAATACAAAACGTAAACACACCTACAAACTACTTACTAGCGTTACCAGAGCTACAATACTGGTAGTGAATAAGCGTAAATACAAAACGTAAACACACCTACAAACTACTTATTAGCGTTGCCAGGGCTAAGACACTGGTAGTGAAATAAAAAGTGATACATTAAACAACAAGAACAAAAAAGCCAAGAAAGATGACGGATGAAATCGACATATACGTAATAGTAGCCAAACAAAAGGCACTCGCTGAAGATTTGGAAAAAACTATTATCAATTTCAAGAAAGACAGCCCATCCAGAAAAACTCTGAAATATAAGGAAGAGCGACTGACAAAAGTTGAGGCCATTTGGACGGAGCTTAAACGGAACCATGAAAAGATCAGACCACTGGTGAAACTAGACACCAATTATATGCAGAGAAATACGTATGGAAAGGTGCAAGAAATGTATGTAGAGATAAAAACTCAGCTGGAAAAACTCAATCCACAGACAGAGGTCATGACGCCTGCACAAACCTCAGGCCCCGATCAGAGTACAGCTCAAATGCAGCGATTACGAAAACTGCATTTGAAGATTGAGGCAATTCTGCAAAACATGGAAGAGTTTGAGGGCACATTTGCTGAGTACTCGAAAGAGATATACGAGTATCAGCAAAAAATAATCATGGAGCAGATGAGAAACCTAACGGATGTGCATGAGGACTTCATGGCAAATGCTTCAGAGTCTGACATTCAAACTCCATACGTAAAAGACTCTAAGTATAACGATATAAAAAAAGACATTAACCAATGTCTGCATAGAATGGCATGTACGCTGAGGGAATCTCAATCCACATATGTTGTCAAAGAGTCCAGTTCAAATGCAAAACTACCAATGCTCAAAATTCCAACATTTAAGGGAAATTATCTTGAATGGCGCTCATTCTGTGACATTTTCTCTACAATAATACACGAGAGGTCATCACTTAGTGCTACAGAAAAGATGGAGTACTTGAAAACTCATTTGGAAGGCGAGCCGATGCATTTGATTCAACATTTAACAATATCAAGTGTTAATTATCTCTGTGCATGGGAAACATTGAAGGCGCGCTATGACAATGAAAGAAAAATTGTCTCGATGTACATTGACAAGATGATAAAGCCTGGACATCAACGAAATCAGCCAACATCAACATCAATCAAGGCAATTCTAGATGCAGCAAAGGAAGGGTTGTCAGCAATAAGCAACATGGGTTTCAACACCTCTTCGTGTGACCCTATAATCGTACATCTTTTAACCAAAAGCTTAGATCCAGAAAGCAGAAACCTGTTTGAACAAGGTTTAAAGCAACCAAACAAGGTGCCGTCAATAAAAATTCTTTTCGAGTTCCTCTCGAGAAGATATCAAGCGCTAGATGTCCTACCTCCAACAAAGCACAGACAACACAAAACTGAAAATGAACCACACACGTCAGTGAGAAACTTTCACGTAGCCTCGAGATCAAATCAATGTTCTTTATGCAAAGGGGACCACGTGATATACTCATGTCCCAAGTTTCTAAGTGCATCGCCAAAACAAAGGTTTCAGCAAATAAAGCAAGCCAATTTGTGTGCCTTAGCAAAAGAACATGCAGATACTGCAACAAAAATCATCACTCTCTTCTACATGTGGAGTGGTCTGAAAAAGCACCTCAAAATAAGAGAGTGGAGGTTCAACAAATTCAGGGGAGTCAACAACCGGCAGTTCAACAACCAGGTGTTCAACAAAAGGTCGAATCTAAACAAATAGCCCATGGCCATCAAAATCAGAACGTCCTTCTGGCAACGGCTATGCTTCACGCAAGCAGCAGTGATGGGATGAAAAGTGTGAGGATCCGAGCCCTGATCGATCCAGGATCTCAGGCGTCCCTTATAACTGAGGCAATCACCCAATCGTTGCGGCTTAAAAGCAAAAAGTACTCGTTGAAGTATGCGGACCTTGTTCAATTGGCGCAGGAACAGCACGACACAGAGTAGACGTGACAATATCTCCACGCTTCTCGTCTAAATTCAAATTTCATCTTGAAGCCCTTGTATTACCAAAACTAACAAGGCAGCTGCCATCCTCTTCAACCCACAACCTTACAACGGATAAGTTTGACGACATAGAATTGGCAGATCCTATATTCAACATTCCAGGATCAATCGACATGATTATTGGGGCAGATGCTTATGGTGACATTATCCTCAACGGTTTACGGAGAGAAACTAGTAATATGCTGATAGCACAAGAGTCACACTTAGGATGGCTTATTTCTGGTCGCATATCTCCAAAAACTGGACAGAGTTGGCACAATAAACGGATTCGTGGTACAAACAGCAGCTGATCAGCAACTTCAAAGGTTTTGGGAGCTGGAAGAGTTACCACAGCCAACATTTAAAACGCAAAGTGACAAGGAATGTGAAGATATCTTCAAGAAAACACACCGCAGAGACATAGATGGCAGATATGTAGTTAAAATCCCTTTTAACCAGAAAAAAGGGAATCACTGGAGCTGGGACAATTCAAACACAGAGCTGTGGCAAGGACATAACAACAATTTTAATGCGGTGGCGAAAACATAAGTATGTCTACACTGCGGACATAGAAAAAATGTACCGCCAAATAAAGCTGAACGAAGACGACCAGGACTATCAGCGTATTTTATGGCGAAGTTCGATTAATCATCCAATAAGGGAGTACAAGCTCACAACAGTGACCTACGGTACGGCCGCTGCACCTTATTTGGCAGTTAAAACACTTCAACAACTGGCTCTAGAGGAGCAGGAGAGGTATCCGCTTGCAGCAGACATTGTCAAAAACGATTTCTATGTTGATGATGTGATGTCTGGACGAGATACCTTAAAAGAATGCGAAGAAACTCAAATGCAATTGACAACAATGCTTAAAGGGGCAGGTTTCAACCTTCGTAAGTGGGCTAATAATGACATTCGGCTGCTTAAAAACGTTTCACAGGAGTCTCAGAGCCTCAGCAGCATACAAATCGACAAAGAAGAGACCATTAAAACACTGGGTATCCACTGGAGTTCTTCAAGTGATACCTTTCAGTTTAAAGTCCATATAAGCCCACCAAAAGAAGAAATTGAAACTCTTACGAAGAGAACGACATTATCAGAAATAGCAAAGCTGTATGACCCGCTCGGATGGTTGGCCCCGGTTACTTTTAGCGCAAAAATCTTAATGCAACAGATCTGGAAAACTGATCTGGATTGGGATCAGCCACTCACAACTGAACTAGAAGATCAATGGAATAAGCTGAAGAATAACCTTGTGGTATTGGAAAACATCAGAATTCCGAGATGGCTGGGAGTTGATCAATTCAAAAAAATAGAATTACATGGATTTTGTGACGCGTCTGAAGCCGCTTATTCAGCTGTTGTATATTCGAGGGTGCCTATGCGCGGAGGTAGCTATGCTACAGCATTACTGATTGCGAAGACTAAAGTGGCTCTTATTAAGAAGAGAATTCCGCTTCCTTGACTAGAACTTTGTGAAGCTCATTTGCTGTCAAAAGTCTTGTTGGAAACAATGCGGACATACAACTCGCAAGAAGGCAAGGTATTTGCGTGGACAGACTCCACAATAACATTAGCTTGGATACAGAAGCGCCCATCAACATGGAAGACATTTATAGCCAACAGAGTTTCGGAGATCCAAGAAGTAACGAGCCCAAGTTCATGGAGGCACGTCCGATCGTTGGATAATCCAGCTGACTGTGCTTCTAGAGGTATTACACCAGAACAGATTCAGCATCATCCGTTATGGTGGAATGGACCTGAGTGGCTACTTCACAATGAAGATAGCTGCCCGAATCAAGTCGTACCTGAAGTTGAAGTCACAGAGGCAAGAGTAGCGAAAGTAGTCCTAAATACCGTTGTTTCTGATTCGTTCGATATCACCGAAGGATTCTCCAGTTATAACACTTTAATAAAAGCAGTCGCTTATTGCAAAAGATTTAGTGACAACTGCAAACCCCAAACTCAAAACGACCGGGAAGCTTAGAGTTACAACTAAATGAATTCAACACAGCACGCAAAAACATCATACGAGCAGTTCAAAAAAAGACGTTCCCAGAAGAAATCAAACACCTCCAAGAAGGAAAAAGCTTAAATTGTAAAAGTAAACTTTTATCGCTTAACCCATACTTGGATGAAAAAGATCTGTTAGTCGTAGGAGGTCGATTGGAAAACGCAAACTTATCGGAAATCGAGAAACATCCTTACATTCTACCACCCAATGACAGATTTACTAAATTATTGGTTGAAAACATACATCAGCGCACCCTTCATGGAGGCATTCGATTAACACTATCGACGTTGCGCAAATCATACTGGATCCTTCAAGCAAAACGTGTGGTGCGACAGATTATACACAACTGTGTGCGTTGTCATCGGCTTAGAGCACAAGGAAAAACCCAACTTATGGGAATTCTACCAGCCTCAAGAGTAACTCCATCAAGGCTATTTACACATACTGGAGTCGATTATGCCGGCCATTTACACATACAGGAGTCGATTACCCCTGCAAGGTCGGGGTTAGAATAGCCTTGAGGTAAGGTATGCCTGTCGTAAGAGCCGACTAAAATCCACCGGAAGAAATATTCTTTAATGTTTCAACGGATGCTGTCGATGCTGCTCCATTTGGGGCAACTTTTGGCACTAAGGTTTTAACTTATAGATGAATCTGAAGGCTAAATTAAAATCCAGAAGCGTCTGTCACACATTGTGCGGCTCACTGGTCGGCATCTGTCTCCAAAGGGGCGGTTGTATTTAAAAATGAAAATAGAACTGACTTACCTATTTCTCATAAAAACGACAAGTTTTTTTTTTTTTTTTTTTTTGTTGAATACTAGGGTGGACGGAGTCTAAAACTCCAAAATCTTTCAAAGATACCAATGCGCCCACTATAGCAGGTATATAATACCGAAGTAGCCGATATTGGTTATGCCCGATTTCCACGTGCTAAAAAACCACCCATTTATGAGAGACACTATGAAACTGCCAGAACGCACTTCATAGTAGTAAATTTTCGCTCTCTCATAATACTTCTTGACTACAACTAAGTTAACTTAATAAGTAGTTTACGCTTCCATAGTGTTAATCGCATAGGTTGCTTTCCAGTGAATACACCTACTAAGCCGTTCATTCATGCGGCTTCAAGCTACGTCGCTAGATCGAAGGGTCTTATTCTTTGTAGTCGTCGCTCGTTGTTTACATCGTTAAGAGTCTCGTTGAGAGTACGTATCATTTCATTGTTGCAATGAACATGAAGGCGAGCATTTAGCTTTCGAGCAAAGTTTGTTACTTCTTCGCTCACGGTAGCTATTCCTAAATCTCTGTGAGTATCACTATTCCTAATATACCATGGAGCATTCACAATTGCTCTTAGTGTCTTGTTTTGGAAAGTCTGCAACATGGACATGTTGCTCGGCTTGGTACAACCCAAAGTTGTATACCGTATGTCCAGGACGGCTTTAAAACCTGCCTGTACAAGAGCAGTTTGTTATATATGCTTAATTTCGAAAATCTTCCGATAAGCCAATACATTTCCCTGAGCCTAATCTCGAGCTCGTCACGCTTCTTCTTTACGTGTGGTTTCCACCTAAGCTTAGCGTCCAGTGTCATCCCTAGATACTTCGCTTCATTTGCATAAGGTATTTGTGCAGAATTTATGAACAGAGGTAAATTGTTAACCCTTCTGCAAGTGAAATTCACATGCGTAGACTTGTTCTCGTTAAGAGCGATTCGCCAAGTCTTCGTTCAGACACAAATTCTGTCCAATGCTCGTTGGAGGCTTCTCGTTGATGACTTGACTGATTCACCTGTTGCCAGGATGGCCGTATCGTCCGCAAACGTGGCCACGACAGTCTCGTCATCTAGAGGTATGTCTCTTGTGTAGGGCAGGAACAGAGTCGGACCGAGGACGCTTCCCTGGGGTACGCCAGCCCGAATTTGCTTGAAACTCGAGTATTCACTACTACACGTAAAATGAAAGAGTCTGCTTTCAAGATAATTTTCCAATATTTTAAACATCTCTTCCGGCAAGTTTTGCCGTAGCTTATATTTCAAGCCTTCGTGCCATACCTTGTCGAAGGCTTGCGATACGTCGAGGAAAGCACTTGAACATATTTTTTTCCCTTCTAAGGCTTTTTCAATTTCATGCGTTATTCTGTAGACTTGATCTATTGTGGAATGGTTAGGTCTGAAACCGAATTGATGATCCGGGATCAAGCGTCTTTCTGCAATTATTGGTTGTAATCGCTTCAGCAGAAGTTTCTCGAATACTTTCGATATTATCGGCAGAAGCGATATGGGCCTATAAGATTTTTTATCATTTGCGCATTTCCCCGGTTTTGGAACCATAATGACTTCAGCAACTTTCCATTGTCTTGGAACGTATAGAAGTCTAAGAGAAGCGTTTATCATATAAAGTAGCTTGACTAATGCCTTTTTTGGTAGCTCTTTCAATATTCCGCCAGTGATCAGGTCGTAACCCGAGGCCTTGTTATTTTTAAGTTTGCTAATTGTCTGTCGGAGTTCAATTAGCGAAACTTTTTTCATTCTAAAGCTATCAGGTTCCGCGTTGTTGTTTAGAACGTCAGCCAACGGCGGACCGTCGAAAGGCTTGAATGTTTCTTCTAAATGTTCAGCAAACAAATTCGCTTTCTCTTTGTCTTCTCTTGCCCATTCGCCGTTAGCTTTTTTTATTGGTGCCGAGTGGATTATAGGTTTCTTGATAGACTTAACTGCTTTCCACAGCGAGTTGTTTGAGCTCCTATCCGCCGACAAGCCTTCAAGGTATTCAGTGTTCTCACGATTTTTAAGATCTTGCAACATTCCTTTCAGTTTGTTAGAGAGGTGGTTCAATAGGGTTTTGTCTGGGGGAGCCCTCGTGCCTTGCCATCTTCTACGCGCTCTTCTCTTTTCACGAATCAATTCTTCGATTTCGAGCGGATATGTTTTACGTACATGCCCGTCGGTGCTAACTGCGTTCTTTTGGGACGAATTGTTGTTCCAAGCAGCGCTCTGAATTGCTTCAATGAATTTGTCAACTGCGGTTTCTAACTCGAAAGGAGTTTTCAATGGCACATTCAAGCCAACACCCTCCTTACAGTCCTTTCTGAAAGCGTCCCAGTTCATGTTTTTGCTAGTTAATCTAGGAGCTCTTTCTATTTTCGCCAGTCTTCCACCCATCTTCAAGATAACTCCTAAGTGGTCTGAGCAAAGATCATAACACTCTTCAATTCGCGTAAGGTATTTGGGGTACCCTTTAGCGATGAAAAAATCGACAAGGTCAGGCTTTTTATTCCTATCGGTTGGCCAATATGTTGGCTTACCCGTGGAGAAAAAGTCCACCCCACGCTTCATACTATTTTTGTACAGTAATCTGCCTCTTGTTGAATTGCTTCGTGAGCCCCAAAAAGTATGCTTCGCGTTAAAGTCACCCCCAATGATAAAATTGGACCCAATGAAGTCATACATACGATCAAGATCGTCTTCCAACAGTCTATATCCTGGCGGGAAATAACAAGATGCAATGTTATAATCTAACCAGTCAATTTTTACAGAAACTGAACTGATCTGCATAGAGTCTAGCTCAACTTCTGTATTCTTGAAGTGCTTTATGCAGTTCTTAATGTAGAGGGAGGATCCTCCTCTCGAATTTTGCGAAGGGTGATGTGCGTGATAGTCATTGTAACCTTTAAGTTTGGGTGTAGTCCCGTTTTTAAGGTGAGTTTCCGTAATCATGCAAATATCAATATTGTTTTTCCGTAGAAATACTTCTAGTTCGTCTATTTTATCCGAAGGCCGTTTGCATTCCATGTTAGTATTTTAAATAACTGTTTCATATTCATGTTCTCTTGTAATTTTTTCGAGGCTTAAACTCGAGCTTGCTCAGTTTGTCAAATATAACTTTGTTGATTTTAGTCTGATCCTCAAGTTTCTCCAAGATTACAGCGAGGATCTGAGACACTGCATCTGTTGTGGGCGATCTTGCCTTGTTTCCGTTTGCCGCAACCTGTAAAAAAAAAAAATGGCAACCGTAAGGAGGGTGTTGGCTTGAATGTGCCATTGAAAACTCCTTTCGAGTTAGAAACCGCAGTTGACAAATTCATTGAAGCAATTCAGAGCGCTGCTTGGAACAACAATTCGTCCCAAAAGAACGCAGTTAGCACCGACGGGCATGTACGTAAGACATATCCGCTCGAAATCGAAGAATTGATTCGTGAAAAGAGAAGAGCGCGTAGAAGATGGCAAGGCACGAGGGCTCCCCCAGACAAAACCCTATTGAACCACCTCTCTAACAAACTGAAAGGAATGTTGCAAGATCTTAAAAATCGTGAGAACACTGAATACCTTGAAGGCTTGTCGGCGGATAGGAGCTCAAACTACTCGCTGTGGAAAGCAGTTAAGTCTATCAAGAAACCTATAATCCACTCGGCACCAATAAAAAAAGCTAACGGCGAATGGGCAAGAGAAGACAAAGAGAAAGCGAATTTGTTTGCTGAACATTTAGAAGAAACATTCAAGCCTTTCGACGGTCCGTCGTTGGCTGACGTTCTAAACAACAACGGGGAACCTGATAGCTTTAGAATGAAAAAAGTTTCGTTAGTTGGACTCCGACAGACAATTAGCAAACTTAAAAACAATAAGGCCCCGGGTTACGACCTGATCACTGGCGAAATATTAAAAGAGCTACCAAAAAAGGCATTAGTCAAGCTACTTTATATGATAAACGCTTCTCTTAGACTTCTATACGTTCCAAGACAATGGAAAGTTGCTGAAGTCATTATGGTTCCAAAACCGGGGAAATGCGCAAATGATAAAAAATCTTATAGGCCCATATCGAAGCGATATGCCGATAATATCGAAAGTATTCGAGAAACTTCTGCTGCAGCGATTACAACCAATAATTGCAGAAAGACGCTTGATCCCGGATCATCAATTCGGTTTCAGACCTAACCATTCCACAATAGATCAAGTCTACAGAATAACGCATGAAATTGAAAAAGCCTTAGAAGGGAAAAAAATATTTTCAAGTGCTTTCCTCGACGTATCGCAAGCCTTCGACAAGGTATGGCACGAAGGCTTGAAATATAAGCTACGGCAAAATTTGCCGGAAGAGATGTTTAAAATATTGAAAAATTATCTTGAAAGCAGACTCTTTCGTGTTAGGTGTAGTAGTGAATACTCGAGTTTCAAGCAAATTCGGGCTGGCGTACCCCAGGGAAGCGTCCTCGGTCCGACCCTGTTCCTGCTCTACACAAGAGACATACCTCTAGATGACGAGACTGTCGTGGCCACGTTTGCGGACGATACGGCCATCCTGGCAACAGGTGAAATCAGATCGAAATTAAGCATATATAACAAACTGCTCTTGTACAGGCAGGTATTAAAGCCGTCCTGGACATACGGTATACAACTTTGGGGTTGTACCAAGCCGAACAACATGTCCATGTTGCAGACTTTCCAAAACAAGACACTAAGAGCAATTGTGAATGCTCCATGGTATATTAAAAAAAGTTATATTCACAGAGATTTAGGAATAGCTACCGTGAGCGAAGAAGTAACAAACTTTGCTCGAAAGCTAAATGCTCGCCTTCATGTTCAATGCCTGGCAACCAAGGCTATTCACATTGAACTAGTGAGCGATCTGAGCTCTGCTGCGTTTTTAGCAGCTGTACGGCGCTTTACATCAAGAAGAGGAATTTGTTCGCATTTCTACAGCGACAATGGGACCACCTTTGTTGGAGCGAACAAGGAAATTCAAATCCTTCTGCGCAATGCCATAAAACAATCAGAAATAGATGTCTCGAAAAACCTCATCGTGGATGGAACCGAATGGCATTTCATACCACCAGCGGCACCGCACTTTGGAGGGATATGGGAGGCAGCAGTGAAGTCAATGAAATACCATTTAAAACGAGTTATTGGTGACACCTCTCTCACCTTTGAAGAACTTTCCACATTGCTGGCCCAAATCGAAGCATGTCTGAACTCTCGGCCGTTAGTTGTAATCAGTAACGACATCGGCGAATCACCAGCAATCACACCTGGGCACTTCCTCATTGGAGATTCACTCAATGCACTTCCTGGACCAATCGTGAGAGAATCGAAAAGCTATCGCTCCCGTTGGGTACTTACACAAAAAATGTACCAAGATTTTTGGAAAATTTGGTCCTCGGAGTATCTTTCCCAACTCCAACAACGAACAAAGTGGAAACAGAAGGAAGACAACATAGAAGTCGGGGCCATCGTGTTGATAAAGGAGGATCGACTTCCACCAACAGCTTGGATGATGGGCAGAGTGTCTGAAGCTCACCCGGGCAAAGAACATGGAGTTAGAGCTGCAACTGTTTTTTGCAACAAAAAATATGTTAAGGGACCTATTACAAGGTTGTGTCCCTTACCGATTGAAACGGAGAAAGAAACAGAAACTTCAGAAGATGCTAGCTCCTCAACAGCACCCAGGGCATCTTCTCAGCAAGTAAACATTGCAGTGACTTCGGAAGATATCCAGAAGCCAGCAAGTCTTCATAGAATTTAACGAAACCTTCACAAAAACAGAAATATAAACCCCTTTCTATGGATTTGGTGTTTGTCAGCACTTCTGAACTCCTCAATCGCGATGCCAATGAAACAGAAATTCGAAATTACCCAGTTTAGAAGTCAACCTGGCATCTACTTCGAAGATTCGGGCAGTGCAAATTTGATCGCGAGCTCGTGGAAAACGATAGCGTTTTTTAACATGAGCAACTACTGGTCAAAGTTCTACGCGTACAAAAACAGCGTAACTTAAATGAAAAACCTATGTCTACTTACGAATTTGACAGACGTTAAGGATTTGCTTTGTGAAGGCACTTTAAGTCAGTTCATATGCCAGCTTCAACAAATCGAACTGAATAACGGTGTGCTTCTACATGCAAACAACGATAAAAAAACACCGATCGAAACGCTCTCCGTTTGACTTTATTGGAACTGTCGCAAATGAGTTATTTGGAGTACTGGACCAACGATTCGCCCAGGGTTATGAAGAGACTATAGAACATGTGCGACTGAATGAAAATCATCTTATAGAACTCATGAGAAACCAAACAACTATAATCGAATCTACGGTTAACATTTTCAAACAAGATAAGTTAGAAACTGAAAAACAGCTCAAGTCGCTTAGTAACATCATAAGCCGTCTAAGTAATGAAGTCGACAAGTACAACACGTACAAAATGCTTAGCTCAACAGCTCTTAACGCACTTCTCATGATGGTAAACTATCAGAATACTCAGAATGTGCTGTTGGATGTCATCCTGTCAACACACAATGGAAGAATCCATCCTCTCATCCTATCGGTGAAACAGTTGAAGGAAGAGCTTACGAGAATTCACGACAACATTCCCCGATCAATGATGATACCTGGATAACGGCATCACGAGTCAATTTTTCAACTCTACAAGAATCTTCGCCCGAGAGGAAGGGAAGATTTCACTTCCACTTCTCTACAATGAAGACTTCAAGATTTACAAGTTGCTTCCAGTTCCCACATGGACCACTGAAAATTTTACATGCATTGTTCCGTCCTCGGATTATTTATTTGTCAATCATCAAGGAGATCACTTTCACCCGATCAACAAAGATGAATTCATGTCATGCCAACAAAGGTCAACTGATAGATATTGGTGCAACTTGCAACATCCATTATTGATGTATGGATCAGAGGTCAGTTCTTGTGAAATGAACATGTTGGGATACAACCAAAAATTGTCAACATCGTGCGTTTTAAGAACTATCCCAGCAAAGGCATACTGGATAGAGATGCACCACATAAATACATGGATATTCAGCATGCCGCAGCAGACAACGATCAACATCATCTGTGATTTGCACCCAACACCAGTAGTCTTGGAAAAAAGCGGGATAATAAAGTTGCCTTAACACTGCATGATTCAAGATCAAACCATGGTCATAATCGGCCGGCAGACAATAACCAGCAGAATTGTGTCTTCGTTTCTGCCATCACACAACTTGACCCTCCATTTACCGACACGTCATATGTCAACAGTAAATGAACTGCCAGCAAACGTTCAAGGAAGTGGCAACAAACAAGCCCTTTCCAATATTGAAAAGGCAATCAATTTGCAAAAGAATCAAGAACACATTCTGGAAGAAATACGCATACATAGGATTCATCAGTATTCACTTGTTGGTTCAAGTGCAATTATTCTGATGGTCGTTATCGTCATCGCCATTATCATCTTGCGAAAAAGAGGAGGTCAATCCCCGAGAGTTCAACACCTGTATGAAACCAAAAAATCAATCACGCCACCACTACAACCAACGCTTGATGACGCCGACTTCAGCATATCGTCCGTGTGAAGAGGCCCCAGCATGTTGTGTCCAACCTTTGATGACGCCGAACAATTCAAAAATCAATAAAATCAATTACCCTAAGGGTATACTAAAATTAAATTAAATTAGCTGGTACAACATCCAATAGGTGCTGACAAGAATAAATTACGATGTCCCGACTAAACGCATTTGTAGGGTTTGGTTAATGAGCGGTTTTTGTTCCCTTTTACAACAAAAGCACCTAGACTGTGCTATCTCACCTTTTTTTTAAGTATTGCTTTAAGTTTTGGTTGTACGTTAATTTTTTTTATTTTTTTGCTTAATTTTCACTAGTGGCTTTTAAATATTAATAACGTCTTAACAATATTTCCTTAAATCTAAGTAACTTGTTATTTTTTCTTGTTCTTTGTCACTTCTCTTCGGGGCGTTCGAAATCCTATCTTCTGTGTCGGCTAATTAACGGGGATTCGTTACAGCAATTCATACATTCGTTAAAGCAAATGGTCCAGGCCTTTTATAAATCCTTGGTCACACGACACGCAGGAATTGGTTTTATATATATATAAAAAGTCGAGGGCGACTCCGAATAAAAATGTGCGTCGGTAGTCGCCTTTAAGCACATTTGCTTTTAAAAAATCCTAACTTAGGTGCGGCGCTCTCCCTTGTGCATTAATCAAAAATCCTTCTGTGAGTTGTTGCCAAAAGTGTCTTGGTCTTTAAGTTAACCTCCTTTTTCAATTTCTTTAACGTCTTACTTGAAGTTCACTACACTCATGGTGAGTTAAAACCCAAAAAAAGGAACTTAATAAACTTAGAACAACTATATTAATTATAAGAGAAAACTTCGCCACGTTTCGTTAGCCGGTCTAAAATTTGCACAACGTTTGAATGCAATTTCAGAGTGAACAAGTACACTGCAAGCAATTGCATTCTATTGAACCGTAACCTCGCCCCACCATCGAATTCGGTCCTCGCTAATTCTCCGTTTTTTTCTACATCATCCGATTTTTGCCCATTATGCTTGTAAAGGTGCTCTCAGAACAAGCATTTTGCAAAATTACACCCACATTCTAATTCTGTCCCAAACCAATAGAATGATTTACCACACGAACAAAGTCCGCTCTCAGCCTCTGAATTCGCCTGAACACAGCCCTCTCTCTTTTTAGTACTAGTGACACTATCGACATCGGTGTTTCATATTTTTAGTAAAGGGTGATTTTTTAGCTGGTTTGGTTTTGGCAACACTGGTTTTGACAGCTGACGTGTGTTAAGTACCTTGTGTCACTGTCAAACAGCTTCAGTTTGGTTTGCAATTTAACCATGGATCATCTTACAAATGAACAACGCTTGCAAATTATTGAATTTTACTATCAAAATTCGTGCTCGGTTCGAAATGTTCATCGCGCGCTGCTTCCATTTTATGGTCGGCATTCTCGACCTTCTGAGCATTTCACGTTTCGGGCCGCTCAATTGGCCGCCTAGATCGTGCGATTTGACACCATTAGATTATTTTTTGTGGGGGTGTGTCAAGGCTAATGTCTATAGGGACAAGCATGCTTCGATTGACGCACTGGAAGCCAACATCCATGCATTCATTCGTGAGATACCGTCCGATATGTGTGAAAGAGTATGCCAAAATTGGACTCAGCATATGGGCTACCTGAGACGCAGCCGCGGTCAACATTTGCATGAAATTATCTTTAAACATTAAATTGCAAGGTTCAAACTATCGATTCAAATAAATATTTCATTAATTTTTTCGAATTTTTTGTGTTTTTTTTTTTTAAAAAAGTTCTTAACCTCTTAAAAAATCACCCGTTACTTTCCACTGATTGACAGATGTTGCCACCAGGGAAAAGTCATCATGGGTTGAGTGCATTTGTTGTTTTGCCGAATGAAAATATTTATTTATTACATATATATTTATTGAAAAACAGTCATTTTAAGCTAAATTCCCTTAAAAAGTGGGCGTGGTCAATGAAAAAGCTAAAATTTTTTGGCAACCTTAAAGACAATTATAAGGTAATGTTACGTTCCAAAAATGAATGCGCTAGCGCCATTGTTACATAGCTAAAATTTGGAATATGTATTTTTTTAAATTAGAGATGGTCGCACATACACGAATGTAGTGGGCGTGTCTGTGGGCGGATTCAGCTTATTTTCAAACTTGATCGGAAGGACTGGACTTCCAACCAACCCATAAAATTTCAGCACTCTGCCTTTTAAGGTCTAAAAGTTGTTTACATACGGACGGACGGACGGACGGACATGGCTTAATCGATTCTCCTGTCGGTCCCATTCATATCTCTAAAAGGTCTTAGGGGTCTACGGTGATTATTTCACTGCGTTACAAAGTATACATCAAACTTAATATACCCTGGGTCGGGTATAATTATATGACAAAAGTTGTAGATACTAGCATTCTCTAACTTTTATGTATATATTGTATGTGCCTCCGCCGTGGCGTTTTGTGGGCGTGGCGTTAAAAAAAGTGATTTTTTTAGTTAAAAAGGCGGAGTTTTAGGCCGAAATATATGCAACCACCTAGTATAAAGCATTCAACAGTTATATTTTTATATCCCGCCCACTTTTTGGAGGCGTGGCAGTTTTCTTTTTGATATGGTCGGGTATTTTGCAATCCGTCGTAGATGGATTGAAGCTTTTGCATACGGAAAGTGCAAGCTGTTGCACTTTCCCACTTGTTTTTTTATAATTTAAAAAAAAAACAAGAAACAATAAACTTGTTTTTTAATATTACAGACGTCGCAAGGTCCAATTGGATGCTCCAATTCGTGCTTGGCCGTAACAATGCTCTCGAAGAAAAGTTCGACAAGCTAGATACAAAATCGATGAGCAGAAAAAAAAATTTAGAAAGCAAACTCGATTCTAAGAATGCACTTTTTGAGGAAAAGTTCCAAACGATGAATCGAAAAATTGATAGCGTGGAGGAACAGTTCAATGAAGTCAAATCGGAAGTAGAACAGCCGGCTAAGGAACTGGAGTTGGTTAAGAAACAGAAAGTGCGAGAATGTTTGCCCGATGGTCCACGGCGTAAAGAAATGCAGCCTCCTGTCTTTGATGGTCAAACGTCATGGCCGATTTATAAGAGACAATTTGAAGCTGCCGCGATGACAAACAATTGGGACAACGAAGAGAAGTCGATTGCTCCCACGCTTGCTCTCAGAAAAACAGCTGCCGAAATTGTGCAAACTATCCCTGAAGAAAAACAGAAGGATTATTATGCCATGGTGAAAGCCATCGAGATGAGGTTTGGCAAAGACCACATGCAGCAAGTTTACCGGGTCCAGTTGCGCCGAAGAGTACAGACAAGAGGTGAGACGCTTCAACAGTTGCAAGCCGACATCCAGCGATTGGCGAATTTTTCCTATCCCAACGCCAGCAGGGAAATTATAAACGAGTTGGCAACCGATGCGTTTACTAGTGCCATTGCGGATGGAAAGGTACAAATGGCTTTAAGAATGGCAGGTAAGAAGATACTCGCCGAAGCACTAGCATTTGCCCTGACAATGGAAGCAGCCGACCAAGCATCGCAAGGTTGCCGTCGCATAAGGGAAATGGCTGCTCTAGAGTGCTCATGTCAACGCATCGACATCGAAAGGCAAAACGTGACCACCACTCGGGGACAAATGAGATGCTGGAATTGTAACAAACTGGGACACCTACAGCGACAGCGCCAAGCCTTAGCTAGACAAGCGAGCTGCCCACATTACGCTAGAAGGAGACAGAATGAAGAAGCATCTGGCAGGATGTCGGGGCAGAAGTTGGTTGATGGAATCGGCGCCCCCAGAACCATCATCCAAGTCTCGCAAGCAAAACGCTGCAAAAAGAGTCTGACAGTAGAGGCAATAATCGCCAACAGAAAATTTGTGTCCATTTTGTATCATCCAAAGAGACTTTGTTCAGACATCCTGGCTACATAACACCAGCTGCTACAGTCTGAAGACAGCTACACGAGAAGCGGCGAAAGTATACGGGGAGGTGCAGCTACAGATACAACTAGAGGGATTGACCTTCTCACATGCATTCTTGGTAGCCGACATATGCGACGCATCATTGGAGTGGACTTCATGAAGGCACACGAGGTAATTCTTGACCTTCGAATGCAGGTGCTCAGGTATCGAACCGTCTAGATCCCTATGGTATACGGAAACGACAACGCTGTGAATCTTCGAGCAATACTGGGAGGCGATGAAGTTCTGCGGTCCTCTTCAGAGACAGCTCTTTGGACACGTTTGGAGGGTGATCCTGGGAACCACCGATTCTATCTCATCGAGCCAGATAACAAAAGTGAATTTAAAAGTTACTTTGTGGGAAAAATTCTTGCAGAGCCCAAGAACAACATGGTGCGGTAAGACTGATGAACCCAAATAAGCGCACCGTTAAGCTCAGACAAGGAGAGGTGATCGGAAGATTTGTGCCCGTTGCAGCCATTTCGACAATTGCTGAGAATGAGTCTGCGAGTCCTGAATCAGAAGCAGCAAACCATAGCAGAAAATCTCATTGGCGATACATTTGCCTCACAGGATGGAGACTATGGTCGAACACTAAGTGTGTACAACACCGCATAGACACCGGAGATGCTAGACCAATCCGCCAACCTGCCAGACGACTTCCGTTGGCGAAACAGGATGAGGCCGCCGAAATGATATCGACCATGGAAAAAGAAGGTTTGATCGAATGTTCGAAAAATCCGTGGGCGCCGCCGGTTTTACTGGTGAAAAAGAAGGATGGCAGCACTCGATTCTGCGTGATTTACCGAAGGCTTAACGATGTCACAGAGAAGGACAGCTACCCTTTGCCTTGAATAGATGACACATTATATACACCCTCTGGAGCAAAATGGTTTTCCACCCTCGACCTGAAAAGTGGCTACTGGCAGGTACAGATCCATCCAAAAGACAAGGAGAAGACCGCTTTCACAACTGGCAATGGACTATGGCAGTTAACAGTAATGCCATTTAGTCTGTGTAACGCTCCGGCCACCTTTGAGCGTCTTATGGAACGTGTCTTACATGGTCTTCGCTGAACATCGCGACAACTTGAGGGAAGTGTTCTCACGACTTCGATCAGCACACTTGAGGCTCAATCCGAAGAAGTGTTCGCTCTTTAGAGCAGAAGTAAAGTATCGGGGACATGTGATGGATCCAGGGAAAATCGAAGCTGTGAAAAGTTGGCCAGTTCCCAAAGACAAAAACCAGCTAAGGAGCTTTCTCGGTCTTGCGACGTACTAAAAGAGGTTCGTCAAAGATTTCGCCGGGATCGCAAAGTGTCTGCACCAGCTGACTGAGAAGGGAAGACAATTCAAATTGTCAGGTGAGTGCGAAAGAAGCTTTCAGCATGTGAAGCAGTGACTTTGCGAAGCACCGGTACTAGCTTACCCCATCCCCGGCAAAATATTTATTGTGGACGCACACGCTAGCAATGTGGGTGTTGGCGCAGTATGGGCAGGAGAAAGTCGTAGCATACTTCAGCAAAGTTCTTACCCGACCAGAGAGAAATTATTGTGTTACAAGGCGAGAACTCCTTGCTTTAATTTTGGCAACGAAACATTTCCAGAAGTACCTGAGTGGCCAGAAGTTCATCTTGCGTACAGACCACGCCGCGCTCAAATGGTTACTGCAGTTCAAAAATCCTGAGGGCCAAGTCGCAAGGTGGATCGAGCGATTGCAGGCTTATGACTTCGAGATACAACATCGCAAATGTAGACTGCACTGCAACGCGGACGCATTTAAGCATTGCGTGCGACAAGAGGAAAAGGACGAATATACTGTCTAGAGAGTAAGAGCCGAACCTGCAGAAGGCTGGAGTACTGAGGAACTTTGCAACGCATAACAAGAAGACCCTGACATTGAGCCAATCCTTGCATGGAAGGAATCTATGGAAAAACCGAGCGCATGGGATATATACAACAGAAGTCCCACACATAAGGCATATTGGGCGCAGTGGGACTCTCTCCATGTACAAGATGGCGTTCTGCGATGAAAATGGGAAGTGTACTACTTGTGCTGCTAGAAAAGGACCCAAAGTCAAAACCAGGGGTAAAATGCACCCGTACAATGTGGTTGCACCCTTTGAAGGGATCGCCTTCGACATCGCAGAACCGTTTCCGGAAACTTAAAGCGCTAATCGTTACATCCTGCGTATTGCCGATTACTTCAGAAAGTGGCCCGAGGCATTTGCGATCCCAAATCAAGAAGCAAAAACCATTGTCGACCAGATAGTGGACCACTGGGTGTGCAGGTTTGGAGTGCCAATGGAATAACATTCCGACCAGGGAAGAAACTTCGAGTCGAAGATATTCCAGGAAGTATGCGCAGCAATCGGGCTACAGAGGACACGGACCACACCTTTTCACCCATAATCAGATGGAATGGTGGAACGCCTTAACAAGACACTGAAGGAACATCTCTCTAAAGTCGTGGACGAGAATCAATGGGATTGGGATAGGCGAATACCATTATTCCTCATGGCCTACCGATATGCTATTCACAGTACAACTGGATAAACTCCATCTGAAGTTTTATTTGGACGAACTGCCCGGCTACCCAGTGAGCTTAAATTCGGCTTTCCCACTGAAGATCCAACATGCGACTCCTCGCTCCTCGTAGTCCTCCGACTACGTGGTTGACTTTAGAGAAAGGATTAATGACATCCACCAGAGAACCAGAAGCAATATAAAAGTTGCAAGCGACTGCATGAAGACGAGATACGATGCAACGGCACCCGAGTTCAACGAGGGAGATCTGGTATGGCTCTACAACCTACATCGTAAAAAAGGAAGATCGCCAAAGCTTCAGAAGGACTGGGAAGGTCCCTACCAAGTTGTATCCGAATCCAAAGAGGACCAAGAGCAAAGATGAAAATTGTCCATGTTAATCGCCTACATCGCTACCACGGAAGCAATGATGACGTACTTATTCGGGACGAACAAAACTAAGAGGGGGGCAATGTTATGTGGCGACAAGAAATAAAACAACATGCAGGAGTCGCTGAATGCACCCATCGATCGACGAACACACCCGCTCGATTCACTGACAGAACATACCCAACTGTCATTCCAGTCATTTGACAGCAGCTGGCATATTCGAAGTTCGAATTTCGATTTCGAAGGTGCTTAATTTTGTATAAATGCATGGGTGACAGGCTCGTAGGGACAGTTATATTTTAAATGTTGACTTGTGAAAATCGGTAATAAAGTAAAAAGTGATTGAATTGAAATAAAATGTTGAGTTCTAAAAAGTAAAGTGGAATAACAGTGTGATTTGAATTTAAATAAGTTTGTTTGATAAGTAAAGTGCTTCATTGTGAAATTATAAAAGTTAAATTGAGTTTTATTCGACGAACCCCAGGTCAAAAACATTACATTGGTGACAGAAATTGGGGATAAAACTCAAAATTGTGCGGGTAGATTCTACAGTGGAATTTTCGGGAACAGTGTTAGTGTGTCAAACAGTTTTGAGTGGAGTTTTATAGAAAAAGTGCGCGTAAATAGCGTCAGGACTAAAACGGTTTATTTTTGTAGTAGATTTTCCAGAGATATCGTGTGTGTAAACAGTGTCGGTGACTCATACAAATTTGATTGTGGAGTATTCCGAAAATATTGAAACTGATTATGCGATTAATTAATTAACTAATTTATAAAAACAGTGTCAGTGATTTGTTTATTCGCGAGTGAATTTTCTGGAACAGATATAAAATATAAACTGATTGCGTTGTGAAAATTGTGTGAAGCCAATTCAAAATGGGTCGAAAATTTCGCTTTTATGAAGTTTCTTCTGGAGAATTTCGAAAAGATGGACAGAAGCCAAAAGAATGCTCTCGTAGAACAAAAGAACGCTCTCGAAGGGAAATTCGAGAAACTGCGCGGAAGAGTTCAGACAAAGGGTGAGAAGATTTAAAAGTTGCAAGCCGACATCGAGCGATTGGGGAATTTGTCCTATCGCAACACCAGGGAGATAATAAACGAGTTGGCAACCGCGTTTACTAATGAAAACGCCAACTAACAGCCATTTGATGAAAAGCTACAAATGGCTGTTAGAATAGCAGGTAAAAAGACTCTTGCTGAAGCACTAGCATTCGCCCTGATAATGGAAGCTGCAGACCAAGCTTCGCAAGGTAGCCATCGCATCAGGGAAATGGCTGCTCTAGAGTGCTCATGTCAGCGCATCGACATCGAAAGGCAAAACACGAACACCGCTAGGGGACAAATGAGATGGTGGAATTGTAACAAGCTGAGACACCTACAGCGACAGTGTAGAGCACCAGCTAGACAAGCAAGCTGGCCCCATTCCGCTAGAAGAAGGCAAAACGAAGAAGCATCTGGCAGGGACAACGTTCACCCTACTGGACAAGCTTCGGAGCAACAACTGTCGGAAAACGCCTAAGAACCAATTTTGCGGGGCAGAAGTTGGTTGATGGAATCGATGCCCCCATGACCATCATCCAAGTCTCGCAAACAAAACGCTGCAACAAGAGTCTGACAGTGGAGGCAACCATCACCAATAGAAAATGTGTGGCCACTATCGACACAGGTAACACGGCCTCCATCATCCGCAGTGACCTTGTTCAGACATCCTGGCTGCATAGCACCAGCTGCTACAGTCTGAAGACAGCTACAGGAGAAGCGGCCAAAGTATACGAGGAGGTGCAGCTAAAAATACAACTAGAGGGATTGACCTTCTCACATGCATTCTCGGTAGCCGACATATGCGACGAATGCATCATTGGAGTGGACATCATGAAGGGACACTAGGTAATTCTTGACCTTCGAATGCAAATACTAAGGTATCGAACCGTCGAGATCCATATAGTATACGGAAACGACAACGCTGTGAATCTTCGAGCAATACTGGGAGGCGATGAAGTTCTGCGGCCCTCTTCAGAGACAGTTCCTTGGACACGTTTGGGGGGTGATCCTGGGAACCACCGAATCTATCTGATCGAGCCAGATAACGAGAGTGAATTTAAAAGTTAAGTCATTGGAAAAATTCTTGCAGAGCCCAAGAACAGCATTATGCCGGTAAGCTGAGAGTGAGCCTGCGAGTCCTGTCTCCCCATCAAAATTGACCGAGGTATGTAAGACTATACTCTTAGACTGTGAGCTAAATCAGGAGAAGCAAACCATAGCGGAAAATCTTATTTGCGAGTTTGCTGATATATTTGCGTCACAGGATGGAGACCGGAGGCTAAACGATGTCACAAAGAAGGACAGCTATCCTTTACCTCGAATAGATGACACATTGGACACACTCTCTGGAGCAAAATGGTTTTCGACCTGAAAAGTGGCTACTGGCAAGTACAGATCCATCCAGAAGACAAAGAGAAGACCGCTTTTACAACTAGCAATGGACTTTGACTATGTGGTATGCCATGGCAAAGTGGCCTTACTACGCCGGAGGTCTAGGTTCGAATCCTGGCATCATCACCTGAAAAAAAGACTTGTTCTTTTTCACGGTCCCCACCTCCGCGAGGGTTTGACAAGCCCTCCGAGAGTACCAGTTGTCTTGCAAAACTTTTCAAAGTGCCGTTCGGATTCGGCAAAAAATTTTAGGTCCCCTTGTATGTGAAGAAATCAACACACACAGCATACATTGATGAGAAGTTGGCCCTGGTTCACCTCGAGCTGTTGTGCCACTCTATTTATTTATTATTTATTTAATGGACTATGGCAGTTTACAGTAATGTTATTTGGTCTGCGTAACGCTCCGGCCACCTTTGAGCGTCTTTGGAACGTGTCTTCTTTTGTCTGACGTGGAAAACCTGCCTGGTATATTTGGATGACGTCATCGTTTGGGGAAAGACGTTAGCTGAACATCGCGACAACTTAAGGGAAGTGTTCTCACGACTTCGATCAGCACACCTGAAGCTCAATCCGAAGAAGTGTGCGCTTTTCAGAGCAGAAGTAAAGTATCTGGGGCATGTGATATCGACGAATGGAGTCAAGACGGCACACATCCCCATCCCCGGCAAGACATTTATTGTGGACGCAGACGCTAGCAATGAAGGTGTTGGCGCAGTATTGTCACAACTACACGATGGGCAGGAGAAAGTGGTAGCATACTTCAGCAAAGTTCTAACCCGACCAGAGAGAAATTACTGTGTCACCAGGCGGGAACTCCTTGCTCTAATACTGGCGACGAAACACTTCCAGAAGTACCTGAGTGGCCAGAAGTTCACCTTGCGTACAGACAACGCCGCGCTCAAATGGTTACTTCATTGCAGGCTTATGACTTCGAGATACAACATCGCAAAGTAAAACTGCACTGCAACGCGGACGCATTACCCTGGAGACGTGTAAGCCTAATTGTAAGCATTGCGTGGGACAAGAGGAAAAGGACGAATGTTTTCCTGCCCAGAGGATAAGAGCTGAACCCACAGAAGGCTGGAGTACTGAGGAACTTCGTAATGCTCAACAAGAGGTGTCGGGACCGAAAGTCAAAACCAAGGGTCAAATGCACCAGTACAATATGGGTGCTCCCTTTGAAAGGATCGCCGTCGACATCGCAGGACCGTTTCCGGAAACTGAAAGCGGTAACCGTTACATCCTGGTTATTGCCGATTACTTCAGCAAGTAGCCCGAGGCATTTGCGATCCCAAATCAAGAAGCGAAAACCGTTGTCGACCAGATAGTGGACCACTGGGTGTACAGGTTTGGTGTGCCAATGGAATTACATTCCGAACAGGGAAGAAACTTAGAGTGGAAGATATTCCAGGAAGTATGCGCAACAATCGGACTACAGAAGGCACGGACCATACCCCTTCACCCACAATCAGATGGAATGGTGGAATGCTTCAACAAGACACTGAAGGAACATTTATCTTAAGTCGTGGACGAGAATCAACGGGATTGGCATAGGCGAATACCTTTATTCCTCATGGCCTACCGAAATGCTATTCATAGTACAACTGGATATACTCCATCTGGAGTTTTATTTGGACGAACAGCCAGGCTACCCAGTGAGCTAAAATTCAGATTTCCCACTGAAGATCCAACATGCGACTCCTCGCTCCTCGTAGTCCTCCGACTACGTGGTTGACTTTAGAGAAAGGAGTAATGACATCCACCAGAGAACCAGAAGCAATATAAAAGTTGCAAGCGACCGCATGAATACGTGATACGATGTGCGAGCAATGGCACCCGAGTTCAATGGGGGAGATCTGGTATGGCTCTACAACCCACATCGTAAATAGGGAAGATCGCCAAAGCTCCAGAAGGACTGGGAAGGTCCCTACCAAGTTGTAGGTGACCTACCAAGTGATCCAAAAAGGACGAAGAGCGAAGATGAAAGTTGTCCATGTTGATCGCCTACATCGCTACCACGGAAGCAATGATGACGTACTTGTTCGGGACAAACAAAACTAAGCGGGGGGCAATGTTATGTGGCGACAAGAAATAAAACAAATCGCTGAATGCACCCATCGATTCACTAAACGAAGATACCCAACCGTTATTCCAGTCATCTGACAGCAGCTGCCATATCCGAATTTCGATTTCCCCTCCTTGGAATTCAACGGAAGAGTGCCAATGGAAAATTACCAAAGGGTAAGTATGGAACGTACTAGAAGGTACATATTTTTGTATAAATATACGGGTGACAGGCTCGTACGGACAGTTATATTTTAAAAGTTGACTTGTGAAAATCGGTAATAAAATAAAAAGTAATTGAATTGAAATAAAGTGTTGAATCCTAAGTGGTAAATTTGAATAACAGTAAGATTTGAGTTCAAAAAGGTTTGTTTGAAAAATAGGGTTTTATTGTGTAATTATAAAAGTGAAATTGAGTTTTATTCGACGAACCCCCGGCAAAAACATTACAGAACGAAATGTAGAACTGTGTGTTTTCTACATAAAATATGAATATTTAGTAAAATTTTTTCGATTTGGAACAAAAATATTGAATAAAATGCATTTGAAAAGTTAACCTTTACATCGAGAAACGCGTCATCAGCTTGCGAAGCCATTCATCAACTCAAAGCCGCACATGCATTGTGATAAAATATTTTTTTGCCAAACGAAATCTCGGCTGTTCCGAATCCAATTCTAAACGCTGCCTTAGAAAAGAAAGGTAGAACGCACCCATTTATTTTACGCTGTCAGTAAGACGTCAAAATAAACGTCAAAGCAATTCACTCGGAGAACAGAGTTGGAGTCGGAGCAGCCGAGAGAGGACGCTAAAAATTGTAAGCAATATTTTTGTATTATCCAACTGTTCTTTAACTTGTACTTTTATAGAGGATAAACAAATCAATTTCAACTGTTCAGAAATATTGTTAAATTCAACCGTCCTTGCGACTCCAACAGCCTTTCAAAACATCTTTATTCTAATTTTTATTAAAAAATTAGTAATTCGTCTGAGGCGACAAACTGCGACGCCATTTTGATTACTGCGTCATCGTTGGACAGACTCGCCAGAAAATCGTCGTTTGGGGGCAAACCTTGGGGGAAAGTCGCCAACGTCTCGCCGCCAAACTTTTGCTGCATTTGAGCAAAGCAGGACAAGTCGTCGTTTTGTGTTGCCACCTGAGGTATACGACAGACTGTCGCCAACGTCTCGCCGCCTAAGTTTTGCTGCATTTAAGCAAAGCGAAAAATCGTCGTTCTTTCGTGTTGCCACTTGCGCCACACGACAGACAGTCGCCGCCCTTTTTGTGTTGCTGCATGATGAGGGGCAAGAAGAAGGCAGGAGGCGCTGCCGCCACGCCAGAGAAGCCCGCTGAGCCACAAGAGGGACTCAATTCGGATGGATCCGATGGAGAAACTGATAAGACAATCCTGGATCAGAGCGATGTCAACGGCGGCATGGATGACTTCGTGGGTACAGTGAAGGAACTGCGCAAACAAATGGAGGTGGTGCGCGTAAAGTTAGCCGAAGTCACTGCCAGTGCCGAACTCGAAAAATCCCAGCGTATCGATTTGCAATTTAAGTTGGCGCAATACAAAGACCAACCAGTTGCCGCCGCCGCCATCTCTTCAGTATCAGGAGTATCGTTTGTGAAGCAAAATTAAGTGCTTCACAAACGAGCTGTGACTCAGTTGCTTGCCAGGGCAATGGAGCGTCCGAGGAGTCGCCCGTGTATACCACCGCAGGATGGTCACAGAATTATTTGTCGACTGGAATGACCAATGGGGTGACGATTACGCCGTTTGCGTCGCAGGGGCAACCCTCGCCGCCACCATCATTGTACGCATTCCCGCAACAGCAGCAGATTCATCCAGTGTCAGGCGAATATTGGAGTAGTCGCAAGCTGCAGGCTTTACCGGATTTTACTGGTCGACCAGAGGAATGGCCGATGTTTGCCACAGCGTTCAGGGAGTCGACGATGATGTACGGCTACTCCAAGGCAGAAAATCTCTTGCGCCTGCAGAGGTGCATCAAAGGAGATGCAAGGAAAGTGGTTGAGTCGCTACTCATATCTATCCCGACAGCGTTTACAGTGTTTTGGCGGGGCTGGAGTTCCGATTTGGACGACCGGACTGCCTGTTGAGAAGCCAATTGTGGAAGGTCAGACAGATCAGCCAAATATCGGAGACAAAACAAGACTTGCTGATACCCTTCGCAATAAAAGTGAACAATTTGACCAGCTTTTTGAAGGCCAGCGGTCTCCATCAGCATTTGATGAACCCGACGCTCATAGAAGAGCTATTGAGCAAGTTGCCTGTATCTAAACGTCTGGAGTGGGCAAGGCACAGCGTTACCATTTTGCCGTACCCTACTCTCAGACACATCAGTGAGTGGGTGACGGATACAGCACGATTCGTTTGCATAATCAGCTCTACCCTGCCGTCAGTACAGGAGCAGGGTGCCAGGACGAAGCCATTTCTTCACGTGTCGGATGCGGCGGTCACTTCTGTCAAAAATGAGTGCTGCTTCTGTGAGAAGGAGCAACATGCGGTCGCCAGCTGTGCAGCCTTCGCGAAACTGGATGTTCCTACGAGGTGGAAAATGGTAAAGAGACATCGGGTGTGTTTTTCTTGCTTAAGGCGAGGGCATGTTTTGCAATCATGTCGAGGCCTGAAGAGTTGTGGCACTGACGGGTGCCTCAAGAAGCACAATGCGTTATTGCACGAGAAGCGGAAAGTCCAAGGAGCGGAGGTGGTAACGGAGGATGCGGCCGCCAGCAGCATTGGCAGCAATGACGACGAGGAGTCATCGAAGGCCTTGCTAAGTTGCCGAGATTCAACCGATGCCAGGATCCTCTTTCGAGTATTGCCAGTGCGACTCTATGGCAATGATGTGGTGATCAATACGTATGCACTCCTTGATGAGGGCTCCTCCGTCACCATTATGGACGAGGACTTAGCAAGAAGTTTGAATTTGAAACGTCGCCAGAAGGATCTCAGTCTTCAATGGTTTGGCAATGAGAAGATGACAAAGAGGTATCCTATGCGTGATGTACAGACGGTGAGTAATCTGAGCTTGCCGATACAGACCGTCACCTTTGCTGAATTGGAGCGTTACTGCCTGGGCACGGACACATTCGTTGAATATGAGAACGCCAAGCCCCGAGTTCTTATCGGGCTCGATAATTGTCATCTTGGGACACCGCTGCGAATCGTAAAGGCCGAAGAAAACACCCCAGTTGTAGCCGAAACGAGACTTGGATGGATCGTTTATGGAAAGAACCCTATGAAAGCTGCAACTAAATGCAAAGAGAAGGTGTTGTGTCCAACATTTGATGACGCCGAACAATTCGCAGTTCCCAGCAATGCATGAGAATTATCTCAAAACGCAAAGTTATTTCTATCATTCCCATGCGTTCAATTACAATTATTGTAATTGAACCTCATGATAACAAAATGTGTAGCAAGTGTAAATAAACCTTAGAATAAGAAATTGTACAGTAAGCATTATTTTAGTATATATAAGGCATTAGAATAGAATAAAGTTTTTATGTTCACATTGGACACCCAGCAATACGGTCATATTATTTAGTTTCCCCCTCCAGCGGTAAGAACTACAATAAATCTTTATTGCTGCTTAAACACTAGTCCTTCGAGCCTTTTTTGAATAACTAGCGTTACCAGAGCTACAATACTGGTAGTGAATAAGCGTAAATACAAAACGTGAACCCACCTACAAACTACTTACTAGCGTTTCCAGAGCTACAATACTGGTAGTGAATAAGTGTAAATACAAAACGTAAACACACCTACAAACTACTTATTAGCGTTGCCAGGGCTAAGACACTGGTAGTGAAATAAAAAGTGATACATTAAACAACAAGAACAAAAAAAAGCCAAGAAAGATGACGGATGAAATCGACATATACGTCATAGTAGCCAAACAAAAGGCACTCGCTGAAGATTTGGAAAAAACTATTATCAATTTCAAGAAAGACAGCCCATCCAGGAAAACTCTGAAATATAAGGAAGAGCGAGTGACAAAAGTTGAGGCCATTTGGACGGAGTTTAAACGGAACCATGAAAAGATCAGACCACTGGTGAAACTAGACACCAACTATATGCAGAGAAATACGTATGGAAAGGTGGAAGAAATGTATGTAGAGATAAAAGCTCTGCTGGAAAAACTCAATCCACAGACAGAGGTCACGACGCCTGCACAAACCTCAGGCCCCGATCAGAGTACAGCTCAAATGCAGCGATTAAGAAAACTGCATTTGAAGATTGAGGCAATTCTGCAAAACATGGAAGAGTTTGAGGGCACATTTGCTGAGTACTCGAAAGAGATATACGAGTATCAGCAAAAAATAATCATGGAGCAGATGAGATACCAAACGGATGTGCATGAGGACTTCATGGCAAATGCTTCAGAGTCTGACATTCAAACTCCATACGTAAAAGACTCTAAGTATAACGCTATAAAAAAAGACATTAACCAATGTCTGCATAGAATGGCATGTACGCTGGGGGAATCTCATTCCACAAATGTTGACAAAGAGTCCAGTTCAAATGCAAAACTACCAATGCTCAAAATTCCAACACTTAGTGCTACAGAAAAGATGAAGTACTTGAAAACTCATTTGGAAGGCGAGCCGATGCATTTGATTCAACATTCAACAATATCAAGTTTTAATTATCTCTGTGCATGGGAAACGTTGAAGGCGCGTTATGACAATGAAAGAAAAATTGTCTCTATGTACATTGACAAGATGATAAAACCTGGACATCAAGGAAATCAGCCAACATCAACATCAATCAAGGCAATTCTAGATGCAGCAAAGGAAGGGTTGTCAGCAATAAGCAACATGGGTTTCAACACCTCTTCGTGGGACCCTATAATCGTACATCTTTTAACCAAAAGCTTAGATCCAGAAAGCAGAAATCTGTTTGAACAAGGTTTAGAGCAACCAAACAAGGTGCCGTCAATAAAAATTCTTTCGAGTTCCTCTCGAGAAGATATCAAGCGCTAGATGTCCTACCTCCAACAAAGCACAGACAACACAAAACTGAAAATGAACCGCACACGTCAGTGAGAAACTTTCACGTAGCCTCGAGATCAAATCAATGTTCTTTATGCAAAGGGGACCACGTGATATACTCATGTCCCAAGTTTCTAAGTGCACCACCAAAACAAAGGTTTCAGCAAATAAAGCAAGCCAATTTGTGTCATAATTGCTAACGACATGACAAGCAGAGTCAGTGCCTTAGCAAAAGAACCTTCAGATACTGCAACAAAAATCATCACTCTCTTCTACATGTGGAGTGGTCTGAAAAAGCACCTCAAAATAAGAGAGTGGAGGTCCAACAAACTCAGGGGAGTCAACAACCGGCAGTTCAACAACCAGGTGTTCAACAAAAGGTCGAATCTAAACAGATAGCCCATGGCCATCAAAATCAGAACATCTTTCTGGCAACGGCTATGCTTCACGCAAGCAGCAGTGATGGGATGAAAAGTGTGATGATACGAGCCCTGATCGATCCAGGATCTCAGGCGTCCCTTATAAATGAGGCAATCACCCAATCGTTGCGGCTTAAAAAGCAAAAAGTACTCGTTGAAGTATGCGGACTTGGTGCAATTGGCACAGGAACAGCACGACACAGAGTAGACGTGACAATATCTCCACGCTTCTCGTCTAAATTCAAACTTCATCTAGAAGCCCGTATTACCAAAACTAACAAGGCAGCTGCCATCCTCTTCAACCCACAACCTTACAACGGATAAGTTTGACGACATAGAATTGGCAGATCCTATATTCAACATTCCAGGATCAATGGACATGATTATTGGGGCAGATGCTTATGGTGACATTATCCTCAACGGTGTACGGAGAGAAACTAGTAATATGCTGATAGCACAAGAGTCACACTTAGGATGGCTTATTTCTGGTCGCACATCTCCAAAACTGGACAGAGTTGGCACAATAAACGGATTCGTGGTACAAACAGCAGCTGATCAGCAACTTCAAAGGTTTTGGGAGCTGGAAGAGTTACCACAGCCAACATTTAAAACGCAAAGTGACAAGGAATGTGAAGATATCTTCAAGAAAACACACCGCAGAGACATAGATGGCAGATATGTAGTTAAAATCCCTTTTAACCAGAAAAAAAGGGAATCACTGGAGCTGGGACAATCCAAACACAGAGCTGTGGCAAGATTCCGTCAGCTAGAAGCAAGGTTGAGTAAGGACAAACAACTCAAAGCAGACTATACGAAGGTGATAGAAGAGTTTCTGGAACTGGGGCATATGATTGAAGCACCTTCCAACACGAAATCAATGAACAGAAGTTACTACATACCTCATCATGCTGTTTTAAAACCTGAGAGTACTACAACCAAACTACGAGTAGTATTTGACGGATCAGCAAAGACTTCGACAGGAGTCAGCTTAAACGAATTAATGCTAGTTGGTCCAAAACTTCAAGAGGACATAACTACAATTTTAATGCGCTGGCGAAAACATAAGTATGTCTACACTGCGGACATAGAAAAAATGTACCGCCAGATAAAGCTGAACGAAGACGACCAGGACTACCAGCGTATTTTATGGCGAAGTTCGATTAATCATCCAATAAGGGAGTACAAGCTCACAACAGTGACCTACGGTACGGCCGCTGCACCTCATTTGTCAGTTAAAACACTTCAACAACTGGCTCTAGATGAGCAGGAGAGGTATCCGCTTGCAGCAGACATTGTCAAAAACGATTTCTATGTTGATGATGTGATGTCTGGACGAGATACCTTAAAAGAATGCGAAGAAACTCAAATGCAATTGACAACAATGCTTAAAGGGGCAGGTTTCAACCTTCGTAAGTGGGCTACCAATGACATTCGGCTCCTTAAGAATGTTCCACAGGAGTCTCAGAACCTCAGCAGCATACAAATCGACAAAAAAGAGACCATTAAAACATTGGGTATCCACTAGAGTCCTTCAAGTGATACCTTTCAGTTTAAAGTCCATATAAGCCCACCAAAAGAAGAAATTGAAACTCTTACGAAGAGAACGACATTATCAGAAATAGCAAAGATGTATGACCCGCTCGGATGGTTGGCCCCGGTTACTGTTAGCGCGAAAATCTTAATGCAACAGATCTGGAAAACTGATCTGGATTGGGATCAACCACTCACAACTGAACTAGAAGATCAATGGAATAAGCTGAAGAATAACCTTGTGGTATTGGAAAACATCAGAATTCCGAGATGGCTGGGAGTTGATCAATCCAAAAAAATAGAATTACATGGATTTTTTGACGCGTCTGAAGCCGCTTATTCAGCTGTTGTATATTCGAGGGTGCCTATGCGCGGAGGTAGCTATGTTACAGCATTACTGATTGCGAAGACTAAAGTGGCTCTTATTAAGAAGAGAATTCCGCTTCCTAGACTAGAACTTTGTGGAGCTCATTTGCTGTCAAAAGTCTTGTTGAAAACAATGAGGATATACAACTCGCAAGTAGGCAAGGTATTTGCGTGGACAGACTCCACAATAACATTAGCTTGGATACAGAAGCGCCCATCAACATGGAAGACATTTGTAGCCAACAGAGTTTCGGAGATCCAAGAAGTAACGAGCTCAAGTTCATGGAGGCACGTCCGATCGTTGGATAATCCAGCTGACTGTGTTTCTAGAGGTATTACACCAGAACAGATTCAACATCATCCGTTATGGTGGAATGGACCTGAGTGGCTACTTCACAATGAAGATAGCTGCCCGAATCAAGTCGTACCTGAAGTTGAAGTCACAGAGGTAAGAGTAGCGAAAGTAGTCCTTAATACCGTTGTTTCTGATTCGTCCGATATCAACGAAGGATTCTCCAGTTATAACACTTTAATAAAAGCAGTCGCTTATTGCAAAAGATTTAGTGACAACTGCAGATCTCCAAACTCAAAACGACCCGGAAGCTTAGAGTTACAACTAAATGAATTCAACACAGCACGCAAAAACATCATACGAGCAGTTCAAAGAAAGACGTTTCCAGAAGAAATCAAACACCTCCAAGAAGGAAAAAGCTTAAATTGTAAAAGTAAACTTTTATCGCTTAACCCACACTTGGATGAAGAAGATCTGTTAGTCGTAGGAGGTCGATTGGAAAACGCAAACTTATCGGAAATCAAGAAACATCCTTACATTCTACCACGCAATGACAGATTTACTAAATTATTGGTTGAAAACGTACATCAGCGCACCCTTCATGGAGGCATTCGATTAACACTATCGACGTTGCGCAAATCATACTGGATCCTTCAAGCAAAACATGTGGTGCGGCAGATTATACACAACTGTGTGCGTTGTCATCGGTTTAGAGCACAAGGAAAAACCCAACTTATGGGAATTCGACCAGCCTCAAGAGTAACTCCATCAAGGCCATTTACACATACTGGAGTCGATTATGCCGTACCTGTTCAAGTCCTTATATCAAAGGGAAGAGGACACCGTACAACAAAGGGTTACATTGCAATTTTCATATGCCTGGCAACCAAGGCTATTCACATTGAACTAGTGAGCGATCTGAGCTCTGCTGCGTTTTTAGCAGCTGTACGGCGCTTTACATCAAGAAGAGGAATTTGTTCGCATTTCTACAGCGACAATGGGACCACCTTTGTTGGAGCGAACAAGGAAATTCAAATCCTTCTGCGCAATGCCATAAAACAATCAGAAATAGATGTCTCGAAAAGCCTCATCGTGGATGGAACCGAATGGCATTTCATACCACCAGCGGCACCGCACTTTGGAGGGATATGGGAGGCAGAAGTGAAGTCAATGAAATACCATTTAAAACGAGTTATTGCTCACCTCTCTCACCTTTGAAGAGCTTTCCACATTGCTGGCCCAAATCGAAGCATGTCTGGACTCTCGGCCGTTAGTTGCAATCAGTAACGACATCGGCGAATCACCAGCAATCACACCTGGGCACTTCCTCATTGCAGATTCACTCAATGCACTTCCTGGACCAATTCAATGCACTTCCTGGCTCCCGTTGGGTACTTACACAAAAAATGTACGACGATTTTTGGAAAATTTGGTCCTCGGAGTATCTTTCCCAACTCCAACAACGAACAAAGTGGAAACAGAGGGAAGACAACATAGAAGTCGGCGACATCGTGTTGATAAAGGAGGATCGACTTCCACCAACAGCTTGGATGATGGGCAGAGTGTCTAAAGCTCACCCGGGTAAAGAACATGGAGTTAGAGCTGCAACTGTTTTTTGCAACAAAAAATATGTTAAGGGACCTATTACAAGGTTGTGTCCCTTACCGATTGAAACGGAGAAAGAAACAGAAACTTCAGGAGATGCTAGCTCCTCAACAGCACCCAGGGTATCTTCTCAGCAAGTTAACATTGCAGTGACTTCGGAAGATATCCAGAAGCCAGCAAGTCTTCATAGAATTTAACGAAACCTTCACAAAAACAGAAATATAAACCCCTTTCTATGGATTTGGTGTTTGTCAGCACTTCTGAACTCTTCAATCGCGATGCCAATGAAACAGGAATTCGAAATTACCCAGTTTAAAAGTCAACCTGGCATCTACTTCGAAGATTCGGGCAGTGCAAATTTGATCGCGAACTCGTGGAAAACGATAGCGTTTTTTAACATGAGCAACTACTGGTCAGAGCTCTACGCGTACAAAAACAGCGTAACTTAAATGAAAAACCTATGTCTACTTACGAATTTGACAGACGTTAAAGATCTGCTTTGTGAAGGCACTTTAAGTCAGTTCATACGCCAGCTTCAACAAATCGAACTAAATAACGATGTGCTTCTACATGCAAACAACGATAAAATACACCGATCGAAACGCTCTCCGTTTGACTTTATTGGAACTGTCGCAAATGAGTTATTTGGAGTACTGGACCAACGATTCGCCCAGGGTTATGAAGAGACTATAGACCATGTGTGACTGAATGAAAATCATCTTATAGAACTCATGAGAAACCAAACAACTATAATCGAATCTACGGCTAACATTTTCAAACAAGATAAGTTAGAAACTGAAAAACAGCTCAAGTCGCTTAGTAACATCATAAGCCGTCTAAGTAATGAAGTCGACAAGTACAACACGTACAAAATTCTTAGCTCAACAGCTCTTAACGCACTTCTCATGATGATAAACTATCAGAATACTCAGAATGTGCTGTTAGATGTCATCCTGTCAACACACAATGGAAGAATCCATCCTCTCATCCTATCGGTGAAACAGTTGAAGGAAGAGCTTACGAGAATTCACGACAACATTCCCCGATCAATGATGATACCTGGAGAACGGCATCACGAGTCAATTCTTCAACTCTACAAGAATCTTCGCCCGAGAGGAAGGGTTACAAGCAGCAACATTATAATAGAGATTTCACTTCCACTTCTCTACAATGAAGACTTCAAGATTTACAAGTTGCTTCCAGTTCCCACATGGACCACTGAAAATTTTACATGCATTGTTCCGTCCTCGGATTATTTATTAGTCAATCATCAAGGAGATCACTTTTACACGATCAACAGAGATGAATTCATGTCATGCCAACAAAGGTCAACTGATAGATATTGGTGCAACTTGCAACATCCTTTATTGATGTATGGATCAGAGGTCAGTTCTTGTGAAATGAACATGTTGCGATACAACCAAAAATTGTCAACATCGTGCGTTTTAAGAAATATCCCAGCAAAGGCATACTGGATATAGATGCACCACATAAATACATGGATATTCAGCATGCCGCAGCAGACAACAATTTTTTCATCAATATGTAGCTATAGGTATCTAGGTGAAAAAAGTCCAAATAAATAACCAAAATGCTAGATTAAAAAAAAAAAAACCGTTTGTTAAGCCTGGACATTTAAAAGAGATTCTAATTCATTATAATCAAAAGAAAAAAGCCAGTTATTAATCAGACTCAAAACGCCTGGCAAATTATAAATTCTTATTGACAGCGGGAGTTTATTAAAAAGACGACACGAAGTTACTGTAAAGAAGTTACGGTACGCAGAGGTTAGAAAAGATGGAACAGGTACAAAATTCGAAAAATTGCCACGAAGATTGTAATTGTCGAGGATTCTAGAATTAAGATTGCCTGATCGAAGAAAAAAACGCCCTTAAGACTTTGAAACAGTAAAGATGGCGAATCGGAAGAATTTTTAAATCTCGAAACAGAGGAAAACTGGCAAGCAAACGATGTTTAGAACAGATTTTACGTACAATATACTTTTGAAGCGTCAACAGAGGGCTCATTTTATTTAAATAAACTCCACCCCAGCAGCTTATGCCGTATTCCAGTTTAGATTGAAAAACCCCGTAGTAAATAGATGTAAGCAGTTCTTTTGAGCAAATATTACTCAAATACAAAAAGTTTCTCAACTCCAAAAGAGCATCTTCAGTCGATTTGCCTTTTTGGAATCCGAATTGAACCTTACTGAAAAAATTAGTTTTGTTTTGAAACTTAGTAACACGACTTTTCACCAACTTTTCAAAAACTTTACTGACAGAAGAAGGTAAAGAAATTGGCCTGTAGTTGCTTATGCAACTACGATCGCCTTTTTTAAATAAGGGGTGAACATCGGCGCATTTAAGTGAATCAGAAAAGGTACCGGTAAGAATGCTCCTATTAAAGATAAAGGCTAAAACATCGACCACAAACCAGGATATTTTTTTTAGCATACGGTTAGATACTCCATCAAACCCACTTGAGTTGCTGTTTTTTAAAGTTTTTATGGTTTTATGCACTTCCAAAGGTGTAATTGGAATAAAGAAAAAGCTATTGGAGTGAAGAGATTCGTCGGCAACACCATCACAAAAAGTTCAGCTCGCAAGATTATAACACGGCAGGAGAGCTTCAGCTATTGAGGCAAAGTAGCAATTGAACCTTTCAGCTATTTGTTTTTTATCAGTTAATACTGTATTTCCAGAGCGTAGTAAAACTGGATTCTTTGAGGCTGTAGATGAGTTCAGAATACTATTGACTACTTGCCATTCTTTTTTAATGCCGCCTTTAAAAGAATTGGAAACACGTCTATAGTCGCTATCCCTGCAAGATATCCAAGGTTTGAGTCTTCGGTTTGAGCTACTGATACGTTTTGTATACACGCAGTTAGAAATATGAGAGTTAAGAATTTTACTAAAAAAATCATACGACTTAGATACATCATCTTCTGTGTAAACCACATTCCAATGTTCTAAACAAAGTAAAGCATTAAATAAATAAATAAATAGAGTGGCGCAACAGCTCGAGGTGAACCAGGGCCAACTTCTCAACAATGTATGCTGTGTGTGTTAATTTCTTCACATACAAGGCTTTATAAACTAAATGCTTTACATACAAAGTAAAGCATTTAGTTTGGCAAAATCAATGCAGTTTTTAGAGTTGTTAGTCTTGTATGTTCGGTTTTTATTTATATCAGCGTTGCCAACTAATAGATCAGTCATGGAATGGTCAGATATTCCGAAGTCGAACACACATTTCTCACAAAGATTTAGGGAAATATTAAAAAGACGCCCATAAATATGGTCCAAACAAGTCCCAGACTCAGTTCTTGTTGGTTCATTCATGAAGGAAGCTAGTCCATGAGAGGATAACAAAGCCAAATAACTAGACACAAAAGTAGAACGTTCAAGAATATTTATATTAAAATCACCTAGGATAAGTAGGTTCTTAGATTTTTCATTGCTTAGGAGATTTGAAAACTCTTCCAGAAAAAGCGATAAATTAGAGTTATGTAGTCTGTAAACACACATGAATACATAGAAAACATTATTAATTTCCAACGAAAGTTTCAAAATATCAGCACTCAGGCAATCAATCTTTGAGTCATCACACGCATACACATCTTTAACAAAACATCCGACCCCACCTGCAGCATAATCTTCATTTGTAACAGGATAAAAGTTGAAACAGGGCAAATTATAATTATGTTTTTCTCTATCAAAAATCCAAATTTCAGAGACAAAAATAAAATCTGGCAAACACAAAAAAGAGTCCAGATGCGAGACCAGAGTGCAAAAATTTTCCCTCAGACTTCTAACATTTTGGTGTACAAAAAAGAGTTTGTTCACGATAGAATCAGATTTATCACAGCGAATTCAATTGTTATTATTTAGTATTAAATTATAAATGCATAATGAGTCTCAATGACGCCAGCAATTAACTAAATAGCACAACACTATGTATTGTAAATAATCTAGTACTAACTAAAAATGTCAACTCATGTCAACAAACAATAAAATGAAGTTTTATAACGATTTACAACACGGAAGAGAAAAGTTTAACTTTTATTTGACCTCCAAGTTTTTTACTTATATATTTTTTAAAACAAAGGAATTCCAACACTTAACATTTTGGTCCTTTCGATCCGTAAAAACATTTTGTTGAGATTTCAAGAACAACATTGTTGTGTTTTCAAGATCAAGTTTCAAACATTGTGCTAGAAAAATTGTACTGGAAAATTTATATTTAAATTTAAATTAAAACTACCGCGCCGGTTTTGTTTTTTGATTTAAAACATTTTGACGTGTGAAATTCAACACGTTCATCAGTCGCTGTACGCCATACGTTGCTGCGGCCACCAGAAAGTCAACACGACCACCAGTTGCTGTGCTGTACGCTGTACACGATAGTTGCTGCCACCAGGAATCCCGTGTAGAACGCTGTCCGTCCATTTTTTGCCAGAAGGAATAGTTCGCAGGTGAGTGCTGCACACTTTTTCTTGTTGTCTTCGTACATACTAGACTTTTGTTTTGAGAGCGTAGCATTATGGCTTGCGGCAAGTTGCAAATTAATAACCTGCAAAGCCTGAAAAAAGACAGGGAAAATTTTTCAAAAGCCGACAAGTCAAGGTTAAATAAAATTAATTACCTTAAAACGCGCATAGAGATGATGGACAAGCAGCTCGCGATAGCAGAACAGTATCATCAGCAGATTCTAGGCACCGGGAAGCTTGAAGCCGAATTCAAAGTAGCTGATATGGAGGCGATATACGATGAAATCCGGGAAGTGTATGCTGAATACAGGTGCGAGGTGCTGGACGCCATAGACAAAATATCACCACCAAAGGGCAACGCCAAGTCGAAGGACACTTCAGGAGACAGCAGCGCCAGTGAGTTAAAGTTGCCAGTAATAACTCTGCCAACCTTTTCAGGCGGTTACGAGTCTTGGAGGTCGTTTCATGACATGTTTGTTTCGTTAGTTCACACGAACAAATCCCTTTCGGAGATCCAGAAGATGCACTTGCTCAAATGTAACGTTAGCGGAGATGCCGAAAGACTCCTTCAACACCTGGCGATCGACAAGGGGAACTATGAACGTGCTTGGGAGATTTTGACGGAGCGTTACGACCACAAAAGGGTGCTTGTCAACACTCAGTTGAAGCTTTTGTTTGGCCAATCTCCCATGAACAATGAAACGGCAAATAGTGTCAAACGTATTCTAGATACTAGCCAAGAGGTCATTCATTGTTTAGAAAACTTGGGTGTTCCGGTTGAACATTGGGATGCGATTTTAATTTTTGTTATGCTGCAAAAGTTGTGCAACACGATGCAACAGCTGTGGGAGGAGAAGTTAGGCAGTAACAAAGAGCTCCCAACCCTTAAAGAGTTTTTTGAGTTTCTGCAATGTCGCTTCAGGACGTTGGAAGCTGTGGAACAACAAGCAACAACAAAGGTCGGCAACAAACCAAAACCAATGCAAGTGTTCCATGCGCGACAGATACAGAAACGGCAGCTGAGCTGCAAAATCTGTAAGAAAGGCGCCCATGCGGTAAGAGATTGTAGGAGGTTTTTAGAAATGGATATAGGTCAACGAAAGCAAACTGTTTTTGAAATTAAAGTGTGCGAAAACTGCTTAGCATACAGTCACTTCAAAAGCAAATGTCCAAGCTCTAAATGTTGCTACCACTGCAATCAAAGACACAATTCCTTGCTGCATCCACTACCAAGCAGTAGCATCCCAAGCGGGTCACAACAGATTGGCGGTTTTAATCCAAATGCACCACAATTCACTCCGTACAACCCTAATCCTAATCCCTCCTCAACACAACAACCGTGTACGAGCAACAACTACTTCGTTCAGACTAACAATCAACCCAGCGCAGGAGTTCAGACACAACCCTACAACCCAAACCTACCAGAAGGTCAACCTGGAGACGACATTCCATCTACGAGCGACAATTTTAGAGTTCACCATGCCTTTACCAACTCTCAGGTGTTGTTATCTACTGCCTTAGTCAAGGTGAGAGCAGCTAATGGCAACTATCTGACCTTGAGAGCGTTGGTCGACACCGGTTCCGAGGCATCCTTCATTACGGAGTCAGCAGTACAACGTTTGAACCTAAAATCTAGTTGGGCTTTTAGTAAGATTTGTGGGCTGGGGGAGGTCAGCAGTGAAACATCGAACAAGATCGTTAATCTTGACATCGCTTCACTCACCTCGAAGTTTGCAGGTAGAATGCGAGCCCTCGTGCTGAAATCACTGACTGGGCTCCTTCCGGCCCAACCTATTAATATTGAAAATTGGGCGCACCTGAGGGGTTTACAGCTGGCGGATCCTACTTTCAACATTCCGGCTAAAGTTGAGTTGTTGTTGGGCAGTGATGTCTACGCTGACATCATTGTTGGAGACATTATCCGGAGCAGTGAGGGCTTAGGGCCAGTCGCACAAAAAACTGTCCTGGGATGGCTCGTACTGGGTAAGGTACCTTTGGCTAAACCAACCGTATGCCGAGCCTTTTTCAACCATGTCGATCTCAACACGACGATGAAGATGTTCTGGGAAGTCGAGGAAGAACCATACGAAATATATGAAACTGAGGAAGACAAGAAATGTGAGGATCATTTTAAACAACACACTAAACGGTTACCTGATGGTCGTTATCAAGTTCGTTTGCCGTTTAAAGGTGGAGAATACCCGTGTATGGGCCCAACCCAGCAAGGTGCTATGCGACGCTTTCTTCAGTTGGAGAAGAGGCTGGTAGCCAACCCAACCCACTATGCAGAGTATGCTAAATGCATAACCGAGAATTCAGAACTTGGACATATGATTCCAATGGAGGAATCCAACCCTGTTCTTAAGTCCAATTTTCATTTTTTCATTCCACATCACGCCGTCATTAAGGAATCCAGTACCACAACCAGGTTGCGGGTTGTCTTCGACGCAACTTTTAAACCATTTTTTGGCTCTTCCTTGAATGACAAGTTGATGATTGGACCCAAACTCCAAACTAATGTCATCGACATTATACTCAGGTGGCGGAAATATAAATTTACTTTCACAGGTGACGTGGAAAAGATGTACCGCCAGATTCGAGTCAACACAGCTGATGCAAATTACCAGCTTATTTTTTGGCGAGATAATCCTAACCAGGAGCTAAAAATCTATCGCTTGGAAACCGTCACCTTCGGCACGGCTTCAGCCCCGTATCTGGCTATCCAAGTTCTTCTGCAACTAGCTGACGATGAGGCATCAAACTTCCCTTTGGCTACGACAGTGATACGGGAAGAAACCTACGTTGATGATGTCATCAGTGGTGCAGATACCATCGAAGAAGCTCAACAGAAACTTCAAGCAGTGAGAGAGCTTTTGGCAACTGCTGGCTTTCATCTACGCAAACAGTTGAGCAATTCGGAAGAGGTACTGGAGCGCATTTCGTCAGACGATCGTGCAGTCGACTTTTCATTGCCGTTTGCTGAAACGAATGAAGTGAAGACGTTGGGTATAAAATGGCTTCCAATCCTTGATGTCTTCTCGTACCAAGTCGCACAACTCGCCGATACGGAAGTGACAAAGCGATCGATTCTTTCTTCCATAGCGAAACTCTACGACCCAATGGGTTGGATCTCACCCTGCACGATCAAGGCAAAGATACTGATGCAGCGGCTATGGGGAAAAGGCTTGGATTGGGACAAACCCATTCCACCAGAAGTGGAGAAAGAGTGGCTAACTTTTCGCCAAGAACTGCCAGATGTGGAGAAGATTCGCATTCGCCGTTGGATCAACACCAACAAGCAAATCAAGAAACTGGAGCTCCATGGTTTCAGCGACGCCTCGGAGAAGGCCTACGCTGCGGCTATTTGTCTACGCGTTTTAGATGGAGATGGTCAAGTCCATATCCACCTGCTGATGGCGAAGACTAAGGTGGCTCCTTTAAGCACCATCACCCTTCCTAGGTTGGAATTATGCGGAGCAGTGCTACTCTCAAAACTTCTTCATGAAACGACAAAGACCTTGAAGTTGGAAGCAGCTGGTGTCTATGCGTGGACCGATTCAGTCATCACGTTATGCTGGATTAGAGCTCCTCCGTCAAAATGGAAGACATTCATCTGCAACCGAGTATCACAGATACAAAAGTTAACCGAAAACGCTACCTGGAAACACATTCCATCGAAACTTAACCCAGCTGATTTGGCATCCCGTGGAACTTTTCCTTCGATGATTGTCGAGAACAAATTGTGGTGGGAAGGACCTGACTTTTTACGAAGCCAGTGGGACGCGGTTTTTCCAGAGCAACCATCTTGCCTAGAAACGCATCAAGAAGCCCGCGCCACAGCAGTTCACCACTGTGTACAAGCTCAGAACACAAGTTCCATCTCTGACATATTAGGTAAATTTGCAACACTGAGGAGGACATTACGTGTTATTTCATACTGTTTACGACCATCACTCGTACGAAGAACGGATCAACAATACACAGATGTCTTATCATCATCAGAGCTCGAGGCAACGCTCATGCGAATCATTCGGTTGTCTCAAAAGGAGATGTTTGAAGCAGGAGAAAATGGCAACGTGAAAGGTTACAAGGCACTCACACCTTTCAGAGACGGAGAGGGTATTTTACGAGTTGGTGGAAGACTAGGAAACTCTACTCTCCCATTTGATAGAAAACACCCGATTTTGTTAACGTCGAACCACATTTTCTCGAAACAAATTATTGAGGACGCGCACGAAAAAACGCTGCATGGAGGTGAGGAGAAGATGATCGCCTATATTCGCCAACGGTTTTGGATATTGAACATAAGGAATGCAGTCAAAAGGCAAATTCACGACTGCACAATTTGCTTCAGATTCAGAGCGAAACCATTGGTGCAGTTAATGGGCGATCTTCCTGCAGCGCGAACAACAATGTCCAGACCATTCTCATACGCTGGACTAGACTACGCCGGTCCAATCGACGTCAAAACATGGAGAGGACGTAACGCTAAAACCCTCAAAGGATACTTTGCGATTTTCGTTTGTATGTGCACGAAGGCTTTGCACATTGAATTGGTCAGCGACATGACAACACAGGCTTTTCTGGGAGCGTACCGAAGATTTGTGTCAAGGAGAGGACTCTGCAAACAACTGTTCAGTGATTGTGGTCGAAATTTTGTAGGCGGTAACAGCGAGCTACAAAAACAACTTAAAAAAGCCAAGTTGGACTGGAAAAATGTTGCTGAAAAGCTAGCTAACGAAGGCACCAAGTGGAATTTCATTCCCCCAGCTTTCCACACTTCGGAGGATTATGGGAAGCCGGAGTGAAGTCCGTCAAATTCCACCTCAAACGAGTAGCTGGTAACCAAATTCTGACATTTGAAGAGCTCACCACGCTTCTCACACAAGTAGAAGCATGTCTGAACTCAAGACCCTTGTGCCCACAGTCAGAAGACATAAGCGACCTAAGAACACTAACTCCAGGCCACTTTCTTGTAGGAGAACCACTTATTGCTGCTCCACAACCCGAGTATGCACTTGAAAATATATCACACCTGGAACGATGGAAGAGGGTGCAGACTCTTTCTCAATTATTTTGGAATCAGTGGAGCAATGAATATCTCTCTCGACTTCAACAACGCCCGAAGTGGACACGAGTCGTTAACGACACAATTGCAGTAGGGGATCTAGTCTTGATCAAAGGCGAACGACTTCCACCACTCAAATGGATGTTGGGACGTATAATCCAATTACATCCTGGACCAGAAAATCTAGTTCGAGTCGTGACAGTTAAAACCGAAACAACCGAATTAAAACGCCCTATATCAAAAATATGTCCCTTGCCCAACAACACATCCAATATAAAATTACCACAAACCATCCAAACTACTCATAAAAAATAAAAACAAAACAATCAGACAGCATCTAAAGGGCAATTGAAATATACATGAAATATACATGAAATATACTGAAACAACACAACCATCCTTCAGAACAAAATTCTAGCAACACAACACAATAAATTCGAGCAACACAATACTCACTAGCAACACGAAATCTCTCATGCAACACAAACCTACTATATGCAACGAAAATTCCTACGCAACACAGAATACAGTCCACTTAATGAATTTATTATCTACACACACACACATACACACATAGAATTAAATCCAAGGAAAAAAAACCACACAATACGCGATAATATTAATTACCAGCGTAATAAAGTAAAATCACACGCGCTACAATCATATAATATCTATGAAAATAATATAAAAAATCTACAAGAAAAAAACTTCACCAACGCAACACCAACAAGGAAAACTAACCTGAAGAAAACAACAACACTAAGCAATGAATGAAAATTTCTTTTTGATTGTTTGCACATTAGAATGCAATTAAAAGATAAAAAAAACACTTAACTGGATAGTCTCCACACTGAGCAAGACACAACTTAATCGATTTATACATTAAAAAACACCGAACAAACGAATTTAATAAGACACGAAAAACGTAAACAACCGATCGCCATTGCTAAGCTACAATACACGACACGATAAAGAAAAAAAAGCAAATGCTATGTTCATCAAGCAGAGCGAGACGAGAGGAGAACAACGCGCACTAAATCACGTAGAGGTGTAAACGAAGCAGCCGATATAGATGTGAACAATTTGTAATTTAGTTTTTCACAAAAACAGAAATATAAACCCCTTTCTATGGATTTGGTGTTTGTCAGCACTTCTGAACACTTCAATCGCGATGCCAATGAAACAGGAATTCGAAATTACCCAGTTTAGAAGTCAACCTGGCATCTACTTCGAAGATTCGGGCAGTGCAAATTTGATCGCGAACTCGTGGAAAACGATAGCGTTTTTTAACATGAGCAACTACTGGTCAGAGCTCTACGCGTACAAAAACTGCCTAACTTAAATGAAAAACCTATGTCTACTTACGAATTTGACAGACGTTAAAGATCTGCTTTGTGAAGGCACTTTAAGTCAGTTCATACGCCAGCTTCAACAAATCGAACTAAATAACGATGTGCTTCTACACGCAAACAACGATAAAATACACCGATCGAAACGCTCTCCGTTTGACTTTATTGGAACTGTCGCAAATGAGTTATTTGGAGTACTGGACCAACGATTCGCCCAGGGTTATAAAGAGACTATAGACCATGTGTGACTGAATGAAAATCATCTTATAGAACTCATGAGAAACCAAACAACTATAATCGAATCTACGGCTAACATTTTCAAACAAGATAAGTTAGAAACTGAAAAACAGCTCAAGTCGCTTAGTAACATCATAAGCCGTCTAAGTAATGAAGTCGACAAGTACAACACGTACAAAATTCTTAGCTCAACAGCTCTTAACGCACTTCTCATGATGATAAACTATCAGAATACTCAGAATGTGCTGTTAGATGTCATCCTGTCAACACACAATGGAAGAATCCATCCTCTCATCCTATCGGTGAAACAGTTGAAGGAAGAGCTTACGAGAATTCACGACAACATTCCCCGATCAATGATGATACCTGGAGAACGGCATCACGAGTCAATTCTTCAACTCTACAAGAATCTTCGCCCGAGAGGAAGGGTTACAAGCAGCAACATTATAATAGAGATTTCACTTCCACTTCTCTACAATGAAGACTTCAAGATTTACAAGTTGCTTCCAGTTCCCACATGGACCACTGAAAATTTTACATGCATTGTTCCGTCCTCGGATTACTTATTAGTCAATCATCAAGGAGATCACTTTTACACGATCAACAGAGATGAATTCATGTCATGCCAACAAAGGTCAACTGATAGATATTGGTGCAACTTGCAACATCCTTTATTGATGTATGGATCAGAGGTCAGTTCTTGTGAAATGAACATGTTGCGATACAACCAAAAATTGTCAACATCGTGCGTTTTAAGAAATATCCCAGCAAAGGCATACTGGATATAGATGCACCACATAAATACATGGATATTCAGCATGCCGCAGCAGACAACAATTTTTTCATCAATATGTAGCTATAGGTATCTAGGTGAAAAAAGTCCAAATAAATAACCAAAATGCTAGATTAAAAAAAAAAAAACCGTTTGTTAAGCCTGGACATTTAAAAGAGATTCTAATTCATTATAATCAAAAGAAAAAAGCCAGTTATTAATCAGACTCAAAACGCCTGGCAAATTATAAATTCTTATTGACAGCGGGAGTTTATTAAAAAGACGACACGAAGTTACTGTAAAGAAGTTACGGTACGCAGAGGTTAGAAAAGATGGAACAGGTACAAAATTCGAAAAATTGCCACGAAGATTGTAATTGTCGAGGATTCTAGAATTAAGATTGCCTGATCGAAGAAAAAAACGCCCTTAAGACTTTGAAACAGTAAAGATGGCGAATCGGAAGAATTTTTAAATCTCGAAACAGAGGAAAACTGGCAAGCAAACGATGTTTAGAACAGATTTTACGTACAATATACTTTTGAAGCGTCAACAGAGGGCTCATTTTATTTAAATAAACTCCACCCCAGCAGCTTATGCCGTATTCCAGTTTAGATTGAAAAACCCCGTAGTAAATAGATGTAAGCAGTTCTTTTGAGCAAATATTACTCAAATACAAAAAGTTTCTCAACTCCAAAAGAGCATCTTCAGTCGATTTGCCTTTTTGGAATCCGAATTGAACCTTTCTGAAAAAATTAGTTTTGTTTTGAAACTTAGTAACACGACTTTTCACCAACTTTTCAAAAACTTTACTGACAGAAGAAGGTAAAGAAATTGGCCTGTAGTTGCTTATGCAACTACGATCGCCTTTTTTAAATAAGGGGTGAACATCGGCGCATTTAAGTGAATCAGAAAAGGTACCGGTAAGAATGCTCCTATTAAAGATAAAGGCTAAAACATCGACCACAAACCAGGATATTTTTTTTAGCATACGGTTAGATACTCCATCAAACCCACTTGAGTTGCTGTTTTTTAAAGTTTTTATGGTTTTATGCACTTCCAAAGGTGTAATTGGAATAAAGAAAAAGCTATTGGAGTGAAGAGATTCGTCGGCAACACCATCACAAAAAGTTCAGCTCGCAAGATTATAACACGGCAGGAGAGCTTCAGCTATTGAGGCAAAGTAGCAATTGAACCTTTCAGCTATTTGTTTTTTATCAGTTAATACTGTATTTCCAGAGCGTAGTAAAACTGGATTCTTTGAGGCTGTAGATGAGTTCAGAATACTATTGACTACTTGCCATTCTTTTTTAATGCCGCCTTTAAAAGAATTGGAAACACGTCTATAGTCGCTATCCCTGCAAGATATCCAAGGTTTGAGTCTTCGGTTTGAGCTACTGATACGTTTTGTATACACGCAGTTAGAAATATGAGAGTTAAGAATTTTACTAAAAAAATCATACGACTTAGATACATCATCTTCTGTGTAAACCACATTCCAATGTTCTAAACAAAGTAAAGCATTAAATAAATAAATAAATAGAGTGGCGCAACAGCTCGAGGTGAACCAGGGCCAACTTCTCAACAATGTATGCTGTGTGTGTTAATTTCTTCACATACAAGGCTTTATAAACTAAATGCTTTACATACAAAGTAAAGCATTTAGTTTGGCAAAATCAATGCAGTTTTTAGAGTTGTTAGTCTTGTATGTTCGGTTTTTATTTATATCAGCGTTGCCAACTAATAGACCTACTAAACTAATAGACATTTCTCACAAAGATTTAGGGAAATATTAGAAAGACGCCCATAAATATGGTCCAAACAAGTCCCAGACTCAGTTCTTGTTGGTTCATTCATGAAGGAAGCTAGTCCATGAGAGGATAACAAAGCCAAATAACTAGACACAAAAGTAGAACGTTCAAGAATATTTATATTAAAATCACCTAGGATAAGTAGGTTCTTAGATTTTTCATTGCTTAGGAGATTTGAAAACTCTTCCAGAAAAAGCGATAAATTAGAGTTATGTAGTCTGTAAACACACATGAATACATAGAAAACATTATTAATTTCCAACGAAAGTTTCAAAATATCAGCACTCAGGCAATCAATCTTTGAGTCATCACACGCATACACATCTTTAACAAAACATCCGACCCCACCTGCAGCATAATCTTCATTTGTAACAGGATAAAAGTTGAAACAGGGCAAATTATAATTATGTTTTTCTCTATCAAAAATCCAAATTTCAGAGACAAAAATAAAATCTGGCAAACACAAAAAAGAGTCCAGATGCGAGACCAGAGTGCAAAAATTTTCCCTCAGACTTCTAACATTTTGGTGTACAAAAAAGAGTTTGTTCACGATAGAATCAGATTTATCACAGCGAATTCAATTGTTATTATTTAGTATTAAATTATAAATGCATAATGAGTCTCAATGACGCCAGCAATTAACTAAATAGCACAACACTATGTATTGTAAATAATCTAGTACTAACTAAAAATGTCAACTCATGTCAACAAACAATAAAATGAAGTTTTATAACGATTTACAACACGGAAGAGAAAAGTTTAACTTTTATTTGACCTCCAAGTTTTTTACTTATATATTTTTTAAAACAAAGGAATTCCAACACTTAACATTTTGGTCCTTTCGATCCGTAAAAACATTTTGTTGAGATTTCAAGAACAACATTGTTGTGTTTTCAAGATCAAGTTTCAAACATTGTGCTAGAAAAATTGTACTGGAAAATTTATATTTAAATTTAAATTAAAACTACCGCGCCGGTTTTGTTTTTTGATTTAAAACATTTTGACGTGTGAAATTCAACACGTTCATCAGTCGCTGTACGCCATACGTTGCTGCGGCCACCAGAAAGTCAACACGACCACCAGTTGCTGTGCTGTACGCTGTACACGATAGTTGCTGCCACCAGGAATCCCGTGTAGAACGCTGTCCGTCCATTTTTTGCCAGAAGGAATAGTTCGCAGGTGAGTGCTGCACACTTTTTCTTGTTGTCTTCGTACATACTAGACTTTTGTTTTGAGAGCGTAGCATTATGGCTTGCGGCAAGTTGCAAATTAATAACCTGCAAAGCCTGAAAAAAGACAGGGAAAATTTTTCAAAAGCCGACAAGTCAAGGTTAAATAAAATTAATTACCTTAAAACGCGCATAGAGATGATGGACAAGCAGCTCGCGATAGCAGAACAGTATCATCAGCAGATTCTAGGCACCGGGAAGCTTGAAGCCGAATTCAAAGTAGCTGATATGGAGGCGATATACGATGAAATCCGGGAAGTGTATGCTGAATACAGGTGCGAGGTGCTGGACGCCATAGACAAAATATCACCACCAAAGGGCAACGCCAAGTCGAAGGACACTTCAGGAGACAGCAGCGCCAGTGAGTTAAAGTTGCCAGTAATAACTCTGCCAACCTTTTCAGGCGGTTACGAGTCTTGGAGGTCGTTTCATGACATGTTTGTTTCGTTAGTTCACACGAACAAATCCCTTTCGGAGATCCAGAAGATGCACTTTCTCAAATGTAACGTTAGCGGAGATGCCGAAAGACTCCTTCAACACCTGGCGATCGACAAGGGGAACTATGAACGTGCTTGGGAGATTTTGACGGAGCGTTACGACCACAAAAGGGTGCTTGTCAACACTCAGTTGAAGCTTTTGTTTGGCCAATCTCCCATGAACAATGAAACGGCAAATAGTGTCAAACGTATTCTAGATACTAGCCAAGAGGTCATTCATTGTTTAGAAAACTTGGGTGTTCCGGTTGAACATTGGGATGCGATTTTAATTTTTGTTATGCTGCAAAAGTTGTGCAACACGATGCAACAGCTGTGGGAGGAGAAGTTAGGCAGTAACAAAGAGCTCCCAACCCTTAAGGAGTTTTTTGAGTTTCTGCAATGTCGCTTCAGGACGTTGGAAGCTGTGGAACAACAAGCAACAACAAAGGTCGGCAACAAACCAAAACCAACGCAAGTGTTCCATGCGCGACAGATACAGAAACGGCAGCTGAGCTGCAAAATCTGTAAGAAAGGCGCCCATGCGGTAAGAGATTGTAGGAGGTTTTTAGAAATGGATATAGGTCAACGAAAGCAAACTGTTTTTGAAATTAAAGTGTGCGAAAACTGCTTAGCATACAGTCACTTCAAAAGCAAATGTCCAAGCTCTAAATGTTGCTACCACTGCAATCAAAGACACAATTCCTTGCTGCATCCACTACCAAGCAGTAGCATCCCAAGCGGGTCACAACAGATTGGCGGTTTTAATCCAAATGCACCACAATTCACTCCGTACAACCCTAATCCTAATCCCTCCTCAACACAACAACCGTGTACGAGCAACAACTACTTCGTTCAGACTAACAATCAACCCAGCGCAGGAGTTCAGACACAACCCTACAACCCAAACCTACCAGAAGGTCAACCTGGAGACGACATTCCATCTACGAGCGACAATTTTAGAGTTCACCATGCCTTTACCAACTCTCAGGTGTTGTTATCTACTGCCTTAGTCAAGGTGAGAGCAGCTAATGGCAACTATCTGACCTTGAGAGCGTTGGTCGACACTGGTTCCGAGGCATCCTTCATTACGGAGTCAGCAGTACAACGTTTGAACCTAAAATCTAGTTGGGCTTTTAGTAAGATTTGTGGGCTGGGGGAGGTCAGCAGTGAAACATCGAACAAGATCGTTAATCTTGACATCGCTTGACTCACCTCGAAGTTTGCAGGTAGAATGCGAGCCCTCGTGCTGAAATCACTGACTGGGCTCCTTCCGGCCCAGCCTATTAATATTGAAAATTGGGCGCACCTGAGGGGTTTACAGCTGGCGGATCCTACTTTCAACATTCCGGCTAAAGTTGAGTTGTTGTTGGGCAGTGATGTCTACGCTGACATCATTGTTGGAGACATTATCCGGAGCAGTGAGGGCTTAGGGCCAGTCGCACAAAAAACTGTCCTGGGATGGCTCGTACTGGGTAAGGTACCTTTGGCTAAACCAACCGTATGCCGAGCCTTTTTCAACCATGTCGATCTCAACACGACGATGAAGATGTTCTGGGAAGTCGAGGAAGAACCATACGAAAAATATGAAACTGAGGAAGACAAGAAATGTGAGGATCATTTTAAACAACACACTAAACGGTTACCTGATGGTCGTTATCAAGTTCGTTTGCCGTTTAAAGGTGGAGAATACCCGTGTATGGGCCCAACCCAGCAAGGTGCTATGCGACGCTTTCTTCAGTTGGAGAAGAGGCTGGTAGCCAACCCAACCCACTATGCAGAGTATGCTAAATGCATAACCGAGTATTCAGAACTTGGACATATGATTCCAATGGAGGAATCCAACCCTGTTCTTAAGTCCAATTTTCATTTTTTCATTCCACATCACGCCGTCATTAAGGAATCCAGTACCACAACCAGGTTGCGGGTTGTCTTCGACGCAACTTTTAAACCATTTTTTGGCTCTTCCTTGAATGACAAGTTGATGATTGGACCCAAACTCCAAACTAATGTCATCGACATTATACTCAGGTGGCGGAAATATAAATTTACTTTCACAGGTGACGTGGAAAAGATGTTCCGCCAGATTCGAGTCAACACAGCTGATGCAAATTACCAGCTTATTTTTTGGCGAGATAATCCTAACCAGGAGCTAAAAATCTTTCGCTTGGAAACCGTCACCTTCGGCACGGCTTCAGCCCCGTATCTGGCTATCCGAGTTCTTCTGCAACTAGCTGACGATGAGGCATCAAACTTCCCTTTGGCTACGACAGTGATACGGGAAGAAACCTACGTTGATGATGTCATCAGTGGTGCAGATACCATCGAAGAAGCTCAACAGAAACTTCAAGCAGTGAGAGAGCTTTTGGCAACTGCTGGCTTTCATCTACGCAAACAGGTGAGCAATTCGGAAGAGGTACTGGAGCGCATTTCGTCAGACGACCGTGCAGTCGACTTTTCATTGCCGTTTGCTGAAACGAATGAAGTGAAGACGTTAGGTATAAAATGGCTTCCAATCCTTGATGTCTTTTCGTACCAAGTCGCACAACTCGCCGATACGGAAGTGACAAAGCGATCGATTCTTTCTTCCATAGCGAAACTCTACGACCCAATGGGTTGGATCTCACCCTGCACGATCAAGGCAAAGATACTGATGCAGCGGCTATGGGGAAAAGGCTTGGATTGGGACAAACCCATTCCACCAGAAGTGGAGAAAGAGTGGCTAACTTTTCGCCAAGAACTGCCAGATGTGGAGAAGATTCGCATTCGCCGTTGGATCAACACCAACAAGCAAATCAAGAAACTGGAGCTCCATGGTTTCAGCGACGCCTCGGAGAAGGCCTACGCTGCGGCTATTTATCTACGCGTTTTAGATGGAGATGGTCAAGTCCATATCCACCTGCTGATGGCGAAGACTAAGGTGGCTCCTTTAAGCACCATCACCCTTCCTAGGTTGGAATTATGCGGAGCAGTGCTACTCTCAAAACTTCTTCATGAAACGACAAAGACCTTGAAGTTGGAAGCAGCTGGTGTCTATGCGTGGACCGATTCAGTCATCACGTTATGCTGGATTAGAGCTCCTCCGTCAAAATGGAAGACATTCATCTGCAACCGAGTATCACAGATACAAAAGTTAACCGAAAACGCTACCTGGAAACACATTCCATCGAAACTTAACCCAGCTGATTTGGCATCCCGTGGAACTTTTCCTTCGATAATTGTCGAGAACAAATTGTGGTGGGAAGGACCTGACTTTTTACGAAGCCAGTGGAACGCGGTTTTTCCAGAGCAACCATCTTGCCTAGAAACGCATCAAGAAGCCCGCGCCACAGCAGTTCACCACTGTGTACAAGCTCAGAACACAAGTTCCATCTCTGACATATTAGGTAAATTTGCAACACTGAGGAGGACATTACGTGTTATTTCATACTGTTTACGACCATCACTCATCGAATCATTCGGTTGTCTCAAAAGGAGATGTTTGAAGCAGGAGAAAATGGCAACGTGAAAGGTTACAAGGCACTCACACCTTTCAGAGACGGAGAGGGTGTTTTACGAGTTGGTGGAAGACTAATAAACTCTACTCTCCCATTTGATAGAAAACACCCGATTTTGTTAACGTCGAACCACATTTTCTCGAAACAAATTATTGAGGACGCGCACGAAAAAACGCTGCATGGAGGTGAGGAGAAGATGATCGCCTATATTCGCCAACGGTTTTGGATATTGAACATAAGGAATGCAGTCAAAAGGCAAATTCACGACTGCACAATTTGCTTCAGATTCAGAGCGAAACCATTGGTGCAGTTAATGGGCGATCTTCCTGCAGCGCGAACAACAATGTCCAGACCATTCTCATACGCTGGAGTAGACTACGCCGGTCCAATCGACGTCAAAACATGGAGAGGACGTAACGCTAAAACCCTCAAAGGATACTTTGCGATTTTCGTTTGTATGTGCACGAAGGCTGTGCACATTGAATTGGTCAGCGACATGACAACACAGGCTTTTCTGGGAGCGTACCGAAGATTTGTGTCAAGGAGAGGACTCTGCAAACAACTGTTCAGCGATTGTGGTCGAAATTTTGTAGGCGGTAACAGCGAGCTACAAAAACAACTTAAAAAAGGCAAGTTGGACTGGAAAAATGTTGCTGAAAAGCTAGCTAACGAAGGCACCAAGTGGAATTTCATTCCCCCAGCTTTCCACACTTCGGAGGATTATGGGAAGCCGGAGTGAAGTCCGTCAAATTCCACCTCAAACGAGTAGCTGGTAACCAAATTCTGACATTTGAAGAGCTCACCACGCTTCTCACACAAGTAGAAGCATGTCTGAACTCAAGACCCTTGTGCCCACAGTCAGAAGACATAAGCGACCTAAGAACACTAACTCCAGGCCACTTTCTTGTAGGAGAACCACTTATTGCTGCTCCACAACCCGAGTATGCACTTGAAAATATATCACACCTGGAACGATGGAAGAGGGTGCAGAATCTTTCTCAATTATTTTGGAATCAGTGGAGCAATGAATATCTCTCTCGACTTCAACAACGCCCGAAGTGGACACGAGTCGTTAACGACACAATTGCAGTAGGGGATCTAGTCTTGATCAAAGACGAACGACTTCCACCACTCAAATGGATGTTGGGACGTATAATCCAATTACATCCTGGACCAGAAAATCTAGTTCGAGTCGTGACAGTTAAAACCGAAACAACCGAATTAAAACGCCCTATATCAAAAATATGTCCCTTGCCCAACAACACATCCAATATAAAATTACCACAAACCATCCAAACTACTCATAAAAAATAAAAACAAAACAATCAGACAGCATCTAAAGGGCAATTGAAATATACATGAAATATACATGAAATATACTGAAACAACACAACCATCCTTCAGAACAAAATTCTAGCAACACAACACAATAAATTCGAGCAACACAATACTCACTAGCAACACGAAATCTCTCATGCAACACAAACCTACTATATGCAACGAAAATTCCTACGCAACACAGAATACAGTCCACTTAATGAATTTATTATCTACACACACACACATACACACATAGAATTAAATCCAAGGAAAAAAAACCACACAATACGCGATAATATTAATTACCAGCGTAATAAAGTAAAATCACACGCGCTACAATCATATAATATCTATGAAAATAATATAAAAAATCTACAAGAAAAAAACTTCACCAACGCAACACCAACAAGGAAAACTAACCTGAAGAAAACAACAACACTAAGCAATGAATGAAAATTTCTTTTTGATTGTTTGCACATTAGAATGCAATTAAAAGATAAAAAAAACACTTAACTGGAAAGTCTCCACACTGAGCAAGACACAACTTAATCGATTTATACATTAAAAAACACCGAACAAACGAATTTAATAACACACGAAAAACGTAAACAACCGATCGCCATTGCTTAGCTACAACACACGACACGATAAAGAAAAAAAAGCAAATGCTATGTTCATCAAGCAGAGCGAGACGAGAGGAGAACAACGCGCACTAAATCACGTATAGGTGTAAACGAAGCAGCCGATATAGATGTGAACAATTTGTAATTTAGTGTCTTATGTGTTATTTGGTTGTTTCTTTTTCTCTTATGGGTTTTTATTTAACTAATGCTGTTTGTCATTTCATGAGCTGAAAATTTCCAAACACCTCCTAGAGGCAACCAGGGTCGGCATTGAGGCAACTAAAGATGCGGTAATCTTAAGGCATGATGACATCAGAACTGGTGAAATGCTTTCACGGCCGGGGAGTAATGTTCACGATAGAATCAGATTTATCACAGCGAATTCAATTGTTATTATTTAGTATTAAATTATAAATGCATAATGAGTCTCAATGACGTCAGCAATTAACTAAATAGCACAACACTATGTATTGTAAATAATCTAGTACTAACTAAAAATGTCAACTCATGTCAACAAACAATAAAATGAAGTTTTATAACGATTTACAACACGGAAGAGAAAAGTTTAACTTTTATTTGACCTCCAAGTTTTTTACTTATATATTTTTTAAAACAAACAACACTTAACAGAGTTTGTCGTTGCAATATGAGCTAGATTTAAAGACTTCTTCACCATTAGAATAAGTATTGAAAAGGTTGGAGGTAGAAAATTCATCAAATAGTTCAAATTCATTCATTCTTGTTGAAAACAATGCGGATATACAACTCGCAAGTAGGCAAGGTATTTGCGTGGACAGACTCCACAATAACATTAGCTTGGATACAGAAGCGCCCATCAACATGGAAGACATTTGTAGCCAACAGAGTTTCGGAGATCCAAGAAGTAACGAGCCCAAGTTCATGGAGGCACGTCCGATCGTTGGATAATCCAGCTGACTGTGCTTCTAGAGGTATTGCACCAGAACAGATTCAACATCATCCGTTATGGTGGAATGGACCTGAGTGGCTACTTCACAATGAAGATAGCTGCCCGAATCAAGTCGTACCTGAAGTTGAAGTCACAGAGGCAAGAGTAGCGAAAGTAGTCCTAAATACCGTTGTTTCTGATTCGTTCGATATCACCGAAGGATTCTCCAGTTATAACACTTTAATAAAAGCAGTCGCTTATTGCAAAAGATTTAGTGACAACTGCAGATCTCCAAACTCAAAACGACCGGGAAGCTTAGAGTTACAACTAAATGAATTCAACACAGCACGCAAAAACATCATACGAGCAGTTCAAAGAAAGACGTTTCCAGAAGAAATCAAACACCTCCAAGAAGGAAAAAGCTTAAATTGTAAAAGTAAACTTTTATCGCTTAACCCACACTTGGATGAAGAAGATCTGTTAGTCGTAGGAGGTCAATTGGAAAACGCAAAACTTATCGGAAATCCAGAAACATCCTTACATTCTACCACGCAATGACAGATTTACTAAATTATTGGTTGAAAACGTACATCAGCGCACCTTTCATGGGGGCATTCGATTAACACTATCGACGTTGCGCAAATCATACTGGATCCTTCAAGCAAAACGTGTGGTGCGGCAGATTATACACAACTGTGTGCGTTGTCATCGGTTTAGAGCACAAGGAAAAACCCAACTTATGCGAATTCTACCAGCCTCAAGAGTAACTCCATCAAGGCCATTTACACATACTGGAGTCGATTATGCCGGACCTCTTCAAGTCCTTATATCAAAGGGAAGAGGACACCGTACAACAAAGGGTTACATTGCAATTTTCATATGCCTGGCAACCAAGGCTATTCACATTGAACTAGTGAGCGATCTGAGCTCTGCTGCGTTTTTAGCAGCTGTACGGCGCTTTACATCAAGAAGAGGAATTTGTTCGCATTTCTACAGCGACAATGGGACCACCTTTGTTGGAGCGAACAAGGAAATTCAAATCCTTCTGCGCAATGCCATAAAACAATCAGAAATAGATGTCTCGAAAAACCTCATCGTGGATGGAACCGAATGGCATTTCATACCACCAGCGGCACCGCACTTTGGAGGGATATGGGAGGCAGCAGTGAAGTCAATGAAATACCATTTAAAACGAGTTATTGCTCACCTCTCTCACCTTTGAAGAGCTTTCCACATTGCTGGCCCAAATCGAAGCATGTCCGGACTCTCGGCCGTTAGTTGCAATCAGTAACGACATCGGCGAATCACCAGCAATCACACCTGGGCACTTCCTCATTGGAGATTCACTCAATGCACTTCCTGGACCAATCGTGAGAGAATCGAAAAGCTATCGCTCCCGTTGGGTACTTACACAAAAAATGTACCACGATTTTTGGAAAATTTGGTCCTCGGAGTATCTTTCCCAACTCCAACAATGAACAAAGTGTAAACAGAGGGAAGACAACATAGAAGTTGGCGACATCGTGTTGATAAAGGAGGATCGACTTCCACCAACAGCTTGGATGATGGGCAGAGTGTCTGAAGCTCACCCGGGCAAAGAACATGGAGTTAGAGCTGCAACTGTTTTTTGCAACAAAAAATATGTTAAGGGACCTATTACAAGGTTGTGTCCCTTACCGATTGAAACGGAGAAAGAAACAGAAACTTCAGAAGATGCTAGCTCCTCAACAGCACCCAGGGCATCTTCTCAGCAAGTTAACATTGCAGTGACTTCGGAAGATATCCAGAAGCCAGCAAGTCTTCATAGAATGGAACGAAACCTTCACAAAAACAGAAATATAAACCCCTTTCTATGGATTTGGTGTTTGTCAGCACTTCTGAACTCCTCAATCGCGATGCCAATGAAACAGGAATTCGAAATTACCCAGTTTAGAAGTCAACCTGGCATCTACTTCGAAGATTCGGGCAGTGCAAATTTGATCGCGAGCTCGTGGAAAACGATAGCGTTTTTAAACATGAGCAACTACTGGTCAGAGCTCTACGCGTACAAAAACAGCGTAACTTAAATGAAAAACCTATGTCTACTTACGAATTTGACAGACGTTAAAGATTTGCTTTGTGAAGGCACTTTAAGTCAGTTCATACGCCAGCTTAAACAAATCGAACTAAATAACGATGTGCTTCTACATGCAAACAACAATAAAATACACCGATCGAAACGCTCTCCGTTTGACTTTATTGGAACTGTCGCAAATGAGTTATTTGGAGTACTGGACCAACGATTCGCCCAGGGTTATGAAGAGACTATAGAACATGTGCGACTGAATGAAAATCATCTTATAGAACTCATGAGAAACCAAACAACTATAATCGAATCTACGGTTAACATTTTCAAACAAGATAAGTTAGAAACTGAAAAACAGCTCAAGTCGCTTAGTAACATCATAAGCCGTCTAAGTAATGAAGTCGACAAGTACAACACGTACAAAATTCTAAGCTCAACAGCTTTTAACGCACTTCTCATGATGATAAACTATCAGAATACTCAGAATGTGCTGTTAGATGTCATCCTGTCAACACACAATGGAAGAATCCATCCTCTCATCCTATCGGTGAAACAGTTGAAGGAAGAGCTTACGAGAATTCACGACAACATTCCCCGATGATGATACCTGGAGAACGGCATCACGAGTCAATTCTTCAACTCTACAAGAATCTTCGCCCGAGAGGAAGGGTTACAAGCAGCAACATTATAATAGAGATTTCACTTCCACTTCTCTACTATGAAGACTTCAAGATCTACAAGTTGCTTCCAGTTCCCACATGGACCACTGAAAATTTTACATGCATTGTTCCGTCCTCGGATTATTTATTAGTCAATCATCAAGGAGATCACTTTTACCCGATCAACAGAGATGAATTAATGCATGCCAACAAAGGTCAACTGATAGATATTGGTGCAACTTGCAACATCCATTATTGATGTATGGATCAGAGGTCAAGAGGTCAGTTCTTGTGAAATGAACATGTTGCGATACAACCAAAAATTGTCAACATCGTGCGTTTTAAGAAATATCCCAGGGCATACTGGATAGAGATGCACCACATAAATACATGGATATTCAGCATGCCGCAGCAGACAACAATTTTTTCATCAATATGTAGCTATAGGTATCTAGGTAAAAAAGTCTAAATAAATAACCAAAATGCTAGAGTAAAAAAAAAAACCGTTTGTTAAACCTGGACATTTAAAAGAGATTCTTATTCATTATAATCAAAAGAAAAAAGCCAGTTATTAATCAAACTCAAAACGCCTGGCAAATTATAAATTCTTATTGACAGCGGGAGTTTATTAAAAACACGACACGAAGTTACTGTAAAGAAGTTACGGTACGCAGAGGTTCGAAAAGATGGAACAGGTACAAAATTCGAAAAATTGCCACGAAGATTGTAATTGTCGAGGATTCTAGAATTAAGATTGCCTGATCGAAGAAAAAACGCCCTTAAGACTTTGAAACAGTAAAGATGGTGAATCGGAAGAATTTTTAAATCTCGAAACAGAGGAAAACTGGCATGCAAACGATGTTAAGAACAGATTTTACGTACAATATACTTTTGAAGCGTCAACAGAGGGCTCATTTTATTTAAATAAACTCCACCGCAGCAGCTTATGCCGTATTCCAGTTTAGATTGAAAAACCCCGTAGTAAATAGATGTAAGCAGTTCTTTTGAGCAAATATTACTCAAATAAAAAAAGTTTCTTAACTCCAAAAGAGCATCTTCAGTCGATTTGCCTTTTTGGAATCCGAATTGAACCTTACTGAAAAAATTAGTTTTGTTTTGAAACTTAGTAACACGACTTTTCACAAACTTTTCAAAAACTTTACTGACAGAAGGAAGTAAAGAAATTGGCCTGTAGTTGCTTGTGCAACTACGATCGCCTTTTTTAAATAAGGGGTGAACATAGGCGCATTTAAGTGAATCAGGAAAGAAAGGTACCGGTAAGAATGCTCCTGTTAAAGATAAAGGCTAAAACATCGACCACAAACCAGGATATTTTATTTAGCATACGGTTAGATACTCCATCAAACCCACTTGAATTGCTGTTTTTTAAAGTTTTTATGGTTTTATGCACTTCCAAAGGTGTAATTTGAATAAAGAAAAAGCTATTGGAGTGAAGAGATTCGTCGGCAACACCATCACAAAAAGTCCAGCTCGCAAGATTATAACACGGCAGGAGAGCTTCAGCTATTGAGGCAAAGTAGCAATTGAACCTTTCAGCTATTTGTTTTTTATCAGTTAATACTGTATTTCCAGAGCGTAGTAAAACTGGATTCTTTAAGGCTGTAGATGAGTTCAGAATACTATTGACTACTTGCCATTCTTTTTTAATGTCACCTTTAAAAGAATTGAAAACACGTCTATAGTGGCTATCCCTGCAAGATATCCAAGGTTTGAGTCTTCGGTTTGAGCTACTGATACGTTTTGTATACACGCAGTTAGAAATATGAGAGTTAAGAATTTTACTAAAAAAATCATACGACTTAGAGACATCATCTTCTGTGTAAACCACATTCCAATGTTCTAAACAAAGTAAAGCATTAAATAAATAAATAAATAGAGTGGCGCAACAGCTCGAGGTGCACCAGGGCCAACTTCTCAACCATGTATGCTGTGTGTGTTAATTTCTTCACATACAAGGCTTTACAAACTAAATGCTTTACATTTTACTGCAAAATCAATGCAGTTTTTAGAGTTTTTAGTCTTGTATGTTCGGTTTTTATTTATATCAGCGTTGCCAACTAATAGACCAGTCATGGAATGGTCAGATATTCCGAAGTCGAACACACATTTCTCACAAAGATTTAGGGAAATATTAGAAAGACGCCCATAAATATGGTCCAAACCAGTCCCAGACTAAGTTTTTGTTGGTTCATTTATGAAGGAAGCTAGTCCATGAGAGGATAACAAAGCCAAATAACTAGACACAAAAGTAGAACGTTCAAGAATATTTATATTAAAATCACCTAGGATAAGTAGGTTCTTAGATTTTTCATTGCTTAGGAGATTTGAAAACTCTTCCAGAAGAAGCGATAAATTAGAGTTATGTAGTCTGTAAACACACATGATTACATAGAAAACATTATTAATTTCCAACGAAAGTTTCAAAATATCAGCACTCAGGTAATCAATCTTTGAGTCATCACACGCATACACATCTTTAACAAAACATCCGACCCCACCTGCAGCATAATCTTCATTTGTAACAGGATAAAAGTTGAAACAGGGCAAATTATAATTATGTTTTTCTCTATCAAAAATCCAAATATCAGAGACAAAAATAAAATCTGGCAAACACAAAAAAGAGTCCAGATGCGAGACCAGAGTGCAAAAATTTTCCCTCAGACTTCTAACATTTTTGTGTACAAAAAAGAGTTTGTCGTTGCAATATGAGCTAGATTTAAAGACTTCTTCACCATTAGAATAAGTATTGAAAAGGTTGGAGGTAGAAAATTCATCAAATAATTCAAATTCATTCATTGAAAATAATTAAAGACAGGAATATACTAAATAATATTAACAAGATCATCAAACGATCTTATTTCAATGAAGTTTCCACCTTCTACCCTTCTCAAAAGAATCTTATTATAATTGAACCAAACTTTTGTTTTGCTGCCGCTGCTGTCACCGCTGTCGTTGCTGTCACCGCTGCCACCGCTACCGCTCCCACTGCCACCACTGCTGCCGCTGCCATTGCCGTCTGGTACACTTGCGTGAATGTCTTTTTTCATTTTCTTTTTCGCTTGCATAATTCGGTGTTTGAGAGCGCGCTCCGAGAATTTCACGCAAATGATGGGTTTCTTTGACGATGAACCGGAGCCAGTTGAGTTTGCGTTCGCATTTCTAACACGCTCTTTTTTGACGTAGCATGCTTCGACGTCACCATGAGTCGCCTCCACATCCAGTGCATCGCGAAAGACTTTTTGTGCTGCACTCAGAGAGTTTGAGTCATCAACGTCACTTAAACCCACAATTTCAATGCAGTTGTTGAGAGAATATTGCTGCTGCCAGTTGAGCTTACTTTCAAACCAGTGAATTTTAGTTTTTAACGCAGCATTTTTTTCCTTCAGTTCGTTGATGGAAGCAAGGAATTGGGTATTTATGTCTTTCAGGCTAGCAACTTCGTCGTAGATTTTATGAAGCGTAATATCTTCTTCATGGCGAGATGTAGGATGAGGTCTACCAGTTTTACCAGTTGAGGCGGCTGGTGTTGTAGAGAGCGAAGCTGCGTCTCTTCTGACTCCTGACTGAGCACTTTTATGAAGCGAACGGCGTTTAAGTGCAGTACACTTGTCACAGCAAAAAGGTACTCCGTTTGATTTCATAGAAATAGATTCTTGCTTCAGAATATTCACACATTTGTAGTGAAATAGTCCGCCACAAACTGCACAACAAATCTTTAAATTATTGTTTCGTGTAAATTTATCGAGGCAAACTGAGCAACTCATTTTTAGGTAGTTAACTAATGTTAGAGCAAAAACTAAAGGTTTCAAGAAGTGTTCACCCCACAACACTCAGAGAGAAACTGGATGGTCGTTATCGTCATCGCCATTATCATCTTGCGAAAAAGAGGAGGTCAATCCCCGAGAGTTCAACACCTGTATGAAACCAAAAAATCAATCACGCCACCACTACAACAAACGCTTGATGACGCCGACTTCTGCATATCGTCCGTGTGAAGAGGCCCCAGCATGTTGTGTCCAACATTTGATGACGCCGAACAATTCGCAGTTCCCAGGAATGCATGAGAATTATTTCAAAACGCAAAGTTATTTCTATCATTCCCATGCGTTCAATTACAATTATTGTAATTGAACCTCATGATAACAAAATGTGTAGCGAGTGTAAATAAACCTTAGAATATTATTTATTATATTATTTTAGTATATATAAGGCATTAGAATAGAATAAAGTTTTTATGTTCACATTGGACACCCAGCAATACGGTCATTTTATTTAGTTTCCCCCTCCAGCGGTAAGAACTACAATAAATCTTTATTGCTGCTTAAACAGAAGGTGATTGTGCACAGCAGCCGAAGTCGGTCCGAAGAGGACGCCCTTTTGGAAAGGGCAGTCGCAGAATACTTCAGCCTGGAGAACTTTGGCGTCAAAACACCAGTGGAGCAACTGGTCTCTTCGTCAGACCAAGGAGCGCTGAAGATATTGTCAACAACAACTAAACGCATAGGGGACCAGTACGAGACGGGCCTGCTGTGGAGTGAAGAGACCTTTGCAATGCCTTCCAACTACGAGACAGCAAGGCGACGGTTGATTAGTCTGGAAAACCGTATGCAGAGGGATCCTGAGTTTGCCGCAACGTACAAGGGCATAATAAAAGCGTACAAAGACAAACGTTATGCCATAAAGTTGAGCCCCGCTGAGGCTGGAATTGAAACGCCGAGGACCTGGTACCTTCCGCACTTTGATGTACGGGACCCGAACAAGCCAGGCAAGGTGAGATTGGTGTTTGATGCTGCTGCGGCGGTGGATGGCGTTTCATTGAATTCCTACCTGCTGAAGGGACCGGACGACCACAAGCCATTGGTGACCATCCTCTTCAACTTCCGCTTGAGGTCCGTAGCTGTTTCTGGTGACATCAAAGAAATGTTTCATCAGGGACGCCATTCGGGACGAAGATCAGCCTTCACAGAGATTTCTCTGGAGAGAAGACACCGACAAGCCAATAGACGTTTACGTTATGAAATCGATGACATTTGGAGCGAGCTGTTCGCCATGCTCTGCAAACTACGTCAAGAATCTCAACGCCTCGAGATTCCTTGAGGCCCATCCAAGAGCTGTCAGGGCAATAATCGACCACCACTATGTGGATGACTACGTTGATAGTTTCAACTCCGTCCCAGAAGCCGTCGAGGTCACCGAGGCCGTGATATCGATTCATCAGAGTGGCGGTTTTGAGCTACGCAGTTTTACGTCCAATTCTGCGGAGGAGCTTCAGGGAATCACGAGTTCAGAGAGAAGTTGTCGGCCAGACCTGGTAAGCATGAGCATTGAAGGTGGCACAGAGAAGATCCTTGGAATGTTTTGGGACCCAGCGGAGGACGTCTTAACGTTTAAATGTAAGTTTCCGCGCATTAATCGCGACATAATGGAAGGGGATGGACACCCTACCAAGAGGGAGTTCCTCAGCATAGCAATGTCGGTGTTCGATCCATTTGGCATGGTGGCCAATTTCATCATCAACATGAAGTTGCTTTTGCGGTCAGTCTTGTGTCGCGCCGTCAAATGGGACGAAATAATAAAGGAGGACATTTTCGAAAAATGGAAACAGTGGAAGCAGGAGGTGCAAAAATTGAATCAATTCAAGCTTCCGAGATGCCATGACCCAGATTTGGACTCCGCAGATAAAATTGTTCTTCATACGTTCGTCGATGCCAGTGAAGAGGCGTTTAGTGCAGTATAATTTTTTCGTATGGAACACCGGGACAGAGTCCGAGTTTCGTTTGTGTGTGGCAAAACCAGATGCGCTCCAAAGAAGTTGATGTCGATCCCTCGCCTGGAGCTGTCGGCGGCAGTTTTGGGAATCAGACTTAGTGATTCCATAAGGGAGAATCACGATATACCAGTAACAGATTGTGTTTTTTGGACGGACTCCAAGAATGTTATAAGCTGGCTCAATTCGGAGCCCCGCCGCCACAAGCCATTCGTTGGACTCCGTATAGCTGAAATATTGGACAGCAGCCATGTTGGCCAGTGGCGTTGGATTTCGACCAAATTAAACCCAGCCGATAATGCAACAAGGGCACGTTATCCACCGAAACTTAATCTTGATAGCGGATGGATCAAAGGTCCGCAGTTTCTTACCGTGGATCAAGCAGAGTGGCCCGTTCAGCCAAGTGACGTCAGCAGTCAGGAGTGTAAGGAAGAAGTTCGCCCAAAGTTCATGCTCTTGGCAAGCGCAGTGAGTATTCCCGTGATAGACATTGATATATCCAGATTCGACAGATATACAAAGCTCTTGAAAGCCGTAGCGTGGGCGCTCCGATTTAGAGATGCCTGTATGGGAAGGCAAATAAATTCGGGGGGGGGGGGGGGCCTTCAGTCCAAGAGCTAGACATCGCTGAACAATTCTTGTGTCGACAAGTGCAAATAGAAGTCTTTGCCATCGAAATTGATCTACTTCGTCAAGATAAACCAATCCAGAAGGACAGTAGTATTCTGAAATTGAATCCTTGTTTGGGCGACGCCGGATTGCTTCGTGTTTCAGGACGAATTGATGCCGCTACAACGATACCGTATACGGCAAGACGACCAATCATTCTTCCCAAGCACCACTGTCTCACAGCACTTATAGTCAGCAATTTCCACCGCCATTTCAAGCACCAGAACAACGACACAATTGCCAACGAAATTCGATTCCGGTTCTAGGTGCCAAGTATACGATTAGCCGTGAAGAGAGCCAAACGAGATTGCAAGTTTTGTAAAGTGCGTGCTGCCCTGCCGTTGCCACCGTTGATGGGACAACACTTTGAGGACCGTCTGACGCCGTTTGTTAGACCATTTACATATACCGGTCTGGACTATTTTGGGCCAGTGTACGTCACCGTTGGCCGCCGTCAAGAGAAGCGGTGGGTAGCCCTCTTCACGTGCTTAACTGTGCGCGCTATACATCTGGAGGTGGCAGCGGACTTGTCGACGGATGCATGTCTGTTATGTATTCGCAATTTTGACAATCGGCGTGGGATTCCTGTGCGTATAAGAAGTGACAACGGCACCAATTTTCTGGGGGCCAATGAGTTGTTGAGTGCTGATATCTTCGATGGAGAAGCCATCAAAGCTGAACTATAATCAAAGGGAATTGAATGGCTGTTCAATTGTCCGTTGAATTCACACGCTGGCGGCTGCTGGGAGAGAATGGTGCAGTCAGTTAAGAGAGTTCTGACGTGCACGCTGCGTGAACTGGCACCAAGAAGCGAAACACTGCAAAGCGCATTGATAGAAGCCGAGAACATCATCAACAGTCGGCCGCTAACTTATCTGCCTGTGTCCACGGATCAAGAGGACCCCCTGACGCCAAATCATTTCTTGCTGGGTGTTCCGAACTCGATGCAAACACCGGGTCCGATTGATCAACGAGCCATATGTCTTCGCAAGCAGTGGAAGGGCAGCCAGCAAATCAAGGATAGCTTTTGGCACAGATGGGTCAAGGAGTACCTGCCGATGCTGACTAGGAGATGTAAGTGGTTCAAGCAGGTTAAGCCCATCCAAGTTGGTGACCTGTGCCTGGTATGTGTTTCTGGGACGAATTGTGCAGGTGTTCCCGGGAAAAGACGGACAGGTGCGAGCGGCAGATATCAAGACGGTGGCGGGAGTTTTTCGCCGACAAGCTGTACGAATAGCCATACTCGATGTTAGTGAGGCTTCGGATAAACCAGGGCGCCTCACGGGGGGTGGGATGTCATAAAATATTTTTTTCCCAAACGAAATCTCGGCTGTTCTGACTCCAATTCTGAACGCTGCCTTAGAAAAGAAAGGTAGAACGCACCCATTTATTTTACGTTGTCAGTAAGACGTCAAAATAAACGTCAAAGCAATTCACTCCGAGAACAGAGTTGGAGTCGGAGCAGCCGAGAGAGGACGCTAAAAATTGTAAGCAATTTTTTTGTATTATCCAACTATTCTTTAACTTTACTTTTATAGAGAATAAACAAATCAATTTCAACTGTTCGGAAATATTGTTAAATTCAACCGTCCTCGCGACTCCAACAGCCTTTCAAAACATGCATCGAAACTGAAGCTGGACATTTCTCCACCACCACCGTCTGTGCCAAGCGTCGTCAACGAAGTACACAATCCACATGCACAACGCATCCAGCTGCCGAAGTTTGATGGACTTTGTCGGCAGATATGGTTAACGCAGGTGGAAATGGCATTCCAGCTCAGTGGCATCACCAGCGACACGCAGAAACATGCCCATGTGCTGGTTGCTCTGGAAGGCAAACCAATGCGTTGGTTTGCCTTCCAGATTAACTGATAAGTTCCTCCAATCCCTCCTGAATAACTTCGCTCCAACACCGGAGTCGCAGCTACGTCGAATGCTTCGTGCCGAGGACACTGGCGGCAAGAAACCATCTGTCATCCTTGCCAAATGAAGCAGCTTGCTGCTGGCGGCTGCGAGGCAGCCATCATGCGAACGCTGTTCCTCGACCGCCTTCCAGAGAACATGCGTGCGGCCCTGATTGCCATGGGACAGGAGGACTTGGAGAAGTTGGTGACAAAATCGCGACATGTCAAACGCACACCTGTGCACAGTCGACGTCGCCACTTCCACTGGCAATCGATGCAAGAGTGGTAACCGAAGCAACAGTGTCAACCACCCAGACACTGCAGAGAAGGAAAGCCAGCTGCGTTACTTCCACGAAAAGTTCGGAGACAAGTCACGCAACTGTCACTCCTGGTGCCCCCGCTACCAGTCGGCAAACTAAATCTGCCACTCGCTCGATTCAATAAACGAACACACCCAACTGTCATTCCAGTCAGCTGACATGTTCCAAGTTCGAATTTCGGGAATTCAGCGGAAGAAAACCAATGGAAAATTACCAAAGGGGAAGTATGGAACGCCCTAGAAGGTGTTTAATTTTGTATAAATACACGGGTGCCAGGCTCGTACGGGGGACAGTGATATTTTAAATGCTGACTTGTGAAAATCAGTAAAAAGTGATTGAATTAAAATAGAGTGTTGAATTCTGAGTAGTAAAGTTGAATAACAGTGTGAATTAAAATTAAATAAGTTTGGTTGATAAATAAACTGTTTATTAGACGAACCTCAGGCCAAAAGATTACATTGGTGTCAGAAATCGGGGGTAAAACTCAAAATTGTGCGGGTAAATTCTACAGTAGAATTTTCCGGAACAGTGTGAGTTTTCTAAATTGATATTTTCCTAGATAAAAATAAATAAATAAATATAGTGGCGCAACAGCTCGAGGTGAACCAAGGCCGACTTCTCAACAATGTATGTTGTGTGTGTTGATTTCTTGACATACAAAGGGACCTAAAATTTTTTTCCGAATCCGAAAGGCACTTTGAGAAGTTTTTCAAGACAATTGATACTCTCGGAGGGCTTGTCAAACCCTCGCGGAGGTGTGGACCGTGAAAAAGAACTAGTCTTTTTTTTTTTTTAGGTGACGATGGCAGGATTCGAACCCAGGCCTCCGGCGTAGTAAGCACACACACTAACCACTACGCCACCCCACGGCACCCCACTTTCCTAGACAGTTTTCGACAAAAGTAATACGGCTAATTTTTGCGGTGGAATTCTCTAGAAATAGTGTGTGTTAACAGTATTGGTGACTCATACAGATTTGATTGTGGAATTTTCCAGATATATTTTAACTGATTGTGCAATAGAGTTATAATTAACGAAGTTCAAAAACAGTGTCGCTAGCTTGTTCGCGAGTGAATTTTCTAGAACAGATATAAAACATAAACTTATGTCAAAGTGCAAGTAGAAAAAGTGGAAAAGCAGTATGAACTGCTGGCTAAGGAGCTCGATTACGCCAAGAAAAAGAAAGTTCGGGAATATTCCATCGACAGCCCACGAGGCAAAGGAATGCAGCCACCTGTGTTCGATGGCCAAAGATCATGGCCGATTTATAAGGGACAATTCGAAACTGCCGTGATGACGAACAATTGGGACGACGAAGAGAAGTCGATTTCTCTCACGCTTGCTCTCAAAGGAACAGCTGCCGAATCGCTTCAGACCATCCCTGAAGAAAAACAAAAGGATTATGATGCCATGGTAAAGGCCATTGAGATGAGGTTTGGTGACGACCACACGCAGCAAGTTTACCGGGTCCAGTTGCGCCGAAGAGTTCAGACAAGGGGTGAGACGCTTCAACATTTGCAAGCCGACATCGAGCGATTGGCGAATTCGTCCTATCCCAACACCAGCAGGGAGATAATTAACGAGTTGGCAACTGATGCGTTTACTAATTCCATTGCGGATGGAAAGCTGACAATGGAAGCTGCAGGCCAAGCTTCTCAAGGTAGCCATCGCATCAGAGAAATTGCTACGCTAGAATGCTTATGTCAGCGCATCGACAGCGAAAGGCAAAACATGAACACCGCTCGGGGACAAATGAGATGCTGGAATTGTTACAAGCTGGGACACCTACAGCGATAGTGCAGAGCACCAGCTAGACAAGCAAGCAGCCCACATTGCGCTAGAAGAAGGAGCAATGAAGAAGCATCTGGCAGGGATAATGTTCACCCTGCTGAACACGCTTCGGAGCAACAGCAGTTGGGAAACGCCTAGGAACTAACTTCTGGGGGGAGAAGTTGGTTGATGGAATCGACGCCCCCAGGACCATGATCCAAGTTTCGCAAACAGAACTCTGCAACAAGAGTGTGACAGTGGAGGCAATCATCGCCAACAGAAAATGTGTGGCCACTATCGACACAGGTGCCACGGCCTCCATCATCCGAAGAGACCATGTTAAGGCGTCCTGGCTACATAATACTAGCTGCTACAGTCTGAAGACAGCTACAGGAGAAGCGGCCAAAGTATACGGGGAGGTTCTTCATCAGATACATCTAGCGGGGTTGACCTTCTCACACGCGTTCTTGGTAGCCGACATATGCGATGAATGCACCATTGGAGTGGACTTTATGAAGGCACACGAGGTGATTTTAGACCTCCGAATGCAGGTGCTAAGTTATCGAACCTTCGAAATCCCTATAGTATATGGAAACGACAACGCAACGACAATTTTCAGGCGATAATAAGAAGCGATTGTAACACGAGAGACGGAAAGCGTATAAAAGTCTGCGATGGAGACGATAAAGGGCATTCTTGTACGAGTCGCAAAGTGTATCGGGCTTCGTGATATTAATAAAAGAGAATGAATTTAACTGTCGCGTTTTATTTTGCTTTCATCTTCAGAAGTAGGATTATAGACCCTACGTGTGAACTAGTGTGCTTTGACTTTTTTTTTGGCTCTTGCGGAATTTACTAGGCAATACTGTCTTCGTAACAGCATCGGTCAGTGAGAAGAAAAACCAACCAACAAAAACAACACGGTGCATACGCGTGACACGCACAGTTGATAAGAACACACTACCCACCCTAAGAACACACCATCTCACCTCACGCCTCTCGTCTTAGCTGCGTGGGTGCCAAACAACGGTGTTGAGTTTACCCAGTGAATGCTGACGGTGAATTTTGTTTTTTTCTCCTTCTCGTCTGAAAATTTTGCCGCTGCTGCTTGGTTGACGGTTGTGGAGACGACCGGTGGTTTTTTTTATTGCACAGTGCATACGAAGGCAATCGACTTAGCGGCCTTTACGTTGGTCTCTGCTGATTGTGAGAGAATTTGGTTTTCGGGATTTGCCGTCTGCATTTAAAAGGCAAGCGAGTAGTCGAAACTTGCTTAGATGGCGGATAGGGCAAAACGCGAAGCGAATTATGGGGAGATGACGAGAGATCAGCTCCGAGACGAGTTGAAGGAACGAGGACTGCAGCAAAGTGGCACAAAAGATGAGCTGTTAATAAGACTATTAGATGCAACAGAGCCAACTGCTGGGCCAATCGGGGGATCAAAAACTCAAACAAAAGAGCCTGCTGAGGCGGGCGAACTACTGCTTCTGCGCGAGGAATTACATCGTTTGAAGGAGAAGTTTGCTGCACTCACAGCAGCTTACGGTAGTGAGGCCACGGGTGACAAAAAGGGTGACGGGAGCATGAAGAGGATTGCCCCACACGTACAAACTGAAGAAGTTTTTTTTTGATTTTTGAGGCTGGTCTGAGGTCCCGGTCTGAGGCTGGGGCCGGGGAGAGGTGCTGCTCACGTAGCATGTACTCAGTGAGAGATGTGGCCGATATGATACCGGTGTTTGACCCTAAGGCGTATTCTGGCCTGTCCTCCGTAGCATGGAGGAGGAAGATCTTCGACATCCAGAAGATCTACGCACTCGACGAAAAGCTAGTGCTGATGGCTGCAACGACCAGGTTAGTGGGGGCGGCCAAATTGTGGAGTGGCAGCGTGACCGTAGCATCTCTGGGGGAATTTTTCTCTGACTTGTGTAGCAATTTGCCGGCATTGGACGACGAAGCCGACATCCACGATCGCTTGCGGGGCGGAAACAACGTTCGGGGGAAGACACGGAGGAGTTTGTCTTTGAGATGAAGGCCATAGCATCCCGAGGGCAGGTACATCCAATACATTATCCAGGGGATAGCAGACGCTGAGTGCCAAGAATCTTTTCGTGCAGTAAGACCAACCTCAGTCGGCGAGGTACTAGAAAGGGTTCGTTGGGTCGTCGGACTGAGGACGGGTGGTCGCCCTGCGAGTGATCGGCCACGGCGAAAAGAGATGGAGAATAGGGAGTTGGGGCAACCAACCAACAGCGACACTGCAGGTGACGGAGTAAGATGCTTTGGTTGTCAACAAATTGGACACTATAAAAGAGACTGTCCATCGTCCAATGTTCGAAGCGAAGGCGGCGTTCGAGGAATCGCCGCCGCAAAGGGGCCGGAAAAGGCAAAGCAACTATTGCTGAAGGAAGACCGATCAGAATACATTAAAGATGTCACCGTGAATGGGTACAAAGTCAAAGCGTTCATTGATATGGGGAGTGACTGTGTCACACTGTGTCGCTCAACAGCAGACGATGGGGATATAAAGTACGTCGAAGACCAGAGGAGCTTGAGTGGTTTTGGAGGTGGAGCCTGCCGAACCGTTGGACGAGTATTCGCCGAAGTGGGGGTTGATCGGCTTACTTCGTGGTGCGAGGTTCTAATTGTGCCTGATGAGAGCCAGCCATATCCAATGCTGATCGGACGAAGGCTATTGGATCAACCCCAGGTTAAAGTAGTCAAAACGCACAAATGCATCTCGATCATGGACTGTACTGCACAGGCACCAAGAGCAATTATGGTGACAGAAGGAGACTTGAGACATGATACACTATTGTTAGACGCTTTGGAGGTCGGAGAACTGGAAGAAGAAGACCGGCACGAGCTTGGGGCACTTGTCAACACTTTCCGGGACTGCTTTGCCAAGGACGCGGACGAACTCGGAGTGTATCGTTTCGGCAAATGCTCCATTGAGCTGACGACAAAAAACACCGGTCTGTGTCCAGCCGTACAAAATGCCATTCGCCAAGAGGGAGATCGTGCAGGAGATGGTGTCTGGAATGCTAAAACGGAGGGTGATTCGACCATCATTCTCAGATTATTGCTCACCGGTTGTTCTTACAAAGAAGAAGGATGGCAGCGACCGGTTCTGTATCGACTACCGTGCCCTGAACAAAGTGACGGTTAAACGTAAGTTCCCCATGCCCGTTGTGGAGGAAGTGGTCGAATCCCTTGCTGGATACGAGTTCTTCACAACCTTGGACCTAGCCTCGGGATATCACCAAATCTCCATGGAAGAGCGAAGTAAGAAACTGACAGCGTTCGCAATCGACGAGGGTATGTACGAATTCAATCGCATGCCGTTTGGTTTGGTTAATGCTCCAGCAGAGTTCCAGTCGTGCATGAATATTATCAAGTCACGCCTAAGGAAGGGATCTGGACGACATAGCTATCGGCAGCAAAACTATCAAAGAAGGCCTCAAGAAGCTCGAAAGGTTCCTCGAGGTCCTACGAGATGCAGGACTAACCTTGAATGCGGGTAAGTGTGCCTTTTGGGTAAGAAAATCGAATTCTTGGGATACCGAGTCAGCAAGGAGGGTTTGCTACCAAGCGAACGAAAGACGGTTGCCATTGCGAAGTTCCCAACACCGAAGGACGTCCATGGAGTCCGCCAATTCTTTGGGCTCACCGGGTTTTTCCGCAAGTTTGTGGAAAACTATGCATTATTGGCAACACCGCTGACAGACCTCACCAAGGCAGATTATCCGTTCGATTGGACAGCACGGCAGGAAGAGGCATTCCAGAGCCTAAAGATGGCACTCATTCACCCACCCATACTGGTATCGTTTGACCCAAAATGTGCGCAGGAGGTTCATACCGACGCATCGTCATTTGGCCTGGCAGGGATCCTGCTGCAGATGGGGGACGACAACCGCTTGCTTCGACCAGTTGCCTTTTATAGTCGAAAGCTGGCTACCGATGAGACGAAGTTCCACTCGTATGAGCTCGAGGTCTTAGCCATCGTAGAGAGCTTACACCGTTTTCGTATGTATCTTATCGGTAGGCACTTCAAGGTCGTCACGGACTGTGAGGCCATAGTCGCAACCAGCACGAAGGCGAAGCTGATCCCTCGGGTAGGGCGATGGTGGCTTAGACTGCAAGAATACGACTACGAGACGGTTCACCAGGCGGGTAAGCGCGCCGCACACTTCGTTGCTCTAAGCAGGCAACCAGTAGAAGATGAGCTGCAGGTGGAGGAGGCGTCTGCTCTGATATTAAACATCAATATTACAGACGAAGACTGGGTGGCAACTATGCAGTGGCAGGATCCAAAGTTACGAGATATCATCTCCGCATTGAAGTCAGCTGAAACGACGTCAGCGAAAAAACAGTTGCAGAAGGAATATGTCGTCCGAGGCTACTGCCTTTTCCGTAAGTTAGAGGAAGCAGAGAGGTGGGTAGTTCCCAAAACAATACGTTGGAGGATCCTGAAGATGTGCCACGATGACGTAGGGCACCTGGCTGACGAAAAGACACTGGAGAGGGTTAGGAAAACTTTCTGGTTTCGGAAGATGAGGGGCTTTGTAAGGAGTTACATCAGGTCATGCATTGAGTGTGCATACGCGAAGAGGAAAGGTGGCAAAGCCGAGGGGGAACTGCACATCATAGAACGTGTCCCGCTCCCTTTCGACACGTTGCACCTGGACCACCTTGGACCGTTCACAAAGGGGAAGTATGGAACTAGATATGTCTTTTGCTTGGTCGACAACTTTACCAAATACACAATACTGCGAGCTGTAAGGATCGTCAATAGCAGAGGGGCTCTCGTCGTGCTGAATGATGTGGCCGGCTATTTTGGAACACCACGCAGAGTTGTCACAGACCGAGGAACCGGTTTTACATCGAGAATGTTCGAGCAATTTTGCGAGGAAAATTGTGTGCAACACATCAAGATCGCTGTCAAGACACCCAGGGCGAATGGTCAGGTGGAGAGGTGCAACAGAACCATTATCTCTTCACTTAGATGCATGCACTCGTCAGATAAAGACTGGGCAACACACCTACGAGCAGTCCAATGGGGGCTCAACACCATCCGAAACTGCACGACAAAGCGAGCCCCCACGAACTCCTATTTGCATATACGCCGAGGAGCATTCTTGGTGACAAACTGCTGTTGGAACTGGGGGAGCAGACAGGGGTGGAAGCCAATGAAATGTAGCGACGTAGAGGTGAGGCCTTGGAGAATATTGAGCGCAACCAAGCATACCAGAAGGCGAGATATGACTCCACACGACGGCAGCCAACACAGTATCAGGCGGGGGTCCTAGTTTTGATCGAAAATGAGCCTGGGCAACGGGAGAATCAAGGAAACTGGAGCCACGGTACCGTGGTCCATATATCATCACGAAGGTGCTGCCAAATGATCGGTACGTAGTTGAGGACATTCCCCAGATGCAACGAAACCAACTTAAGCTGAATACCATCATGGCATCAGACAAGATGAAGCGCTGGTGCAAGCTCCCAGAAGAAGGTTTTGCAGAAGACTTCGACGATGAAAACACTTCAGATCTCGAGGGCGAGATAGATGATAGGATGGCCGAGTTGTAACACGAGAGACGGAAAGCGTATAAAAGTCTGCGATGGAGACGATAAAGGGCATTCTTGTACGAGTCGCAAAGTGTATCGGGCTTCTTGATATTAATAAAAGAGAGTGAATTTAACTGTCGCGTTTTATTTTGCTTTCACGATTAAGTTCTGCGGCTCCCTTCAGAGACAGTACTTTGGACAAGTTTGGAGGGTGATCCTGGGAATCTTGGCGGACTGGTCTAGCATCGAACGTGTCTAACATGATCTGACGTGGAAATCCTGCCTGGTATATTTGGATGACGTCATCGTTTTGGAAAAGACGTTCGCTGAACATCGCGACAACTTGAGGAAAGTTTTCTCACGACTTCGATCCGCACACTTGAAGCTCAATCCGAAGAAGTGTGCGCTCTTCAGAGCAGAAGTAAAGTATCTGGGGCATGTGATATCGATGGATGGAGTGAAGACGAATCCAGAGATAATTGATGCTGTGAGTAGTTGGCCAGTTCCAAAAGACAAACACCAGCTAAGGAGCTTTCTCGATTTTGCTACTTTCTCGATCTACTACAGGAGGTTCACCAAAGATTTCGCCGGGATTGCAAAGTGTCACCAGATCACTGAGAAAGGAAGACAATTTAAATGGTCAGGTGAGTGAGAAAGAAGCTTTCAATATTTGAAGCAGCGAAGCACCGATACTAGCTTCCCCCATCCCTGGCAAGACATTTATTGTAAACGCAGACGCTAGCAATGTGGGTGTTGGTGCAGTATTGTGGCAATTGCACGATGGGCATGAGAAAGTGGTTGCATACTTTACAAAGTTTTAACCCGACCAGAGAAAAATTACTGCGTTACCAGGCGGGAACTCCTTGCTCTAATACTGGCGACGAAACACTTCCAGAAGTACCTGAGTGGCCAAAAGTTCATCTTGCGTACAGACCACGCTGCTCTCAAATGGTTGCTTCAGTTCAAAATTTATGAGGGCCAAGTCGCTAGATGGATAGAGCGATTGCAGGCTTATGACTTCGAGATGCAACATCGCAAAGGAAGACTGCACTGCAACGCGGACGTATTATCCCGGAGACAATGTGAGCCCAATTGCTAGCATTGCGTGAGATAAGAGGAAAGGGACGAAAATGGGAAATGCCGGACGGAAAACTTTTACCATGCAGCTTGTGGTTTCACTGTTGAAAGTCCAGGAAATTCTAGGAGAAATGCACGATGGAGTTTCTGCTGGGCACTTGGGAATCAATAAAACGCTGGAAAAGGCACGGGAACGCTTTTATTGGCTGAGTGCAAGAAAAGACGTTGAGAGCTGGTGTCGAAAGTGTACTACTTGTGCTGCAAGTAAGGGACCTAAAGTAAAATCAAGAGGTAAAATATACCAGTACAACGTTGGATCCCCCTTCGAAAGAATTGCCGTTGACATCGTTGGTCCATTTCCGGAAACTTACAGCGGCAATCGTTACATCCTTGTAATTGCCGACTACTTCAGCAAGTGGCCCGAGGCATTTGCGATCCCAAATCAAGAAGCGAAAAGCATTGTCGACCAGATAGTAGACCACTGGATGTGCAGGTTCGGAGTGCCAATGGAATTACATTCCGACCAAGGAAAAAAGTTCGAGTCGAAGAAATTCTAGGAATTATGCGGAGCAATCTGACTACAAAAGACAAGGACCATACCCCTTCACCCACAATCAGATGGAATTGTGGAACGATTTAACAAGACACTGAAGGAAAATCATTCCAAAGTAGTGGACGAGAATGAACGATAATAAAGAAACGAAATAAAAGAAATAAGAACGATATAAAAGAAATAAAGTGTTGAACTCTAAGTAGTAAAGTTGAATAACAGTGTGATTTGAATTTAAATAAGTTTCGTTTAATAAATAAAGTGTTTCATTGTGTAATTATAAAAGTGAAATTGAGTTTTATTCGACGAACCCCAGGCAAGAATATAACATTGTTATTATCAATGAACTTGGCTTGTGCATACAAACACTGTATAACAGTAGAGCTACAATGATCGTAGCGGTGGTATGCAGCAGCAGCGGCAGTATGAAGCATGGACCTGTGCGGCGCGGCACAGTAAAATTTCGAACACAATGTTGAAGCGCTCTTATATCAGATAGATATGAATGACTGAGAGTTTTCACTCCCGAGCTTTTTTTATTATTTTTTTAAAGCTCGAACACAAGTTCCATAAAATTTGCTAATTTTTCACAATTCCAATTAATTTCTCCACGTCCTTTCCTCCATTGTTTACTTTCTTTGAAGCGAACTATCAACCGTGTAGCAATGTAAACCGTGTAGCGCTGCACAAGTGAAAAATTGGCAAAATCTAACTGCCGCTGCAGCTACGTGATGCCGCTGCCGCCACACATTGTGTGCATAGTACACTGAATACATGTGTTTTAACTTTTGACAGCTCTTACTTCTGCTGCAGATGCCGCTGCAGCTACATCACTATATTCCTCAGGTAACTCGCTTCGTAAAAGGGAAATAAAGTGAGTCTAAATTTAGACTCTTCGTTATTTCGGTTGTCGCGTCATCGAACACCACATGGTGGCAGCGGTGGTATACAATCAAAAAAAATATTGTTTTTTGCGAAAAGGATATAGGAAATAAAAGTGGAAAATATTTAATAAAGTGAAATGGTGGAACCTAGTAGTATTTTCATGGTCAGAGCTCCGGAGCCTTCATATTCTCTAACCCATCTGTTTGGAAATTGTTCGTAGTTGCCAAACACAGGCATTTTACCCTATAAGTTATCACGGTTTACAAGCATTTACCTTTTATAAAGCAAAACACTTGTCGCCACTCAGCAGTAATTCTCATTATTAGCCAAATAATTTTTTCTATATTGCCTTTGCGTATACACATGTATGTATGTAACATTAAACGCTAATTTTCTTTGCCTTTGCTTAACTGCTAATGTTCTTATCTCTTGCTCTCAGTGTCACTCATGTCATAAGTGAATCTATCATATGTTTTTGCATTTTGCTTTGTGCCGCTAACTGTGCTCTCATAAATCAAACGCACTTGCATTGTAATTTAAGTTTATTCGGTCTTTTAAGCAGAAGCACGAAGCAGACAACACCTATTGTATGGTATGGTAAAATATAAATTAATTGATGTTGGAAATTGTGCTTTTTCTACTTCGCCGTCGTCTGTTATTGGGAAGTCCCCTTCTTCACTACATCGATAGTCTATTGCCTATCTATTACGTATCCAACGTAGAATTTAATCATAAATTCTAATAATTCGATGCAAAGACGCACCTTGTTTTCATCTCACCTAAACAAATCTTTCAAAAAAAAACTAAAAATTCAATCAAATTCATCTTGGTCCTCCGTAAGCCCGATTTGTTGAATCGCTTTATCAATTAAATTCGCAAACTTTATATGCTGCATCGCTTGCAGAAACCTTGGACTTTGACGTGTCTCTCGAGATTTTGCAGATAGTCTGAAACGAAATATTTCATTGCACAATCTACGATTTCGAATTTCATTCAAATTAAGAAACTGGTTGGTTGCTGCTGCACCTAGTAATCATGTCAACGAATCTATTGCAAAAAAGTTAGCTACGCAACAAGCTACTTTTTTGGTTGAACGCCAACAATCAAACTTCGTCATCGTCGGCTAGTTTGCCAAAAATAACTAAACCATCCTTTTCGGGCGCGGACTACAAGGATTAGCCAGCATTTAGGGACCTGTTTATTAGTTCGTTTGACTGCAACGCTTCATTGACGCGAACTCAAAAATTCTATTTTTTGAAGTCGTCCCTGACTTGATATGCCCTTAAGCTAATCCAGACAATTACCATCTCCGACAGTAATTATCGCACTCCACTGAATCGAAGCAATGTTGCCCCCAAATGTAAATCTGACCATGGTTTATTTAATTCCAGAGGTTCTATCGCGCTTTCTATTGACTCTCGTCGAAGTTCTGTTAAAGAGCATTCGCTATGCTTTAACTGGAGGTCACAATGCGAGCCAATGTCGCTCGAGTTTCCGATGCGAAACATGCAAAGCCAAGCACCATACGATGGTGCATCTTAATGTTGCCTCTGAACCTAAAACTATCAATTTTAATGCCGCTTCTACGCCAGCAGGGTATACTAACGGAGTAGTATCCATCAGACTAATCTCCCGTTTTGATTCGGGATTCATCAATGTTACATGCTCTGTACTCTCCAAGATTACATCCTTGCTACCACCTACTCCAATCGCAAATATACGCATCAGTCATCTGGATTCATATGAACTTGCGAATCCTAATTTCTATCAACCTGGTCCTATTGATATTGTGATTGGCGTTGATCAGGTGTTCACCGTCATCACAGGGACGTCGCTCACTCACGAATTCGGTCTTCTCAACTTAGTTCCCACAATACTCGGTTCAGTTGTAGGTGGGAATCTTCTTACAAACTCTGGTAACCTCGAATCTGACTTGAGAATACACTGTGCCCAGGTAGATAATGATTTCCACATTGAGAAGCTTTGGCGATTGGAGGAAGTAAATTTCGAGCACAACAACATCTTTAACACGTTAAAGATCTATTCGTCTCCGCTCATACCCGGCTTCCTGTTGGTCGTTTTATGGCGGAACTACCATTCAAAACCAAAAAAGGTCGATTACGGGGATTCTTTGTTGGTTGCCCTTAATCGCCTGTATGCCACTGAGCGCGGATTTTCGTCAAACACTTTTCTGCGCGACCAATACCAAGCTTTTATACAGGAATATCTTTCGCTGGGACATACGCAGGAAGTGCCTGCGATTGAAATCAACCTTCCTTCCGACAAATGCTACTATCTACCTCACCATGCCGTGTTCAAGGCAGATAGTAGCACGACAAAGACTAGAGTAGCCTTTGATGGATCTGCCCAAGCGAAGTAAATTTCGAGCACAACAACATCTTTAACACGTTAAAGATCTACTCGTCTCCGCTCATACCCGGCTTCCTGATGGTCGTTTTATGGTGGAACTACCATTCAAAACCAAAAAAGTCGATTACGGGGATTCTTTGTTGGTTGCCCTTAATCGCCTGTATGCCACTGAGCGCGGATTTTCGTCAAACACTTTTCTGCGCGACCAATACCAAGCTTTTATACAGGAATATCTTTCGCTGGGACATACGCAGGAAGTGCCTGCGATTGAAATAAACCTTCCTTCCGACAAATGCTACTATCTACCTCACCATGCCGTGTTCAAGGCAGATAGAAGCACGACAAAGACTGGAGTAGATGGATCTGCCCAAGCGCATAACTCCATCTCGTTAAACGAATCGCTTCTCGCTGGTCCCACGATTTCGAAAGATATTTTCACTATCACTCTACGCTTTCGTCGTCAAAAATATGCTACTTTGGGAGATACAGAAAAAAGGTATCGCCAGATTCGTGTGTCGCCTAAACAGGTCGACTTTCAAAGGCGCGATTCACCCAAACAGCCCGTAAAACACCTATGGCACCAAACCGGCATCTTATTTAGCTGTACGCTTTTTGAAGCAGCTAGCGTTGGATTCATCTAAAAGCCCATCCGCTAGTCACCGCTGCAGTGTTGAAAGATTCTTACATCGATGATGTTCCCCACGGAGCGGACAACATCAAAGAAGCTATAGAACTTTAACTATCAACTCCTCGATATGTTTAGATCCGGAGGTTTCAATCTGCGTAAATGGACGACAAACTGTTGGCCTCTGTTAACGACTATTCCAGCTGAACAACGTGAAATGTCTCCCATCGAATTCGAAGAATCCTCTTCTGTGAAAATCCTTTTTTTGTCCCCCTTCAAAGACCTTTTTTCTTACAGGGTGAAGTAAGATTCATCTGCTAAGTGTTCAAAACGAAGTATTCTTTCCGATGCTTCTCGTGTTTTCGACCCATAAGGATTTCTTGCCCCGTTGACCGTGGCCATGAAAAGTCTATTGCTCTGGCGGAAAAAACTAGGCTGGGATGATAGGTTTACAAGGAACTTGCTGATCGCTGGACAATTATAACGAGTCCGCCATCTAACGTTTTTGTTTTCAACTACTGCTTATTTCGTGAATGGTAACACTATTCGACAGATAATTAGCTTTATCCTTCCGCTGAACGAATATGGTTGTGTATACGCTTGAACAACGCTGGGAAATAGTGCGGCATTACTATAAAAATCATGATATCAATCGACTAAGAGAAGGTGCCGATTTTGCCCAAAAAATCATCTTTTCAGATGAAGCTCATTTTGATCTTGGTGGGTATGTAAGCAAGCAAAATTGTCCCACAAAAAATCCGCACGCATACATTGAAAAGCCGATACACCCAAAACGAGTCACTGTTTGGTGCGGACATTTGGTTTCAAGAGGACGAAGCTACATGCCACATAGCCGAAGCTACACTCGAAGTTTTGCGCCCTGTTTTTGAAGATCGCATTATCAGCCGCAGAGCTGATGTCGTTTGGCCACCTCGGAGCTGCAATTTGACACCGTTGGACTATTATTTGTGGGGTGCCGTAAAAGATAAGTGTTACGCCGACAAGTCAGAGACAATTGAAGCTTTAAAGGACAATATTCGTGAAGCCATGTTCGTGTAGGCTACTGCATGGCCAGCCGAGGCAGCCATTTGAATGTCAATTATTTTCCATTATTAACCGGAAGGATTGTTCTTTCAAATAAAAAAATAAATTTGAGAAAATATTCAGTAGTTTTTTTATAGTATTTTCAAAAAAAAAAAGTTAATTGGCGGACCCTTCACCATTATTCGCAAAGAAATGTCATACATCGGGGAAATACACATTTCTAGGACTCTGTGGATCAACAAGGCGACTCGCGAATTCCACGTATTTTGCGATGCATCACTAGATGCTTATGCGGCTGTTGAGTACTGCAGGAGTGTAGTTTGAACAGGAGCGTTAAATGTTTCCCTAGTAGCTGCCAAAAGTAGGGTAGCACCCATAAAGGTTGTGTCTCTTCCCAAACTGGAACTTTGCGGAGCCCTTCTTTCAATTCGTCTCGTCGCAAAACTTCAAATTTCCTTCCAGGAGAAAGACATCGAAGTGTTTGCATGGACGGACTCAAAAATTATGTTTCACTGGTTTTGGGCTCCAAAGACATGGTTGGTGTTTGTAGCTAATCGAACCTCTGAGATTCTTTCATCGATCTCGTTCAACATTTGGAACCACGTTCGATCAGCCTCTAACCGAGCCGACTGTGCTACGCTTGGATTTTTACCATCTTCTTTAACTTCAAATGAGCTTTGGTGGAAAGGACCTTCATGGTTGTGGCAGGATAGGGTGTGTTGGCCAGATTCAACTCCCTCTATAGAAGAGCTTCCGGCAGTGCTTGTGGAAAAAAGGAAACTCCCAAAACCGCAAGTATTCATTTCATCAATTAAAACAAATAACATATTCAAAAACTTCGTAGCTAAATCTTCTAACTGTACTTATTGTCTCAGAACTAGCGCATACATGCTACGGTTTATTTATGACTCTCGTGCTCGAAAACTCAACCACCCTCGTATTAGCAATCCCTTGTCCTCAAGTGAAATATCTGAAGCTCAAATACTTGTCACAAGAACTATACAAAATTCTCTCTCCTTTCGTCGGTAATCACTTCGTTACAAAAGGGAAACGAGATCCCTAACAAACACAAACTTTCATCACTCACTCTGTTTCTCGACACGCGCGGTATTCTTCGTGTTGGTGGCCGCGTACAAACTTCTGATTTTTCTTCCCACACAAAACATCCCATAATATTAACTTTACAAAACCCACCCCATTTCCGATTTGCTTGCAAAATATTATCATAAGCATTATTTACACGCTGGTATAACATTGATGTTAGCGATGATCAAACAGAACTTCTATATTCTTGGTTTTCGAAATGTTTTGAGTCGGATAGTGCACTTAATGTTTTAGACAACGCAAGGCTACACCAAACCAGCTAATGGGAGATCTACCAAAGGGCCGTGTTCGGTTCCAGCGTCCACTCAGTAAGGTTGGATGTGACTATGCTGGACTTATTACCCTCCGACTATCGCGCGTTACAAATCCCAGGTTCGTTTAAGCATACGTCGCCCTTTTCGTATGCTTCGTAACAAAGGGAGTCCACCTGGAGTTTGTTGGAGATCTTACGTCAAATTCGTTCCTCATGGCTCTTAATCGCTTTTGTGTCCGGCGAGGGAAGCCCTCGCAAATCTGGAGCGACAACGGAACTAACTTCCATGGTGCGAGACGTATCCTCAACGAGTACGAGTGAACAGCATCAAAATATCGTTATCGATCATCTCTCGAACGACAACATTGACTGGAAGTTTCTGCCAACTTCTGTGCCCCCCTTCGGAGGCTTGTGGGAGGCTGGCGTCAAGTCGGTTAGGTAGCATCTTAAGCGGACTATCGGTGATTCAATTTTGACGTTCGAGGAGAGTATACCCTCCTGACAAGAATTGAAGCATTGTTAAACTCGAGGCCGATGTGGCCTACCACCGAAACCGAACCAAGTGCTCTTACACCTTCACACTTTATGATCAGCGAACCTCTTTATACTATTCGTTCGATCGTCCATTCGTTCGAACTGGTATCTTTTGCAGACTTTGTTACAAGGCTTCTGGAAGCGCTGGCATCTGGAGTATCTGACTTCTCTTCAGCAGAGACAGAAATGGAAGACACCACAAGCAAACATGGCTGTAGACGACGTCGTGCTTCTAAAAGAACCAAACTTTCCGCCTTCGAAATGGATTCTCGGACTCATTACACAAGTTCACCGAGGAAAAGATTTCTATATTGCCTTTGCGTATACACATGTATGTATGTAACATCAAACGTTAATTTTCTTTGCCTTTGCTTAACTGCTGATGTTCTTATCTCTTGCTCTCATTGTCACTCATGTCATAAGTAAATCTATCATATGTTTTTGCATTTTGCTTTGTGCCGGTAACTGTGCTCTCATAAACCGAACTCACTAACATTGTAATTTAAGTTTATTCGGTCTCTTTGCATTTGGACCACGAAGCAGACAACACCTATATATGGTATGGTAAAATATAAATTAATTGATGTTGGAAATTGTGCTTTTTCTATTCGCCGTCGCCTATCATTGCGAAGTCACCTTCTTCACTACGTCGATAGCCTATTGCCTTGCTATTACGTGTCCATCGTAGAATTTAATCGAAAATTCTAATAATTCGATGCAAAGACGCACCTTGTCTTTATCTCATCTAAATAAAATCATTCGTCGTCGTCTCTAATTCACAAAAAAAACTACAGTCCATTTAATCAAATTCGCCATCGGAATGGCCCAAGTGGCAAATACGCTTTGAAAGGTTCCGCATCGCGTCGAAATTGAATGGTTGGTCAGAGGAGGAGCAGATGAAGCCACTGATATCTATTTCTTATGGTGGGATAAAATTTTTATGTCTTTTACTTTATCTGATGGAAACAAGAAAAAGTCCAATATGGTCACGGAGGCGTTTACAAAACATTTTGTTGTGAAGACTAATGTCATTTACGAGCGCACCAAATTTAATTTGCGCTCGCAATTTGATGGAGAATTGATTAAGGACTTTATCACGGACCCGGATGGTGTGAAATTTAATGTCGTGGGCATGTTTTGGGCGAAAAATTCCGAAAGCGTTAAAACCTTCGTGCATGTTATCAAAAAACTTAAAATACATTTGCTCAGTCTACTCTAAAAACAAGCGAAAAACTTCGGCTGATTATCAAGCGAATGGTTGGAAATGCTTCTCAGACCAACAATTTGCAATCGACAGTGCTAGTGGAGAAGGAGTTTCCAAAATTATTCGTAGGACTGGGAACGAATTAAGACGAGTACGAAATTAAACTTAAACCAGTGAGTAAGTGCAAGAGTTAGTCTGTGACCTTATATAACGGGTGATTTTTTAGCTGGTTTGGTTTTGGCAACAATGGTTTTGACAGCTGACGTGTGTTTAGTACCTTGTGTCACTGTCAAACAGCTTCAGTTTGGTTTGCAATTTAACCATGGATCGTCTTACAAATGAACAACGCTTGCAAATTATTGAATTTTACTGTCAAAATTCGTGCTCGGTTCGAAATGTTCATCGCGCGCTGCTTCCATTTTATGGTCGGCATTCTCGACCTTCTGAGCAGTCTATTCGGAAGATTGTGACCAAATTTCGCACCAAATTTACTTTGTTGGACATTAAACCACCAACACGTTTACGTACTGTGCGTAGTGAAGAAAATATTGCGGCCGTATCAGCTAGTGTGACAGAAGACCGCGAAATGTCGATTCGGCGCCGTTCCCAGCAGTTAGGCCTTTGTTACAGCACTACGTGGAAAATCTTGCGGAAGGATTTGGGCGTAAAGCCTTTTAAGATACAGCTGGTGCAAGAACTAAAGCCAGCCGACCTACCACAACGCCGAATTTTTGGTGAATGGGCTCTTGGAAAGCTGCCCGAGGATCCGCTTTTTTATCGAAAAATTGTGTTCAGCGATGAGGCTCATTTTTGGTTGAATGGGTACGTAAATAAGCAAAATTGCCGCATTTGGAGTGAAGATCAGCCAGAAGCATTGCAACAGCTACCAATGCATCCCGAAAAAGCCACTGTTTGGTGCGGTTTATGGGCCGGCGGCATTATTGGGCCATATTTCTTCAAAGATGATGCGAATCGCAGCGTTACTGTCAATGGTGAACGCTACCGAGCGATGATAACAAACTTTTTTTTGCCCGAAATGGAAGTTCTTGACTTGCATGATATGTGGTTTCAACAAGACGGTGCCACATGCCACACAGCACGCGAAACAATGGCGCAATTGCGAGGCGAGTTTGGTGAACAGTTAATTTCACGTTTCGGGCCGGTCAATTGGCCGTCTAGATCGTGCGATTTGACACCATTAGATTATTTTTTGTGGGGGTATGTCAAGGCTAATGTCTATAGGGACAAGCCCGATTCGATTGACGCACTTGAAGCCAACATCCATGCATTCATTCGTGAGATACCGGAAAGAGTATGCCAAAATTGGACTCAGCGGATGGGCTACCTGAGACGCAGCCGCGGTCAACATTTGCATGAAATTATCTTTAAACATTAAATTGCAAGGTTCAAACTATCGATTCAAATAAATATTTCATTAATTTTTTCGAATTTTTTGTGTTTTTTTTTTTTTAAAAAGTTCTCAACCTCTTAAAAAATCACCCGTTACCATGTAACACCAAATCTTAAAGTTTCTTGGCTCAAATTCATATATTATTTGTATAGGCCACGCCCCCAAAAGTGGGCATGGGCTTAAAATTAAAATCAATTAATTGTAATTTCGTAAGAGTCATGAGAAAATACAAAAATACGTAAAAGCGAAAATTATTTCAGCTCAAAACTTTGTATGGAGCAAACTTAGAAAATAGTAATATCTTTAATATTTGTCATAGAATTTTTTTTAGATTTTGAGTCAACTTTCCGAGAAATCGGGTCATTGTAATTTTTTGACATTTTATAAGTAACGCAAACTTTGAAAAGGTGCGTGGCTCAACCTTCCCTAATTGCAAACTATGAATTATAAGATATTTCCACAGATATTTCCAAGTTACGCTTAAATGTAAACGTAAAAATGCAATTTTTTGGACGGACGGACGGACATGGCTCATTCGATTCAGAATTCGGTCTCGATCATATGCCCTTAAGGTCTTGGGGGTCTACCATTGTTATTTCAACGTGATATAAACTATGTGACAAACTTAATATACCTCCTATCCTATGGGATAGGATATAAATAGGGTATAAAGAGAAAAATTCAATTGGTAAACCTCCTAGATGGCGTGGCATCTATTTTAAGAGTCAATTTTCAAATGCAGTTTGCTCAAAGTTTTTGCTCGAAATTGAAAAAATTTTGCTTAATATTTTCTGAAGAAAACGCTTAGTTCAACACTTCGTTAATAAACGACTTTGCGCCACGCCTACATTTGGAGGCAGAATTGAAGAAAAACATTAAATTTTCCAGAAAAACTTAATTTCGACCGGCCTTGAGCCTAATTTAGGAAAGCATGAAACAAAAAAGGTAGCAGGTTAGGTAGACGAGAATTTAGTCCAGATTTTGCTCTTATAAAGTTTTTAGCCACACCCCCTTTTAGGGGTCGATTTTTATAAAATATTGAATTTGAACCAAAAAATTGCATTTTTACGTGCATTTAAGCGTAACTTGGAAATATCTGTGGATATCTGTATACAGGGTGTTTCCAAATTCGATGCAAATATTTTGACACAAGATTTTTGGGTATATTTGAAGAAAAAAATTGTTCTACAGTATGAGCCTATCTCAAATTTTGATACCACTTATTGGGAATTTAAGAAAACACCTACTTTGAGGTACCTTGACCCATACTAACACATATATATATAAAATTGATGACTTTTTTAACTTTCGAGATATTTGCTTTTAAGTCGGATCCTTTTTCCCTGCCCATGACATTTTTTTGACTTTCAAGACACATTTCTGCGAAAAATGCGTAATAAACATATCTATAATTTTTTTTCTTGTGCACCTAACAATACTTAATAAAAATTGCTAAGACAAGTTACCCGAAAAACCCACAGATTTTATGATACTTGGGAAATTCCATAGCAGGTAAAATTATGAAAAACTCGATTCATAGTGTTCAATTCCTATTATTCTGAATAAAAATGTTTGTGTTTGGTTTATGTTTTTTTTTTTATTTCATTAAGTAATATTGAATCCATTTTGTATGCATGCTAGAGCCCGTTTTTGGATTGCGCTGTCAACGTTTATTGAGGATAACTCCTGCCTCACTTGTGACGAGGCTTGGAGAATGCGATCTTCTAAATCATTTAGAGTTGATATTTCTGTAGAATAAGCAAGTTCTTTCATTCTCCCCCATACAAAAAAATCCATAATTGTAAGGTCTGGAGATCTTGCAGGCCAGTGAACTGGTCCATTTCTTCCTATCCAACGACCAGCGTACTTATTATCCAGCCAATTCTTAACCTCGCGACCAAAGTGGGCTGGGGCTCCATCCTGTTGAAAATATGACGAAGCTCGTTGAGTTACCGGAACATCCTCCAGTAGATCTGTTAAATCATTGCGCAAAAATTCCAGATAGTTTGCAGAATTCAGTGTGGGAGGCAGTTTGAAGGGACCGATTAAGTTGTTTCCAATAACACCTGCCCACAAATTGACGCTAAATCTGTGTTGAAATGATGACTATCTTTTTGTGTGTGGGTTTTCCGCAGCCCATGTGTGTAGATTGTGAAAATTTGTAGTCCCATCTCTAGTAAATTGAGATTCGTCCGTCCATAGGATTCTGTTTATAAAACCGTTGTCAACCAAGTTCCGCTCTAACAACCAGTTGCAAAACTCAAGTCTCGGCTCCAAATCACTCGGAAGCAGTTCCTGCACAGGTGTATGGTGGTATGGATACAAGTTTTCCGTATGCAGGAGACGAACAATTTTATGTGTTGAAACATTAAATCGCAAGGATAAGCGCCTGATGCTGATTGATGGATCATTGGCAACCGCTTCCAGTATTCTTTCATCAACTGCAATTCTTTCTGGTGAAGCTCCTACGTTAGGTCGTCTTGTTGAAACAGATCCCGTTTCCCGAAGTCTTCGAAACGAATTTGTAAATACGCGGGGATTAGGTACTCTTCGGTTAGGATAAAGCTGATGGTATCTTTGTTGTGCTCTTATGGAACTTCCGTTGCACATCCCATAAACGTAGATAATATCGGCGTATTCTTCGTTTGTAAAAGATGCCATTTCAAGTAGGGTTTCTTAGCAACTGTTGTGTCACCTCGGCTTTAAAAATGACTTTGATGGATTTAATTTTGTTTTCTAACCTTTTATACAATTTACATTAGGTAAATTCCAACTAGGCGACCAACCTCAAACTTAATCCTTTTTGGGATTTAACAGAAAAATGATAGGGAAATTACCTTTTTATCAGGTAGTCTAATAAAAATGCATGCTCTAAAACACGTAAGTTATTCATACATAGTCAAAAAATCGTTCTTGTTGTCAATCGCGGTTATGAAAGTAGGTAACAAATCATATTTCCACCTTATACCTGTCGCGGCTTCGTGAAACGAGTTTTTCATAATTTTACCTGCTATGGAATTTCCCAAGTATCATAAAATCTGTGGGTTTTTCGGGTAACTTGTCTTAGCAATTTTTATTAAGTATTGTTAGGTGCACTAGAAAAAAAAATTATAGATATGTTTATTACGCATTTTTCGCAGAAATGTGTCTTGAAAGTCAAAAAAATGTCATGGGCAGGGAAAAAGGATCTGACTTAAAAGCAAATATCTCGAAAGTTAAAAAAGTCATCAATTTTATTTTATGCAGTTAAAAGGAGTACTATTTCTCCTAAAATTAAAGTCCTAAATGAAGTACCTGTTGTATGTGTTAGCGGAGATATTTGTGTTAGTATGGGTCAAGGTACCTCAAAGTAGGTGTTTTATAATAATAAGTGGTATCAAAATTTGAGATAGGCGCATGCTGTAAAACAATTTTTTTCTTCAAATATACCCAAGAATCTTGTGTCAAAATATTTGCATCGAATTTGGAAACACCCTGTATATAAAAATTAATTCTTGTATTATTGTTTGTTCATCATTCATCAGATTGCAATGAAATTTTGCTGAGCGGCTGTTTGCATACTAGACGTAATAGTTAAAAAATAAATAAATTGCAAAGGTTAATGCATCAAATGAATGGTTAACGCTTTATAGATTGCTCATTTTTGACGATTTTGGGATTGATCAATTTGTATTGGCCCAAGGAAAGACTTTGGCCCATAAATAAAATTTCCAGAATTTCCAATGCAACTTGCGCGCATTCACTCTGTTTGAGATATTTTAATTTAATCAAATCAAAATATCAAAAAATAAATAAAATCTGTAAAAAAAGTTTGCCTTTGGAGGCCACAGTGTTTGGGTGGTACCAATTCGAGGATTTTAAAGATTTCATTCCTCTATTTCGCGGGGCTTAGCCGATAAAGAGGGTTGAAAGGTTCTTTTTTAAACTACTTATTAAAAGTATTATCCATTTCAGTTCGAGTTGAAAATTCAAAGTTTGGGCAGGATAACGTATGTTGGGTCAGCTAGGGTGGGTGTCAGCTGTCTGGCAGGCGCCTGTGGCCATGTACGGATATGTGAAAGTTGCACTCTTTTTTACCTTTTTCCCTTTAAATTATAAACTAATCGAGACCGACAATTTTTAATAGCATATTCGGAATCGGGACACCCAAATCCATATATGTATAAGAATAAAAAATCCAACAAATTCCACTCTGACCTACAGTAAACTTAGTGCCATAATAAATTTATTACGATAAATTTACAAAACAAACAGTTCTCCAACATATTTGTTTTAAATAGTAGCTAAGTTCAAAAAGTTAAGGTTTTTAATTTTAAGGACCCCTAAGACCTTTTAAAGATATTGTTGAGACATCAACAAAAATAGCTTCGGTCAACAAAATAATCGATCGAAGCGTCAACCGAAGCTTGCCCTCCAATATAGGTAGCAGGGCAATAACCCTACCCTACTACAAAAGTGAAATGTGCAAGATGGGTAGAATTACACCTGCCTACGTTAGTTTAATTGCGCTGTCATCTAGTTCCCACATAAATTTTGTAAATATCATATTACTTGCACTTAGTTATTAGTTTACGTTAGCATAAATTGTATATAAATAGGTAGAACAAATAAATTTATTGGCATTCATTGTCAGCCACCAATCGAACAAGCCTTTTTGTGTGTGATCTTGGTTTTGCGTTGAGTCAAACGCGTTGAGTTTATAAAATCGAAGTGTTCGATTTTTCATGGTCCTTCGAGCCGGATATTTTAATCGAGTGAGTTTGAGTGAGTTAAATTAGAGTCAGTGTTAGTTGTTGGTAGGAGGCCAGCAGTTTAAAATAAAGAAAACTGTTTTGAATCTTTAAAAGGAACTAAGTGAAAAAAAAAATGAGTGAAATTAATGAAATTGCATTAAGGCAAACCGCAATTACCGAAGAAGTACACAGATTGTGGACCAACTTCAAGAAGGATGGACCAACCCGATACTCTGTGGAGTACTTTGTGCAGAGATTGGAACGACTTGAGCAGTATTGGGTAATTTTCCAGAAAAACAATCATCTGTTGGAAGATCTTAAGTCTGCGAATCCACAACATGAGTTTTTCACGAAGATGGACTTCAATCAATTGAAGGAAAAGTATCTCGAGATCAAGGATACGCTTAATAAAAAACTTGATGAGGAAAGAAAAAAAATCCAACCGTTGTTTGAGTTACCAACCGGCACAGAAAACAACGTTGCCAACAGCAGCCGCCTCAAATGATGAAGGGAGGAAGAAAGAAGAGACGCTGGACAACAACGTGTGCCCAACGAAGTTCAAGAAGTTAAATCTTATAAAGAAGAATTTTCAACGAATAATCCAAAACGTGGACTTCAATCAAACTCCAGTTTACTATGGGTTCAAATTGGATCGGTTAAGAGATTGCTGGGCAAAACTAACAGCTATAAACGAGGAAATTATGTTGTCACTTGAAGATGCTGATTACAATGTGGACTACGTAGCAAAATTGTGAGAAGCAGAGAAAAGAGGCCAACAGGAGGCAGTACCAGCATCAACTAGAATGCACCATGAAATTTAACTTCCGGCCATAAGTATACCAGAATTCAGTGGAAAATATGAAGAGTGGACGTCATTCTGGGAACTATTTGAGCGCTTAGTTCACCAGAACAGATCTTTGAGCGATGTCGAACGAATCCAGTATTTGAAAAGCAGTTTAAGGGGTGAAGCAGCAAGGATCGTAAATCATCTGTCACCGACATCGAACAATTATAAAACGGCGATAGAACTGCTAACAAAACGATTTCAGAATCCAGCTGCACTGGTCAACAAGCATATACAAAATTTACTTGCTTTGAAGCCAGTTCGATTTGAAAACGCGTTCGATTTGAAAAATCTTATGGACACGGCAAGGGAAATTTTGTACGGCATTAATAATCTGGGAGTCGACGTAAAGTCCTGGGATCCATTGGTTATCCAGCTTTTGTATCCAAAGCTTGACGCCGATTCTAAAAAGTTGTATCAACAATCAAGAGGAAGTTCAACAGAAATTCCAAAGTTAAGTGAATTTTTCGATTTCATTGAAGGGAGATTCCGAGGATTAGAAGACAGTAGCCAAAATAACCGTGAGCATCAACAACAGACACAGAAACCAGTATTTACTAAAACGCATTTGACTACAGTTAGTCAGTTAAAGTGTGTAGCATGCAACGAGTCCCATCAATTGTTCCAATGCAAAAGGTTCTTAAGTATGAGCCCAAAAAGTCGATCAGAAGTTACTCAAAAATCCGGACTATGCTTTAATTGTTTACGCGATGGACATGCAGCGAAGGAATGTCCTTCAAGGAAGGGATGCCGAACATGTGGCAATCAACATCATTCCTTACTTCACTTTCCACGAGCTGAGACTGCGTCAACAACAATGCAATCTTCAGATGAGATACCATCAACAACAACTGGGTGCGCTACCGCTTGCACGAAGAAGAGGATAGTTTTACTATCTACAGCCATGGTGAACATCTGTGTTAGAGGACAAGTGAAACCAGTGCGAGCTTTAATTGATCAAGGATCCCAACCTTGCATCGTAACGGAAACCTTAGCTCGACAGTTGAAGATACCACTAACCAAATACAAGTCAACGGTAAATGGAATCAACGGTCATGTGACCCCAATCATCTCAGTATGTAATTTCAACATTCAATCGATTCACGATGAAAGGGTCAACCTTATGGTAGAAGCTTTAGTTATGCCCTCTATCACATCCAAAATGCCAGGGCAACAATTTACACCCAGCAAATGGCCACATATTCAAGGTTTGAGGTTGGCGGATCCATGGTACACAGAACCGAAGGATATCGAGCTGCTTATCGGGTCAGACATTCTACCACAATTTCTTACGGAGGGATTAGTAAAAGGGCCTGTTAACACTCCAATGGCCCAAAACTCGATTTGTGGTTGGATTCTATCCGGGCCTGTGGTGATTTCAACAACAGGGCACCAGGTGCATGCAAGCATTGTCACCTCGTGCGTCAGTGTGTGCAGTGAAGATGAAGGACTAAAAAAGTTTTGGGAACTTGAAGAAGTACCCGATGTAAGCTTCAAATTTGTAGAAGAAGAAATGTGTGAGACCCACTACAAAATGACACACAGAAGAGATAAAGCAGGACGGTACATTGTTAAATTACCATTATTAAAGGATCGTACTGTTTTGGGAGATTCACGCAGAATGGCACGAAAGCGTCTGTTTTTGCTAGAACAAAGATTCGCGAAAAATGAGAAGTTACGGCAAGAATATTTTTTTTTTTTTTTTTTTTTTTTTTCCGTGGGTAGGAAAAACCTTCATAGGCACTACGAGGACCGGCCGCGCGTGCTCATAGTAGTGTGAGATTCTTACTCACTAAAAAACCTCCCATTTTCCGTCAGACTACGACTAAGTTTCCTTAACAAGTAGTTCAAGCTTCTGTAATAATCGCGTGTGGCAGGCTGCCTTCCAACGAAGGCACCTACAATACCGTCAATTTATGCGGTTTCATCTTATGCTGCTAGATCTAACGGTCTCATTCGTTGTAGTCGGCGCGTAAGATTTGTCTGATCCAAAGTTCGGATAATATCATTGTTGCAGTGTCCGCGAAGACGAGTACTAAGTTTGCGAGCAAAGTTTGTTACCTCGTCAGACACGGTTGCGATTCCTAGATCTCGGTGTAGATCGCTATTTCTTATATACCATGGAGCATTAACGATTGCTCTGAGTGTCTTATTTTGAAAAGTTTCTAAAATAGATATATTGCTTGGTTTAGTACAACCCCAAAGTTGTATACCGTACGTCCAAGATGGTTTTAGCACTTGCTTATACAAAAGCAGTTTGTTATATATGCTTAGTTTCGAAAATCTTCCGATAAGCCAATTCATTTCTCTTAACTTGATTTCGAGCTCGTCGCGTTTCTTTTTAACGTGCGGCTTCCATTTAAGTTTTGCGTCTAGAGTCATTCCTAGATATTTCGCTTCATTTGAGTACGGGATTTGTACCGAGTTAATGAATAAAGGTTTGTTGTTTATCTTTTTGTAAGTAAAGTTAACATGCGTTGATTTTGTCTCGTTAAGGACAACTCGCCAGCTCTTCGTCCAGTCGCATATTTTGTCTAAAGCGCGCTGGAGTTTCCCTGTTGATAATTCAACTGTCGTATCAATAGCGAGAATAGCAGTGTCATCTGCGAACGTAGCTAAAGTTGTTCCCTCATCGTGGGGTATGTCTCTTGTATAGAGCAAAAATAATACTGGGCCGAGAACGCTTCCTTGCGGGACACCGGCATTTATCTCTTTGAATTCCGAGTACTCATTTTCGTACCTTACGCGAAATATTCTGTCTTTAAGGTAAGACTCTAAGATTCTATAGAGTTTTTCTGGTAAGCATAGCCTTAATTTGTACTTCAGGCCTTCGTGCCACACCTTATCGAAGGCTTGCGATACGTCGAGAAAAGCGCTAGTACATATCTTTTTCGCTTCCAGAGCTTTTTCGATTTCGTTTGTTATACGATAGACCTGGTCGATTGTTGAATGTTTTTTTCTAAATCCGAATTGGTGATCCGGAATCAATCGTCTTTCTTCAATGATTGGTTGCAACCTTTTAAGCAACAGTTTCTCGAACACCTTAGCTATTATCGGCAGTAGCGAAATAGGTCTGTATGACTTTTTGTCGTTTGGACATTTTCCTGGTTTCCGAACCATTATGACCTCGGCCACTTTCCATTGCCTTGGAACGTATAAAACTCTCATGGAAGCGTTAATGATATAGAGTATCTTGACCAAAGCTTTTTTCGGTAGCTCCTTTAGAATTTCGCTAGTAATTAAGTTGTAGCCAGGGGCTTTGTTGTTTTTCAGATTATTTATCGTTTGACGAAGTTCAGCCAATGACACGGTTTTTATTCTATAATTATCTTGTACCGCATAAGGATTGAGCTCCTCGACCAACGGTTCCCCGTCAAACGGTTTGAATGTTTCTTCTAGGTAATCTGCAAATAAATCCGCTTTTTCTTTGTCTTCTCTTGCCCATTCGCCGTTGGCTTTTCTTAATGGCGCAGAGTGTGCTATAGGCTTCTTAACGGACTTGACTGCTTTCCAAAGAGAGTAGTTCGAACCTTTATCGGCAGTCAAACTTTCGAGGTAAGCAGTAGTCTCGCGACTTTTAAAATCTTGAAGTTCGTGCTTCAGTTTGTTAGAAAGGTGGTTCAAGATTGTCTTATCCGGGGGTGCTCGCGAACGTTGCCATCTCTTGCGCGCTCTCCTCTTTTCGCATATTAGTTCTTCTATTTCTCGCGGATATAATGTTCCGCTGTTGCATAATTCGGACCTCCGAAAAGAAGTGTTATTCCACGCAGCGCTCTGAATAACTCTCACGAGTTTGTCTAATTCGTCTTCTATTTCAAGTGGCGTTTTGAGCGGTACATTTAAAGCTATGTTTTCTTTGCAGTATTTTCTAAAGCCGTCCCAGTCGGTGTTGTTGTTAGTTAATCTAGGCGCTCTATTCTTTTTCGCTAGGCTTCCGCCGATTTTCAAAAGAACTGCCGAGTGATCTGAACAGAGATCAAAGCGTTCTTCTACGTTCGTAAGGTAACGAGGTACCCCCTTGGCGATAAAGAAGTCGACGAGATCAGGTATTTTATTTCTGTCGGTTGGCCAATATGTTGGCTTTCCCGTCGATAAGAAGATCACGCCGCGTTTTGTACTTGCTTTAAAGAGGGCTCTGCCTCTTGTTGAATTGCACCGTGAGCCCCAAAAAGTATTTTTCGCGTTAAAGTCCCCGCCGATGAGTGCTTTATGCAGTCTTTAATGTAGAGAGAGGATCCACCTCTCGAATTTTCTGAAGGATGGTGCGCGTGATAGTCAATGTAACCTTTTATTTTGCGTGCTGAACCCTTTTTAAAGTGGGTTTCCGAAATCAGGCATATGTCTACATTATTCTTCCGTAGGAATACTTCTAGTTCGTCAATTTTTTGCAAAAGGCCGTTTGCATTCCATGTAATTATTTTGATTGACTTTCCCATATCAGAAAGCAAGAATATACTAAATTTATTGACGAATATATCTCTCTCGGCCACATGGAGGAAGCACCTCAGGACGGATCACAAAAATCATATTATCTTCCACATCATGCAGTTATGAAGGAGCACAATACTTCTACCAATCTGAGAGTAGTATTCGACGCTTCAGCGAAAACGACATCTGGAGAATCGCTGAACAGCATTATGATGACAGGACCCACTATTCAAAGGGATTTGTCCCTCCTGCTACTTCAGTGGAGGTCATATTCCTACGTATTCACGGCCGACGTCGAGAAGATGTATCGGCAAATTTTGGTCGATCAGGAGGATCAAAACTTGCAGCGCATTTTGTGGAGAAAAAATGATTGTGGCCCGATCAAAGAATATGTTCTAAAAACTGTCACATACGGAACAGCATCGGCACCATATCTGGCCATAAAAACTTTGTGTCAATTGGCTGAGGAGGAGAAACATAGCTATCCCTTGGCAAGCAAAGCAGTACTTGAGGGATTTTACGTAGACGACTGTCTTGGAGGTGCCAGCTCACTTAAGGATTGTAAAGAGTTACAACAACAGCTTACAAAACTTCTTCAGGATGGTGGATTCAATTTGCGCAAATGAACATCAAACAGTTCGGAGTTTCTTACCATCTAGAGGTTCAGCTGATAAGAGGAGCACAACAAAGCTTTGCCAAGGAGAAAGATCAGTTAATAAAAGGCAATGCATTAAAATCAAGCAGCAAAATATCATCTCTCAACCCGTTCGTTGATGCAAATGGAATATTGCGAGTAGGAGGGCGCTTAAAACACGCAAATCTATCTACTGACCAGAAACATCCGATGATCTTACCTTCATCGCACCCACTTACGAAACTAATTGTCAAGCAAACTCACATTGACACACTTCATGGTGGCGTAAGATTGGCCTTGAACCACATCAGAAGGAAGTTTTGGATCATTCGAGGAACCATCACCGTCAAGGCAATCATAAATCAATGCGTAAAGTGTTTCCGATTCAAGGTCAAGGAGACTAGTCAACTGATGGGTCAGCTTCCTGATGCGAGAGTGAACTTTTCACGGCCATTTACTCACTGTGGAGTAGACTACGCCGGTCCTATCAACATAAGATGTTCCCAACTGCGAGGTGTAAGGTCACACAAGGCCTACATAGCAATTTTTGTGTGCATGGCTACAAAGGCAATACACATTGAGCTAACATCGGATTTGACTACAGACGGATTCATGGCAGCATTGCGACGAATGATCAGCAGGAGAGGAGCCGTCAACCAGTTGTACAGCGATAATGGAACAAACTTTGTAGGAGCGAAAAATGTCATCGACGCATTACAGTCAAAGTTAACAAACAACGGCATCAAGTGGCACTTCATCCCGCCTGGGGCTCCACACTTTGGTGGACTGTGGGAAGCTGGCGTAAAATCCATGAAATACCACCTCAATCGTGTCATAGGAGAGCAAACACTAACGTATGAAGAAATGAACACAATACTCATACAAATAGAAGGATGTCTAAATTCCAGACCACTTTGTCCATTAACAAGCAATATTGAAGATCTTGATGCAATAACACCTGGCCATTTTATCATCGGAGCACCATTGATAGCGCCACAGCATGACCTGATTCTTGATAGACTAACATTAAAAGGTGGAAACTCGTTCAAAAAATCAAGCACGATCTGTGCAACCGCTGGTACGAGGATTATGTGACCAAAATGCAACAGAGATACAAGTGGAAGCAGCCACAGAAAAATATAGAGATTGGTCAACTAGTGTTGTTAAAAAAGAGCTGTTTACACCATCAAAATGGCCGTTAGGAAAAATAATCGAGGTACATAAAGGGACTGATGAGTTGACAAGAGTTGTAACGGTCAAGACAGAGAAGGGGATATTCAAGAGACCTATATCCAAAGTGTGTGTGCTTCCAACTGAGGACAACATCGTGAAGCAACAGACAACCCCCACTGAAGCAGCAGAAAAATCAGCAGCGAAGGCATCTGCAGCATTCCCCCACGTGAAGCGAAAGCATCAGTTGCGTAAGCCCCGAAGGAATCTTAAAGATAATGCTAAAAAGTCAGACACTAAACCATCAACGATGTCAATCGCCTTACTCGTTCTATCGCTTGGTGCACTAGTTATGCCGGCGTCAGCTGAATACAGCATTGCCTACCCAGACGCTGGACTATTTGTGGAATAGATAGGCACAGCCGAGATCCAACGAGGTGTTTTACGAACTAGCGTCCGTTTTCCAATCATGGACATCGAACGGGATCAAGTTGATGTGAACAGAACCAGGGATCAACTGACTGAATTGTGTAACAGAGCGGCATCAATTACGAAAGAAAGTCAGTGTGAGGAATTGCATCATCATATGGAAGAGGAATAGAAAAGTGTAAACTCAATTTTGAACAGACTCCAAGTAACACATTTGCATCGGAAAAACGCGGACTATTAGGTACTGTTCTCAATTCACTATTTGGAGTAAATGATAAAGTTTACCATGACATCGAAATCGTGGACGCCAATCAGAAGGAACTTATCAAAAGTGCAAGTCGAAATACGAAGATCATGCTATCCACCATGAAACGGAAGCTCGAATCAGCAAGCAAATTAACAACTTCACTAAAAAGTTGAACGCTGGCTTGATAGAGATCAATAAAATGGAGTCCTGGTACAGAGTTGTTGATTAAAATAAGATCAATTTACATGTGACGAATGCTTATCTCATTGCTCTCAGTTACATGCGAGAAATCGAGACGAAGTACAACAAGCTGTTGAACGCGTATCTCAAACGAAGTCATTTGTTTGAATTCTTGTCACACAAAAGTCTCGAAACAATAATCACCAAGTGTGCAGAGAAACTTGTACCAGACATGAAGATACTACCGGATCCAATGGACAAACTGGAGATGTCCCCTACAACAACGGAAATTCTAGTGACAGGCTATTTTATGATCAGTGATGCTGATGAATACGAGCTGATTCAACCTAATACGGTTCCAGAGATGATTGGCGAGAAGACATTTCGAGAAGTGAAGATACAGCGGACAGTGTTGGGAGTAAACTACAATTTACAACGGTACTTTGAAATGCCACTAGAAGATATAACTCGAGCACCAAAACTCAACGAAACGACATTTATTCTCCGACCATCGATATTTTCTGGCATCGAATACAGCGAGGATTGCATTGTCCAGCAGTTGTACAAAAAATCACATATAAGCAGTGTCCAACTAGAATACTAAAATTGTCACATGCCATTTGGAAGGAACTGTGGACTCGCAACTCATGGATGTTCGTTTCACCAGAGCAAACATCCATATTCATAAACTGTGGACCAGTTCGAGAGGAAGTTATCATAAACGGTACGGGCATCATTCATCTAACCCCAGACTGCGTTATTCAGTCCAGATTCATACGATTGGAAGCGAAGTTGTTCCAGGAGACGAGAGTTGTGATGCATTTCACTAAGCGGATTTGAACACATCGTTTTGAACACATCAATATCAATCCAGACACCAATCTATTTGGCGAACGAAACCGTAATTCCGTGGAATAAAGATCTGATGGATGTGATCACGGTAAATGAACGAGAGGCAGCCGAGGTACTAAATCAGCTGCACGAAAACAACTGGAAGGCCATAAGACGACAACAATATTGGACTATTGGGTTCTGTGCAATTTTTGCAGCTGCAATGGTCGCAATATGTCTCTTGGCTGTTTTACTGAAATACGGCAAGTGTCAAGCTAGAAAAAATCATCCTATCAACATTGAGCTGAAACAAGACAAGAGCACTGAAGACAAGCAATTCGAGATTGGTTGGAACTCATCTGTGGAGGAGGCAAAATGTTGAGACATCAACAAAAATAGCTTCGGTCAACAAAATAATCGATCGAAGCGTCAACCGAAGCTTGCCCTCCAATATAGGTAGCAGGGCAATAACCCTACCCTACTAAAAAAGTGAAATGTGCAAGATGGGTAGAATTACACCTGCCTACGTTAGTTTAATTGCGCTGTCATCTAGTTCCCACATAAATTTTGTAAATATCATATTACTTGCACTTAGTTATTAGTTTACGTTAGCATAAATTGTATATGAATAGGTAGAACAAATAAATTTATTGGCATTCATTGTCAGCAACCAATCGAACAAGCCTTTTTGTGTGTGATCTTGGTTTTGCGTTGAGTCAAACGCGTTGAGTTTATAAAATCGAAGTGGTCGATTTTTCAGATATGAATGGGACCGACAGGAGAATCGATTAAGCCATGTCCGTCCGTCCGTCCGTATGTAAACAACTTTTAGGCCTTACATTTTAAGGCAGAGAGCTGAAATTTTGTATGTTGGTTGAAAGTCCAGTCCTTCAGATCAAGTTTGAAAATAAGCTGAATCCGCCCACAGACACGCCCACAACAGGCATGTATGTGCGACCATCTCTAATTTCAAAAAATACATTTTGCAAATTTTAGCTATGTTACAATGGCGCTAGCGCATTTATTTTTGGTACATAAAATTGCCTTATAATTGTCTTTAAGGTAACCAAAAAATTTTAGCTTTTTCATTGACCACGCCCACTTTTTAAGGGATTTTAGCTTAAAATGACTGTTTTTCAATAAATATATATGAAATTTGACAAAAAATTATATGACAAAAGCTGTACATATTAGCGTTTTCTAACTTTTATGTATATATTGTGTATGCCTCCACCCACTTTTGTAGGCGTGGCGTTAAAAACAGTGATTTTTTTAGTTAAAGCGGAGGAGTTTTAGGCCGAAATGTATGCAACCACCTAGTATAAAGCATTCAAGAGTTATATTTCTATATCCCGCCCACTTTTTGGAGGCGTGACAGTTTTCTTTTTGGTATTGTCGGGTATTTTGCAATCCGTCGTAGATGGATTGAAGCTTTTGCATACCCACTGTTGCAATTTCCCACTTGTTTTTTTTTGAAAATGGGTTAGTCACACTTTTTGTTTTTTTCCAAAATATAAAAGTTGTGCTGCGATGTGCTCGAGATGTGTTGCTATGTGCCGTAATGCAAAAAAAAAATCGTTTATATGTAGTTTTTACGGATGGACACTTCTTAAAAAAAATTTAGCGACATTCTTTGTTTTTTGTTATTTTGTTCCCAACATGAAACTTTTTCCGGTAGTTTGCTTTTCATAAGTTAAAGAGTTTTCTATGAAGAAGGATAAATCCAATTTTTTTTTTAAACAATATCTTTGCTCTTATGTTCTCGAGCTAATGCAACTGCACGTAAACACCAAAAAATGTGTTGTACTAAACACCTGTTGCATAAACCATCATAGATCACAGAAACAAATTTAAAGAAACTCGAAAAATTTATCAACCGCCAACAAGGAGAAAAAAATCTTAAATCAATTTAAGCTATGCGCCTACCCCAACAACGTCGATGAAATTAAACTGGGACTGCGTATGTACGATAAAAGTAAACGTGAACAAATCGGAAGTGATGGTTGTTACCCGAACTCCTGTGCAGTGTACCCTGCACATAAATGGAGTTCCATTAAAACAGGTAGAGAAGTTGGAGCTGGAGCAATTGTTAAGGAACTGCGCTGGCCGGTCATCAGGAAAGCTGAGTTTGGAGTGAAAGCAAAGATTTCAGTTTTTAATTTAGTGTTCGTTGCAACCCTCATCTATGGTCATGAAATTTGGGTAATGACCAAAAGAATTAGATCGCGGGTACAAGCTGCCGAAATAAGATTTTTGAGGTGCGTTGCTGGGGAAACGTCAGTATTTGTGGGGATCTTAATGTTGAGCAACTACTTCTCCGAGTGGAGCGATCGATTCTTCGATGTTTTGGACACGTTGTTCGCATGCCCCCTGACAGACTTCCCGGACAGGTCATGATAGCCGAGATGCAAGCGCATCGCCCCCCTGGTAGGCCTTGAAACAGGTGGTGGGATCAGGCTAAGAACCTTTTTGAGTCCCGCCTGGGGATTGCGCCGGAGTCTCTTGAGTTGGTGGCGGCGGATAGAGAACAATGGAAATACCATTTAGCCACCCCCACTCCGCTGGGTGGAAATAATACTCATTTCCACCCATCATAATCCTGATCCTGCTTAAGTCAAAGTCACACATTTTGCTTTTTCGTTCAACAAAAAAAGTTTTGTTGGGGAAACAAACAAAAGGAATATAAATATATTAGTTAATCAGACTCTTTTTTCAAAATGCTAGCGAAACCTTTCGTTTTTCCCCAATGTGCGCTGCTATGCAACGCAACTATGCAAATTATTTTATTCTGATAAAATTATGATTTTAATTTGATTTACAACATAAATCAACAAAAGGCCTGCACCTACCTCAACCTTACTAAAATTTAATTACAGTATATACCTACGTACATAAGTACCTACCTACATTATTTACAAATTTGCTTAACTTTTTCTTTAGGTATTGCCGATGTATCTAATTCCAATACCAATACGATGTTTTGGACTTGTTGTTCGCATGCCCCTGACAGACTTTCCAGACAGGTCATGTTAGCCGAGATGCGAGCGCGTCGCCCCCCTGGTAGACCTTGAAACAGGTGGTGGGATCAGGTTAAGAATCTTTTTGAGTTCCGCCTGGGGATTGCGCCGGAGTCTCTTGAGTTGGTGGCGGAGGATAGAGAACAATGGAAATACCATTTAGCCACCCCCACTCCGCTGGGTGGAAATAATACTCATTACCACCCATCATAATCCTGATCCTGCTTAAGTCAAAGTTTTGTTGGGGAAACAAACAAAAGGAATATAAATATATTAGTTAATCAGACTCTTTTTTCAAAATGCTAGCGATACCTTTTGTTTTTCCCCAATGTGCGCTGCTATGCAACGCAACTATGCAAATTATTTTATTCTGATAAAATTATGATTTTAATTTGATTTACAACATAAATCAACAAAAGACCTGCACCTACCTCAACCTTACTAAAATTTAATTACAGTATATACCTACGTACATAAGTACCTACCTACATTATTTACAAATTTGCTTTACTTTTTCTTTAGGCATTGCCGATGTATCTAATTCCAATACCAACGATTGAACAAACATAGTGTTCTTTTGCATTATGCAGATAGACCCCACGGGCATCATAATAATGTAATTATGTTTTTGCCTTTCGCTTTTATGGGCCATTAGTGCACTGCTTTTTTTCTTTGTTTCACACAAGGCAATATAACATACGCAAAGAATTAAATTGGGCACCAACTTACTTAGGTACAAGTGCGTATGCTAAAGAGGGTACGAACTATGATATGGCATATGACTCTACGCGTTGTCTTCGTGGCGGCAATCACGCGAAGCAGAGCAGCAATAATGTCAAATTTTAAAGTTTAGAGTAAAGTTTTCGGTTAAATTATTTAAGCTACTTTGATAATATGAAAGAATCTATACTGACTGCATTTCCACCGCAAAAAAAAATGCTGTGGAGCTACAAAAATAGAAGATAAAGATTTTGGAGCACTTCCTTTTGTAGACAGAAAGGTATTTAGGTCAAAACCAGACTACAACTTTCAACACAATCCCATCAACACTTGAAATGTCTAAAACAAAACATTATTTGCTAGCCGGCGCGATTGCAGCCTATACTGAAAGCTTTGAACTGAACTTACCGAGGTTGACCGCATTATATTCCAATTTGGGACTATTAGCTTCAATTTGACGATCTATCGGTAAAAGGTTCATTGCATGGTCTAACTAGTAAATATGCACATTTATGTATGTCTTACATTTTTTCTTAAAATTTTTATTTTTACATGTCTTAAAATAAAATATTTCTTGCAACGTCCATAATAAAAAATGAAACATAGCAAATTTTTAAAAGCTTTATGTTTCATATTGCTTGGAAAATGCTTTCTATTGTAAGAAGTAAATAATTTGGCTTAAATTAATCATAATTTAGCTTAAGATTGTCCTTGAAGGCAGTTCAAAATTTATTTGTTGTATGTATAGGTCTCCCAATGACTGTAATTCTAGAATTCTTTTTGATCACTTATCTGAAAAAGTTGACTGGTTACAAATCAATCATCCTTCAGCTGAGATCATTATTCTTGAAGATTTCAATGCACATAAACCAATTGGCTTCGGTTTTCTAACATTACAGATGAAACTGGTAGACTAGCCGAAGTTTTTCCAACACGATGTTTAATCGACTCTACAGATTTCGAAAACACTTCGGATTTGTTCCTTACATCTGAGCCTGATTATAATATAAATATTTCTGCCCCCTTAGGAAACTCTGACCATGTTCTTATTCCTGCAATTCATCTACTTATTCCATCAGTACCAGAACATCGGAATACTAGTCGCTTAATCTGGAACTTTAATGCTGCTAACTGGGATGACCTTCGTGACTTTTTTTCATCTTTTCCTTGGTCAGAGGTTTGTTTTAATGGTTCTAATGTTGATACTTGTGCTGAATCTGTTACTGAAATTATTCTTGTCCCCACAATGTAAAAAGACTGGGATCAAATAAACCAATAGAAATTGCGAACGTGCAACAACTGCCAAAAATAGAGCTTTCAGACAATGGCGTCTTAGTCCTACAGAAGCAAGCAAAAATAATTATGTTACAATCAGAAATAGATGCAATGAAGTAAAAAACGATTCAAAGAGAATTTTTAATGAAAGAGTTACAAATAAACTCATCGACTGTCCACGGATTACGACCTTTCTGGTCAATGGCTTAAGTTATAAATAACAATTTTTGTTTTTCTTCTTTCCCTCCTTTAGTTAAAGAAGATGGTTCGCTTGCTACATCTCCTCGCGAAACGGCTGATTTATTCGTTACCTTATTTGCTCAGAACTCAAATATAGATCCTGGTTATTTATAGCCTCTTACAATCCCGGTAGTCAAAACAAATATGCACAATATCCGTCCAAGACTTGTTGGGAAAATACAAAAAAAAATAAATTCTAATAAAGCTACAGGTCCTGATGGCCTACTAGCTATTGTACTCAAAAAATGTGCACCTGAACTATCTCCAGTACTTTGTAAATTATTTACTTTACTATTACTGGGCATATGAACCCAAAAGAAATTTCCATCTTCTTGGAAAAAAGCTAGAGTTCAACCAGTACCAAAAATGGGTAAGAAATGTCTGCCACAGAACTATCGGCCTATAGCTCTGTTATCTATTCTATCTTAAGTTATGGAAAACGCTGTTAGTATAGAAATTTTTAAATATTTAGAGAGACATACCCTTTTAAGCGATCATCAGTATGGTTTTCGTAATAAACGTTCAACTGGAGAACTGCTACTCACATTTGGACAAAATCTTTTGAGAAACATGGTGAATCTAGAGCTGTTCCTCTCGATATTTGCAAGGCATTCGACCGTGTGTGGGATAGAGCTCTTATATCTAAACTTGTGTCTTACGGTTTCCCGCGACAACTTTGTGGTTGGATAGAAAATTTTCTCAATGGAAAATCAATCAAAGTCGTAGTTGATGGTGAATTCAATTCTACAAAATACACAAGGTTCAATTCTGTGTCCTACTTTATTTCTTATACTCATATTTGATTTGTTAAATTCAACTAATAACAAAATGTTTAGCTTTGCGGATGACAGAACTCTTATTGCTTCCACCTTAAACAGAACTACTGTTAATGCCATAACTTCTCATAGCCAAATTACTTAATTCTGATCTCAAAAAGATTGTAGATTGGAGTGAGGCAAATTTTGTTACTTTTAATGCTAGCAAAACACAATATTCTGTCTTTTCAAGGAAAAACTCATCTACTGTACCACCCGTTAATATGGAAAACAAAATCATTTATGCAAGAATAATATCCACCTGCTTGGAGGCAATGCTAACTCTAATATCACTTGGCCCCAACACTTATCTAATATTGCTAAATCTGCTTTATCGAAATTAAGCTATTTAATTAGAGCAAAACGATTCTTTTCTCCTCCTCAGTTGCTTCTACTTTACAAAGCTCAAATAAGACCAGCATTGGAATACTGCTCTCATATTTGGAGCTCTGCTCCTAGCATTCTCTCAGCCTTCTTGATTCAATTCAAAAAAGAGCCATTCGTTTAATCGATAATCCTGAGTTAACAACAAATCTTCAATCACTGTCTCAGCGAAGACGTGTAGCGTGTTGCTGATTTATGTCTTTATTATAAATATTATAATGGCAAATGCTCTGAAGAATTAAGTACCTTAATTCCTGAAAATTGTTCTTTTCATCTACAAGGCAAGCGTTAAGCGCTCATCAGTTCCATGTTCACCTCGAAACACCTCGCACTACACTGTTTCAAAATTCTTTCTTTTACAGAACAAGTGCACTTTGGTATTCACTTCCTGATTTCATAACATTTATAAACTGCAAATAAAGTAAATAAGTATCTCCTTACATCTCGGGGCACTGTTTCGGTGTTATAAGTTCGCCTTTCCTCAGAGAAGAAGTCCAGTCAAATGGTTTTTTGGGCAGGAAAAAAATACAGAAGAATTTTTTTTGGTTCTTTTACCAAAAAAAATTCTTCTTTATTTTTTTTCGTTGGTTCTACATGGATTTCAGGATGCTGAATCCGATTTTCGACTTTGCTACTTCCCACGGTCATGGCTTCACCTCGAACATCGCAAAAAAGTCTACCTTTTTTTAGTTTTTTTTCAAAAAGTCATAAAAATGTCCAGTTTTCGAGGTAGACCACAATAAATTAAATAAAGAAGATTGAATTTCTTAAAAAAGCATTCCTTGCATGGCTTTTTATACCCGACCGAGGGTATATTAATTTTAATGCATAGTTTGTAACACAGTGAAATAATCACCGTTGTTTTTTCACTTTTAGAGATATGATCAAGACCGACAGGTAAGTCGATTAAGCCATGTCCGTCCGTCCGTCCGCCTGTCCGTATGTATGCAGTTTTGAGGTCTTTAAAATTGAGGTAGGAAACTGAAGCTTGCAGCGTTGCTTGGTTCTTATTTTGTACAGACAAAGTATGCAAATTGAGAGGATCCGTCCACAGCCACGCCCACAATTGGCTCAGCTCTGACACCCTCAAATTTACATTTTATTTCAAAATGCCTTTTGATCAAGATAGACAAACCATTTGTACTTAAATTTTGGTGGAGAGCAATATCAAGCAGAAGCCTTTAATTAGACAGAAATCGGACCACCCACACTATTGACCATGCCCACTTTTAACATCTGAAATCTTTGAAAACCTGATTTCTCGGGAAATTTATTCTAAATTCAAAAAAATTTTATGACAAATATTAAAGATATTACCATTTGCTAAGTTTGTTGCATAAAAAGTATTGAGCTCCGCCCACTTTTAGGGGGCGTTTTTGGAAAAAAACTGAAATGGAACTTTGGAAAAAAGCTGAAAACTGATTCCAACGAAAATAGAGTTCATTGATTTTAATTTTCAACCTACGCCCTTTTTTAGGGGCGTGGCCAAAACAAATAATTGACAATCAGTATATGAAACAGACCAAAAAATTTAAATTTGGTGACAATGGGTAAAGAGCGTCGGGTATTTAGAAGTTCGTTACAGGCGAACTCTTGCACTTACTTACTTGTTTCGTTTATAAGTATGGCCCCTAGAGCGCGCTGAAAAATGACCCAAGTTCCACAAACACAGTTTTTCCGTTATTTTTTTTTCTGGGAACTCAAAATCTCCAATCCAACTCAATGCCCCAATCTGAAAAAAAGTCAGCATTTTGCTTTAATTTCATACGAAACCCACATGTTAGTCATAAATTTTTCTTAAACCTAGCAAAACTACACGACATTGAAGTATTATATCTTTCCCAGCCAAATTATTTTCGAGCATGCCAGCATCAGGAAAAAAATTTTGAATTTTTTTTTACTCATTCTTGATGGTTGTTGGGGTGCTTAATCCAAATTTCAACTTTGTTTTTTTTTTTTCCATGGATATGGCTTCACCACAAAAATGCAACAATTCTAAATAGCTGGACTTTTTTTAGTTTTTTGCCAAAAAGTCATAAAATTGTGTTTTTTTGGGGAAAACCAGTATGTGAAATAAAGAAAATTAAATTACCTGTAAAAGCATGCCCAACATTTGTTTGTTTGGTTTGATTATGGACAAAAAATTTCAACTTATTCAAAAACCCTGTTTTTCCGTTGTTTTTTGCTTTAAACTTGAAAACTATACTTGAATCAAAAAAACACCTTGCATTTATATAAAACTACTGCAAATTTCCTGTATATTGTATACCCTTGCGAATTATTTTGGTTTAACCTTGCAGCAACTACACCACATTGAAATTTTGTATAAATATATTAAGCCGACACAAAATACTTATAAAAAAACTTCACTTTTTTATACAATAAAATGCAATCATCTATTTTTAGCTAATGATGCTTTGGTTTACTTTCATATAATAGAACAGCAACCAGGACCCTCAAGACCTTCAATCGCAAAGCTGGGTTTTAATTAAGCTGGGTTTCGCACTGCGACCTGTTGTCTATTGTACCCCTACTAAGCCTTGGAGAGGTTACTTCCCTCAAAGGAGCTCCCCTCATACTATAATTCATTACTAAATTATACCGAGGGTGTGTTCTTCTGTTTTGCCCTGGCTGAAAGAACTTATCCTTTACATTCTCTAGTCCAGTTTCACGTAGGAATCTGAGAATGAGAAGTGGGTCCAAGGTGGGTATCTCTCTGTCTGGTATCTGGTATTGGCCCAGACATTTCATTCTCTTGTGGTTCAGAGCCCCACAGAACTGCAAAATGTGTTCCGGAGTTTCGCTAGCCTCATCACAAAATCTGCAAGAGGTTTCCTCCGTTACACCAATTTTCCTTAAGTGTTTCCTAAGTTTACAATGCCCCGCTAGGAACCCTGTAAGAATGCGTAGATTATTTTTACTAAGGCCGATGCATACTTTGAATCTTTTCTGGTTATAGTTCCCTAGAAGTTTCTTTGCTTGTCTAGGCCTTGAAGGCTTTCCCACATCTTAGCTCGGTTTGCCTTCTCTGTTTTCCTGAATTCTTCCTTGAGGGTGTGTTCCCCTATTCCGCAGAAAGTCAGGTCCTATGAAGGGTTTTGCTGCTCCTCGTCTTGCCAAGGAGTCCGCTGCTTCGTACCCCTCTATTCCAACATGGCCAGGTACCCAGTACAGGGTCACTTTATTGATATATTACCCAGATCATTAAGTTTGTGTTGGCAGTCCCATAAAAGTTTGGACCTGACTATCTGGGCCTTTAGCGCCTTAACGGCTGCCTGGCTGTTGGACATTATTGCTATGTCGCATTGAACACATCTTTCTATAGCGTATAAATCCGCCTGGAAGATGCTGGTGTATTTACCCATGGATTAGAAGTATTTTGTTCTTGGCCCAAATACTCCTGAACCAGTTCCATCATCAGTTTTTGACCCATCTGTATACCATTTGATGGTGCTGTTGCTCAGTCTATATGTTGTGGATTCATTGCTCCAGCTCTTTTTGGTGCTGAGCTTCACGATGAAGTTCTTTTCGAAGCTAAACTTCCTCAAATTGTCATCCTTAGGGATAGCCAGAAGGGGGAGTTTATCGAGAAGTGCGTCAAATTCCTACGACCCAATGTACCTCTCCCTCCCAGTCCCCTCTTTAGCCATCCTGAGGATCGTTTGCCTAGCAGTTTCCTCAACCACGATGTGTAGTGGAGTCAGTTCCAAAAGCACTTCAATGGCTGCGTTCAGACACGTTCGCATAGCCCCGGTTATGCAGAGGCATGCCAGTCTTTGCACGCTGTTAAGTGTTTCTCTCGTTGTGCTCAGGGTTGTTCGTTTTGCCCATGCTACTACTCCATAAGTGATCATCGAACTCACTATGGCAGTGTACATCCATCTTATGATGTTCGGGCTGCATCCCCAAGACTTACCGTCAAGGCTCCTGCATATCATAAGAGCACGAATAGCTTTTGTGGAAATCTCTTCTGTGGGCGTTTTCCAGATGAGTTTACTGTCTAGGGTTAAAACTAAATATTTTACCTCTTTGCCTGGTACCAGTGTCAGGCCCGATAGTCTTATAGGTTTCATTTGAGTATTTGTTTTCCTTGTGAATGGTGCTATGGTTTCCTTAGCCGGGTTAAGTTGAACCCCGACTGTGTTGCACCATTTTTTAACGGTTTTGAGTGCTCCTTGAATAATTTCACAGAGCGTTCCCTCAAACTTTCCCCCTGCCAATTAATACTATATCATCAGCATATGCCTGATAGCTGATGCCTGGGTTGGTTAATGTATCAAGTAGTTCATCCACAACTAGGCTCCACATGGGTGGTGACAAAACTCCTCCTTGTGGGCACCCTCTTTTTGTGCTGACCTTGATAATTTCCTGTGATGTATGCGTCTCCACTGATCTTGTGCTCAGCAGTTCCTGCATCCATCTGGCAACTGTGCTATTTACTCCCTTCCTCCCCAAGAAAAAAACCGCCGACCACCTGCAATAAATGTCGTTGGGATCGCGGACTACGGAAAGTTGCGAAACATCCTTAAAAATACTCTTGGGACGAAATATAACTTAACATCACTTCGACACAACGTATGGTAAGTTAACGTCGATGACTCTGATGCCTATCGGTCACTGTCACAAAAGTTAAATTTAGAGAAAATCCAATGGTTTACTTATAAAAATCACCTCAAAAAGCCGCTGCGGGTTATCACGAGGGGAATACACCCATCCTGTACCAAGGACGAAATAATACAAGACGTTCAAGCCCAAGGCTTTAAAATTATTGACGCCGTAAACATAATAAAGAAAGAGAAGCAACGTACGGACGAAGGCAAAGATTCCGCTGTTGTCCGACGCGGCCTGCAAATTTTTATGCTTTCTTTTGATAGAACTGAAAATATTAACGAAATCTACAAAATTAAATCAATCCTTAACATCAAGGTAAAAATCGAGCCCGAGCGGAAGGGCAACAGGCTAGTTCCCCATTGTAAGCGATGCCAAGGTTTCCGACACACGCAAGCGTACTGCCAGAAAAAGCCGCGATGCATAAAATGCGCCGGCGAACATCTCTCGATGGATTGCAATGTCAGCAGTCAGGCCCCCGCGGTTTGCACCAATTGCAGGGGAAGTCACCCAGCGAGCTACCGAGGTTGCGAGCTTGCCATTGAGTTGCAAAAACGACATGAAGCTCCGAAGAAAAATAGTGAAAATAAGGGCCCAAGCCTAAAACCTCCTAAAGTAGATAAGCCAAAAACCCCTAAGTTGACAAGGGGTAAGGGTTTGATTAAAGGCAAAATTCAAAATCCGCAAGAAAACGTCGCTGGTCCTAGCTCCCACCGGAGTTAAAAGGGAGAATCCACACTTCTTGGTCGAAGATCGTACGCTCAAGTCGCGTCACGTGAAAGTAAGCCACAATCGGGAACATCAGATTCGGTCTCTCAAATTCTAGGCATGATTTTAGAAAAGTTTGAGCAACAGGCGAAACTTAATCAAGTAATATTCAAGAAATTGAGCGAGCTCGAGTTTAAACCTCGAAAAGCATTCAATAAAAAATCATGAATATGGGAAAGCCAATCAAAATAATTACATGGAATGCAAACGGCCTTTTGCAAAAAATTGACGAACTAGAAGTATTCCTACGGAAGAATAATGTAGACATATGCCTGATTTCGGAAACCCACTTTAAAAAGGGTTCAGCACGCAAAATAAAAGGTTACACTGACTATCACGCGCATCATCCTTCAGAAAATTCGAGAGGTGGATCCTCTCTCTACATTAAAGACTGCATTAAGCACTCCAAAAATGAAGAAATAGAACTTGACTCTATGCAAATAACCTCAGTCTCAGTAAAAATAAGTCACATAAATTACAACATCGCGACGAGCTATTTTCCTCCGCAGTATCGGCTAGCAGATGAAGATCTTGCTCTGCTCTTTGATTCACTTGGGTCAAACTTTATCATCGGTGGGGACTTTAAGAGGCACTGCCTCTTAAAGAGACTTTAAAGAGACTCTTAAAGAGACTTTAAGAGGCAGAGTCCTCTTTAAAGCAAGTACAAAACGCGGCGTGATCTTCTTATCGACGGGAAAGCCTACATATTGGCCAACCGACAGAAAAAAAAAACCTGATCTCGTCGACTTCTTTATCGCCAAGGGGGTACCTCGTTACCTTACGAACGTAGAAGAATGCTTTGATCTCTGTTCAGATCACTCGGCAGTTCTTTTGAAAATCGGCGGAAGCCTAGCGAAAAAAAATAGAGCGCCTAGATTAACTAACAACAACACCGACTGGGAAGGCTTTAGAAAATACTGCAAAGAAAACATAGCTTTATATGTACCTCTCAAAACGCCACTTGAAATAGAAGACGAATTAGATAAACTCGTGAGAGTAATTCAGAGCGCTGCGTGGAATAACACTTCTTTTCGGAGGTCCGAACTATCGAACAGCGGAACAATCTATCCGCGAGAAATAGAAGAGCTTATATGCGAAAAGAGGAGAGCGCGCAAGAGATGGCAACGTTCGCGAGCACCCCCGGATAAGACCGTCTTGATCCACATTTCTAACAAGCTGAAGCACGAACTTCAAGATTTTAAAAGTCGCGAGACTACTGCTTACCTCGAAAGTTTAACTGCCGATAAAGGTTCGAACTACTCTCTTTGGAAGCAGTCAAGTCCGTTAAGAAGCCTATAGCACACTCTGCGCCATTAAGAAAAGCCAACGGCGAATGGGCAAGAGAAGACAAAGAAAAAGCGGATTTATTTGCAGATTACCTAGAAGAAACATTCAAACCGTTTGACGGGGAACCGTTGGTTGAGGAGCTCAATCCTTATGCGGTACAAGATAATTATAGAATAAAAACCGTGTCATTGGCTGAACTTCGTCAAACGATAAATAATCTGAAAAACAACAAAGCCCCTGACTAAGACTTAATTAGTAGCGAAATTCTAAAGGAGCTACCGAAAAAAGCTTTGGTCAAGCTACTCTATATCATTAACGCCTCTATGAGAATTTTATACGTTCCAAGGCAATGGAAAGTGGCCCAGGTCATAATGGTTCCGAAACCAGGAAAATGTCCGAACGACAAAAAGTCATACAGACCTATTTCGCTACTGCCGATAATATATAAGGTATTCGAAAAACTGTTGCTTAAAAGGTTGCAACCAATCATTGAAGAAAGACGATTGATTCCGGATCACCAATTCGGATTTAGGAAAAAGCATTCAACAATCGACCAGGTCTATCGAATAACAAACGAAATCGAAAAAGCTCTGGAAGCGAAAAAGATATGTACTAGCGCTTTTCTCGATGTATCGCAAGCCTTCGACAAGGTGTGGCACGAAGGCCTGAAGTACAAGTTAAGGCTTAGCTTACCAGAAAAACTCTATAGAATCTTAGAGTCTTACCTTAAAGACAGAATCTTTCGCGGAAGGTACGAAAATGAGTACTCGAAATTCAAAGAGATAAATGCCGATGTCCCGCAAGAAAGCGTTCTCGGCTCAATATTATTTTTGCTTTATACAAGAGACATTCCCCACGATGAGGGAACAATTTTAGCTACGTTCGCAGACGACACTGCTATTCTCGCTATTGATACGACAGTTGAATTATCAACAGGGAAACTCCAGCGCACTTTAGACGAAATATGCGACTGGACGAAGAGCTGGCGAGTCGACCCGACCATACCAAAAAGAAAACTGCCACGCCTCCAAAAAGTGGGCGGGATATAAAAATATAACTGTTGAATGCTTTATACTAGGTGGTTGCATACATTTCGGCCTAAAACTTCGCCTTTTTAACTAAAAAAATCACTTTTTTTAACGCCACGCCCACAAAAGTGGGCGGAGGCACATACAATGTATACATAAAAGTTAGAAAACGCTAGTATCTACAACTTTTGTCAAAGTTTTATATATGAAATGTTTTCAAATTTCATATGTATTTATTGAAAAACAGTCATTTTAAGCTAAAATCCCTTAAAAAGTGGGCGTGGTCAATGTAAAATCTAAAATTTTTTGGCTACCTTAAAGACAATCATAAGGCAATATTACGTACAAAAAATTAATGCGCTAGCACCATTGTAACATAGCTAAAATTTGCAAAATGTATTTTTTTAAATTTGAGATGGTCGCATATACAGGCCTGTAGTGGGCGTGTCTGTGGGCGGATTCAGCTTATTTTCAAACTTGATCTGAAGGACTGGACTTCCAACCCACAAAATTTCAGCTCTCTGCCTTAAAATTTAAGGCCTAAAAGTTGTTTACATAGGGACGGACGGACCAACGGACGGACATGGCGTAATCGATTCTCCTGTCGGTCCCATTCATATCTCTAAAAGGTCTTAGGGGTCTACGGTGATTATTTCACTGCGTGAATACTATACATCCAACTTAATATACCCTGGGTCGGGTATAAAAAGATAAACAACAAACCTTTATTCATTAACTCGGTACAAATCCCGTACTCAAATGAAGCGAAATATCTAGGAATGACTCTAGACGCAAAGACAAGCTCGAAATCAAGTTAAGAGAAATGAATTGGCTTATCGGAAGATTTTCGAAACTAAGCATATACAACAAACTGCTTTTGTATAAGCATATGCTAAAACCATCTTGGACGTACGGTGTACAATTATGGGGTTGTACTAAACCAAGCAATATATCTATTTTAGAAACTTTTCAAAATAAGACACTCATTGTTAATGCTCCATGGTACATAAGAAATAGCGATCTACACCGAGATCTAGGAATCGCAGCCGTGTCTGACGAGGTAACAAACTTTGCTCGCAAACTTAGTACTCGTCTTCGCGGACACTGCAACAATGAAATTATCCGAACTTTGGATCAGACAAATCTTACATTAAACAAATGAAATTATCCGAACTTTGGATCAGACAAATCTTACATTAGACAAATAAACATTAAATATCCTTGGACATTAAATCTGCTTATTGGCAGATACCTATGGAGGAACAGTCGAGGAAATACACGGCTTTCACAGTCCCCAACCGGGGACTGTTCCAGTTCAAGCGCATGCCATTTGGTCTGCATAATGCTCCTGCGACTTGGCAAAGGTTTATAGATAACGTGCTGGGAGCCGATCTAGAACCCTTTGTCTTCTTGTACCTCGACGACATTGTCATCGTCACCGAGTCCTTCGACAAACAGGTAGAGATTTTGCAGGAAGTCCTTAAGCGGTTGCGCGCTGCAGGACTCATAGTTAGTAGGGAAAAATGCAATTTTTGTAGGCCATCTCTTAAGTTTCTAGGTTATGTTGTGGATCGCAATGGGTTGCATGTGGATCCAGAAAAGGTTGAGAGCATGGTAAAGATACCCGCACCGAAAAATATCAAACAAGTTAGGAGTTTTATAGGAACGGTATCCTGGTATAGGAAATTTATACCAAACTTTGCAGTTTTGGTAAAGCCGTTGACTGACCTATTAAAGAAAGGGAGTAGGTTCGTCTGGTCTAAAGAGTGCGAGGGGAGTTTTCAGAAAGCAAAGGAGTGCTTAGTAACTGCCCCGATATTGACGTGTCCGGATTTTCAGCGGGAGTTTGTCGTGCAAACCGACGCATCGGACTTTGGGATTGGAGCAGTGCTCTCTCAGACATTCGAGGAGGGAGAGAAAGTAATTTGTTACCTGGTCTTTGGATAGGAACGAGAGAAACTTTTCAACCACGGAGAAAGAGTGTTTAGCGGTTCTGTGGGCTATTGAGAAGTTACGACAGTATATCGACGGCGTTCGATTTAAAGTTGTGACAGATCATTACTCACTGATCTGGTTGAGCAATCTCAAGGATCCGAGCGGTAGGCTAGCTAGGTGGGCGGTGAGGTTGCAGCAGTTCGACTTCGAAATCGTGCATCGGAAGGGGAAAGATCATGTTGTACCCGATTTGCTTTCACGGACGGTTCCGGTTATATGGGAAATACAACAGCAGGTTTCTGATTATTGGATCACGAAGATGATGACGAAAGTAGAGTCAAACCCATTAGCTTTTCCGGCCTGGAGGGTCGATAAGGGAATTTTATATAAATTTGTTAAGGCAGGTCACGTGATTGTTCATGACAGTAATTTAGAATGGAAGGAAGTAGTAGGAAAACAGGATAGAATTAAAGTTTTAGCAGAATGTCATGACAATCCATTAGCAGGTCATATGGGAGTAAGGAAAACTTTTGCTAGAATAAAAACCGTTCTGCGTGCCTATGTGTCGGAGAACCATAGGACGTGGGACAAACATCTGGATAAGGTAGCTTGTTGCATCCGCACTGCGCAACATGACGTTTTAGGAGTTTCCCCGTACTACGCGAATTTCGGGAAGGAGATGGTTACTTGTGGTCGTATGTTTTCGACCCTAGGTACCACCTCAGACAGGTTAGATAGGGACTCAGTAGGGAATCAGGATTCACCCAGTACTTCAGCTAGTAGTTTAGATAGAGATACAGAGAAAAGGCCAGATAGTGAGTCAGAGTAAGAAGTTAGGGAAATCAATATGACTGAGCTAGGAAAACGTTTTGAGGAGCTAAGGAAAGATATTGGAAGGAAGTTAGCGGAGGCAGCCAAAAAGTCGTCGAAAGCATACAATCTTAGGCGGCGAGATGTTCAATATCTGCCGAATGAGATTGTATGGCATAGGAATTACATCCTTTCAGATGCAGCGAACTACTACTCAGCGAAATTAGCCCCAAAATACATCGGCCCCTTCAAAATTCGTAGGCGAGTCTGCCCTTGGACGTACGTGCTTGAAGATGACACCGGAAAGGAACGAGGAACATGGCATGTGAAGGACCTTAAGCCATATATCGACGACCCATAGGACCCACCACCGTTCCCATACCATCGGCCAATCTCTTGCTAGCCCGGCCATGGCTCCCCTTCTATGTTGATGGCCAATCTTTTGTCAGTCCGGCCATGTCTCCTTCTGTTACGTTTTGTTTTACCTTTTGATTCCTAGGTGCCCTATTGAAATGTGTACCACATTTCACGGGAGGTAAGGGTGGTGTTCACGATAGAATCAGATTTATCACAGCGAATTCAATTGTTATTATTTAGTATTAAATTATAAATGCATAATTAGTCTCAATGACGTCAGCAATTAACTAAATAGCACAACACTATGTATTGTAAATAATCTAGTACTAACTAAAAATGTCAACTCATGTCAACAAACAATAAAATGAAGTTTTATAACGATTTACAACACGGAAGAGAAAAGATTAACTTTTATTTGACCTCCAAGTTTTTTACATATATATTTTTTAAAACAAAGGAATTCCAACACTTAACATTTTGGTCCTTTCGATCCGTAAAAACATTTTGTTGAGATTTCAAGAACAATATTGTTGTGTTTTCAAGATCAAGTTTCAAACATTGTGCTAGAACAATTGTACTGGAAAATTTATATTTAAAATTAAATTAAAACTACCGCGCCGGTTTTGTTTTTTGATTTAAAACATTTTGACGTGTGAAATTCAACACGTTCATCAGTCGCTGTACGCCATACGTTGCTGCGGCCACCAGAAAGTCAACACGACCACCAGTTGCTTTGCTGTACGCTGTACACGATAGTTGCTGCCACCAGGAATCCCGTGTAGAACGCTGTCCGTCCATTTTTTGCCAGAAGGAATAGTTCGCAGGTGAGTGCTGCACACTTTTTCTTGTTGTCTTCGTACATACTAGACTGTTGTTTTGAGAGCGTAGCATTATGGCTTGCGGCAAGTTGCAAATTAATAACCTGCAAAGCCTGAAAAAAGACAGGGAAAATTTTTCAAAAGCCGACAAGTCAAGGTTAAATAAAATTAATTACCTTAAAACGCGCATAGAGATGATGGACAAGCAGCTTGCGATAGCAGAACAGTATCATCAGCAGATTCTAGGCACCGGGAAGCTTGAAGCCGAATTCAAAGTAGCTGATATGGAGGCGATATACGATGAAATCCGGGAAGTGTATGCTGAATACAGGTGCGAGGTGCTGGATGCCATAGACAAAATATCACCACCAAAGGGCAACGCCAAGTCGAAGGACACTTCAGGAGACAGCAGCGCCAGTGAGTTAAAGTTGCCAGTAATAACTCTGCCAACCTTTTCAGGCGGTTACGAGTCTTGGAGGTCGTTTCATGACATGTTTGTTTCGTTAGTTCACACGAACAAATCCCTTTCGGAGATCCAGAAGATGCACTTTCTCAAATGTAACGTTAGCGGAGATGCGGAAAGACTCCTTCAACACCTGGCGATCGACAAGGGGAACTATGAACGTGCTTGGGAGATTTTGACGGAGCGTTACGACCACAAAAGGGTGCTTGTCAACACTCAGTTGAAGCTTTTGTTTGGCCAATCTCCCATGAACAATGAAACGGCAAATAGTGTCAAACGTATTCTAGATACTAGCCAAGAGGTCATTCATTGTTTAGAAAACTTGGGTGTTCCGGTTGAACATTGGGATGCGATTTTAATTTTTGTTATGCTGCAAAAGTTGTGCAACACGACGCAACAGCTGTGGGAGGAGAAGTTAGGCAGTAACAAAGAGCTCCCAACCCTTAAAGAGTTTTTTGAGTTTCTGCAATGTCGCTTCAGGACGTTGGAAGCTGTGGAACAACAAGCAACAACAAAGGTCGGCAACAAACCAAAACCAACGCAAGTGTTCCATGCGCGACAGATACAGAAACGGCAGCTGAGCTGCAAAATCTGTAAGAAAGGCGCCCATGCGGTAAGAGATTGTAGGAGGTTTTTAGAAATGGATATAGGTCAACGAAAGCAAACTGTTTTTGAAATTAAAGTGTGCGAAAACTGCTTAGCATACAGTCACTTCAAAAGCAAATGTCCAAGCTCTAAGTGTTGCTACCACTGCAATCAAAGACACAATTCCTTGCTGCATCCACTACCAAGCAGTAGCATCCCAAGCGGGTCACAACAGATTGGCGGTTTTAATCCAAATGTACCACAATTCACTCCGTACAACCCTAATCCTAATCCCTCCTCAACACAACCACCGTGTACGAGCAACAACTACTTCGTTCAGACTAACAATCAACCCAGCGCAGGAGTTCAGACACAACCCTACAACCCAAACCTACCAAAAGGTCAACCTGGAGACGACATTCCATCTACGAGCGGCAATTTTAGAGTTCACCATGCCTTTACCAACTCTCAGGTGTTGTTATCTACTGCCTTAGTCAAGGTGAGAGCAGCTAATGGCAACTATCTGACCTTGAGAGCGTTGGTCGACACTGGTTCCGAGGCATCCTTCATTACGGAGTCAGCAGTACAACGTTTGAACCTAAAATCTAGTTGGGCTTTTAGTAAGATTTGTGGGCTGGGGGAGGTCAGCAGTGAAACATCGAACAAGATCGTTAATCTTGACATCGCTTCACTCACCTCAAAGTTTGCAGGTAGAATGCGAGCCCTCGTGCTGAAATCACTGACTGGGCTCCTTCCGGCCCAACCTATTAATATTGAAAATTGGGCGCACCTGAGGGGTTTACAGCTGGCGGATCCTACTTTCAACATTCCGGCTAAAGTTGAGTTGTTGTTGGGCAGTGATGTCTACGCTGACATCATTGTTGGAGACATTATCCGGAGCAGTGAGGGCTTAGGGCCAGTCGCACAAAAAACTGTCCTGGGATGGCTCGTACTGGGTAAGGTACCTTTGGCTAAACCAACCGTATGCCGAGCCTTTTTCAACCATGTCGATCTCAACACGACGATGAAGATGTTCTGGGAAGTCGAGGAAGAACCATACGAAAAATATGAAACTGAGGAAGACAAGAAATGTGAGGATCATTTTAAACAACACACTAAACGGTTACCTGATGGTCGTTATCAAGTTCGTTTGCCGTTTAAAGGTGGAGAATACCCGTGTATGGGCCCAACCCAGCAAGGTGCTATGCGACGCTTTCTTCAGTTGGAGAAGAGGCTGGTAACCAACCCAACCCACTATGCAGAGTATGCTAAATGCATAACCGAGTATTTAGAAATTGGACATATGATTCCAATGGAGGAATCCAACCCTGTTCTTAAGTCCAATTTTCATTTTTTCATTCCACATCACGCCGTCATTAAGGAATCCAGTACCACAACCAGGTTGCGGGTTGTCTTCGACGCAACTTTTAAACCATTTTTTGGCTCTTCCTTGAATGACAAGTTGATGATTGGACCCAAACTCCAAACTAATGTCATCGACATTATACTCAGGTGGCGGAAATATAAATTTACTTTCACAGGTGACGTGGAAAAGATGTACCGCCAGATTCGAGTCAACACAGCTGATGCAAATTACCAGCTTATTTTTTGGCGAGATAATCCAAACCAGGAGCTAAAAATCTATCGCTTGGAAACCGTCACCTTCGGCACGGCTTCAGCCCCGTATCTGGCTATCCGAGTTCTTCTGCAACTAGCTGACGATGAGGCATCAAACTTCCCTTTGGCTACGACAGTGATACGGGAAGAAACCTACGTTGATGATGTCATCAGTGGTGCAGATACCATCGAAGAAGCTCAACAGAAACTTCAAGCAATGAGAGAGCTTTTGGCAACTGCTGGCTTTCATCTACGCAAACAGGTGAGCAATTCGGAAGAGGTACTGGAGCGCATTTCGTCGGACGACCGTGCAGTCGACTTTTCATTGCCGTTTGCTGAAACGAATGAAGTGAAGACGTTAGGTATAAAATGGCTTCCAATCCTTGATGTCTTTTCGTACCAAGTCGCACAACTCGCCGATACGGAAGTGACAAAGCGATCGATTCTTTCTTCCATAGCGAAACTCTACGACCCAATGGGTTGGATCTCACCCTGCACGATCAAGGCAAAGATACTGATGCAGCGGCTATGGGGAAAAGGCTTGGATTGGGACAAACCCATTCCACCAGAAGTGGAGAAAGAGTGGCTAACTTTTCGCCAAGAACTGCCAGATGTGGAGAAGATTCGCATTCGCCGTTGGATCAACACCGACAAGCAAATCAAGAAACTGGAGCTCCATGGTTTCAGCGACGCCTCGGAGAAGGCCTACGCTGCGGCTATTTATCTACGCGTTTTAGATGGAGATGGTCAAGTCCATATCCACCTGCTGATGGCGAAGACTAAGGTGGCTCCCTTAAGCACCATCACCCTTCCTAGGTTGGAATTATGCGGAGCAGTGCTACTCTCAAAACTTCTTCATGAAACGACAAAGACCTTGAAGTTGGAAGCAGCTGGTGTCTATGCGTGGACCGATTCAGTCATCACGTTATGCTGGATTAGAGCTCCTCCGTCAAAATGGAAGACATTCATCTGCAACCGAGTATCACAGATACAAAAGTTAACCGAAAACGCTACCTGGAAACACATTCCATCGGAACTTAACCCAGCTGATTTGGCATCCCGTGGAATTTTTCCTTCGATGATTGTCGAGAACAAATTGTGGTGGGAAGGACCTGACTTTTTACGAAGCCAGTGGGACGCGGTTTTTCCAGAGCAACCATCTTGCCTAGAAACGCATCAAGAAGCCCGCGCCACAGCAGTTCACCACTGTGTACAAGCTCAGAACACAAGTTCCATCTCTGACATATTAGGTAAATTTGCAACACTGAGGAGGACATTACGTGTTATTTCATACTGTTTACGACCATCACTCGTACGAAGAACGGATCAACAATACACAGATGTCTTATCATCATCAGAGCTCGAGGCAACGCTCATGCGAATCATTCGGTTGTCTCAAAAGGAGATGTTTGAAGCAGGAGAAAATGGCAACGTGAAAGGTTACAAGGCACTCACACCTTTCAGAGACGGAGAGGGTATTTTACGAGTGGAAGACTAGGAAACTCTACTCTCCCATTTGATAGAAAACACCCGATTTTGTTAACGTCGAACCACATTTTCTCGAAACAAATTATTGAGGACGCGCACGAAAAAACGCTGCATGGAGGTAAGGAGAAGATGATCGCCTATATTCGCCAACGGTTTTGGATATTGAACATAAGGAATGCAGTCAAAAGGCAAATTCACGACTGCACAATTTGCTTCAGATTCAGAGCGAAACCATTGGTGCAGTTAATGGGCGATCTTCCTGCAGCGCGAACAACAATGTCCAGACCATTCTCATACGCTGGAGTAGACTACGCCGGTCCAATCGACGTCAAAACATGGAGAGGACGTAACGCTAAAACCCTCAAAGGATACTTTGCGATTTTCGTTTGTATGTGCACGAAGGCTGTGCACATTGAATTGGTCAGCGACATGACAACACAGGCTTTTCTGGGAGCGTACCGAAGATTTGTGTCAAGGAGAGGACTCTGCAAACAACTGTTCAGCGATTGTGGTCGAAATTTTGTAGGCGGTAACAGCGAGCTACAAAAACAACTTAAAGAAGCCAAGATGGACTGGAAAAATGTTGCTGAAAAGCTAGCTAACGAAGGCACCAAGTGGAATTTCATTCCCCCAGCTTCCCCACACTTCGGAGGATTATGGGAAGCCGGAGTGAAGTCCGTCAAATTCCACCTCAAACGAGTAGCTGGTAACCAAATTCTGACATTTGAAGAGCTCACCACGCTTCTCACACAAGTAGAAGCATGTCTGAACTCAAGACCTTTGTGTCCACAGTCAGAAGACATAAGCGACCTAAGAACACTAACTCCAGGCCACTTTCTTGTAGGAGAACCACTTATTGCTGCTCCACAACCCGAGTATGCACTTGAAAATATATCACACCTGGAACGATGGAAGAGGGTGCAGACTCTTTCTCAGTTATTTTGGAAGCAGTGGAGCAATGAATATCTCTCTCGACTTCAACAACGCCCGAAGTGGACACGAGTCGTTAACGATACAATTGCAGTAGGGGATCTAGTCTTGATCAAAGACGAACGACTTCCACCACTCAAATGGATGTTGGGACGTATAATCCAATTACATCCTGGACCAGACAATCTAGTTCGAGTCGTGACAGTTAAAACCGAAACAACCGAATTAAAACGCCCTATATCAAAAATATGTCCCTTGCCCAACAACACATCCAATATAAAATTACCACAAACCATCCAAACTACTCATAAAAAATAAAAACAAAACAATCAGACAGCATCTAAAGGGCAATTGAAATATAGCTACCTACTTGAAACAACACAACCATCCTTCAGAACAAAATTCTAGCAACACAACACAATAAATTCGAGCAACACAATACTCACTAGCAACACGAAATCTCTCATGCAACACAAACCTACTATATGCAACGAAAATTCCTACGCAACACAAAATACAGTCCACTTAATGAATTTATTATCTACACACACACACATACACACATAGAATTAAACCCAAGGAAAAAAAAAACCACACAATACGCGATAATATTAATTACCAGCGTAATAAAGAAAAAAAACTTCACCAACGCAACACCAACAAGGAAAACTAACCCGAAGAAAACAACAACACTAAGCAATGAATGAAAATTTCTTTTTGATTGTTTGCACATTAGAATGCAATTAAAAGATAAAAAAAACACTTAACTGGATAGTCTCCACACTGAACAAGACACAACTTAATCGATTTATACATTAAAAAACACCGAACAAACGAATTTAATAACACACGAAAAACGTAAACAACCGATCGCCATTGCTTAGCTACAACACACGACACGATAAGGAAAAAAAAGCAAATGCTATGCTCATCAAGCAGAGCGAGACGAGAGGAGAACAACGCGCACTAAATCACGTATAGGTGTAAACGAAGCAGCCGATATAGATGTGAACAATTTGTAATTTAGTTTCTTATGTGTTATTTGGTTGTCTCTTTTTCTCTTATGGGTTTTTATTTAACTAATGCTGTTTGTCATTTCATGAGCTGAAAATTTCAAAACACCTCCTAGAGGCAACCAGGGTCGGCATTGATGCAACTAAAGATGCGGTAATCTTAAGGCATGATGACATCAGAACTGGTGAAATGCTTTCACGGCCGGGGAGTAATGTTCACGATAGAATCAGATTTATCACAGCGAATTCAATTGTTATTATTTAGTATTAAATTATAACTGCATAATTAGTCTCAATGACGTCAGCAATTAACTAAATAGCACAACACTATGTATTGTAAATAATCTAGTACTAACTAAAAATGTCAACTCATGTCAACAAACAATAAAATGAAGTTTTATAACGATTTACAACACGGAAGAGAAAAGATTAACTTTTATTTGACCTCCAAGTTTTTTACATATATATTTTTTAAAACAAAGGAATTCCAACACTTAACAGGTGGAGTTGTTGCGGTCAAAAAGCGCGCAACAAAGAAGCTCTTTGTCTGTCCTTTTGGTCCCATCCCTCCACTTCACTTTTTGGGCTTCCCCGTCTTTCTTTCCCACTTGTGTTCCCTCTTTTCTTCCGTACAGGTTCCTTAGAGCAAGATGGACGGTCAGGACCAAGACCGCGCGAGTCAACTTAAATCCAGATGGAGGATCCGGAGACTCTAGTTTATTTGAATGAGCTCAAACACCAAATAGTCCAACACTTGAGCACCACTACCACCAACAAATTATAAAGAGAGATCGACCTAAATCATACATCCACCTTGAGCGAAGAACATCAATGGCCGAGGGCCCATCCTTACAGAGATCATAATAGTGTAAAGAATGGCTTACTATAGGTAGAGTCCTCTTCCCCAAATCTGCGCGAAAGTCCACTAGGGTAATGTAGTATATCGCGAGTTGAGTATGGTAGTTCCTTCTTCGTTCTCCTTATTAAAATGTATAACCCTATTCTCCTTCTGAGAATAGAGTTAAATGTTATGGATCACTGAATGCTCTCTTTTCGGTTCGGCTTTGAATTCTACCCTATAATTCGCAGTGGGGCGAATCGGTACGAATTCTTGTAGTTTAGTTTAGTTAACTTTATTAGTATTAATTTTTTATTTTTTTTTTTTGAATACTAGGATGGACGGAGGCTAAAACTCCAAAATCTTTCAAAGATACCAATACGCGCTCTATAGCAGGTACATAATACCGAAGTAGCCGATATTGGTTATGCCCGATTTCCACGTGCTAAAAAACCACCCATTTATGAGAGACACTATGAAACTGCCAGAACGCACTTCATAGTAGTAAATTTTCGCTCTCTCATAATACTTCTTGACTACAACTAAGTTAACTTAACAAGTAGTTTACACTTCCATAGTGTTAATCGCATTGTATAGGTTGCTTTCCAGTGAATGCACCTACTAAGCCGTTCATTCATGCGGCTTCACCCTACGTCGCTAGATCGAAGGGTCTTGTTCTTTGTAGTCGTCGCTCGTTGTTAACGTACGCTCGTTGTTAGAGTACGGATCATTTCATTGTTGCGATGAACATGAAGGCGAGCATTTAACTTTCGAGCGAAGTTTGTTACTTCTTCGCCCACGGTAGCTGTTCCTAAATCTCTGTAAAGATCGCTATTCCTAATTTACCATGGAGCATTCACAATTGCTCTTAGTGTCTTGTTTTGGAAAGTGTGCAACATGGACATGTTGCTCGGCTTGGTACAACCCCAAAGTTGTATACCGTATGTCCAGGACGGCTTTAACACCTGCCTGTACAAGAGCAGTTTGTTATATGTGCTTAATTTCGAAAATCTTCCAATAAGCCAATAAATTTCCCTGAGCCTAATCTCGAGCTCGTCACGCTTCTTCTTTACGTGTGGTTTCCACCTTAGTTTAGCGTCCAGTGTCATCCCTAGATACTTCGCTTCATTTGCATAAGGTATTTGTGCAGAATTTATGAACAGAGGCAAATTGTTAACCCTTCTGTAAGTGAAATTCACATGCGTAGACTTGTTCTCGTTAAGAGCGATTCGCCAAGTCTTCGTCCAGACACAAATTCTGTCCAATGCTCGTTGGAGGTTTCTCGTTGATGACTCGACTGATTCAACTGTTGCCAGGATGGCCGTATCGTCCGCAAACGTGGCCACGACTGTCTCGTCATCTAGAGGTATGTCTCTTGTGTAGAGCAGGAACAGGGTCGGACCGAGGACGCTTCCCTGTGGTACGCCAGCCCGAATTTGCTTGCTCTTATTTCTCTCATTTATTTCTTTTCACAAAATCTAGGCATTTACGTTTGTTTATTCTAAAATTTTCTTCATTTTTTATACCAGTAGGTAGGCTATTGAATAAACTAAAACCTTTGTATACAATTGTATTTCGACCAGCAGATGAGAACTGACTCCGCAATCTAAGATCATTCACATTTCGTAAATTGTACGGCTGCGCATCTCCCACTCGTGTGGCCTCGTTGGTTAAATACATCGGTGCAGCTCCATTTTTAGTTTTGAACACAGCTATCAATGTATTGTACTCCAATTTCTGTCTGACGTTCAACAACCTTAGCGCGTCTAACATAAAATTTATCGGGGTAAAACGGTTGCACCTCAAGATACTCCTCATACCCTTATTTTGCAGCTTTTGTAGCCTTTGAAGATGGTTTTGGTTACAACATGGGTATAGAATAGAAGCGCAAAACTCAAAGTGCGGTTTCACGGTGGTGTTATAAACTATTATGGCAGTCATGTCATCCATTTGCTTTCTGATCCTCTTGAAGAAGCCAATTTTTTTACCTATTTTTTTGCATATGTAGTCGACATGTTCATGCATATTTAACTCCTTGTCAATAATCATTCCCAAGTATTTAATACTGTCAACACTTTCAATTCGTTTCCCGTTTATATCGATGCTCGTTTCGGTCGGTAGATTTATTTCCATTAATTTAGTTTTTTGCTCATTAAGTTTTAATTTATTCATTTTCAGCCATTAATAAAATGGCCGTCTTTTATCGTAGTCGATTTTGCTTCTACACTCATCAGCGTCCTTTCCATCAGCGTAGATCAAGGTGTCGTCGGCGTACAAAATTATCTTACAAAACTTTATTATAGTGGGCATATCGTTTATGTAGAGAATAAAAAGAAGTGCGCCCAAAATTGAGCCTTGTGGTACTCCTTGCTCAACCTCGATGAATTCGGACACAGTACTATTTACTTTAGTCCGTTGGAATCGCTTAGTCAGAAATGATCTAAACCATTCAAGCTCAGTACCCTGTATCCCATATTTATGTAGTTTCCTTAAAAGTATTTTTTGATCAATAGTTTCAAAGGCACGTTTAAAATCTAAGAAAAGAGCTATTATTTTCTTTTTCTTTGCGCCGTCCTTCCATTCGTTAACTAAATGGTTAACCGCTGTCTCACAGGAATAGTTTTTTCTGTACCCGGACTGATATATCGATAGAATATCATTGCTCTCGAGGTAATCACTTATTGTTTTAAGTGTGTTGATTGATCGGAACTCCTCACTTTTGTTTGTATTCGGAACCTTTTCCACCGGTGTTACCATCGAATCCTTCCAAGAACTTGGAAAATCGCCCGTTGATAGCGAGTTGTTTACTATCATAAGGACGGTCCGTCCTTAAATATTCCAGTTGTCCAATATTATTTGTGGGCTAACCTTGTCGAAGTCCATTTTGTTTTTTAGTTTTTTACATATATTTTTAAGTTCATTCATACTTAGTTCTCGAAATTTGAATCTACTCGAAACTTCATTTATATTATCAACGTATTCAACATCTTCTATTGAGTTAGCGATTTGCTTTACGCTTGAAACAAAATAATCGTTAAATTTGTTTGCGATTTCTGACTCATCTGTGCATACCTTATCATCGAAGCATACATGCTGAATCCCATTCTTCTGGTGTCCAGTCACCATGCTTTTGATAGCTCTCCACATTTCTTTTTGTCCATTTGCGCGTCTTATCGTGTTCCTTATGTATCTGTTTTTCGCATTTACTATTTTTACTTTATAGCAGTTCCTTATTCTTCTGTATTCACTCCAATTTTGACTGCTGCTGAAGTGCTTAGCGATTTCATATTTTTCAGTTAGTTTCGCTTTCAATACTCTCAGTTCGTTGTTGTACCATCTACTTGTTCTGTTGTCCATTTTAATACTTTTTTTGCATATGAACTTTTTTGTGGTATTTTTAAGAATCGTGTCAATTTTTTTTTGCGTTTTCATATATGCTGGCTGCCATGCTATATGCTGTATCGCATTCCCTTAGCTTATGTGTAAATAGATCCTTCCTATATCTGTAAACTTCTTTTTTCTTCTGGTATAGGAAATTTATACCAAACTTTGCAGTTTTGGTAAAGCCGTTGACTGACCTATTAAAGAAAGGGAGTAGGTTCGTCTGGTCTAAAGAGTGCGAGGGGAGTTTTCAGAAAGCAAAGGAGTGCTTAGTAACTGCCCCGATATTGACGTGTCCGGATTTTCAGCGGGAGTTTGTCGTGCAAACCGACGCATCGGACTTTGGGATTGGAGCAGTGCTCTCTCAGACATTCGAGGAGGGAGAGAAAGTAATTTGTTACCTGGTCTTTGGATAGGAACGAGAGAAACTTTTCAACCACGGAGAAAGAGTGTTTAGCGGTTCTGTGGGCTATTGAGAAGTTACGACAGTATATCGACGGCGTTCGATTTAAAGTTGTGACAGATCATTACTCACTGATCTGGTTGAGCAATCTCAAGGATCCGAGCGGTAGGCTAGCTAGGTGGGCGGCGAGGTTGCAGCAGTTCGACTTCGAAATCGTGCATCGGAAGGGGAAAGATCATGTTGTACCCGATTTGCTTTCACGGACGGTTCCGGTTATATGGGAAATACAACAGCAGGTTTCTGATTATTGGATCACGAAGATGATGACGAAAGTAGAGTCAAACCCATTAGCTTTTCCGGCCTGGAGGGTCGATAAGGGAATTTTATATAAATTTGTTAAGGCAGGTCACGTGATTGTTCATGACAGTAATTTAGAATGGAAGGAAGTAGTAGGAAAACAGGATAGAATTAAAGTTTTAGCAGAATGTCATGACAATCCATTAGCAGGTCATATGGGAGTAAGGAAAACTTTTGCTAGAATAAAAACCGTTCTGCGTGCCTATGTGTCGGAGAACCATAGGACGTGGGACAAACATCTGGATAAGGTAGCTTGTTGCATCCGCACTGCGCAACATGACGTTTTAGGAGTTTCCCCGTACTACGCGAATTTCGGGAAGGAGATGGTTACTTGTGGTCGTATGTTTTCGACCCTAGGTACCACCTCAGACAGGTTAGATAGGGACTCAGTAGGGAATCAGGATTCACCCAGTACTTCAGCTAGTAGTTTAGATAGAGATACAGAGAAAAGGCCAGATAGTGAGTCAGAGTAAGAAGTTAGGGAAATCAATATGACTGAGCTAGGAAAACGTTTTGAGGAGCTAAGGAAAGATATTGGAAGGAAGTTAGCGGAGGCAGCCAAAAAGTCGTCGAAAGCATACAATCTTAGGCGGCGAGATGTTCAATATCTGCCGAATGAGATTGTATGGCATAGGAATTACATCCTTTCAGATGCAGCGAACTACTACTCAGCGAAATTAGCCCCAAAATACATCGGCCCCTTCAAAATTCGTAGGCGAGTCTGCCCTTGGACGTACGTGCTTGAAGATGACACCGGAAAGGAACGAGGAACATGGCATGTGAAGGACCTTAAGCCATATATCGACGACCCATAGGACCCACCACCGTTCCCATACCATCGGCCAATCTCTTGCTAGCCCGGCCATGGCTCCCCTTCTATGTTGATGGCCAATCTTTTGTCAGTCCGGCCATGTCTCCTTCTGTTACGTTTTGTTTTACCTTTTGATTCCTAGGTGCCCTATTGAAATGTGTACCACATTTCACGGGAGGTAAGGGTGGAGTTGTTGCGGTCAAAAAGCGCGCAACAAAGAAGCTCTTTGTCTGTCCTTTTGGTCCCATCCCTCCACTTCACTTTTTGGGCTTCCCCGTCTTTCTTTCCCACTTGTGTTCCCTCTTTTCTTCCGTACAGGTTCCTTAGAGCAAGATGGACGGTCAGGACCAAGACCGCGCGAGTCAACTTAAATCCAGATGGAGGATCCGGAGACTCTAGTTTATTTGAATGAGCTCAAACACCAAATAGTCCAACACTTGAGCACCACTACCACCAACAAATTATAAAGAGAGATCGACCTAAATCATACATCCACCTTGAGCGAAGAACATCAATGGCCGAGGGCCCATCCTTACAGAGATCATAATAGTGTAAAGAATGGCTTACTATAGGTAGAGTCCTCTTCCCCAAATCTGCGCGAAAGTCCACTAGGGTAATGTAGTATATCGCGAGTTGAGTATGGTAGTTCCTTCTTCGTTCTCCTTATTAAAATGTATAACCCTATTCTCCTTCTGAGAATAGAGTTAAATGTTATGGATCACTGAATGCTCTCTTTTCGGTTCGGCTTTGAATTCTACCCTATAATTCGCAGTGGGGCGAATCGGTACGAATTCTTGTAGTTTAGTTTAGTTAACTTTATTAGTATTAATTTTTTATTTTTTTTTTTTGAATACTAGGATGGACGGAGGCTAAAACTCCAAAATCTTTCAAAGATACCAATACGCGCTCTATAGCAGGTACATAATACCGAAGTAGCCGATATTGGTTATGCCCGATTTCCACGTGCTAAAAAACCACCCATTTATGAGAGACACTATGAAACTGCCAGAACGCACTTCATAGTAGTAAATTTTCGCTCTCTCATAATACTTCTTGACTACAACTAAGTTAACTTAACAAGTAGTTTACACTTCCATAGTGTTAATCGCATTGTATAGGTTGCTTTCCAGTGAATGCACCTACTAAGCCGTTCATTCATGCGGCTTCACCCTACGTCGCTAGATCGAAGGGTCTTGTTCTTTGTAGTCGTCGCTCGTTGTTAACGTACGCTCGTTGTTAGAGTACGGATCATTTCATTGTTGCAATGAACATGAAGGCGAGCATTTAACTTTCGAGCGAAGTTTGTTACTTCTTCGCCCACGGTAGCTGTTCCTAAATCTCTGTAAAGATCGCTATTCCTAATTTACCATGGAGCATTCACAATTGCTCTTAGTGTCTTGTTTTGGAAAGTGTGCAACATGGACATGTTGCTCGGCTTGGTACAACCCCAAAGTTGTATACCGTATGTCCAGGACGGCTTTAACACCTGCCTGTACAAGAGCAGTTTGTTATATGTGCTTAATTTCGAAAATCTTCCAATAAGCCAATAAATTTCCCTGAGCCTAATCTCGAGCTCGTCACGCTTCTTCTTTACGTGTGGTTTTCACCTTAGTTTAGCGTCCAGTGTCATCCCTAGATACTTCGCTTCATTTGCATAAGGTATTTGTGCAGAATTTATGAACAGAGGCAAATTGTTAACCCTTCTGTAAGTGAAATTCACATGCGTAGACTTGTTCTCGTTAAGAGCGATTCGCCAAGTCTTCGTCCAGACACAAATTCTGTCCAATGCTCGTTGGAGGTTTCTCGTTGATGACTCGACTGATTCAACTGTTGCCAGGATGGCCGTATCGTCCGCAAACGTGGCCACGACTGTCTCGTCATCTAGAGGTATGTCTCTTGTGTAGAGCAGGAACAGGGTCGGACCGAGGACGCTTCCCTGTGGTACGCCAGCCCGAATTTGCTTGCTCTTATTTCTCTCATTTATTTCTTTTCACAAAATCTAGGCATTTACGTTTGTTTATTCTAAAATTTTCTTCATTTTTTATACCAGTAGGTAGGCTATTGAATAAACTAAAACCTTTGTATACAATTGTATTTCGACCAGCAGATGAGAACTGACTCCGCAATCTAAGATCATTCACATTTCGTAAATTGTACGGCTGCGCATCTCCCACTCGTGTGGCCTCGTTGGTTAAATACATCGGTGCAGCTCCATTTTTAGTTTTGAACACAGCTATCAATGTATTGTACTCCAATTTCTGTCTGACGTTCAACAACCTTAGCGCGTCTAACATAAAATTTATCGGGGTAAAACGGTTGCACCTCAAGATACTCCTCATACCCTTATTTTGCAGCTTTTGTAGCCTTTGAAGATGGTTTTGGTTACAACATGGGTATAGAATAGAAGCGCAAAACTCAAAGTGCGGTTTCACGGTGGTGTTATAAACTATTATGGCAGTCATGTCATCCATTTGCTTTCTGATCCTCTTGAAGAAGCCAATTTTTTTACCTATTTTTTTGCATATGTAGTCGACATGTTCATGCATATTTAACTCCTTGTCAATAATCATTCCCAAGTATTTAATACTGTCAACACTTTCAATTCGTTTCCCGTTTATATCGATGCTCGTTTCGGTCGGTAGATTTATTTCCATTAATTTAGTTTTTTGCTCATTAAGTTTTAATTTATTCATTTTCAGCCATTAATACAATGGCCGTCTTTTATCGTAGTCGATTTTGCTTCTACACTCATCAGCGTCCTTTCCATCAGCGTAGATCAAGGTGTCGTCGGCGTACAAAATTATCTTACAAAACTTTATTATAGTGGGCATATCGTTTATGTAGAGAATAAAAAGAAGTGCGCCCAAAATTGAGCCTTGTGGTACTCCTTGCTCAACCTCGATGAATTCGGACACAGTACTATTTACTTTAGTCCGTTGGAATCGCTTAGTCAGAAATGATCTAAACCATTCAAGCTCAGTACCCTGTATCCCATATTTATGTAGTTTCCTTAAAAGTATTTTTTGATCAATAGTTTCAAAGGCACGTTTAAAATCTAAGAAAAGAGCTATTATTTTCTTTTTCTTTGCGCCGTCCTTCCATTCGTTAACTAAATGGTTAACCGCTGTCTCACAGGAATAGTTTTTTCTGTACCCGGACTGATATATCGATAGAATATCATTGCTCTCGAGGTAATCACTTATTGTTTTAAGTGTGTTGATTGATCGGAACTCCTCACTTTTGTTTGTATTCGGAACCTTTTCCACCGGTGTTACCATCGAATCCTTCCAAGAACTTGGAAAATCGCCCGTTGATAGCGAGTTGTTTACTATCATAAGGACGGTCCGTCCTTAAATATTCCAGTTGTCCAATATTATTTGTGGGCTAACCTTGTCGAAGTCCATTTTGTTTTTTAGTTTTTTACATATATTTTTAAGTTCATTCATACTTAGTTCTCGAAATTTGAATCTACTCGAAACTTCATTTATATTATCAACGTATTCAACATCTTCTATTGAGTTAGCGATTTGCTTTACGCTTGAAACAAAATAATCGTTAAATTTGTTTGCGATTTCTGACTCATCTGTGCATACCTTATCATCGAAGCATACATGCTGAATCCCATTCTTCTGGTGTCCAGTCACCATGCTTTTGATAGCTCTCCACATTTCTTTTTGTCCATTTGCGCGTCTTATCGTGTTCCTTATGTATCTGTTTTTCGCATTTACTATTTTTACTTTATAGCAGTTCCTTATTCTTCTGTATTCACTCCAATTTTGACTGCTGCTGAAGTGCTTAGCGATTTCATATTTTTCAGTTAGTTTCGCTTTCAATACTCTCAGTTCGTTGTTGTACCATCTACTTGTTCTGTTGTCCATTTTAATACTTTTTTTGCATATGAACTTTTTTGTGGTATTTTTAAGAATCGTGTCAATTTTTTTCGCGTTTTCATATATGCTGGCTGCCATGCTATATGCTGTATCGCATTCCCTTAGCTTATGTGTAAATAGATCCTTCCTATATCTGTAAACTTCTTTTTTCTTCTGTACAACTTTTAGATTTTTCGCAGTGTTTATGAATATGTCAATACTTTCATGATCTGAAATCTTATTATTAGCATTGGAGCAAGCCGTAAGATTGTTCATGTTAGAGATAACGTAATCAATTAAACTTTTTTATGTTGCCGTCACTCTTGAATACTGCATCATTTTTTGATACAAGCAATTGTCGTGGAGGATTCTTTCGATTTCTCGCTTGTAAAGGTGGTCTCCGCTCCAATCTCTATTAAAATCTCCAGCAATCAATATGTTTGTCTGTGTTTCTGTCAGCCTTTCAATGTTTTCTTCCAAGAAGTCGCAAAATTCTCTTTCAGAACTATTTGGTGCTTTATACACAGCAACAATGACTATTTCCAAATCGTTGTATTTACATTTGCAAGCTAGTAGCCATCGTTTGTAATCCACTGATTTCTCGAGCACTTTAGTTACCTTCCAATTGCCTTTTACATAGATTGTGGTACCTCCAGTATGGGTTGAATTTGAATAACAAGATGTATCATTATATCCTTCAATTTTTATTTTGACCAATTCGTCTGGTACCCTTTGCTTGATTAAGTGTGTTTCGGACAGAATCATAAACTCGTAGTCCATACTATCAGCAAGTATTTCCAGCTCATTGAAATTATTAGTCAAGCCTTGAATGTTTATATAGATGCCCTTGATTGTGCTTAGTTGCTAGTATCCAATTTTCTCCTTTCTGGCTTCGAGCTTATTAAGGTAGACTGGACAGGCTCTGTTGAGTGTTGTGTGGTTGTCATCCAATCCCAGATTATATTTTTCGTTTGCCCTAATACAATTTATGCATTTATTTACTGCTTCACTGCTGCATTCATTAGTTTTATGGTTTACCAAGCATTTAAGGCATGTTTCTTCGGTCTTCTTACATTCGTTGGATTTATGATTGAATCCTTTACATTTAAAGCACCTCATTACTTCCACTCCATCGAAAACTCTACTCCGCTCCCAACCGATACTAAGTACTCCTGGTTCAATAACCTTTGGAAAAGATTCAGCATCGATTTCAATAATGGCGTTGTAATTTGTGTAGTTGTTTTTCTTATTCTCAAAGTATTAAATAAGCCTGAGTTCGCTGTTGGCAATAACATTATTTTGCTTCTTAAGCCTTTCAATAAATTCATTCTCATTATTTTTGAACTTCATGTTGGGTATTATGACTCTCGGCTTGATTTTATTTGGCACCTTGACTTCATAGTCATCGCCCATATTTTCTTAAATTGCACATTTAATTCTATTTCTTTCATATGAATCTTCGCTTTCAATAATCATTATTCCGTTATGTGCTGTTTCAATGTTTGCAAATTTAAGATCTCCTGGATCCACATTTTTATTAAGATCTTCCCTTGTTTTACTACTATTTTGCCTCCCTTTTGGTTTTATAACAAGTGGCAGCTCTTTTCGCATTTTTGGCATCACTTTGTCTCGGCTATTGTCACTTGTCTTTTTGACAACTGCAGCAAATGACATTTGATTTTCCGCCATCGTTTGTTTACTATTGTTGTTGCTCATAATTTTCTTAAATTCATCACACACGCTGTTACTTTTGTTTCTCACCTCGTTGTAAATGATTTTACTTTCTTTCGCGAAGTTTCCAGCTAATGTGCACAATTTTTCTATTTTTGCGATGCCCTTTTCACAAGTTTCTTGACTCTTCTTCATATCTCCTAATCGCATGACATACCTTGCCTCGATCGCCTCCAGTAGTTTTTTCAGCTCCATTTCATTTTGCTTAAGTGACAAGCCGAACTCCTCTTTGTACTGCTTTAAATGCCGTGTGTTTTCTGCTACACTCTCCTGCATCTCTTTTACAACCAAATCTACGTTTTGTATGTAAAGTATACATTCATCACAAATAAATCTCACCATGTTGTCTCCTTCAATTACTCTGCTCGAATATTGGTCCAGTTCACTTCAGTCCTGAGCACTTCATTGGGCAGTGAAAGACATTTTTGCACACTCCTTCACAGCTTATGCCCGTCTCACCTTTGATGGACAATTTGCACCTACTGCACTGGGCCATTTCCAAAAACTTCAATTTTTCGTTGAGAAGGAAACAAAGATGTAGCGCTTCACCACACTTTTGAAATTTTTTTCTCAAATTTATATTCAAAAAATTAAATAAATTCGCACTCCAATAAAACTCGCTTCCTCACAGTTTGACAGTTGACAATCCAATGTGTGGAAGAGGAATGCAGCTGGGGTTCAATAACGGCAAGCATGCCCAGCAAAGAGCTGAGCGTGGCTTGAAACGCCGTGCCCGATAACCCCTGTACCGGAATGAGAGGATTGGTTGAATGTGTGTGTGAATGAGTCATGGTTTGTTTGGGAAAAAGCCAAGCCAAGCTTGGGTGAATCACTTCTGGTTTACCTAGCAAGTTTGGTGGAGGTTTTGTAAGAAAAGAGAGCTGGAGGTTCTGAAAAAAACGTTGAAGAAATTTTGGAAAAAAGATCCAGAGGAAATACCTTCTAAGGAAGCAGAAAAGATCCAGGAGAAAGGACGCAGTAATTGAAAGGAAAAGGAAAAAGGAACGAGAAGAAGAAAGAGGAAAAGCTAAGTAGTGTTTTATGATTGCGTTTGTTATTTGTAAGGAAAAATTGTTGGCTGGTAGACTTTCTTTTCGAGAAAATCCCTTAGAAAAGACGGGACGTGCGACCCTTTTAGTTTTCACCTTTTTGCATTCGGGACGTGTCAATATAGTGAGCCATTCTCTTTGCGCGGCGATATTGATAAAATTGTTTACCTTTGCATTTTATTTCATTCGGCCATTTCCTTGTTTGCGTTGCTTCTCTTGTTTGTGATACCAATCTGTTCGAGTAATTCTTGCTGTGATTCATTGGCCAATTCTTTAAACTTGACTCCTTTTAATAAATTGCCTTCGTTTTATAGAACGTTTACAACGACCTAAACCATTGTGTTATGCTTTTGATCGGACCTGATCATTTTCAGCTACCTACAGTTTTGCTATTTTACTTATAAAACAGCTGGCGCCCATTTAAATCCACGTACAAAAAAAATCATTAAGCATCTTATCGCGTATCAATCATCTGTTCTCGGAACCCACCCCCTTGCTGAGCAGTCGGGAAGCACAGCAACAACTTGCTGTGTTGTTGCACTTTTTCGCCGCTAGCTTTTAGTTTTCATAAATTGTTTACATCCGCGAGCGTATCCTCGGCGCACATTCGATATTTATTTTAACTCGGGTAAATAAACTCAGACTACAACGAATGAGACCGTTAGATCTAGCAGCATAAGATGAAACCCCATAAATTGACGGTATTGTAGGTGCCTTCGTAGGAAGGCAGCCTGCCACACGCGATTACTACAGAAGCTTGAACTACTTGTTAAAGAAACTTAGTCGTAGTCTGACGGAAAATGGGAGGTTTTTTAGTGAGTAAGAATCTCACACTACTATGAGCACGCGCGGCCGGTCCTCGTAGTGCCTATGAAGGTTTTTCCTAGCCAAGCAAAAAAAAAAAAAAAAAATTACTCCTCTTCTTTCTAGGGCTCGCCTGATGGTAATCTGTGCCTTCCCCTCGATATCTAGGAAGGCACAGATTACTGCCTCTTTGGTGTCAAGAGCATTTTGGATAATTTCCGTCAACTGATATAGAGTGGTCTCGGTAGAACTGCCCGCTCCGTACGCATGCTGGCGGAGGTGAAGAGGGAAGTTGTTTAGCACTTCTTCTCTTAGGTAATTGTCCACCGCTTTTTCCATTGTTTTTAAAAGAAACGATGTTAAGCTGATCGGTCTATAGGACTTAGGTTGCGTTGGGTCTTTTTTCCCCACTTTTGGAATAAATTCAACCTTTGCCCGTCTCCACTGGTTCGGTATGTATCCCAGCGTAAGACTACTTTTCGATATTCTTACCAAGTATGGGAGAAGCATTTATTGCCCATTTTGTAATTGGGCTGGTGGGATGCCGTCTACACCTGGTGACTTGAAAGGCTGAAAGGAGCTTATTGCCCAGTCTAGTCGGCCTCTAGAGCAAATGGGCTTTGCTATATGCCCTCTTCCCTCGGAGGTCTCGACGTGTTGGTCCTGCTCCAGACATGGGTGTCAGAAGAGCTTCCAGGGAAATGAGTTTTTAAGAGCAGCAGTACTCTCTGTTCCTTATTCTCTGTATAGCTTCCATCCTCTTTCTTTAGAGACGTAGGCACGCCACCTGATTTTGCAAGAGCCTTGTGTAGTCTTGCTGCACAGGGAGTGCTAGTTATTGTCTCACAGAATTTCCTGAAGATATTTCTTTTAGCTTTCCTTATTTCTTTATTGTAGTTGGTTAGTGCCTCTCTGTAGCTCTGCCAGCCTCACTTAGCCTCCCTAAGCCAAATTAAGTAGCTTCCGAGTGTCAGATCTTAGTTTTGACAGTTTATTGCTCCACCATGGCACTTCCCTGGCTCTCCGATTCATACTAAGAGGACAGCTACTTTTAAACGCGTTAGTGATTGCTCTTGTGATGTCCTCTACTGCGTTTTCTAGACTTAGACAGTGGGATGGAGCTTGTCTTACGTCAATTTGCTCCAGATTGCTTCCAAGATTTTCTTTGAAAGCCTTCCAGTTAGTCTTTCTTGGATTTCTTACCAGATTTCGAATGGAACCAGTGCTGTCGAGATCAAATAGGATTATTCTATGATCCGACAGCGATGGTTCATTCGATACTTTCCAGTTTCCTATCAGCATGCTTATGCTCGGACTACCAAGTGTGAGGTCAAGAACTTCCTGACTTACCATAGTCACAAGCGTGGGCATGTTTCCTACGTTATATATGTCTGGGCAAGAGCTAAGTATAAATTCTAGAAAACACTTACCTATATTATTAGTGTCTGTGTTCCCCCAGATAGTGTTATGCGCATTTGCGTCGCACTCGATGAGCAGTGGCATGTGGAGCTTGTTGCAATGCTCCACTAGGGCCTGCAGTTGGGTAGGCGGTGCTGGTTTATCCCCAGCACAATACGCGGAAGCGATGATTATGGTGCGGTGAGCTCCCTCCACGTCTAGGCTCACTTGAATAGGCAACATGTCTCGTGAAGTGTATTCTGAAAGTAGAATATATTTATACTTTTTGTCTATTAGAATGCATGATCTTGGCTTGGACACTCTCGTATCCCAAATTACCTTCGCATCCCTACACGCTAGTCCTTTGACTAGCCCTTTAAGGATCCATAGCTCCTGAATTAGTACTAGGCCCAGGTTTCGTTTGGTGAACATACACCATTCCGTCGTGGCCTCGGCCCTGGGCGATGCTGATTTTATTGGCAGCGGCCATCGAGCTAATGCTCGCTTGGAACCTGTGCCCCAACCACTGCCAACGCTTCTTCATCTTCGACCATATCGAGATCCAGCTCGATCATGGTCTGGCCTAGTTCATCCTCGTCGGAGAGCGAACCCTCCGATAAGGACATGTATTCGTCCCCGCTCTGAACTGTCGGTTCAGCAGTAGGAGCCAGTGTTCGGACTTCCGGTGTAGTCTGCTCAGTTGCAGATTCCGCCACCTGGGTGTATGAATTCGAGGTGGTCATTGGCCCACCCGTCTCCTCCGTCCTCTTCAGTCCGCTCACCTACACCCTGCTGAACCAATAGCTCAGACTGCAGTTCTAAGCACGAATCGTTTCAAAACACTTGTCGTCGTTTCCGAGGGCCAGTACTTGCCCGGTCCCCTCTTTCCGACTGTACAGGACTTTCTAGGCCTTGGTGCTCAGGCCTTCGGTCTGCGCTTCCACGAGCCTTAGGAGAGTTTGATTGCGAGGTAGCGGAGATACCCTTTTATACCGGCCCCGCTGAGTCCCCTCCTAAAAGGGTCATGCCTCCAGCCCGGTTGTCCGGGTGGAGGCATTTTCGGGAGCCGTCTTCTTCCTGACCGTTTAGCAGGGGTTTGAGAAGTTCGGGATGGGCCCGGCTTTTCCTACCTCTGCTCTTTGGTTACATTCCCGACAGCGTCGGCTGGAGTTTGGCTTCTGCTTACCGCTGCCGGTTTCTTGCCTTGTAGGGCACTATGACCTATTTTCAGGGTATCTGTGGTCTTTTGGCTAGTGCTTGGTTGCAACTGCCTAAGACCATGCCCCTGACTGGTCAAGGGTTTTTGCGCTTCAAGATCATCACAACAGAGATCCTGCTACATTCGATCGAGAAGCTCTTGTGCGGTACAGTCCCGCATAATTTTTGTTTTGTTAAATTTCTTACTTTTGTTTTTGTTCATTAATTCCCACAAGTAGCGCAGAAAAGACAGTCCGCCACGCCGGAGCCTCGCAGTAACATGGTAAGGCCAAAGATACTCTCCAAGGCGGCCCGGTACCAGGGAGGCTCCGTTAAAATACAGCCGGTATAACCCCTGGCTGCAAACCCCTCCTGGATTAGGGGGGGATTTTAGTCGATTTTTACGACAATCACACCTTACCTCAAGGCTATTCTAACCCCGTCCTTGCAGGGGGCTAGAACTGAAGTCAGTGTTGGGCCCAACTTCAGTCGCCGTAGCCCAGGCTGGGGCCCCCTTACACGATACCATCACCCAGGGAAGGTGAACCGAGGTTTATTTACGGACTTACCGACGGGGTGGCGGGATTATCGACGGGGTATACTCTCCCCCCTCGTCCTTATCTCAACCGGGTTTGGGACCGGCTTAGGCGGATTTGGTGAAGACTGTAGGTATCCATATCTTTTTAAAAAAAAAAATAGCGAATACGAATACAATATGTAATAAATTATTACTGTTGTGAATTTTTTTTTATAAGTATTTTGTGTCGGCTTAATATATTTATACAAAATTTCAATGTGGTGTAATTGATACAAGGTTAAACCAAAATAGTTCGCAAGGGTATACAATATAAAAGAAATTATGTTTTATATTAATGCAAGGTGTTTTTTTGATTCAAGTATTGTTTTCGAGTTTAAAGCAAAAAACCAACGGAAAAACAGAGTTTTTGAAAAATTTTAAATTTTTTGTCTTTTTTCGGCGCACTCTAGCGGCTAAAATAATAAACCAAAACAACAAATGTTGGGTATGCTTTTATAGGTAATTTAATTTGCTTTGTTGTTTTACATATTGGTTTTCCCCAGAAAATGCACAATTTTATGACTTTTTGGCAAAAAAACTAAAAAAAAGTCCAGCTATTTAGAATTGTTGCATTTTTGTGGGGAAGCCATATCCCTGGAAAGTAGCAAAGTTGAAATTTGGATTAAGCACCCCAAAAGCCATCTAGAATGAGTGAAAAAAAAATTCTGAATTTTTTCCTGAAGCTGACATGCTCGAAAATAATTTGGCTGCGAAAGATATAACACTTCAATGTCGTGTAGTTTTGCTAGGTTTAAGAAAAATTTATGACTAAGATGTGGGTTTTGTAGGAAATTAAGGCTGTTTTACCAAAATGCTGACTTTTTTCAGATTGGGGCATACATTTTGAGTTTCCAGTAAAAAAATAACGGAAAAACTGTGTTTGTGGAATTTGGGTCATTTTTCAGCGCGCTCTAGCGACCACATTTATAAACGAAACAAGTAAGTGCAAGAGTTCGTCTGTAACGAATTTCTAAATGATTTTTATATTAAGACCAATTTTTAACGATGACAATTTTACGGAAAAAACTTGTTCCTCGGGCTTGATGGGCTTGATTTTCGAAGCAAATAATGATAAAAACACTATTTCATTCTTGTCCCTACGTTTCGTTGGAGCTTCCCAACTTCCTCAAGGGGAAATTTATTGAAAAACTAAATACCATAGGGTTAAAATTATTATTCCTTACATAAAAGTTCTTGTTTTTTGACTCACTGTTTTTGTTTGGTTACATTTTGTTACATTGGTGAATTTGATGGTTTTTTTACCTTCTCTGTTTTTGTCTTACTTGAAATTGAAATACACACACAGTTCAATAAATAAGTAAACAAACGAAAAAATTATACGAAAAAACAGAATTGACTTTAACATGTATATCACAGATGTTTCTCTTAACTATTTAATTAAAGCTAGGCTGTAGGTGGTATTAATATTGTCTTGATCCTCTTTGTTGTTTAGCGTTCTCTCTATATTTTGTTGTATTCGTAAGCTCTCCAGTGTATATCTTTTGTTGTGGTTTCTCTCTATATCTTAGATTCGTATTTTGTCAAAATCAGCTGTGTGGTTAGTGTCGGCTATGTGCTGTGCTAGTCCTGTTGTTGTTTTTGCTTTTCTGATGTCCGCTTGATGCTCTGCTGTTTTTACTCCTGAAGCTCTCTTCGTCGTTCCTATGTATACCTTGTTGCATTCTTCGTTGTGTTTCCCCCTGCATGTGATCTCATATATGACGTTACTCTGCTCAGCTTTTGTCATTCGGTCTTTTGTCTTTGTAAATATTTTCTGTTTAGTTTCGTTGGATTTGAAGTCGTAGCCTATGTTTGGCTCTTTTATTGTCTCTCTGAGGGTTCTTATATCGGTCAGTTTCGGAATATATGTTATGCCAAAAAAGTTTTAGTGTTGCCAGGTGTGTTTCCTTGTGTATCATTTTGGTTTCGAGATCTGTGTAGTTTATTGTTAATGAGTTCTTTTATTAAATTTGTTGGGTAGTTGTTCATCTTTAAAATGTTAAATACTTTTTCTGTGTTTTGATTGTGGAACCTCTCGTGGCTTATGTCAAATACTTTGTTATTAAGTTATATGCTGTATTTATTTTTTGTTTGATTGGTTGTGTTGAGAGGAAGTTTATCATTCTGCCTGATTAAGTCGGTTTGGCATACAAGTTAAAAATTATTGTTTTATCAGTGCGGTGAAGTTTTGCGTCCAGGTATGAAATACACTCGTGTTCTTCTATCTCTATAGTAAATTGTAGTTTTTATGTTGTTGGTTCAGTGTTTGTTTGGATTTTTTCTTTCTCTTTCTTATGAACTATGGCTATTATATCATCTACGTATTTTGTTATAAATGATATTTCAATGTTGTTTTTCTTCAGCTAGATTGTCTAGGATTATGTCTGCAATTGTGGGGGAAAGAGGGGTTGCCCATGGGCTCCCAATATGTTTGGTTATACATATTTCCGTCATATTTGAAAAAATTGTTGTCTTAAAGGCAAAACACGAGTATTTTTAAAAACATGGGTTTTGGTATATTTGTATGATTTTTAAGTTTTTCCCACTTGCTCATTATGGTTTTTATGGCAACATGTACCAGGATGTTCTTGAATAGTGAAATGACATCAAAGGACACAAGGATTTCATCTTCTTTTAGAGTATCAAACTTCTAAATACCCGGCCCTCTTTACTCATTAACACCAAATTTAAAATTTTTCGGTCTGTTTCATATACTGAATGTCATTTATTTGTATTGGCCGCGCCCCTAAAAAAATGCGTTTAAAGCGAATATTAATACTAAAAAAAGCAGTTTTTTTTCCAAAAACGCCCTAAAAGTGGGCGGAGCTCAATATTTTGTATGCAACAAACTTAGCAAATGGTAATATCTTTAATATTTGTCATAAACTTTTTTTCAATTTAGAATGAATTTCAGAAAGATTTCAGACGTTAAAAGTAGGCATGGTCAATAGAAAGGGCGGTCCAATTTTGGTTTAATTAAAGGCTTCCGGTCGATATTGCTCTCCAGCTAAATTTGAGTTCAAATGTTTTGTCTATCTTGACCAAAAGGCATTTTGAAATAAAATGTAAATTTGAGGTTGTCTGACATTCAAGCCAATTTTGGGCGTGGCTGTAGGCGGATGTTCTCAATTTTCAAACTTTGTCTGAACCAAATGAGAACCAAGCAACGCTGCAAGTTTCAGTTTCCTGGCTCAGTTTTAAAGACCTCAAAGCTGCATACACACGGACAGACGGACATAGCTTAATCGACTAACCTGTCGGTCTTGATCATATCTCTAAAAGGTGTAAGGGTGTAAGGTGTAAGTGTTTCAAACTATGCATTAAAATTACCAGTGAGTAAGTGCTACAGTGTGTACGCAGAAGTTACAGTCCGTAAAACGGACCTTTGAATACCCCATCCTATCCCACATAATGCAAACTTCGAAAAGGGGCGTGGTCCAATCGTCCCTTATTACAAATTTTCAATTATTAGATAACCACGGATATATCCAAGCTCCGCTTAAATGTACGGTAAAATGCAATTTTTTGGTTCAAATTCAGTATTTTTGAAAAATGGGCCCCTAAAAGTGGGCGTGGCTAAAAACTTTATGTGATCAAAATCTGGACTGAGGTCTCGTTTACCTAACATGCCACTTTTTTTTGTTTCATGCTTTCCTAAATTAGAAAACTTTAGGCTTCTCTTCAATTCTGCCTCCAAATGTGGGCGTGGCCCAAAGTCTTGTATGAACAAAATGTAGAAATATGCCCTTTCTACATAAAATAATCTGCGAAATTTTTTCAATTTCAAGCTAAAACATTGAGTAAACAGCATTTGTACAGTTACCCTTGAAATAGATGCCACGCCCACTGGAGGAGGTTTACCAATAAAATTTTTCAATTTTTAGTCTTACATTCATTAGGAGATGCTAAATGTCAAATTTCAATGCCCGTCCGTCCGTCCGTCCGGTCTGTGTGTCACATGTTTTTAGGTCTTAAATTTTGAGCTGGGGTGCTGAAACTTCGTACGTAAGGTCCACGTCATACGTAGCAGTACAAGTGTAAACATTTTTTAAATCCGCCTAAAGACACGCCCACAATCGGCTTAAATGTGCAACTACCTCCAGAGATTTCAATAATCTAATGAATGTAAGACACAAAAAAGAAAAATTTAATTGGTAGACCTCCTCTAGTGGGCGTGGCATCTATTTTAAAGGTAAATCTTCAAATGCAGTTTACTCAATATTTTTGCTCAAAATTAAAAAAAATTTGCTTAATTTTGTTCACATAAGACTTTGGGCTACGCCCATATTTAGAGGCAGAATTGAAGAAAAACCTGAAATTTGACTGAAAAACTTAATTTTGACTAGCCTTGAGCCTAATTTAGGAAAGTATGAAACAAAAAAAGCAGGTTAGGTAAACGAGACTTCAGTTCAGATTTCGTTCATATAAAGTTTTTAGCCACGCTGAAACGATTGAACGATATCGATATGAACGATTTCGATTTTTCAAAAATATTGAATTTGGACCAAAAAATTGCATTTTTACGTACATTTAAGTGTAAAGGATATATATGTGGTTTCTCATTAGGGGCGGTTTACAGCATTTTACAATGTGGGATAGGATGGGGTATTCAACGGTCCGTTTTACGGACTGTAACTTCAGCGTGCACACTGTAGCACTTACTCACTGGTTGAAGTTTGCATTACTTATAAAATGGCAAAAAATAACAATGCAATCAGCATTTTACAATGTGGGATAGGATGGAGTATTCAACCGTCCGTTTTACGGAATGTAACTTCTGCGTACACACTGTAGCACTTACTCACTGGTTTTTTAATGTCTTCTCTCAGGAAAGGCGAACCTATAACACTGAAACAGTACCCCGAGATGTAAGGAGATACTTATTTACTTTATTTGCAGTTTATAAATGTTATGAAATATGAAATCAGGAAGTGAATTCCAAAGTGTACTTGTTCTATAAAAGAAAGAATTTATAAACAGTGTAGTTCGAGGTGAACATGGAACTGATGAGCGCTTAACGCTTGCGTTGTAGATGAAAAGGGTAACGTGAAATAACGCCAAACGAAATAACACCAAATCTCAAATTTGGTCTTATTTCGTTTTCAAAAACGAAATAACGCCAATTTGGTATTATTTCGTAAGCCAAAGCGAAATAAAGCCAAAAGAAAAATAGAAAGAAGACCAAATTTTTTATATACGCCCCTTCAACGAAAAGTGAAGACAGTTAAAGAAAAAAACAGGCAGGGGGGCTGCAGCATACATACATATTTTACTTTTTAAGTGGAAAACGAAATAAAGCCAAATTGGTCTTATTTCGTTTTCTAAAGCGAAATAAAGCCAAATCGGAAATTTGGCGTTACAGTGAACTCTCTCCGTTAGGAGAGACTGTAACTTAAAAGCGGACACCTCTCATAACCGGACAAATTTTCAAGAACGGAATTATGAGCATGATTTTTCATGCCAATCACAGCCTCATAAACGGACTCTCTTATAAACGGACGCGGACACCAATTTTCTTAACCACAATAGAGTTTCACTCTCTCTTAAACGGACAAAAAACATATCAGACACACATTGTTATATTTTATTTTGTTTCCCTTTTTCTTGCGCCCTTCCGAGACACAAAAAAGGATTCCTGAAGTTATTGGTGTTACCCAGGAAAAATAGTGGTATCTCATCTCGTGTCTACCTACTCGTAAACATAGCAGGCTGTGGCGGCGCTGTCGCGTCGTCCGTGGTCCGTGCCCCGTGGATGTAAGCTGTATGTGAGTGAATGAATCTGTGCTTTTTTATCTTTTCTCTTCCTATGTGTTTTTCAAAGGAAGAACAAAATAAGTCAAGGAGGGGTATGCCAGTGCGTTGTTGCTTTTTACACACCAGCAAAATTAAAAAAAAGGATTGAATGGAGTTATATGCGGCGCTCACGTGTCTATTTCTTGAAAAAGTAGGTTTTTTGCAAGTGTGAAGCATATATAAGTTATAGGAATGGAAAGAAGAATGGGAATAGGGTATATGTATCTACCACGGTTCGTTGCAGACGGACCGAAGCTAATACATACCCACTCTCGCACCTACTGGTTTTTTCTTATAAACGGACACCCCTCATAAGCGGACAAATTTCTTGGTACCGTCAGTGTCCGCTTATGAGAGAGTCAACTGTATTTCCATTTTCAAAACGAATTAAGGCCAAATTTTTCATTTTTGGCTTTATTTCGTTCGGCGTTATTTCACGTCTCCGATGAAAAGAACAATTTTCAGGAATTAAGTTATTCAATTCTTTATAATAAAGACGAATAATTTTTATAATAAAGAAATTTATAATAGAGAAAAATATTTATAATAAAGACGTAAATCAGCAACACGTCTTCGCTCAGACAGTGATTGAAGATCTGTTAACTCAGGATTCTCGATTAAACGAATGGCTCTATTTTGAATTGAATCAAGAAGGCTGAATGAATGCTGGGAGTAGAGCTCCAAATATGAGAGCAGTATTCCAATGCTGGTCTTATTTAAGCTTTGTAATGTAGAAGCAACTGAGGAGGAGAAAAGAATCGTTTTGCTCTAAACAAATAGCTTAATTTCGATGAAGCAGATTTAGCAATATTAGATAAATGTTGGGGCCAAGTGATATTAGAGTTAACATTGCCTCCAAGCAGGTGGATATTATTCTTGCATAAATGATTTTTTTTCCATATTAACGGGTGGTACAGTAGAAGAGTTTTTCCTTGAAAAGACAGAATATTGTGTTTTGCTAGCATTAAAAGTAACAAAATTTGCCTTTCTCCAATCTACAATCTTTTTGAGATCAGAATTAAGTAATTCCATTTGGCTATGAGAAGTTATGGCATTAACAGGAGTTCTGTTTAAGGTGGAAGCAATAAGAGTTCTGCCATCCGCAAAGCTAAACATGTTATTTTTAGTTGAATTTAACAAATCATTTATGTGTATAAGAAATAAAGTAGGAGACAGAATTGAACCTTGTGGAAAATTCGCAGGTGGTTAATTGTAAACAAATCTGATGATTCACCATCAACTACGACTTTGATTGAACTTCCATTGAGAAAATTTTCTATCCAACCACAAAGTTGTTGCGGGAAACAGCAAGACACAAGTTTAGATATAAGAGCTCTATCCCACACACGGTCGAATGCCTTGGAAATATCGAGAGCAACAGATTTCAGTATTTTCCCAACAAGTCTTGGACGGATATTGTCCATATTTGATTTGACTACCGGGATTGTAGGAGGCTGTATATCACCAGGATCTATATTTGAGTTCTGAGCAAATAAGGTAGCGAATAAATCCGACTTTTCGCGAGGAGATGTAGCAAGCGAACCATCTTCTTAAAGTGAGGGAGGGAAAAAAGAAAAACAGAAATTGTTATTTATAACTTTAGCCATTGACCAGAAAGGTCGTGATTCATTTGTACAGTCGATGAGTTTATTTGTGACTCTTTCATTAAAAATTCTCTTTGAATTGTTTTTTACTTCATTGCATCTGTTTCGGATTGTAACATAATTATTTTTGCTTGCTTCTGTAGGACTAAGGCGCCATTGTCTGAAAGCTCTATTTTTGGCAGTTGTTGCACGTTCGCAATTTCTTTTGGTTTATTTGATCCCAGTCTTTTTACATTGTGGGGAATGTATGACTCCCTACCAAGTAGAATAATTTCAGTAACAGATTCAGCACAAGTATCAACATTAGAACCATTAAAACAAACCTCTGACCAAGGAAAAGATGAAAAAAAGTCACGAAGGTCAGTTAGCAGCATTAAAGTTCCAGATTAAGCAACTAGTATTCCGATGTTCTGGTACTGATGGAATAAGTAGATGAATTGCAGAAATAAGAACATGGTCAGAGTTTCCTAAAGGGGCAGAAATATTTATATTATATTGTTATGCCTGGGTTCGGCTATACACAACAAAAAAAAGTTCGCGAAGGAAATTCACCTTTAGGCCAGCTTTTCTATCGGGGTCCAACGATGCTGGCTTTTTCTTTGGGTATCCGAAGCGGAATTCTCAAGAGTAAGCACAACTTCTGATGTTCTCAAGATTCTCTGCACAAGTTCTTATGTTCAGAATGACCGATGTCAACAACCGCACAACTTTAGTGGAAAAATGAATCGCACAACAGATCGGAATTGAAAGTCAACACAAGTTTTATAATACTATGAGTTTTATTTCTACAACCGTCTTAGTTAATGACTGGGAACTAATTACAAAGATTTCGTACCGACTGCCTGCCTAAATAACGTGAGACTGCTGACACTGCGGTTTCCTTTTTGTATGTTGTTCTGCTGCCTCTGCTAAGTTTTCTGCTGCCTCCGCTGAGTTTGCGTCTGGTCATTTGACACATTCCGTTGTTGTCTTGTGAGCTGCCGTCGACATCCGTAACACGTCCCCCTTTCAGACATATCTAGGGATACCTTATTCTTAGATTGGGCTTGGGTGTCCTCATTTCTACGTGCTCTTGGGCGCTTTCTGGTGATATCCTTAGCGTCGACTCTGGATTCATACGATGTTTTCTGTTGAAGCATCTGTTGAACAAGGTTACGGTTGTGCTTCCTGATCCTCGACCATAGTTGCATTTCCAGATGATGAATGTTATAGCTAGCAAGCTCAGGATTCCAAATGTTGAGATTATTATCCCCTGTGATCGTTCTGGTATTTTTTCCAATGCTCTTGACCAAAGGTTTTTATGATTTTGAGTCTGAGTTGAAAGATCCTGCAGCTCGTGGATATCTTTGGCAGTTGTCTTCGACAATGGTTCTTGATTAATCACAATGTCCTTCAATTTGGTGTTTAAGCAGCAATCTTCTGGTTCGCTGTATGAATGCTTATCTCTAACCGCAATTTCTGCTTCAGTACCGACCGTCTTTATTGTCATGTCATAGGATTCGAGGATGCAATTATTATTTATTTGGAGTATACCGGTGCCAACAAGTTTCCCTATTTCTGTTTCATTGTTACATTTACATTTGTATTGGGTTCGTTCAGAAATACTATACAAATACAAATTATCTTTTAGCTTATGAAATATTTCTACATGAGAGCTTATGATTTTAGCATTACATTTATCAGCTCTATTTCGCATGAACAAATTTATTTCACAATTATCATCGCTAATAGTACTTCTAAGAAGCTGGGGCTTACAAATTAAAATTTTATTAATGTTATTACAATCTTTTCACTTATTAAAGCATAATCTTCTTTGTTTTTGTTTATAATCATAAATTTATCTCTTATATCTAAAAATACAATTCCATTCTTAACTATCTTTGGAATAGCAATTGTTTCATATATTTCGAAATTTTCATTTGTTACTGTTGGAATATTAATAATAATAATGATTTTTTGATCTTTAGTGAACGCTTTTAAATTCATTGTTTTCAAAATTTCGGAATAATTTTCCATAATTGGTTCTATTGCGAATGTATTGTCATTTTTCAAATCTCGAAGCTCATTTAATAAATCTATAGGTTCAATAATTCGTGGATGTAATATTCCTGCTTGTATAAATAAGAGGCTATCTATTATTTGTTCTATCTCCATTTCTAGCTGTAACATTTTAAAGTTTATTTTATTAGATTTTTCCTCATAGTATGATTCGATCAAAATAGTTCTATTTAGATTACTTTCTAGAGTATTAACTTTGTTTATTTCATCTACTAGTTCATTGATTTTAGCAAAAGTAACATTAGTGTTCTTGATACTTTCTAATACTTGTTTATTTAACTGGCTGAGTATCTTAACATTATCTTCCATGCCATCTTTAATTTGTTGTTCGTTTTTATTTATCTTTTGGATGACATTATAATAGTATTCCGCGTCTTCATTGTCCATTGTGCCAAAGAGGACTTTGAATCCTGAACCTATCATATTAACTAGACCGCGTTTTTGTCTTCTCGAAATTCCCATAATTCCAAAAATAATCTTTATTCTATTGTTAATCTTTACAATTTCTTTTTTTGCTATTCTTTGAAATTCTTTACATTCAATTTTCGACTCTAGGCAAACGGCATCCATTGTGTTAATCATGTTTCTTATATTTCCAGTCGCATGTTCTAATCCATTTATATCTAATTCTATTGCTAATGCTATATAATTGTTAATTTCTCTTGCTTCTCCTAAGTGGTTAAAATATATTCCGGTATTATTTTGTAGCTCTTTCACCCATAATTTTACTTCGGCGATGACCTGTCCGATGAACAGGGATCTGAAATATATGGCTTAACATTAGCTTTGTTAAGCTTTTGCTTTTTATTATTCATTTGTAAGACTAAATTATTTTCATTAACTTCTAATATCTTAAATGGCACTTTATACTGGCTTCTTAATTTTCCTTTTCTTTCATTCCTCACTAAGACCTTTTGACCAATTTTGTATTCTATAGTTCTTCCTAATTTCTTGTCGTATCTAACTTCAGCCTTTTCTCTACTCTTTCTTGTGCTTTCTTCTGCATTTTCTTGTTTCTCTAAGAGATTAGCTCTAAGTTCGTCCACATAGTCGAAAACTGACTTTTCATTATATGGATCTACGCTACTGGGCCTGTTCACTTCATATCCAAATACTAGTTCGTAGGGAGTGTACCCCGTTGTAGTATGTTTAGTACCATTGTAACAAAATCCTGCGTACGACATTCGTTTATGCCAATCTTTAAGCTGATGTAATTCGCGTCCTGTAGATGTTGTTATGTGTTAGATTTCCAAAATTTTACGAAATTCCTCGAACAGTTTATTACAAAATTCAAAACCGTTGTCGGATAGAATGATCTTGGGTATTCCAAAATTCATAATCCAATACTCCATTACGGCATTCGCTACAGTGTACATATCTTTAGATTTTAGCGGTAAGAACTTGATGAATTTTGATAAGTCATCCTGGATGGTCAATCCGAACTTATAGCCTTCCTCGGTTTCTTCAAATGGTCCAATTATGTCTATCATTATCTTTTCTAGAGCCTTGTCGGCAGATGTTACGATTTTCATTGGGTTTCTAGTAGGAGCTCTGTTAACTTTTTCTGTCTGGCATTGAGGGCAGTTTCTCACAAGAGGACAAGTCCTCAATGTGTTTTTGCATACCTTTCCATTTGAATTTCCTTCTTACTTTTGCGTACGTAGCTTTCTGACCTGTATGACCGCCTATTAAACCCTCGTGATATTCCTTCATTATAGCTAATCTTTTTTCTTGATCTTGAACTTCTTCCTTTTTATCTGAGACTTGTTCTTCGCTAGATTCGCCTACTGAATTTTCTATTACTTCATCCTCTATGACTTCACTCTCCAAGTTTTCTATTACTTCACTATCTAAGTCACTTTTATTTTTGTTTGGAATTCCTTTACTTGGATTTCTTCCCTCGCTCGTGCTTGCTATATCATCCCTATTTTCGGTATTTATCTCGATACCTTCCTCCTCAAGTAAACTCATAAGATCTCGCCAAGTTTCCTCTCGTTCCTTTTTTGTGATTCTGACGTTCCTGCTTAATTCATCGCCAAGTTTCCTCTCGTTCCTTTTCTGTGATTCTGACGTTTCTGCTTAATTCATCGGCTACAACGTTTTCTTTTCCCTTTTTATAAGTTATGACATAATCAAACTCCTCAAGTTTGAGTCGCCATCTGACCAATCGACTGCCTGGATCCTTAACGTGAAATAACCAGGTTAACGGTCTATGGTCTGTTTGTATTATAAATTTAGTACCATAAATGTATGGTCGAAACTGTTTCGTAGCCCATACGATAGCTAGACACTCCTTTTCCGAAGTGCTGTAGTTAATCTCTGCCTTATTTAATGTTCGGCTGACAAAATGTACTGGTAGGTCCTTACCATTGTTTTCCTGGCTAAGCACTGCACCGATGCCTCTATTAGAAGCATCAGTTGTTATAATGAATGGCTTGCTATAATCTGGGTACTGTAGTATGGGATGTGATATTATTAATTCTTTTAGCTTCTAGATCTTGAGTCCAGATAAACTCAGCATCCTTTTTTAATAATCTATTTAATAGCTCGGCAACTTTACTAAAGTTCCTAATGAACTTTCTGTAGTACCCTATCATCCCAAGGAAGGACTTTATTCCTCTAGGGTTCTCTGGAGCTTCCATTTGTTTTATACATGCTATCTTTCCTGGATCGGGTTTGACTCCCTCGTCAGTTATAACATGTCCTAAGTAGGAGACTTCCTTTCTAAGGAACTCACACTTATCAGGCTGCAATTTGAGGTTTGCCTTTCGCAGTTCCTCGAAAACTTCAACTAACTTTTGATTATGTTCCTCTAGGTTTTTCCCGTATACGACAATGTCGTCCAAGTAAACGAAACATCTGATTCCCTGTAAACCTGCTAGGACTGTGTTCATCAGCCTTTGAAAACAGGCCGGAGCATTTTTCAAACCAAATGGCATTCTTGTGTACTCAAAATGGCCATATGGAGTGCTAAAAGCAGTTTTTTCGATGTCCTCCTCAGCCATTGGAATTTGATGGAAGCCAGACGTTAAGTCTAATGTCGAAAAATACTTTGCCTTACCCAACTGGTCGAGGATTTCATTTATGTTTGGCAGGGGGTAATTGTCCGCAACAGTCAAGTCGTTTAGTTTACGGTTATCAATTACCATTCGCCACTTTTTTGTGCCACTTGCGTCGGACTTTTTGGGAACTATCCATAGCGGAGAGCTCCAGGGAGAACTGCTATTTTGGATTATTCCATCCTCTTTCAATTTTCTATCTGCTTACGAACTTCCTCTTCGTGTACCTTAGGGTATCTATATGTTTTAGTGAGCACAGGTTCACAATGGCTTTTTGTCCGTATTTTATGTTTTATTACGGAAGTTTTTGACAGCCTTTCATTTTCGATACTAAAAATATCACTATATTTCCTAACAATTTCGATGAGACTTTCTTTTTCTTCCTTCTTTAAATGGTCAGTTCGAACGTTGCCTGGTACTATTTGAGATCTGCCCTTAGAAACTTCGAATTCACTCAAATTTCTTCCTATGATCCTAACATTTTTTAAATTAAATGGTTTGTCAGTAGTATTAGCTATTGAAACTAGACATTTCCCATTATTATTCAGCGTGACGCAATTTGGAATTATGATACCTCCGGTAATTTCCTGTCTGGGTATTTCAATTTCACTATTTAAACCACTATCGATCTCAACTGTCCTAAAAACCTCAGATCTTTCCTTTACGATGAGTTCCTCTCCTAAAAACCGTAAAGGTATTTTTTCGTATTTCCCGCTGATGATGTTTTCCTTGTAATTGATCGAGAAACCACCCTCTCGTAGGAAATGATTTCCGATCAATTTATCGTATTCTCCTAGCAAGTCATTTTCTATTACTTGGAACTTGATAGCTTTAGATTTTCCGGCTAAGAGAACAAATCTTATATGGACTTCTGTTTCACCTAGGGTGCTACGTGTCCCACCACCTATTCCACTAAATTTTATACATCTCCTTGCTTCTACATCTTCTTCATAAACGCAGTTGGCTTTGATAAGGGACACCTCAGCTCCCGTATCGATTATAAGCCTTTTCAACTCGCCATTAATTTCTACTAGTACATGAGGACTTTCAGAATTATCCAAGGTCCTAAGCTGCACGGGTGCCTCATTGACCATAAAGCTTACCGAAAATTTTTCTGTTTAAAGTTCTTGTTATCGTTACTACTACTATTACTGCTGGTACTTGGCTCATTTTCACGATTACCTAGCTCATTCCTATCTTTCTTCGGTAACCTGCAAAACCTCGCAATATGTCCTGGCTTACCACAATTAAAACACCGTTTTTCTTGGTAATTTATCTTAGCTAGATTCTTATTTGTATAATCTTTTTGGGTATTTGATCGAAATATGTTCATACGTTGTTCCTCTTCGGACGCAAATTGAGCCGCTTCGTCTAGCGTTTTTGGACGTTGTGTTATCGTGTTCGTCGACAATCTTTCTCGTAAGCCATTAATGAAAACCGTTAAGGTTTCATTTTGAATATATTCCAATTGCCCTTCTTTATGTCTTTTTACGTCTGCGAGCTTACGTAACAAACGTCTTTGCAATGTTTCGACCCTTTGTAGGTAATGAACAACAGACTCATCCCTATTTTGCCTGATGGAAATTAGTTGCCTATGAAGCTGTAGAGCACTGTGAGGCTCTTTGAATACTGCTGTTAATCCCTTTTTTAGAGAATCCCAGTCCTTAATGTCCTTATTCATAAGAATTGTTGCGGCATTACCACGAATCTTTGTTTTGATATACTTGAAGAGAACATCTTTTTGTGTAGCGGATGCTAATTGGATAGCATCGTTACACGAATCAATGAAAGTAAAAACTTCGTCACTTGTACCATTGAATGTGGGGATGAAGGAAATTAAAACGTTAATCGTGATTTCACTCATAGTTACAAATCTAATTTCACTATTGGTATTGCTTTCACTATTATTTAAGATATCATCGTACTCAATATTATATCTGGAACTATCTTCGCTTTCGTTTTCCGCGTTAGTATTTAGACCGCTTATTGAAGCACGAAATTTTGAAAACATGCACCGTATGAAACAAAAGCTTTACAATAAATGTACTCACAGAAAGATAATAGTTATCGACCGCTGCTTCATCTGGATCTGGCTGTTTTTCGCTTCCCTCTCTCGCTGCTAATTCGGAGAATTTACACTTTCCTCTTCTTTTCGCGTATCCCACCGCTGGCACCAAAAACTTGTGTTATGCCTGGGTTCGGCTATACACAATAAAAAAAAGATCGCGAAGGAAATTCACCCTTAGGCCAGGTTTTCTATCGGGGTCCAACGATGCTGGCTTTTCCTTTGGGTATGCGAAGCGGAATTCTCAAGAGTAAGCACAACTTGTACTATCTCCTCTAGGTTCGTCAGACCACTGCGTCATATCAGCCAAATTCTTATTGGGTGGCCAACCCAATAAGGAAATAACTCCTAAACGAACAGTCTGGCGGTACGAGAAAGCAAACTGGGACGGCCTTAATAACTTAATAACTTCTTCGGTCGTTTTAACTGGTCCTTGTGCTTTCTCGATAACAACGTAGATGCTGCTGCTGATATGATAACCAACACCATTCTCCTTGGTATGACATCTTTCATCCCTCACAGGCTTAAGAGTATCAAACCCAAGGTGAACTCGTGGTATGACTTTAGCTGTAAAGAGGCGATTAGGTTGAAGGAGTTATGATTCGGTCCTACAAGGCCAACCCATCTCAGGTAAACCGAAAAAAGTTTAAGCAAGCCAGAAATGATTGTAATGCTCATATTCGCCGTGTTAAGTTCCAATACGACCAAAAGCTGAGGCAGAAAATACTACATTGTCCCAAGGGGTAAAAACTTTTGGTCTTTCGTAAAAAATGTTAAAAACTGTGCCTCATCTTCCATTCCAACACTCGTTTACAATGACATTCCAGCTGTCACCTCTATGGCCAAAGCAAATCTACTTGCAGCGCATTTCGCTGCTAGCTCCATGCTCCCAGATTCTGCGATGTCCCCGCCTGTACTTGAGCGCGTCGAATATACAATGGGACAAATTCATTTTCGCACTCGTACAGTCATGAGAGTACTTCGAGATCTCAACATTCACAAATCTGAAGAGGTGTTCTTCCACGCTGGCAAAACCATTGTGTAAGCTTTTCCATCGGTCCTACTCCTACAGGTCTCTTTCCGAGTAGATGGAAAACAGCATTTGTCCAGCCCGTCCCTAAAAAAGGCGATTCTTCTTCTCCCTCTAACTATCGTCCAATTGCACTAACTTCCCTTCTTTCTAAGGTCATGGAAATGCTGATTAATTATCAGTTTATGAAATATCTTGAATCACGAAAACTCCTTAATGACCGGCAATACGGTTTTCGTAGCAAAAGGTCCACTCGTGATTTGATGGCATATCTCACTGAAAAGTGGAACCATTCCTTGCATATTCATGGTGAAAGCAAGATTGTTGCGCTTGATATTTCAAAAGCATTTGACAGAGTTTGGCATCAAGCTCTTTTTTCGAAAATGCGTGCATTTGGAATCGACGAATCTCTTTTTCAATGGATTAGTAATTACCTTTCGGACCGTTGAATTCAAGTTGTTTTGGATGGGTTCAAGTCTGCAATTCACAAAATAAACGCTGGGCTTCCCCAGGGCTCTGTTTTGTCTCCGACTCTCTTTTTAATCTTCATAAATGATCTTTTGTCTGCTACTACTAATCCAATTCATTCCTTTGCCGATGACAGCAACCTCAGTTTTTCATATTCGTTCTCAGCTCCTCGTCCCTGCTCTTCGGACGTTGAACTGGAACGGCAGCGTATGTCAAACTCATTAAACTCTGACCTTAACAGCAGTGTATCATGGGGATCTCAAAATAGAGTAGAGTTTAATGCTTCTAAAACTCAATGCTGTCTTCTGTCATTGAAGCAAAACCGAAACACCCAGCCATAGTCCATGAATGGCACTTGCATCGACGAAACCGAAACGCTTTCCATTCTCGGTATGTGTGTCGATAAAAACCTTAGTTGGAATGACCACATATTCGACGTCGCCAAGAACGCTGCGAAATGCCTAGGTTTCCTTAAAAGATGCAAGAAATATTTCACCCCTTCTGATTTGGCTATTTTATATATTTATATAAGGCCTATATCCGCCCTAAAATGGAATATAACTCCCATGTCTGGGCTGGTGCTCCTAAAAAACACTGCACCTGCTCGATAGGATCCAGAAACGCGCGATAAAACTCATAGGTGACAGAAATATTTCAAAGTCTATCGACTCGATCGAACATCGACGCAATGTCTCTTGCTTGTCACTGTTTTACCGTTTTTTTTACAAACAGTGTTCCAACGAAATAGCCATTTGGATTCCACCCCTCAAATTATTCAACCGTAATACTCGCCAATGATCGAATGCTCATCAGTTCACCCTTGAGCCGACTTTCGGGCGTACTGTAAAGTTTAGAGGTTCTTTCATAAGCCGTACAACGCAAATGTGGAATGTCCTACCACGACAACTCTTTCCTACGCAATACAACCCACAACTGTTCAAAACAAGAGTGCACCGGTACCTCTCATCCCTTTCCCCTTCTTCTAATCCCTTCCGCTCGTGAGATGCTAAGCATTAAAAGGGTAGCCAATCCCTTGTTCGCGAGTACATTATAAAAAAAAAAAAAACTTCTGATGTTCTCAAGATTCTCTGCACAAGTTCTTATGTTCAGAATGACTGTCGTCGTTTAGTTTACGGTTATCAATTACCATTCGCCACTTTTTTGTGCCACTTGCGTCGGACTTTTTGGGAACTATCCATAGCGGAGAGCTCCAGGGAGAACTGCTATTTTGGATTATTCCATCCTCTTTCAATTTTCTATCTGCTTACGAACTTCCTCTTCGTGTACCTTAGGGTATCTATATGTTTTAGTGAGCACAGGTTCACAATGGCTTTTTGTCCGTATTTTATGTTTTATTACGGAAGTTTTTGACAGCCTTTCATTTTCGATACTAAAAATATCACTATATTTCCTAACAATTTCGATGAGACTTTCTTTTTCTTCCTTCTTTAAATGGTCAGTTCGAACGTTGCCTGGTACTATTTGAGATCTGCCCTTAGAAACTTCGAATTCACTCAAATTTCTTCCTATGATCCTAACATTTTTTAAATTAAATGGTTTGTCAGTAGTATTAGCTATTGAAACTAGACATTTCCCATTATTATTCAGCGTGACGCAATTTGGAATTATGATACCTCCGGTAATTTCCTGTCTGGGTATTTCAATTTCACTATTTAAACCACTATCGATCTCAACTGTCCTAAAAACCTCAGATCTTTCCTTTACGATGAGTTCCTCTCCTAAAAACCGTAAAGGTATTTTTTCGTATTTCCCGCTGATGATGTTTTCCTTGTAATTGATCGAGAAACCACCCTCTCGTAGGAAATGATTTCCGATCAATTTATCGTATTCTCCTAGCAAGTCATTTTCTATTACTTGGAACTTGATAGCTTTAGATTTTCCGGCTAAGGGAACAAATCTTATATGGACTTCTGTTTCACCTAGGGTGCTACGTGTCCCACCACCTATTCCACTAAATTTTATACATCTCCTTGCTTCTACATCTTCTTCATAAACGCAGTTGGCTTTGATAAGGGACACCTCAGCTCCCGTATCGATCATAAGCCTTTTCAACTCGCCATTAATTTCTACTAGTACATGAGGACTTTCAGAATTATCCAAGGTCCTAAGCTGCACGGGTGCCTCATTGACCATAAAGCTTACCGAAAATTTTTCTGTTTAAAGTTCTTGTTATCGTTACTACTACTATTACTGCTGGTACTTGGCTCATTTTCACGATTACCTAGCTCATTCCTATCTTTCTTCGGTAACCTGCAAAACCTCGCAATATGTCCTGGCTTACCACAATTAAAACACCGTTTTTCTTGGTAATTTATCTTAGCTAGATTCTTATTTGTATAATCTTTTTGGGTATTTGATCGAAATATGTTCATACGTTGTTCCTCTTCGGACGCAAATTGAGCCGCTTCGGCTAGCGTTTTTGGACGTTGTGTTATCGTGTTCGTCGACAATCTTTCTCGTAAGCCATTAATGAAAACCGTTAAGGTTTCATTTTGAATATATTCCAATTGCCCTTCTTTATGTCTTTTTACGTCTGCGAGCTTACTTTGTAACAAACGTCTTTGCAATGTTTCGACCCTTTGTAGGTAATGAACAACAGACTCATCCCTATTTTGCCTGATGGAAATTAGTTGCCTATGAAGCTGTAGAGCACTGTGAGGCTCTTTGAATACTGCTGTTAATCCCTTTTTTAGAGAATCCCAGTCTTTAATGTCCTTATTCATAAGAATTGTTGCGGCATTACCACGAATCTTTGTTTTGATGTACTTGAAGAGAACATCTTTTTGTGTAGCGGATGCTAATTGGATAGCATCGTTACACGAATCAATGAAAGTAAAAACTTCGTCACTTGTACCATTGAATGTGGGGATGAAGGAAATTAAAACGTTAATCGTGATTTCACTCATAGTTACAAATCTAATTTCACTATTGGTATTGCTTTCACTATTATTTAAGATATCATCGTACTCAATATTATATCTGGAACTATCTTCGCTTTCGTTTTCCGCGTTAGTATTTAGACCGCTTATTGAAGCACGAAATTTTGAAAACATGCACCGTATGAAACAAAAGCTTTACAATAAATGTACTCACAGAAAGATAATAGTTATCGACCGCTGCTTCATCTGGATCTGGCTGTTTTTCGCTTCCCTCTCTCGCTGCTAATTCGGAGAATTTACACTTTCCTCTTCTTTTCGCGTATCCCACCGCTGGCACCAAAAACTTGTGTTATGCCTGGGTTCGGCTATACACAATAAAAAAAAGATCGCGAAGGAAATTCACCCTTAGGCCAGGTTTTCTATCGGGGTCCAACGATGCTGGCTTTTCCTTTGGGTATGCGAAGCGGAATTCTCAAGAGTAAGCACAACTTGTACTATCTCCTCTAGGTTCGTCAGACCACTGCGTCATATCAGCCAAATTCTTATTGGGTGGCCAACCCAATAAGGAAATAACTCCTAAACGAACAGTCTGGCGGTACGAGAAAGCAAACTGGGACGGCCTTAATAACTTAATAACTTCTTCGGTCGTTTTAACTGGTCCTTGTGCTTTCTCGATAACAACGTAGATGCTGCTGCTGATATGATAACCAACACCATTCTCCTTGGTATGACATCTTTCATCCCTCACAGGCTTAAGAGTATCAAACCCAAGGTGAACTCGTGGTATGACTTTAGCTGTAAAGAGGCGATTAGGTTGAAGGAGTTATGATTCGGTCCTACAAGGCCAACCCATCTCAGGTAAACCGAAAAAAGTTTAAGCAAGCCAGAAATGATTGTAATGCTCATATTCGCCGTGTTAAGTTCCAATACGACCAAAAGCTGAGGCAGAAAATACTACATTGTCCCAAGGGGTAAAAACTTTTGGTCTTTCGTAAAAAATGTTAAAAACTGTGCCTCATCTTCCATTCCAACACTCGTTTACAATGACATTCCAGCTGTCACCTCTATGGCCAAAGCAAATCTACTTGCAGCGCATTTCGCTGCTAGCTCCATGCTCCCAGATTCTGCGATGTCCCCGCCTGTACTTGAGCGCGTCGAATATACAATGGGACAAATTCATTTTCGCACTCGTACAGTCATGAGAGTACTTCGAGATCTCAACATTCACAAATCTGAAGAGGTGTTCTTCCACGCTGGCAAAACCATTGTGTAAGCTTTTCCATCGGTCCTACTCCTACAGGTCTCTTTCCGAGTAGATGGAAAACAGCATTTGTCCAGCCCGTCCCTAAAAAAGGCGATTCTTCTTCTCCCTCTAACTATCGTCCAATTGCACTAACTTCCCTTCTTTCTAAGGTCATGGAAATGCTGATTAATTATCAGTTTATGAAATATCTTGAATCACGAAAACTCCTTAATGACCGGCAATACGGTTTTCGTAGCAAAAGGTCCACTCGTGATTTGATGGCATATCTCACTGAAAAGTGGAACCATTCCTTGCATATTCATGGTGAAAGCAAGATTGTTGCGCTTGATATTTCAAAAGCATTTGACAGAGTTTGGCATCAAGCTCTTTTTTCGAAAATGCGTGCATTTGGAATCGACGAATCTCTTTTTCAATGGATTAGTAATTACCTTTCGGACCGTTGAATTCAAGTTGTTTTGGATGGGTTCAAGTCTGCAATTCACAAAATAAACGCTGGGCTTCCCCAGGGCTCTGTTTTGTCTCCGACTCTCTTTTTAATCTTCATAAATGATCTTTTGTCTGCTACTACTAATCCAATTCATTCCTTTGCCGATGACAGCAACCTCAGTTTTTCATATTCGTTCTCAGCTCCTCGTCCCTGCTCTTCGGACGTTGAACTGGAACGGCAGCGTATGTCAAACTCATTAAACTCTGACCTTAACAGCAGTGTATCATGGGGATCTCAAAATAGAGTAGAGTTTAATGCTTCTAAAACTCAATGCTGTCTTCTGTCATTGAAGCAAAACCGAAACACCCAGCCATAGTCCATGAATGGCACTTGCATCGACGAAACCGAAACGCTTTCCATTCTCGGTATGTGTGTCGATAAAAACCTTAGTTGGAATGACCACATATTCGACGTCGCCAAGAACGCTGCGAAATGCCTAGGTTTCCTTAAAAGATGCAAGAAATATTTCACCCCTTCTGATTTGGCTATTTTATATATTTATATAAGGCCTATATCCGCCCTAAAATGGAATATAACTCTCATGTCTGGGCTGGTGCTCCTAAAAAACACTGCACCTGCTCGATAGGATCCAGAAACGCGCGATAAAACTCATAGGTGACAGAAATATTTCAAAGTCTATCGACTCGATCGAACATCGACGCAATGTCTCTTGCTTGTCACTGTTTTACCGTTTTTTTTTACAAACAGTGTTCCAACGAAATAGCCATTTGGATTCCACCCCTCAAATTATTCAACCGTAATACTCGCCAATGATCGAATGCTCATCAGTTCACCCTTGAGCCGACTTTCGGGCGTACTGTAAAGTTTAGAGGTTCTTTCATAAGCCGTACAACGCAAATGTGGAATGTCCTACCACGACAACTCTTTCCTACGCAATACAACCCACAACTGTTCAAAACAAGAGTGCACCGGTACCTCTCATCCCTTTCCCCTTCTTCTAATCCTTTCCGCTCGTGAGATGCTAAGCATTAAAAGGGTAGCCAATCCCTTGTTCGCGAGTACATTATAAAAAAAAAACTTCTGATGTTCTCAAGATTCTCTGCACAAGTTCTTATGTTCAGAATGACTGATGTCAACAACCGCACAACTTTAGTGGAAAAATGAATCGCACAACAGATCGAAATTGAAAGTCAACACAAGTTTTATAATGCTATGAGTTTTATTTCTACAACCGTCTTGGTTAATGACTGGGAACTAATTACAAAGATTTCGTACCGACTACCTGCCTAAATAATGTGAGACTGCTGACACTGCGGTTTCCTTTTTGTATGTTGTTCTGCTGCCTCTGCTGAGTTGTCTGCTGCCTCTGCTGAGTTAGCGTCTGGTCATTTGACCCATTCCGTTGTTGTTTTGTGAGCTGCCGTCGACATCCGTAACAATATATATCAGGCTCAGATGTAAGGAACAAATCCGAAGTGTTTTCGAAATCTGTAGAGTCGATTAAACATCGTGTTGGAACTTCGATAAGTTGACCAAGATTGCTACTTATTGCAAAAGCTTCGGCTAATCTACCAGTTTCATCTGTAATGTAAGAAAACCGAAGCCAATTGGTTTATGTGCATTGAAATCTCCAAGAATAATGATCTCAGCTGAAGGATGATTGATTTGTAACCAGTCAACTTTCTTAGATAAGTGATCAAAAAGAATTCTAGGATAACAGTCATTGGGAGACCTATACATACAATAAATAAATTTTGAACTGCCTTCAGGGACAATCTTAAGCCAAATTATGATTAAATTAAGCAAAATTATTTACTTCTTACAATAGAAAGCATTTTCCAAACAATATGAAACATAAAGCTTTTAAAAATTTGCTATGTTTCATTTTTTACTATGGACGTTGCAAGAAATATTTTATTTTAAGACATGTAAAAATAAAAATTTTAAGAAAAAATGTAAGACATACATAAATGTTCTAGTTAGACTAGTTAGACCATGCAATGAACCTTTTACCGATAGATCGTCAAATTGAAGCTAATAGTCCGAAATTGGAATATAATGCGGTCAACCCCGGTGAGTTCAGTTCAAAGCTGTCAGTATAGGCTACAATCGCGCCGGCTAGCAAATAGTGTTTTGTTTCAGACATTTCAAGTGTTGATGGGATTGTCTTGAAAGTTGTACTTTGGTTTTGACCTAAATCCGTTTCTGTCTTCAAAAAGAAGCGATCCAAAATCTTTGGCTAAATGGTCTTTCCATCGTTCTCGATCCTCCGACACTAACTGAAGACACTCCGGCGCAATCGCCAGGCGGGACTCAGAAAAGTTCTTAACCTGATCCCTGATCCCCTGAACCTGTTTCTAGGCCTACCAGGGGGGCGACGCGCTCGCATCTTGGCTAACATGACCTGTCTAGGAAGTTTGTCAGGGGTCATGCGAACAACGTGTCCAAAACATCGAAGAATCGATCGCTCCATTTGGAGAAGTAGCTGCTCAACAATAAGATTCCCACGAATACTGACGTTTCTCCAGCAACGCACCTCAGGAATCTTATTTCGGCAGCTTGTACCCGCGATCTAATTTGTTCGGTCATTACCCAAATTTCATGACCATAGATGAGGGTCGGAACGAACACTGAATTAAAAACTGCGATCTTTGCTTTCACTCCAAACTCAGCTTTCCTGATGACCGGCCGGCGTAGTTCCTTAACTATTGCTCCAGCTTGGCCAATTCTACAGGAGAACTCAGTATCACTCCTCCTATTTTTGGTGAAAAAGACCCAGAGATACTTAAACTTCTCCACCTGTTTTAATGGAACTCCATTTATGTGCAGGGTACACTGCACGGGGTGCCGTGGCGTAGTGGTTAGTGTGTGTGCTTACTACGCCGGAGGTCTGGGTTCGAATCCTGCCATCGTCACCTGAAAAAAGACTAGTTCTTTTTCACGGTCCCCACCTCCGCTAGGGTCTGACAAGCCCTCCGAGAGTATAATTTGTCTTGAAAAACTTCTCAAAGTGCCGTTCGGATTCGGCAAAAAATTGTAGGTCCCCTTGTATGTGTAGAAATTAACACACACAGCATACATTGTTGAGAAGTTGGTCCTAGTTCACCTCGACCTGTTGCGCCACTCTATTAGTTTTTAATTTACACTGCACAGGAGTTCGGGAAACAACCATCACTTCCGATTTGTTCACGTTAACTTTTATCGTACATACGCTGTGCCAGTTAAATTTCATTGACGATGTTGGGGTAGGCGCATTGCTTAATTTGATTTAAGGATTTTTTTCCTCCTTGTTTGTGGTTGATAAATTTTTCGAGTTTCTGTAAATTTGTTTCTGTGGTCTATGATGGTTTATGCAACAGGTGTTTAGTACAACACATTTTTCGGTGTTTACGTGCAGTTGATTCAGCTCGAAGACATTAGAGCAAAGATTTTGTTTGAAAAAAAATTTGGATTTATCCTTTTTCATAAAAAACTCTTTAAATTGTGAAAAGCAAACTACCAGAAAAAGTTTCCTGTTGGGAACAAAATAACAAAAAACAAAAAGTGTCGCTAAATTTTTTTGTAAGAAGTGTCCTTCCGTAAAAACTACATAAAAACGATTTTAAACGAAACCCAACACATCTCGAGCACATCGCAGCACAACTTTTATTTTTCGGAAAAAAACAAAAAGTGTGACTAACCCATTTTCAAAGAAAAAAACAGTGAGTAAGTGCTACAGTGTGTACGCAGAAGTTACAGTCCGTAAAACGGACCCCATAGTATGTGGGATAGGATGAATACCCCATCCTATCCCACATTGTAAAATGCTGATGGCATAGTTATTTTTTGACATTTTATAAGTAATGAAAACTTCGAAAAGGGGCGTGGTCCAACCCCCTTTAATTACAAACTATAAATTATAAGATATTTCCACAGATATTTCCAAGTTACACCTAATTGTACGTAAAAATGCAATTTTTTGGTTCAAATTCAATATTTTTGAAAAATCGACCCCTAAAAGGGGGCGTGGCTAAAAACTTTATGTGAACGAAATCTGGACGCAAGTTTTGTTTACCTTACCTTTACTTTTTTGTTTCATGCTTTCCTAAATTAGGCTCAAGGGCAGTCGAAATTAAGTTTTTCTGGAAAATTTTAGGTTTTTCTTCAATTCTGCCTCCAAATATGGGCGGGGCGGCCCAAAGTCTTGTATGAACAAAATGTGGAACTAAGCGTTTTCTACATAAAATATTAAGCAATTTTTTTTCAATTTCGAGCAAGAGTACTGAGTAAACTGCATTTGAAAATTTACCTTTAAAATTGATGCCACGGCCACTAGAGGAGGTTTACCAATTAAATTTGTCTTTTTTGTGTCTTATATTCACTAGGAGATGCTAAATGTAAAATTTCAGCCTTTAAGAACGCCTTACAGTTTTGAAAAATCTTGAGGTAGTTGCATATTTAGACCGATTGTGGGCGTGTCTTTGGGCGGATTTCAAAAGTTTTTACACTTGTATTGCTTCGCATGACGTGGCGCCAACGTACGAAGTTTTAGCATCCTAGCTCAAAATTTAAGGCCAAAAAACATGTGACATACAGACGGACATGGCTCATTCGATTCAGAATTCGTTCTCGATCATATGCCCTTAAGGTCTTGGGGGTCTACCATTATTATTTCACCGTGTTACAAACTATGTGACAAACTTAATATACCTCCTATCTTATGATGGATGGAATTTAAAAAAAAAAACAATTTACCCTATAAAGACCAAACTCTGCGGACAAAATTGAAATGGATGGCGCCACATAGCAGCACATGTTGGGGACAAAAAAATAAAAAACAGAAGGTGCCGCTACATTTGCTTTTAAAAAAGTGCCCTTCCGTAAAAACTACATAATATGCGAACTTTTTTTCACATACATTAAAATGTTCGATTTGTATTTAACAAATTACCACGCGGCACGAAGAGTTAATCTGCAGCGAACTACCTGAAATACCTTGGTACATAGTTGGAGTAGATCTGTTTTATCATTGCTCAAAATGTTATCAGCCCATTAGGGACCACTTTTATCGATAGCGCTTTTAGAACAATTTTCTTCAAACCTACCTCCGATTGTGCTATTAGGAGGTAAGTAGGTAGGAAAGTGGCTTTTGACATGCACTTAGGCCAAAAAGTAGGCCCATTGTACCGCCACGTGGGTGTATTACCAAGGGAGTAGGTTGGCGTGAATTCTATGACAGCCAGCCAGTCTTTTCGATGAATTTTTGTAGCTTTTTGATCGGTGTTTTATTGAGGTCGCTTAGGTAGTCGTAGAAGTTGGAGCCTAGTATGGATTTCCTGTAAGACGCGAGTGCCGGGCAGCAACAGAGAAGGTGTTGTACACTTTCTTCCTCTTCCTCATCTAGGCCGCTTCTACAGAAGTCTTTGAGAATAGACCTAGTCTTTTTGCGTGAAGACCTAATAGGCAGTGTCCGGTGATAATTCCCACTGCACTGCTAATTTTGAATCTCTTAAAGGAGATCAAGCTATCTGATCTTTATGGATCAAGGCAAGGCCAGATTTGCTTGGAGGTTAAACAAGTGGTGCCTGTCCCCCATCTGGCTTTAGTTTCTTGCATGCTGTGATTTTTGAGCTGTAATTTGAAGGTAGCTAGGAGAATACCTATATTATAGGAGATTTCATCTTCTGGCAGTCTAGTGGCGTTCTTAGCGAATTTATCAGCCTCACAGTTTCCCATGATGTCTCTATGACCTGGCACCCAGCACAGGTTGATGTGAAACTGTTCGGACATCTCATCAAGAGATGTGCGACAGTTAATAACTAATTTAGAGTTTATAGAGATCGATGTAAGGGATTTGATGGCAGCTTTGCTATCCGTAAAGATACAGATATCGCGGGCGGATATCACGTTCTTCTTTAGCCAGGACAGGGCTTCACTAATTGCCATTATTTCAGCTTGGAAGACGCTGCATTGGTTGGGTAGGCGAAGGGATATATTTAAGGTAAGGCACTCAGAGAAAACACGCCTTCCGTCTTGGATCCGTCTGTGTAAAAGTGTATGGCGTTACCAAAAGGTATATTACCGCCGTACCACAGGTCTCTGTTCGGAATCCGTGTTTCGAAGTTTTTCTCTAGGAAATATGAAGGTGAAGTGTAATCCAGGTTCGTGGAGGTGAGATCCTGTTCGTTTAGAATATTGGCATGTCCGTAAACGTAATCACGTCATTGGGAGCATAGGCTAGTTAGGTTTAACAGGGGTGTGGTGAAAAGGACCACACAAATACTAAGCACCAAAACGGGCCCATCGCGATCCCTGGGGAACCAGTTGAACTTAACATTCAAAAGGCAAAAACAACCTCAACATTATCCCTCGTGACACAGCCAATTTCCCTGTAAAAGCCAAGGAGGCCTTTAAAGAAATATTCGAAGAAATATTCCCCTAAAAATTTCCTGCGCATGCGCGAAATTGCCTCACATTCGCACAGAATGTGTGCTATATCCTCAACCACCTGTATATCACTGCAAAAGCGACAAATATCCGTGTCAGAAAGTCTGAGCCTCTTTACGTGTTTACGCAGGAGGGAGTGTCCCAATAGTGCCTCTTACTACGCAGAGGGGTGGTTTGATGTTAGAAACCTCACTATTTCCGAGAATTCCTCCTCTTCTTGCAAGCTCATCAGCTTGTTCGTTTCCCTCTATACCGCAGTGTCCTGGCGCCCAGCACAGTCTCACCCGGTTCTGAGTGCACAATGCTTTGAGCATTGTGCGACAGCCCCTGACTATATCAGATTTGATGTTGATCGATTCCATTGCCTTGAGCGTAGCCTGGCTATCGATGTAAATGGCGATATCACTGCCGGATATCGATCTCATCTGCATAAGCTCGCCCGCCCTAAGTACAGCCAGAACCTCTGATTGGAAGACACTGCATGTATCCGCTAGTTTTAAGGATCCGGTATCTTTTTCTGAGAAGATACCGGAACCTGCTCCTTCCCCTGTTTTCGAACCATCTGTATAAATTGCAACTTAATTAGGTCTGACAATTGCACTATTTTCCCATTCCTCTCTCGCTGGATAAATGACTTAATATGGTGTGTCGAATTCGACCAGAGAGGGAATTTTATCCGTTAGAGTTGGATTGCCTTACATTAGCTCCGACAGGATCAAGCCGTGTCCGTAGTTGCTGCCCTTGAAATAGTTTAAGTTTGTGAGCCGTATCGCACTTTTGCCAGCAAGTTTTTTTTATCTGTAGATCAAGCTGTGTTAGGTGTAGCAGAGTGTTCAAAGCTTCCGTTGGTGTAGTACGGAGCGCACCTGTGATGGCTATACAAGCCCTTCTTTGAACCGCTGATAATTTTCCATAGACTGTTTTTCTGTTTGTTGCTTTCCACCAGACCAAGGCACCGTAAGTAAGTATGGGTCTTACCACCACAGTATACAACCAGTGGGCCATGGCAGGTTTTAAGCCCCAAGTTTTCCCTACCGTACTCTTACAAATAAAAAGCGCATTATATGCCTTCTTGATTCTTTCCCCTACGTTAAGATTCCAATTCAGTTTTTTTGTCCAGGATTACACCCAGATACTTCGCGCTATCCGACAGGGATAATTCCACTCCATTTAGCTTGGAGAGTTTGAATTGCGGTATCTTGTACTTCCTGGTAAAAAGAACCAGTTCCGTTTTAGAAGGGTTAACACTGAGACCACAGCTTTTGGTCCAGATGTTGATCGACCTCAGAGCACCCTCTATGATTTCACTTAAGATATTTAAGTACTTTCCATGCACCATTACCACCACGTCATCTGCGTATGCCGTGGCACTGATACCCATAGCACTTAGCTTCTTTAGAGTTTTGTGTATAACCAGAACCCACAGAAGTGGAGATAAAGCCCCACCCTGAGGTGTACCCCTGGTTACAGACATTCTAATCGAGCCTTGCCCAATCGCACAGTTAATTTTCCTATTTGCAAGCATGTTGCAAACCCAGTTTATAATGCCCTGTTCAATGCTAGCGTCTACTAGAGCGCTTTCAATGGCACTACTCTCCACGTTATTGAAGGCCCCTTCAAAATCGAGGAAGGTAGCCATCGTAAGCTCATTTAGACTTCTTTCTATTTTCCCTACCACCTCATGCCGTTTCTATGGATTTTTCCTTCATGTATGAATGCTGCGAAGCCATAAGAAAGCCATTGCTGCATCTAGCCCTAATATGAAGTTGAAGTAGTCGTTCCAGGGTTTTAAGCATAAAGGATGAGAGACTTATCGGTCTGAAGTCCTTTGCCGCTGTGTGTCCCTGTTTGCCAGCTTTAGGTATAAAAATCACTTTTACTTCCCTCCAAGCGGAAGGAATGTACCCTGTTCTTAGACTGTGTCTGGGAATTTCCATCATGTTTTGAATTGCCAACTCCGGTGCTCTTTGCAGCATGATTGGGAGAATGCCGTCCGGTCCCGGAGATTTATACGGCTTGAAGGACTGAATTGCCCACCGTAGTTTCTTCCTGTCAATAAGAACACCTATCTCCTCTTCGGAGAGTGAGATACCCGTTCTCTCAGATTGCCGGAGCATACCGTCTGCTAAGCTGGACCCAGGAAAGTGCGTTAGTTCCATAGTTTCTAGAACTACTTGGCTACTCACAGCCCAGGTTCCATCATTTTTCCTAAGGTAGCTGGGAGCGCAAGCTTCTTTTGAAAGCATTTTGCGCAGCCTCGACGCCTCGTCTGTAGATTCGTCTTATAGATTCACAGTATTTTTGCCATGAAGCTCTTTTTGACTTCCTAACTAAGTACTTAAACTGCTTTTTGCAATCTATATACTCGTTCCATATGCCATCAGTTCTAAAAAGCTTCGCCCTATTGTAAAGTCTTCTAACCTTCTTGCTCTTTAAACCTATTTCCCTGTTCCATCATTTTGGTTGGGCCCTTTTATGAATACAATCGATCGGGCACGCCTCCTCGAAAGCCATGGTAAGTACCCTATTGAGATTACCTTCCGCCCTATCTAAGTCCTCAGAGCCATCAAAGATGACCGCTTGGGTATGCAGGTGCATATTCGCTACCTCCGTGTATTTGACCCAATCGGCTTTTCTGGGATTTCTTTGGAAACCACATACCCTGAACTAAAGATTCACCTTGAAGCGTATCCATCGATGATCCGACATCGACGCTTCATCAAGTACTCTCCACTCCTTTATTTCTAACCCCTCCGTATTAGAGGCAAGGGTAATATCAATCACCTCTTGCCTATTTCTTACCACGAAAGTGGATGAATTCCCTCTATTACAAATGTTGAGGTCGAAAAATATAATAAAATCATACAAACACTCCCCTCTTGCATTTATGCCGCTGCTTCCCCATTGTGAATGCTGGGCAGCCCATCAGCAGCGTCGCAGCCCATCAGCAGCATCCAGTCAATTTGTGCTGCCAAGTCTCTAAGTTTTTCTGGGATGACCACCTCGGAGTCATAGGGGAGATAGATTGAGGTCAGAGAAAGTAGTTTGCCGCCTTCTTTCTCCCATACTGCCGCCGTCAGGTCACCTGAGCTGTAATTTTCTAAAAGCCTTTATCTAAATGCCTTTAATTGTTTTTTGATTAGGATGCAAGTCCTGATCTTACCTATTGCCTTGAAGAACAAGTTGTAGCCTTTTAGCCTGAGTCCCCGGATCGTGTTCTCCTTATCGATCCAGGGCTCTTGAATTAGTACGGCTGTGAAGTCCTGCCTGGTGATATGCTCGACCAGACAGGCCGTCGCTGCCCTACTGTGGTGCAGGTTTATTTGCAGCACTTCCATCATCTTGGGGGGGTTCATCCTCAATCTTGCCTTTGGTCGATGGCTTGACCAACAACCACCCCATACTATACCTCAGCATATTGTTGGATTTCTCCAAGTATGGCAAGCATTCCCTGTTTAGGGACAGCAGAAAATGCTGCCCAAGCTGTCGCCTAGGCCCTGTTTTAAGGACTCTCCACGAATCGGCTTTTAGCTCCCGATTCTGAACGTACAGGAGCCCTAAAAGTTGATGTTCCCGTTATGCATCTAAGCTTGGTGTCTTTCCACGCTTCGCACACCTCCGAAATGAAGCGGCGAAGGAAATCTACCGACAGTTTGTTTCCACAAGCTACAACCTTCCGGTCGCCCTCCCAACCAGCACCATCAAATTGAAGCTCCTCGTTTCCTACTGTGGATAATTCCTTCGACAGGGCGTCCTGGAACTTCTCCTCGATGTTTTTCCACTGGTCGATTGTCTGACGACGGCAGGGTTCGAGCTCGTTTACCACAACAACGAGAAGCTCGTCATTCGGGTCACTTTGCTTGCGACGCAAAGTAGATGAAGTACCTGCCTTCAACTTTTTTGCATCGTTCGACTCCACGACGTCGTCCGATCTACTTCTCTTGCTGCTGAGGCTGTCCTTTCCGTCAGATGCACTTGCCCCTTCCTTAAGCTTCTCCGCATAGGAGGTGGAGGGCGCCTGGCTGGCGACCACCCCTGTCTTTGCAGCAGCATTTTCCCTTGCAACCACCCTTTGAGTGAGCAGTGGGTTGGCCAAAATAGCCCTTGAGGCGTCCCTCTAAGGCGGCTTTTCCCAATTACTCAGCTTACCAGGGTCAATACCCGCATACTTCGCTATCTTACGCTGGGCGTTGCGATGCAGGAGCTTGTTCCTTTGGTGAGCGTTTCTCACGCCCTTAGCGACAGTGTTGGAGGTAGTAGGCACAGCGTTCTCGCCAGGCTACCAGGAAGGCTTCGACAGCGGATGCTCCAGCTGTCTTAGCACTCCCCCCTCGGCCAGATTACTTCCCTTTGACTTTGCTTCTGTGATGAGCGCGGTAGGCACAGTGTACAGGCCAGCTGTGTCCACCCCTATCATCACCGAAGCGATTTCCTTTTCAGTGTTTTCAGCCTCGGAGATAGCTTCGACTGCGGATGATCCAGCTGTCTTAGCAATCTCTTCGGCCTTTGTACTGCCCTTTAAATCACCGGCGAGAGTACCAGCCTGCTCACCGGTGAAATCGCTATCGTTAGTGAGTGTTCTTTCGAACTCCTCGCTATCGCTAGTGCAAAGCCCTGTTTCGTCTAAAGCCCCTACCAGGAGAGAGATGGATGAATCCGAGAGATCGTCTTAGCTCACCTCTTCTTGGACAGGGCTTGTTCTTTTAATCGTTTTTTTTTTTATTTTTTTTTTTTCATTTTAAATTTGGTTCCCAACAGTAGGGCCGGAAATAAAAGGTCGACCCAGGCAGAGCCGCCATACCTGGGCAAGGCTTAGTATAACAGGCCCGCGCCAAGGCGCCTAAGAGAGCTCGTTCGTGGTTGGTTTGACCCCCAACCTTGAATCCTTCGGCACGGTTTGCACTACGCTCACACCACCACTGGAATCAGGTTTGGCAAAACTTAGTTCGTTACTCATCAGCCGGCCGAAGCTGGTTGAATCTTTACAACTTAAGCCCCCACACTGTCGTCATAGAAGATTACGCTCACGACAAGAGTTAAGAGGGAGCATGCTTTAAGTCGAAATGCGCAGTTGGTAGCTGTTTGCTTACCAAAAATGTCTAAGGGGGTAAGGTTCAATAGGATTTCGAGCCCATCCGTAGGAGTGGTTCTCAGGGCACCACTAATACAGATACATGCTTGACTTTGTACCTTCCTTAAAACATTGAGATGTGTGCCGACGTTGAGTATGGGCCACCATACTGTTACACTGTATAGAAGGATTGGTCTAATCACTGCTGTGAAGAGCCAATGCGTCATGTGTAGTCCCCATTTGTGCCCAATGGCTTTTTTGCTCATATAAAGGGCCGTGATGGCTTGTCTTGCTCTTTCGGCTGCATTGAGCTTCCAGCTTAGTCTATTGTCCAAAATAAGACCAAGGTATTTTGATTTATTTGTAAACGATAGGCTGGTGCCATTTAAGGTGGGAGGGGCAATGCGGGGGATTTTGTATTATTTTGTGAAGAGGACAATTTCGGTCTTTTGTGCATTAACACTCAGACCATTGTCAGCCGTCCATTTGTGGAGGAGAGTAAGGGCATGTTGCATTAAGTCTCTCAGTACTTGGGGATATTTTCCCGAGAAGGCGATGGCTACATCATCCGCGCAGGCAATCGTTTTGCAGCCCGCTCTTTCTAGTATAAGTAGCAGCTTATTCACCGCTACGTTCCAGAGAAGAGGGGATAGTAGTCCTCCTTGAGGTGTACCTCTCCTGGTCGAGCTTTTCAAGGAAGCGTGACCTAAAGTGGCATTAATTACTCTACTAGTAAGTAGTTGTTTTATTAATGCTACTAGTCCCGCCTCTATGTTTAACTCTTCCAGTGCTTGTGTAATTGCACGCGGATGGATGTAGTTGAAAGCGCTTGAAATGTCTAGAAAAGCAACCATCGTATATTCTTTTTGGTTGAGTGTGTGGAGAGCCGTTTCAATGGATCTTTCTTTGCTGTACGCATGTTGAGATAGAGAAAGTTTAGACGGGTCTATAGTTGATCTTAGATGTAGATTAATGAGCCTTTCTAATGTTTAAAGTAGAAATGATGATAAACTGATAGGTCTCAGATCATTGGGATAAACGTAGGAACTTTTACCCGCCTTGGGGATAAAGACCACTTTGATTTGCTTCCATCTAGTGGGGATATGGCACAAAGAAAGACAGCCTTTAAAAATGGTCTCCAACCAGAGGGCAATCAAGTCGGACGTTTGTTGAAGCTCGGCTGGTATTATGTCGTCAAGTACTGGTGACTTAAAAGGACTGAAGCTATTTATAGCCCACATGATCTTATGACACTTTATCAGAGAGTTCGGATTTCTAAAAGGCGTAGCCCTTGCTTGGCTTGGACTTGGGCAGTCTGTTGAGTGTTCCGGAAAATGGGGTTCTACCAGCAGTTTCAAGGATTCTTCATTGGATAATGTCCACGTATCATCTGCTTTTTTGAGAAAGCTAGAGACATTGGGACAGGTTGAGAGAACTTTTCGGAGCCTGGATGCTTCCGCGGATTCTTTAATCTTTTCGCAGAAAGATTTGAGAGATTCTTTATAGGAGTCCCACTCTTAAGTCTCTCCTGTATTCCTGGCCTTATTGAACTTCCTTCTGCAATTTTTTCTAAGGTTGTTTAAGTTCGCATCCCACCAGGTTTTTTCAGTGGACGAGCTATTTCCATCGCCTTATTATGGGTGTTCGTAATCACATCTACCAGGTTGTCTAACTCCCTGGTATTGTGAGGTGTTGCAGGAGTTTGACTGGGCAAGGAAAGAGAGAAAATACACTTATAAAGGGGTCATATCGTTTTTCTGTAATTCCTAAATGTTTCTTGTTTCCATTTAGGTCAAAACATAGGTATCTGTGGTCTGAGAAGGAGTGAGTTTTAGAAACCCTCCAGTTTGTTATAACTTGAGATAGATTGTTCGAGATAAGAGTGAGATCTATAACTTCTTAGCGATTTCTTATGCTGAAGGTGGGTATTGTGTAGATAAAAATGCAAAAATTTCCAAATGTGTTGCAGGTGGAACCGAAGCGAAATTAGTGGTATCCAATCCAACGAAGAGAGCTTTATTTGTGGTACAGCTAATGTACGTTCGACGACAGCAGAAAGAAAACCCCTTGCTTACCTCGTTATAAGAATGTATAATGATTTTATTGTAGGAATCATACAACCTTTCTGTGTGACGATCAGTAGCCAAAGAGGGCGAACTCTAGCATGCAAGCAGTGAATTGCAAGAAAAATTACAGTTTGTATGTAGAATGTCACTGAGAATAGAAATGGAAATAGATATCGTAATTTAGACCAAATATATATAGGGTGTGTAGACACATGTTTGGTACGTTAGCAATTAAATTAACTATTTCCTAAAATTATAGCAAGTTTCTTTTGTGTGATATGTAACGATTGAACTCAAATAAGTGATAAGAAACTAATAAATGGTTATAATGATGTGCACGAGTTCCCAACATTCAGCCCCCCAGGAAGACTCCGGTCTTCCAGTAATTGGTAGAGGAACAAGTTTGATGATTGGCCGAATATATTCTCCTGTCTGAGTTACTATTGTTGCAACGCGATTGCGATTGTCTCTTCCCGGACGAAGGCTCTTGATGCGAGCAAGTATCCACTTGATTGGTGGTAGGCTAGAATCTCTGACTAGAACAACATCGTCAACCTTGAAGGGTAGCCTTTCCCGGTGCCACTTAGCTCGTTGCTGCAAGGATATTAGATATTCAGCGTGCCAACGCTTCCATAAGCCTTGTTTTAGAGTCTGTAAAAGAGACCAATTTATATACGGACTGTCAAAGGTTTTACACATATCAGGACGAGGAGCAAAAAACAGGGGTTCACCAATCAAAAAATGTGCTGGACTCAATGCCATTGGGTCCATATCAGAAGTGGGCCACATACGCCTAGAGTTAAATACTGCCTCCACCAGTGTAAGCAGGGTGTACATCTCCTCGTAGGTAAGTATGTGGTCCTTGATAACTCGTTTCAGGTGGTATTTCACGGACTTGACACCCGCCTCCCATAAGCCACCAAATTGCGGTGCAACTGGTGGGATAAAGTGCCAAGAAATCCCGTCCTTTGAAAGATGATCGATGACTGCATCACTATGCTTTTGACTCGTAAGCACTTGATACATTTCATTGAGGCAGCGCCTAGCCCCGTGAAAATTCGACGCGTTATCGCTCCAAACTTCCATTGGTTTGCCCCGACGAGCTGCAAATCTGTCCAAAGCTGCAAGAAAGGCTGCCGTAGAAAGGTCACCCACTAATTTTATGTGAATAGCCTTCGTAGTGAAGCAAACAAACAGTGCGATGTAACCCTTGACGAACTTCGGATTTCGTCCTCTGGCCAAACGAAGGGTCATCGGCCCGGCGTAGGATCAGCCCTTGCTAAAGGGTCGCACGAATCGGACACGCTGAGATGGTACATCGCTCATAAGCTGTTCAGCGCAAGCTTTCGATGAAGAAAACACGACACGCATTCGTGAACAACCTTGCGTAATAGGTTACGAACACCGACGATATAATATTCTTGTCGGAGTATGGCAAACATTAGAGAAACCGAGGCATGTAAGTGCCTTTTGTGTATATGTTCAACTATAAGTTTTGCGAACCGAGTGCTTTTACCCAGAATAATAGGATGCTTTGTCGAATAATTAACATGAGATTCTTGAATGCGACCACCAACGCGTAACACTTTATCACTGTCCAAAAAGGGGGTAAGAGCTGCAAAGACACCTCCCCCTTTAAGCACCTTACCGCCACTAATAGCTTCAATTTTGGATGCAAAGTCAATTTCTTGATAGTGACGGGTGATTTTTTAGCTGGTTTGGTTTTGGCAACACTGGTTTTGACAGCTGACGTGTGTTTAGTACCTTGTGTCACTGTCAAACAGCTTCAGTTTGGTTTGCAATTTAACCATGGATCGTCTTACAAATGAACAACGCTTGCAAATTATTGAATTTTACTATCAAAATTCGTGCTCGGTTCGAAATGTTCATCGCGCGCTGCTTCCATTTTATGGTCGGCATTCTCGACCTTCTGAGCAGTCTATTCGGAAGATTGTGACCAAATTTCGCACCAAATTTACTTTGTTGGACATTAAACCACCAACACGTTAGTGTGACACAGCTACACAACTGTCACACAGCTAGTGTGACAGAAGACCGCGAAATGTCGATTCGGCGCCGTTCCCAGCAGTTAGGCCTTTGTTACAGCACTACGTGGAAAATTTTGCGGAAGGATTTGGGCGTAAAGCCTTTAAAGATACAGCTGGTGCAAGAACTAAAGCCAGCCGACCTACCACAACGCCGAATTTTTGGTGAATGGGCTCTTGGAAAGCTGGCCGAGGATCCGCTTTTTTATCGAAAAATTGTGTTCAGCGATGAGGCTCATTTTTGGTTGAATGGGTACGTAAATAAGCAAAATTGCCGCATTTGGAGTGAAGATCAGCCAGAAGCATTGCAACAGCTACCAATGCATCCCAAAAAAGCCACTGTTTGGTGCGGTTTATGGGCCGGCGGCATTATTGGGCCATATTTCTTCAAAGATGATGCTAATCGCAGCGTTACTGTCAATGGTGAACGCTACCGAGCGATGATAACAAACTTTTTTTTTCCCGAAATGGAAGTTCTTGACTTGCATGATATGTGGTTTTAACAAGACGGTGCCACATGCCACACAGCACGCGAAACAATGGCGCAATTGCGAGGCGAGTTTGGTGAACAGTTAATTTCACGTTTCGGGCCGGTCAATTGGCCGCCTAGATCGTGCGATTTGACACCATTAGATTATTTTTTGTGGGGGTATGTCAAGGCTAATGTCTATAGGGACAAGCCCGCTTCGATTGACGCACTGGAAGCCAACATCCATGCATTCATTCGTGAGATACCGGCCGATATGTGTGAAAGAGTATGCCAAAATTGGACTCAGCGGATGGGCTACCTGAGACGCAGCCGCGGTCAACATTTGCATGAAATTATCTTTAAACATTAAACTGCAAGGTTCAAACTATCGATTCAAATAAATATTTCATTAATTTTTTCGAGTTTTTTGTGTTTTTTTTTTAAAAAAAGTTCTCAACCTCTTAAAAAATCACCCGTTATTTTATGAGTCTCAATTTTGGATTGGGCAGTTCACCGGTTGAAAGCGGCTGTTCTTGCCTAGAACCTCTTGGAAGGCGCGCGTTTGAAATAAGCCGAAATACATACGCCAGAACCCGAATAGATTGTATGTAATAACCGCAGTTGTTTATGATGATTTCGTGAATGTCCTGAGAATTAAAATATGTCACTAGTACCTTTGCAGATTTTTCCTTTCGTTCTTCCAAATCAACGTCTGCTGGAATGTCGCTTGATGTGACGTTAGATGTTGGCCATGTAGAACGTTCGTCCCTTATCCATGATGGTTCTGACCACCAGAGCTCATTTTTAAGCAAATGAGCAGGTGGGATCACGGGATGCGCAGTCAGCAGGATTGTGATGTGATTGCAGGTGATACCATGAATCTCTAGGCAGTACAGGAAGTATTTCCGACGTACGGTTTGAGATGAAAACTGACCACCTTTTTGGTAATGCTGACAGCCAGTGAAGGACTATTGTTGAGTCAGTAAAGGCAGAAACTTGCAAGTCTTTCATTTGCAAAGACTCTTTAAGCTTGCTTACTAGACGGCAAAGTAGAAAGACGGCAAAGTAGACGGCTCCGCATAGCTCAAGGCGGGGAAGGGAGACGACCTTAATGGGTGCTACCCTACTCTTGGCGGCAACGATGGTACTGTAGACATTTCCCGCAGAATCTAAACTCCGACAGTAAACAACCGCTGCGTATGCGTCAAGCGATGCGTCGCAAAAGCCGATAAGTTCCAGGTTATTTCTAGAACTCCACAGGATACGCGGTATGTCTAGGGTTTCAAGGTTGGGTAATTCGTGTCGAATTGATTGCCACTGTTTGGAATTTTCTAAAGATACAGGTTCGTCCCCCTTATATATTTTGCGCCAGAGCTCTTGGAATAAAATCTTTACGGAAATTACGACTGGGGTGATGAAACCAATTGGGTCGAAGATCTTTGACGATTCAGATAGAATATGCCGTTTTGTATTTTGTGAACAGTGACTCAAGTGGACCTTATAAGAGAATGTATCCTGTGCAGGGAACCACTGTAAACCAAGCAGCTTCACTGAAGCATATTCTTCGAACTCTCTTGGAGAAAGTTCGCGATGATTTTCTGGTATGGTCAGAAGCAAAGGCCAGCAGTTTGTTGTCCATTTGCGGAGATTGAATCCACCCGAGCTAAGCAGACTTACAAGCTCAGATCGAAGAGAAGTAATTTCCTCGACAGAATCGGATCCGGTCATTACATCATTCATGTAAAAATCATTAATTAAAACGCTGGAAGCGCGCGGAAACGTATCGATGGAATCTTGCGCCAACTGATACAGCATTCGTCCTGCAAGAAAAGACGCGCAAGCTGTGCCGTATTTTTATTTTTTATTTATTTTTTGTTGGAGGTTGCTACTATCCGATGGAGCACTCAGACACAACTACTGGTCCATTGTTCTACCATGCAGACACCTTACATTAATGTATTTAGTTTACCCATCTTTCGAAGAAAGATGAGAAGGAGCTTCAGTGATGAAGAGCTTAGGTGTTCGGCACTCACCACGTCAGCCCCAAAGATCCGCCACCTGATGCCAGCAAAGTCAGGACAACTACAGGGAAAGTGTTCCGCTGTATCGTCGTCTTCCACAGGCAAGATAGGTGGTGGCTTCGCTTAAGCCTAACACATTCAAGTGTCTAGCAAAAGCTTGGTGGCCGGTAAGGACGCCTACAAGAAGTCTGCAATCGATTCTCCTAAGAGATAGAAGAAAAGACGCTGACCCCTCGCAGATGTCTGGGCGTAGTCGTTTAGTCTGTCTGCACCCATCGCAGTCACGCCAACGAGCCCTGTGCTCACGAGAAACCCAAGTATCAATGGCAGACGTGACAACAGATACAGGCAGGCCTAAAGCAGGTTCGGGTCCTGAGAAAACCTCTTCTGAGCCAAGTCTGGCAAGCTCATCAGAGATCTCATTTCCCTGGATACCAGTATGACCTGGAACCCAAACAAGATTCACTGCATTTAGCCTTCCAACTAAGTTCAACGAATTCTTGAGTTCGAGCACTATCTTGGACGAGGTAAGAGGGTTGAGCAACGCATTTAGAGCGGCTTGGCTGTCACTGCAAACGCATATGCTTCTTGCCCTCCACCTGTTAGTCACAATATAGCGCATAGCCATTAGGATAGCGAAAATCTCCGCTTGGAAGACAGACACATATTTACCTAAGGGGTAGTGGAGTCTAATGTTCTCGCTTTCCACAAAGACTCCAGCACCAGACCCCTGTCCGGTTTTGGAGCCATCCGTGAAAATACGATGGCATTCTTTCCCTGGCTCAGAGTCTGGCCGAAGCCATTCCATCACCTGAGGAAAGTTGACTTGGTAATTTTGTCGCAAAAGGATTGCGTCAGAGCGCATGTCCATAAGACAGGGGTCAAAGGACCATTCTCGAACAAGTTCTTCAAAATTCCAATGCGTGTGGTACCAAAAACCACCTCTCTTTAAGCGAAAGATGGTTTTCAGCGTACACCCCATGATAAATATATCAAGGGGGGGGAGGTTCATCAAAGCATCTAGAGCAGAGCCCGGCGTGCTAGGGAAGGCCCCTGTGCAGCCAAGACAAGCCGTTCTTTGGAGTTTGGCAAAAGAGGCAGTAACACGTTTCCGCGAAAGCCTGTTCCACTAAACAACCGATGCGTATGAGAGGAGTGGTCTAACCATGGCAGTATAGATCCAGAGGACCCTTTTCGGAGATAAGCCCCATGTCTTGCCAAAAGCGCCTCTGCACTGCCAGAAGGTGGACAATGCTTTTTCGGTTTTGGATTCAACATGCTTAGACCATAGAAGTTTTCTATCAAGGATTACTCCCAGATATTTGACTTCATCGGATATCGGGATAGTGACACCTTTAAGCACTAGTTGAGTCAGACCAGTGACCTTCCTCCTTCTCGTAAAGAGAACAACCGTAGTTTTAAGAGGATTCACTGAAAGCCCATTCCTAGTGCACCAATCATCGATCAAGTCCAGGGATCTCTGCGCCTGGGAGCACACAGTCCCTAGGTTTGAGCCGACAGAAAGAACGGCGACATCATCCGCGTAGGCTTGTGTGTAGGTTCCAGGAAGGTTGAGAGCCGATAGTAGAGAGTCTACAACCATGCACCATAAAAGGGGAGACAGAACACCACCTTGAGGGCAGCCCTTGTTTACCCCAGTTATGACGCACTTGCCACAATCTGCTTCGGCTATCAGCGTCCTGTTCATTAGCATTGCCCTAATCCATTGAACTAATGTTTCATCTACACCATGTTGTCTGGCTGAGTTGCACATGCTATCAAACGTCGCGTTATCAAAAGCACCCTCAATATCGACGAAAACGCCCAGCACGTACTTCTTCTGGTCAAGAGCACATTCAATCCTACCAACAAGGTTTTGAAGCGCAGTTTCGCAGGATTTTCCGCGCTGATAAGCGTGTTGCATCTCAGAAAGAGGGTGCAAACGAAGAGCAACTTTGCGCACGCGCAGCTCAACCAGTCTCTCTAAGCTTTTCAGCAGGAAGGAAGACAGACTTATGGGTCTGAAGCTTTTGACTAGGCTATAGTCTGACTTACCAGGTTTTGGTATGAAAACGACTTTAACCATACGCAAAAGGTGGGTATGTAAGCCAAGGCAAGGCTCGCAGTCAAAATTCTTTTCAACGTGGGTAACAGCTGACCTAAGCCTTGCTTCAGCATAACCGGGTAGATTCCATCTGGACCAGGTGACTTAAAGCTCTCAAAAGATGCAATAGCATATTTGATAGCGTCATCAGTCACCACTCTAGATGCAATGTACCAGTTAAGCCGCGTTGTGTTCGCTGGTTCTGCAGTGGCCACCGTTGCCAGTACCACTGAAGAGCACGTGGTGACCTGATTTCCCGGGAAGTGAGTCTCAAGGAGAAGACTGTAGGTCTCCGCCTTGGTCTCAGTGTAGGTGCCATCAGGTTTGAGTATTGAAGCTAGTCTGCTTGGCCTGTTCCTCTGAAGAACTTTCACAAGCCTACTAGTTTCACTTAGAGATTCGATCTCGTCACAAAATTTTTTATAAGAGTCATTTTTCGACTTGCGAATAAGTCTCTTAAAATCCTTTTGCCTTGATCGATATAGATTCCAGTCTTCTACTAAATTGGTTTTTAAGGACCGATTTAGGAGCTTCCTGGTCTCTTTGCGAATACGCTGCAGTTCGGCATTCCACCAAGGTACCGATTTTCTACGGAGGTTTTTCGTAACTGGGCACGCGAGTTCAAAACAACGGGTAAGGATGCTGTTCAGATTTTGAGCAGACATCTCTACCCCTTGTCGTGAACTCAGTTTGGGTGGAACTTGAACAGAGTGGCCAAGCTCCTCTCTAAACTGTGACGTTTTTCTCGGATTTCTCCTCTCTTGCAAAGGTAGAACTTCGCAATTGATTTGAAATTCGATGTATCTGTGATCTGACAGGGTGCTATCTGGCGATACCCTCCATTTTGCGATAGTCCTTGAAAACTTGTTGGACAGGGTAAGGTCAATTACCTGCTGTCTTTTGGCGGTAACAAAAGTGGGTCTGTGACCCAAATTATTGATGGTAATGTCAGACGATAAGATGAATTCCAAAAGACGATCTCCTCTTGCGTTACATTTGCTGCTGCCCCAGACAGTATTCTGAGCATTAGCATCGCAGCACAAGACGAGACCCAATCTTTTGGACTCACAATAATCTACAAGCTCAACAACTGCCTTTGGTGGAGGAGGAGTCAAAGAGTCATAGGGGAAGTAGGCCGAGGCAACGACAAAGGTTTCCCATTTGCCGTTAGCATGGCAGGGAATAGAGGCAGCAACCAGATCTTGGGCACAAAACCTTTCGATCGTGACGGCCTCTAAGGATTTGGATGCGATAAGACAAGTCCTAGGTCTTTCGGACTTCTTATCGTAAAGAATATCGTGTGACCCACCAAGACCACAGATGTTACCTTTCTACACCCATGGTTCCTGGATGGATGTTATGCATGTTTTTTTACTACATGCCGCAAGCCTGCTACTTAGAAGAGCAGTAGAGGCCTTGCAGTGCTGTAGGTTAATCTGAGTAAACATTATGGATGTAGACTCAGGGTTACGTACACTATTAGCGCTGTTTGGCATTGAAACGGAAGTGAATCCTACCAAAATGCAGATAGGGACGCATGTTGTACCTAGATTCAATGACCTCGGCAGAAGCCATGTCCATGCCCACGACCAAACAACTACCATCTTCATTAAGACGATTTTTTTTTGGTCTATGCGAACGGACAATCCAGGCTTTTGTGTCGAGGCCAGGATTCTGGGCTCGCAAACGCTTCAGCACATCCGCCGTTTTCCCCAGTTTCCCAGGGATCCAGCAGACGGCTCGCGTTAGCTTGGGTGGCTTGTAGACCTCGAAAGTTGAGGTCCCAAGGGGAGGGATTTTCGGCACCATACTGCATAGCCATTCAGAGGTTTGCTGCGATGAGGTCTTCACCCAAAAGGTTCCGTCCTTCAAACCACAGCTCTCCACCTGAATGCAAGCATTAGTTGCCTCAGCAAGTTCTAACAGTCGAGTTTTGCAGTGTTCGCACTTCGCAGCACTCAAACTGTTGTCATTACATGCTTTCCCAATTCGAACTGCTAAGGAGGAAACAGCAGCATTCCGATAAGAACGCCTCTGATCTCCCACCTTAGCTGTCGTGCGTTCAAAAGGTTTTCCAGTGGCACACTGACCTTCAGGACCGCCCGCGTCGACACAGTTTTGTCCACTAGTGCTGCAGCCTGTTAAGGTCACATCACCAGCATCCATCACCAGTGCACGGGCAGCACTGACGGTTTGTGCGCTTCCTGGACTCATGCCCGTTGGAGTGCTCGCGACGTCCGGTTTCGATCAGCCAGCACTGCACCCTTCAATGGGCGAGGCACCGGCTTCACTCGGAGACCGGGCGCAAGCAGACACAAGGCCCTGAGGGGTTGCATTACTCGTAATGAGCTTGGGTTTTTTCTTGCTTTTCGGTTCAGCAGAAGAGGAGGCGATGTCCGATGTAGAGGACTGATTTCCTTCAGTTGGTGAGACTTCCAGCGACCTGTCCCGCTTTATGGAAATCGCCGAAGAGCCGACCGGACTAGCAGCGCCTTCAGCCCGTTAAGCTTCTTTGCGCGACTTATCGATCTGCCGCTTCCTTTTCCTCTTCCGCCGACCCTTAGTTTGGCGCACCTCAGAGCCCGCCTCTTCCGGAGCCCGTTCAACCACAAGGGTATTCCGAGTCGTCGCGTCAGTAGCAGTGCACTGGGTAGCAGCCTCACTCATGCTCAAATTTCCGAGCGAGTCGGATACCGAGCTACAAGAGTCGGAGGGTATATCAAAAATGAATGTTGCCGTAAGCTGTTGCAAACGGTAGTGTTTAAGAGGCTGGTCACTTGTCTCTCTCCAAAGTATGCGTTAGTAATTGGTATGCTTCTGTGCTACCTTAATCTGGCGAAACATTTTCTCAATGTCCCCAGAAATTGTGTATAGATATCGACGAAATGCAATACATATAGGGAAGAGGTCGCGTTGATATGATTGGCCTACCAATAGCGAATTATTAAGAGATATGTTCCCATCTGACCTAGCGGAAGCATCAAAAACAACTCTAACCTTAGTCGTGCTTCTATCTTTTTTAAATACAGCATGATGGAGAAGATAGTAGCAGTCGGTTGATGAAAGGTTTATCTCACTCTCGGGAATTTCCTCCATATGACCAAGACTCTGGTATTCCTTCATGAAATCAACATATTGCTGCTTTAGATTTGGATCCGCTGCCATCTTGCGTTCGAGGGAAAGAAATCGTGTGAAAGCGAAACTAAAGCTATCCTTAAAATCCTCCTTTTCATCACGCTTGAACGGTAACTCTACTAAATATCTGCCATCAGATAATCGCGAATGTCTTTTAAGATATAAATCTTCTGCTCGCTTATCATGAGTCGACAGGCTGGATGTTTCCTGAATCTCTTCGAGACGCCAAAACCGCTCCAGGTCGAAAGAATTCGAGGTATCCAAGTAAGTGCAGAACGATTTTGCAGAGCGGTTCAAAGAAGGTTCATCCAATCTACCGCAGACAACTAAAACACAAACTGTAGGGACCAGATCAAGTCCGTTTCGTTGATGTCGAACAGGAGCACCATTAAACACACTGAAAACCTTATCAGCCCCAATCAATATGTCAATATGACCAGGTACATTAAAAGTGGGGTCTGCCAATGAAAGTGAAAGGAGTGACGAATCGATATTGGTTGATACAGAAGCAGGTACTAGCGATGTAAGTTTTGAAACGACGTAACACGACACTTCAACAAACTCCTTTTGGAAACGAGAATACAATTTGAGAGTTACTGTTCCATTTTTCTGAAGTGGAACCTACACCGACGATGGGAATACGAGCTGACTTACGCACAAGGCCTAATCGTTGGACCGTGTCCTCCGTGAAGAAAGAGACTTGTGAACCTGAGTCCAGCAACAACCGTAGGGTTTAAAGAACACCACATCTATCATGCGTTTTGAGCAATGGCAGTAGGCAAAATTGTACGGATAGAGCAAGAGGATTGGAAAGGACTACTATTTGTGGCGATAGATGAGCATAGTGTAACTTTAGACGTTGTTGCGGGCGACAAATTGGATGATGACACTGTGGTCAAAGAGTTGGAGGAAACTGCAATTGAAGAATCGGGCAATGATGTTTGTTGATGCACCAGTGTGTGGTGCCGAGAATGACAAACTCTGCATTTAAAGTTCGAGCGACACCTAGATGCAGAGTGCCCCGTTCGTAGGCAGTTGAAACATAGCGTGTTTTCCTTAACAAACGAGCGACGAGTTGTTATATCGAGAGACGCAAACTTTGGACATTTACTTAAAGTATGGTCAAATTTGCAGTTAGGACAAGAACATGTAATGTCAACTACATGAGTGTGAATGGCCTTAGGCTTGTTGCGAGAGTGAATGGGACGAGCAAGAGATTGACCCCGCTTCTAAAGCATTACAACGATCACGAAGAAATGTTAACCGTACATGTATCCCTAGAACCGCTTTCCTCTGCCCATGCCTGCCTCGTGTCTTGGTCCAGTTTCTGTAACAAAATTAATATTAACCAAGGATCACGGGTGGTAGATTTGAGGGCATTTAATCTTCTGATGATTTCATCAGCACTGTCAGATAATTTGCGCAATACTATGCCTACTTCATTGTAGGCATAGACAAAAACGTTTGAATATGCGACTGTATAATTAGATCTATCATATCGCTGTTCCAAACGCTCCCAAGCATCTGTATAATTAGCGTCCGATATTGATATGTGATGAATCAAGGCTGCTGCTTCATCACGAAGACAAGGGTTTAAATAATGAAATTTCTGTGATGGACTCAAACTAGGATTTTCGTCGATAGAGCAAACAAAAAGATCCCGAACAAGGGGATATCGATCTTTGGCAGCGAAATAGAACCTGAACTTGAATGGTTTGGCGAGCCCAAGAGCTTTAAAAACGAACTTTGTTGGTCAGCTAATTTATCTATTGCGGATTCGTTTACGACAGGAGCCTCACACCTTTGTCTTTCGCGAATACATTTCGTGATTGTGGATTGAGCCACAGAATATTTAGACTCATGTTCGGCAAAATCATCCTCCGCGTCTAAATTATCGTTAGTTAAAATCTCTAATAATTGATTTTGCAGAGACATGAATTCTGACCACGAAAATTCTAATCTTTTTAAATGTATTTCGAGAAGTTCATTAGTCACGCTCTCGTGAATACCTTTCGCAAAAGTTTCAGCGCGAGTTAAACACCCTTTCAAATGTCCACGTTTCATCTTTATTGTATTCACTTCTTAACGGGAAAAAATTACAGGCAGGTACAAGTTTAAATGGGAAGAAACTGTATTAAGTTTAATGTCAAATATCCACGCGAAAGGCAATGCACAAGCGAAAGTTTTACACGTGCTAACATAGGCATACACCACACCAAATTGCACGAAAAAGTTTTTCATTAAACGCAATACACTTATCTTTTTTCAATTTGGTGACTGCTCTGCAATCAAACACAAATCAGTAATTTTAAGCTCAAAATCCGGCAACAGAAGGACCATAATGTTGTGTAGATAAAAATGCGAAAATTTTTAAATGTGTTGTAGGTGGAACCGAAGCGAAATTAGTGGTATCCAATCCAACGACGAGAGTCATATTTGTGGTACAGCTCATGTACGTTCGACGACAGTAGAAAGAAAATCCCTTGCTTACCACGTTATAAGAGTGTATAATGATTTTATTGTAGGAATCATACAACCTTTCTGTGTGACGATCAGTAGCCAAAGAGGGCGAACTCTAGCATGCAATTCACTGCCAATTGCATTCTACGAATATGTTAAGAAAGTAGGAGGCATAAAAATTACAGTTTGTATGTAGAATGTCACTGAGAATAGAAATGAAAATAGATATCGTAATTTAGATCAAATATATATAGGGTGTGTAGACACATGTTTGGTACGTTAGCAATTAAATTAGCTAAGAAATTATAGCAAATTTGTTTTGTGTGATATGTAACGATTGAACTCAAATAAATGATAAAAAACTAATAAATGGTTATAATGATGTGCACAAGTTCCCAACAGTGGGGTCATCACCCTTGTTGCAAATCTCTAGGTTGTTCAGAAGGATGAAGTTTAGTAGTGACTCACCTCTATCATTGGTGTCAGAGCTGCCCCATAAACGATGATGAGCGTTGGTATCGCACCCAAGTATGAGGCTTGCTCCTTTGATGAGGGCAAGTCTAGCTGTTTTCTCTATGCTTTCCGGGGGATTATTCCATCGTAGGGCATATACGTGGATGCAATCCAGTATTTAGTGTTTCCTAGCTCTAAGCAAACGGTAGTAGGGTCTAGTTTAGATAGGCTAGGAAGAAGAGAGACTTTAAGATTTTTCTTTGCTAAGCAACAAGTTCTTGGTTTACCTGCGTTTCTTGTGTAGAGTAGTTGGTAGTTGGAGGTCCTAAGTCCATTTATCTGGTCTTTGACGACCCAGGGTTCCTGGATTAGGACAATGTTTTCTCCGCTTGTTGTTAGACGGAGAATTAGATGGTAGGAGGCTGTTCTTGAGTGGCGGAGGTTAATTTGGAGGAACTTAAACATTCTCAGATGCCTCAACCACCGTGATGTCGGCCTCGCCGGAGTCTGACAGTTGGTCTATCTACTGCGAGGATTCCAGCAGCTCGCTTTCCTTGTCGTTGGGGATGTCATTGATTCCCTCCTCATAGTCTGACACGTGGTCTATCTAGTGCAAGTGTTTCAGGAATTTTTGCCCTTCTTCCACTACCGTTTCTGGATCTAGCTCCAGAGTCAGGAGTGAACAGGACAAGTCAGAAACACTCTCCAAGCTTGGTGTAATAAACGTCTATGAGGGTGCAGAGATGTTCGACTCTGGGATAGTAGGGTTCGTGGCCTTTTCTCTGGCCTCTTCCGAGGTGGTCGGCGCAGATAGGTCACTCTCCGTCCTGTAGATTTTTAGCGGCACCTTCCCAAAGCCGAAACTGATTTTATGGTCGGCTTTTTCCAGAGGCGCCAGAGATTCCTCGTTAACCACAATAACTGCGATTCAATAGGATTCCTTGGGCTCCTCTAGTCTGCCGATTTTCCAGTCGTCAGTCTTCAACCCTGTTCGATGGGCAGGCGGATGCGCGCTCTTGGCCTGTTAGGGATCTGGTCCATTGACAGAATTTCCAGGCGTGCACCCCGCCAGAGCTCTCCGATCCTCGGGATCGCCAGTTTAAGAAGGTCGAGTGACCATTGGTCAGCGCAGGCAAGTAGTTTGACGTGTCCTTGGTACCAGCCAGCATCTTCGCAATTTGGCGGTTTATCCGGATAGTCATCTAGAAGGCCTAGTAGAGTGCTGGCAAGTCTAGCATCCAGCTTTCTCCATTTGTTCAACGGGATACTTCCATCCGGTCCTTAAACATGTCGCTGTACTGCCTCGCTTGAATTGAGGTGGAAGTTGACGTAGATGCAGAAGATTTCTTTGCTTTCTTTGGAGCAGGGGTAGACGTTTCCTCCAAGGATCTATTGCGCTTCGCAGATTTGGACGTCTTCGGGTTCGTAGTACCCTGAGTGATGACCTTAGTGGTGCACTCGAAGGAACTCTTCTGCTTCTGTGACCATTTCTCAGAAAAGAGTTGGTCAGTTGGACTTTTTCGCGTCCTCGCTAGGTGCTTGCAGTCTTATGCCAGACTGGATTGCCGCGGTTTGAGCTGTCGCTACGCTAAGAATTAGCTTGAGAGGCCTAATCGTCTTCGAGTTAGACAGTTTACTAGAAACCGTTTCCCCTCTAAGAGATCCCAGTTTAGTGGTGGAGAGTTTGGGGGCCCTGACAATCTTGCTGGGATTCGGAGAGTTTGGTACTGGGTTTGTCTTTATAGTACCAACTTGTTTCCCGGTTTTTTGTTTGGAGTTTTGTTTGTTATTTTTATTGATAGAAGAAATTTTGGTTCCCACGAGTAACGAAGAAAGAAGGTCGACCTGTGCAGAGCTCCGTAGTGCACAGGGCAAGGCTGGTTAATCCGGACGGCGCCAGGTATCCGGATGCTCTCGTTTGAGACTGGACCATTTATTAGACTGGGCCTCCAGCCTGGTCGATCCTCGGCACGGGTCGCATGACACCTTGATCCCGACCAGGGTATTGGGGTAGGTGGGTGTTTGAGAGGAACTAGGGAAGGGATTGGGAGGGTGGGGAGGAGGTGTTTAACTAGGGTCATAAGTCCCGTCGCTTCACTTTAGTGAAGTGCCCTTGCGGGTCTCGCATAACTTAGTTCAGCTACGTTCTAGGATGCATTGCCCGGGTGCTACCGCGCCTAGGTATAACTAACCTAGAAGACTTTCAACTCATCCAACCAAAACCCAGCAACGGATTGTGCTATTAACCACATGAAATCTGTGTTTTCGAGGCACAGCATCTCAGAGGTGGTAATATAAGGCAACGGGCCGCAATTCCAGATGCTTAATCTTTTGGAAAATTTGCAACGGATTGGGGCTTCCGCCACCAAACGTCATCACCAAGATACGCTCAGTCAAACGGATTTGTTGAATCTTGTGTGAAAACAGTAAAGAAACTTCTTAGGAAAAGCTTTGTTTCTTTACTGTTTACTATACCTAGCTTTGTTGATATATCGAGCAAAGCCATTAGCAAATGGATTTTCCCCAGCGGAGCTATTGATGGGAAGGAAACTCAACACATTGCTACCTATAATTGGAAACCAACTTTATGCATTCATTAAGAAGCTGACTTATGCATTCATCAGAAGTCAGAAAAAAGAACAAGGAACTTAAAGAGGAGTTGCGGAATTCAAAAAAGGGGACGTGGCTTGGATTCGGGACATCAGTGAATGGGGGAGAATAAAAAAACTTGCAGGGGCACCAAGATCTTACATCATTAAAACAAATAAAGGTAAATTTCGACGAAATTCTTTTCATTTAGTACACGCAAAACGCAGTGGTATTCCGCATGTCCCGGGAGAAGTCAGAACGGCATCAGGCACTTCAGATAAGTTGCCTTCATTGTGATGACCGTCACCACCACCAATATCTGGAACAAGTAATGAAGAAGAAAACAACATGCAATCTACGAAACAAAAAACTAAAAAAAGTAGACTTTTTTGCGATTTTCGAGGTGAAGCCATGAACGTGGGAAGAAGCAAAGTTGAAAATCGGATTCAGCATCCTGAAATCCATGTAGAACCAACGAAAAAAAAATTCTTCTGTATTTTTTTCCTGGCCAAAAAGCCATTTTGGTGGTCAAAGGATAGACATGTGCACTCAAGAGGATACAAGCATCCACAGGTTTTAAACCCACCTCTGTCTATCAACTCCTACTCTCACCTCCCCGTGGTGAACAACGGGTGCCTAGTACCTCAACTGGAGATTGGGTTCCAACCCCTTTGGAAGGTTGTTGGGGGTAGCAGACGAGAGAGGGGGGGGAGGAGTGTTCCCACTAAGGCACTTCTCCTTGCATCCGGACGGCAGCGGAGGAATTCCCCAGATGGAATCAACGGTGGCGTCCATAGTTCCAGTCAGGCCGAACTACTTAGTGAACACCTTATATGGGCTACTACGACGTATTCGGAGCTCAGGCCTATAAGGAGCGGACTATCCGGCTCTCCGTCCTTAAAGCTAAGCAAAGGATCTGGTCCTCCAGTTTGGGGGTCGTGCCGTCGGGGTGACTTCCCGGCCACGTAAAGAAACACCAGTCACGAAGCGGAAACAAGCCTCGGGTTCGGACGGATTTACTGTTGACGACCAATGCAAACGAGAAAAGGACAACGAGCTCCGGATCTGCACGTGGAATGTTAGGTCCCTTAACAGACCACGTGCAGCCGAGCAACTAGCGGAGGCCCTTAACGACTGCAAGGCAGACATTACTGCCATCCAAGAAATGCGGTGGGACGGGCCGGGCAAAAGAAGGATGAAAAACAGCGACATCTACTACGGCGACTGCTATCGGCATCAAAGACAGCGCCTATTTGGATGTGGTTTCGTTGTTGGAGGCAGACTTAGGCAAAAAGTCTTTTGCCTAGGGAAGGGAGGACTTCTTTGGTCGTACTGTCGGAAAGTATAGCCTGCACGACACGCATTCCGATAACGGATTCAGGCTGATCGACTTTGCTGCGGGGCGACACGTTGTGGTAGCTCGTACACAGTTCCCGCATCTCAATATCCACAAAGGGACATGGAGATCTCCCGATAAATCAACCGTCAACCAGATTGACCATATTGCGATCGACGCAAGGCACTCCTCCAGTATCATGGATGTCCGAACTTTCCGAGGGGCCAACATTGACTCGGATCACTACCTTGTTGTAGCCAAGGTACGGCTGCGGATATCCCGACCAGCGCCAAGTAATGGAAATACTGTGAGGAAGTTTGACGTCGGCCGACTACAATCGCAAGAGATCGCCAGGTCCTTCTCCAACCGAATCTCTCAAAACCTTCTACGAAGTCCTAAGCAACCAGCATCAAGTATTGATAGCCAGTGGCAACATTGCCAAAATGCCATCAGAGACGCCGCCTCTGAAGTGCTGGGTTTCACACGGCGACCACAACGAAACCCCTGGTTTGACGATGAATGCCGGCAAGCACATGCAGCTAAACAGGAAGCATACAAAGCGGCGCTGCACAGAAGGACTAGAGCTGCTCGCGAGCTCTACGAGCAGAGGAGGAGAGAGGAGCACCGGCTTCTCCGAAGGAAAAAGGGAGAGCACGAGAAGCGCGCGGTTGAAGAGATAGAGAGATGTTACAACAGGAATGAGGTTAGAAAGTTGTACCAAAGGATCAAGAGGTCCTGCCAAGGGTATAAACTTCGAACTGAAGCCTGTAAGGACCATCAAGGGAACATCGTTGTAGAATCGCAGTCGGTGCTGAGGATTTGGAAAGATCACTTCTGTGGACTGTATAACGGCGAGGAAGAACCAAATACCGCTGTCAGGCAGAACGAACCATTCAACCCGGGCGAAGACGTTACCGACGAAGCATACGAACGATACCGCCCACCCGACCTGGAGGAGGTGAAAGTAGCTGTGTCTAAGCTCAAGTGCAACAAAGCAGCCGGAGCAGACGGCCTAGGTGCCGAACTTTTTAAATCCGCTGGCGATGAGCTGGTTAGGAGCATGCACCAGCTAATCTGCAAGATATGGTCGGAAGAAAGACTTCCCGACGAACGGAACCTCAGCATTGTTTGCCCGATCCTGAAGAAAGGAGACCCTCTGAGTTGTGCCAACTGCAGAGGCATAAGTCTTCTTAACATCGCATACAAGATCTTCTCTGCTGTACTGTGTGAACGCCTGAAGCCGTTTGTCAACAATCTGATAGGCACATATCAGTGTGGCTTTAGGCCAGGAAAGTCCACCATCGATGAAATATTCACACTGCGGCAGATCTTTGAGAAACCCCAGGAATTCCAAATCGATACACACTACCTCTTCATCGATTTCAAGGCCGCGTATGACAGCATCTATAGAGACGAGCTATATAGCGCAATGTCTAGTTTTGGCATCCCTGCCAAACTCGTCAGTCTGTGCAGGATGACGATGGAAAACTCACGCTGTTCCCTCAGGGTCGGCAAAGACCTCACCGACCCCTTTGATGTCAAAAAAGGATTTAGACAAGGCGACGCGCTGTCATGCGACTTCTTTAACATCATACTTGAGAGAATTGTGCAGAACTCTCGCGCCAACACCAGAGGTACAATCTTTCAAAAGTCCGTTCAACTACTTGCATACGCAGACGACATTGACATAATCGGTAGAACAAAGCGTGATGTCAGTGAAGCCTTCGTGAGTATTGGGACGGAAGCAGCGAATATGGGTTTAGCAGTCAATGAAGGCAAAACCAAGTATATGCTGTCATCAAGAAAAGACACCCAACACCGACGTCTTGGACAAAACATCACCATCGACAGCTTTAACTTTGAGAAAGTTAGGGACTTTGTCTACCTGGGTTCCGCTATCAATTCAGACAATGACACCAGCGCTGAAATCAAACGAAGGATAACTCTTGCCAATCGCTGTTTCTTTGGGCTAAGAAGGCAATTGAGTAGCAAAGCCTTCTCTCGAGCAACTAAAATGTCCATGTATAAGACCCTCATCATCCCAGTCCTGCTTTACGATGCAGAAGCATGGACCCTGTCAAAGGCGGATGAAAACACTTTAGGCTGCTTCGAGAGGAAAATTCTTCGGACGATTTACGGTCCCGTCTGCATAGACGGAGAGTGGAGGAGGAGATATAACATCGAACTGTACGGGCTGTACAGCGATACCGACCTAGCCAAAAGAGTCAAAACACAACGTCTACGATGGCTGGGTCATCTAGAGCGGATGGACACCAACGCCCCGGCCCGGAAAATCTTCGAATCCACACCGCAGGGACGACGCGGTAGAGGAGCACCGAGACTCAGGTGGCGCACGCAAGTGGAAGGGGACCTCAGCCAACTTCGCGTGCGAAACTGGAGACGGCTAGCTAGAGACAGAGCTGGCTGGCGAAGCTTGTTGGCTGAGGCCCATGTCCACCCCGGACTGTAGCGCCACCTTAAGTAAGTAAGTAAGTAATTTACAGTATGGGATAGGATGGGGTATTCAACGGTCTGTTTAACTTCTGCGTACACACTGTAGCACTTAATGCCTGTTTTTTTTTTGTATTTTAGACATTTCTTTCGACAAGATTTGCCTTTGCTCTTACATAATTAAAGGCTTCCTGCATTAGCTTGTCGAACGCTGGCTATACGTCGAAGAAAGCACTAGAATTTATCTTTTTTTCTTCCTTTGCTTTTCCACTTTCAATGTTGTTTTTCTTCAGCTAGATTGTCTAGGATTATGTCTGGAATTGTGGGGGAAAGAGGGGTTGCCCATGGGCTCCCAATATGTTTGGTTATACATATTTCCGTCATATTTGAAAAAATTGTTGTCTTAAAGGCAAAACACGAGTATTTTTAAAAACATGGGTTTTGGTATATTTGTATGATTTTTAAGTTTTTCCCACTTGCTCATTATGGTTTTTATGGCAACATGTACCGGGATGTTCGTGAATAGTGAAATGACATCAAAGGACACAAGGATTTCATCTTCTTTTAGAGTATCAAACTTCTAAATACCCGGCCCTCTTTACTCATTAACACCAAATTTAAAATTTTTTGGTCTGTTTCATATACTGAATGTCATTTATTTGTATTGGCCGCGCCCCTAAAAAAATGCGTTTAAAGCGAATATTAATACTTAAAAAAGCAGTTTTTTTTTCCAAAAACGCCCTAAAAGTGGGCGGAGCTCAATATTTTGTATGCAACAAACTTAGCAAATGGTAATATCTTTAATATTTGTCATAAACTTTTTTTCAATTTAGAATGAATTTCAGAAAAATTTCAGACGTTAAAAGTAGGCATGGTCAATAGAAAGGGCGGTCCAATTTTGGTCTAATTAAAGGCTTCCGGTCGATATTGCTTTCCAGCAAAATTTGAGTTCAAATGTTTTGTCTATCTTGACCAAAAGGCATTTTGAAATAAAATGTAAATTTGAGGTTGTCTGACATTCAAGCCAATTTTGGGCGTGGCTGTAGGCGGATGTTCTCAATTTTCAAACTTTGTCTGAACCAAATGAGAACCAAGCAACGCTGCAAGTTTCAGTTTCCTGGCTCAGTTTTAAAGACCTCAAAGCTGCATACACACTGACAGACGGACATAGCTTAATCGACTAACCTGTCGGTCTTGATCATATCTCTAAAAGGTGTAAGGGTGTAAGGTGTAAGTGTTTCAAACTATGCATTAAAATTACCAGTGAGTAAGTGCTACAGTGTGTACGCAGAAGTTACAGTCCGTAAAACGGACCTTTGAATACCCCATCCTATCCCACATAATGCAAACTTCGAAAAGGGGCGTGGTCCAATCGTCCCTAATTACAAATTTTCAATTATTAGATAACCACGGATATATCCAAGCTCTGCTTAAATGTACGGTAAAATGCAATTTTTTGGTTCAAATTCAGTATTTTTGAAAAATGGGCCCCTAAAAGTGGGCGTGGCTAAAAACTTTATGTGATCAAAATCTGGACTGAGGTCTCGTTTACCTAACATGCCACTTTTTTTGTTTCATGCTTTCCTAAATTACAAAACTTTAGGCTTCTCTTCAATTCTGCCTCCAAATGTGGGCGTGGCCCAAAGTCTTGTATGAACAAAATGTAGAAATATGCCCTTTCTACATAAAATAATCTGCGAAATTTTTTCAATTTCAAGCTAAAATATTGAGTAAACAGCATTTGTACAGTTACCCTTAAAATAGATGCCACGCCCACTGGAGGAGGTTTACCAATAAAATTTTTCAATTTTTAGTCTTACATTCATTAGGAGATGCTAAATGTCAAATTTCAATGCCCGTCCGTCCGTCCGTCCGGTCTGTGTGTCACATGTTTTTAGGTCTTAAATTTTGAGCTGGGGTGCTGAAACTTCGAACGTAAGGTCCACGTCATACGTAGCAGTACAAGTGTAAACATTTTTTAAATCCGCCTTAAGACACGCCCACAATCGGCTTAAATGTGCAACTACCTCCAGAGATTTCAATAATCTAATGAATGTAAGACACAAAAAAGAA